>JAZHEH010002229.1:12400000-13000000 GCA_036589455.1 Ateles fusciceps
GATGCTTTAACTTTTCATTTTTAAGACATTACTGGTTTCCATGGAGACCAAGGTAAAACTGCTACACAGATTTTTCCTGGAGCAACCAGAGTGACGTCGCTGTGCCTCGGGGGTCCTCTTCCTGCCTCCTTTTCCATCTACTGCCCTTGTTGTGACTCTCCCAGGGGGCAACAGGCACTTTGCTGCAAGCTGAGAATGCAGACACCACTGGAGCAGGGCCAGCTACCTCATTTGTGGGACCCAGTGCAAAATGAAAATGCAGGCTCCCTGTTCAAACAGGAGGACGAAAGTGCTGCTAAAGGTGCTAAAATAAAAGGCTTCCCTTTCCTTCCACAGTCTCTCTCTCTCTCAACTTGTCATGGTGCTTTTTCTTTGTAATTAAGTGTTGTTGTAAGTAGAACAAAATTGAAATTTCAAATTAAAAAGGCAATTTTGCTATTCACCTTTGTAGTGATCATCCTTAGAATGCCAGTTTTATGTGCAATCATAAGAGCATTTAATTAAGGCAGAACCACAGAAATTACCCAATTTCTATTTTATGGCACCCATATACATAGGTATTTTGTCTTACCAGGATGGTGGAAATGTTGCACAAAAACAACTCAGCTGTCTCTTTTCCACATTTTTTTTTTTTTTTTTTTTGAGACAGAGTTTCACTCCTGTTGCCCAGGCTGGGGTACAATGGCGCGATCTTGGCTCACAGCAACCTCCGCCTCCCGGGTTCAAGCAATTCTCCTGCCTCAGCCTCCCGAGTAGCTGGGATTACAGGAATGCACCACCATGCCTAGCTAATTTTGTATTTTTAGTAGAGATGGGTTTTATCCATATTGGCCAGGCTGGTCTCAAACTCCCGACCTCAGGTGATCCACCCGCCTGGGCCTCCCAAAGTGCTGACATTACAGGTGTGAGCTACCCCACCTGGCCTCTTTTCCACCTATGGATCATGCACATATTCTACAATGCACTCCCTCTTCAACTTACTGATGGTTAAGAAAGAACTAAGAGGAAAAGGAGCAACGGGTTTCTCTACATTTCCCTTTCTTTCCATGTCGTCACTTTCAGCGTAAGTGTTTGACTAACACTGGGAAGTAACACAACAAGAAAAAACACGATAGGGCTCCCTCATCATGCATGTTTCTTAAAACTCCATTTCCTTTCCATGTTAGAAGTAAATTCTGGAACAAACAGAAAATGTGGCTTTTTAGGACACTCAGTCACGGACCTTCTCACTGTCAAAACAAAAAAGGAAAATTCAAAAGAAAAAGTTTAAACAGTTTAAACAGTGGCCCAAGATGGCTTCACTTGGGCCACATGAGTAATAAAACCTAGGCCCATAAACTATAGCTGACCTCTCGCCTGTATAGCTGAAGCCCATTTTCCATAGAACTGATATTTATGGTTTTTTGAATATATACAGAACTTGACCCTATCCCGTAAAGCTTGAAACTTACCCTTGTATCTGAGCTCCTTTCACAGGAAACTGACCATCAGGCCTTCCAGATAATATCAAAGAACTGAAACGTACTAGCTCACCACATCCAGACGGTGAGATGTCAGACCTCACACCCATCATGATGGCCAACCGACTCCCTGCTTCCCATTGACCAACTCCTCTTCCTTATCTCTCCCTAATTCCTGTTTCTCACACATAGTTACATTCCTTCCTCATTCCACAAACCCCTAATTTTAGTCAGAAGGGGTGACAGATCTGAGATTTATCTCCATCTTTTGGCTGATGTCACCTGCATTAAAGCCTTTCTTCCCTGGAAATATGGCCAAAGACCGTGGCTCATGTCTGTTATCTCAGCCATTTGGGAGGCCAAGGCAGGAGGATGGTTTGAGCTCAGGAGTTCAAGCCTGCAGTGAGCTATGATTGCACCACTGCACTCCAGCCTGGGTGACAGAGTGAGATCCCACTAAAAAAAAAAAAAAAAGAAAGAAAAGGAAAGAAAAGAAGAAGAGACGAGGAAAGGAGAAGAGAAGAGAAAAAAAAAGGAAAGGAAAGGAAAGGAAAAAGAAAGAGAAGGAAGGAAGGAAGGAAAGAGAGAGAGAGGAAAGGGGTAGGGAGGGAGGAAGGGAGATTCAGTGTCCAGTGATTCACTTTCTGTGAGGCAAGCAACCAGAGCTTGGCTGAATCCCTGGCAATCGACAACATAAAATTGGAGTTTATTAAATATTACACTGGCAGGTACTGGTTGTAATCCTGTTTATCAGATATAGAAGAAAGACTGGATAAAATCAATCACCCTCCACCAGACCCTAAAATGCCTACATAATCATTAACTTTCTCTACATAGTTACCTTCTCTTCTGTATATAGCCACTGAGCACCAATCAGAATCACCTGACTGCACCTGTGGCTCCACCATCCGCCTTTGGTGCCACACGTATCCCCCTGTTAGAAAATATACTGTGTCCACTGTGCCTCATTTAACCTGCCTCAGGATATAGTCTCAGGTTTACTGAGTCTGTGCTCTCAGGTTTAAGTCTTCAAACTTCACTTAGAATTGACCTGTGATTTCTCTGAGTTCTGGTGTGTTATTCGACTTCAGGTGGAAAATATTTACCTCATACTCACTTTGAGTCTCAGGAACTGCCATGATGCATAAGTCAGCTGGGGTTCTATGCTCGCACAGTACTGCAATCACTAGATGCCCACATAGTGGCGTACAACGGTGGACATGCATATTATGCATCTATCCTTGGTTCACGCTCCATTGTCCCATCGGGCTGCACTTACAAAACACACACTCAAAGATAAAATTGTAAAGAATTTCAAGATGGTGTCAGCAGGTCATTAAACCCCACTGGTAGAGCTCTTCAGAACACCTGGCCTTATTTGACTAGACAGGCCCATGCAAACAGCCCTGAGTTGGGTGATCCAGGCTGTAATTTTAATTCTTCCCCTCACGCGTTACATCTGTTGAAAACTCAGTTTCCCCCCTCTGCAATATTAAGGCAGAACATTAGCTCTGAGGTGCCTTGATATAGAGTCTGTGCTTCTGGACAGATGGCCAACTCAAGCCTTAGAACTGGTTTAAATGGCTCAGCACCGAGAAGCTGAGGGAGCAATGACCTGTACGCTGTTTTACCAGCTAAACATCAAAGCACTTGACTCACATGCATTCTCTCCCACATCCAACTCCAAGTACAGCTCAGTTTGACAAACTTGCCTGACATGGGAACCCTCTGGAATATTTGCAGGATCCTGAGCCCCTTCTCTCATTCCCTATTCTGCCAGGATCACATTCAATAGCTCTTCTTATCCTTAGGCAAATTTCAGAAAGCTGGTCTTCTAATTTAAAAACTCTTGCAGTGAGCACTAGAAAATTATTTAAAAGATGCCTGTTCTAACCAAAAGCTGACATCTCATTTAACGAAGAGACTGATAATTCAGTTTGGCATTCATAGGACCCCCTTGATCTGTGTGATGTATATGGCAAAGAAAGACAGGCTGGGGGTGAGCAAAGTCACAGTGGCAGAAATGAGGATTGCTTATTAGCAGGACAGTAAGGAGACCACCTGCCTGAAGAGGGAGTTCAAGGTAAAGAAATACCTGACACTGTGATCACAAAGTACATATCAGACCATGCTGTCACCCAAACGAGCCTCTGGCATGAGCAGTTTAAAAGCCTGGAAAGGAAAGTTTTAATTTCAATCAAAACAAAACTCAAGTGAACTTTCTTACAGGTAAACCTGCTACACAATCTAATTGCTCAATTTCTTTTCCCCCTCTCCTTGACTTACAGTGCAGGCAAAAGCTGCTCCGTCTAAAACCATCAGGTCGATTAAGGCAAAATTTAAAATCTTCAGAGGAGCAAAGACAGTAAAGTCAGTTGTTTAGTTCCCTTGTCTAAAGACTGAGGTTGATTGACTGAATGTTTCACTATGAAACCAATCGTAGAGACCTCGTGTAGACATAGCTTAAGATTGTTCTTTGCCATCACGGGGTAATGCCTCCAGAATACTGAAACCGATTTCTAAGAAATCAATATCAAAAAATGAAAAGCGCAGTGATGGAGTAGAATGCATTTCCTAACACACAGTGCCTGATCAAAGTACAAATGACTTGGAACTTAATCAGCACCTGAAACAAGATCTGGGGCTACCCAGCTTCCCCAGATAATGATGCTATCTGAAGTCACGTCACAGAAACCACAGTAAGAATACTTCTTACCAATTTGGCAATAGAGATGGTGTTTGTTTCTTACACGAACAAGAGCTATGCCGTCCAAGACCCAAGTGTGTGTTGTGTGAGTTAAGAAATGGGTGGGTGGTTGACTGGATGTAGTGGCTCATGCCTGTAATCCCAGCACTTTGGGAGGTCTAGGTGGGTGGATCACAAGATCAGGAGTTTGAGACCAGCCTGGCCAACATGGTGAAACCTTGTCTCTACTAAAAATACAAAAATGAGCTGGGTGTGGTGGTGGGTGCCTGTAATCCCAGCTACTTGGGAGGCTAAGGCAGGAGAATCACTTGAACCCAGAAGGCAGAGGTTGCAGTGAGCTGTGATCATGCCATTGTACGCCAGCCTGGGCACAAGAGTGAGACTCCCTCTCAAACAAAAAAAAAGAAAAAAAGAAAGAAAGAAAATAAATGGGTGGGTGGGACATTTAAAAAAAATTACAGAGAAGGAGGGAGAAAAAAGACTCCCTGAGCAAACTTTGTATGTGTGCATCATGAGGATAAAACTTATAAAGATAAAATTCACCCGCTGAAATTCTAATTGTTATTATTAGCACAGCTTTACCTTTTACGCAGAATGATAACTCCTTTTGCACCTTTGTGTTTTTTGCTAGAGAAAATTAGCAGTTCGCTGTCAGAATTACAGCTGAAGCCATTTTGATCATTCATGCCATAACGTTTGACCTTCATTCACCTATGTACTGACTAAAAGCTGAAATTTATGGGAAGCAGGAACTCGCAATAAAAAGAGAAGCTTATTTTTATAGCTTGGCTTTATTATATTCCCCAAGGAATGAAAGTTATTATCTCATTAAATTTCTGCAATTTTGTTTTAGTATTAAATATTAAATAAATATTACTAATTTACAAATACTGATTTTGGTAGAAACTGGCACAGCCTCAGACTTAGCTTATATTCAGATCTGCTGATTTTGCTATGAGTTTGTTCTTTTGGAGAGTAATGTTACGTGATTGCATTTATTCTATTTCTGGGCTTGTAGTAGAAGCTTAAATCCTTAAAATGATTAAAGTTTAAAGTGCCCTGCCAACAGCTGTAGAATGATTTCACCCACTCAATGCTTGAATTTCACCTCAATTCCTAATACAGTTTCCTGTCCTTGTCACTGCTCTTTTGACAATAGGGGTGGCTGAATGTTTTTACAAATAAATATTAAGCACCTAGTATGTGGCAGGTGTCATTTTTAACACTAAATCCTTCCAACAAAAGGATAAACAAATTAAAAAGTCTGTTTCATTCAGTGAAGGGAAATGAAATAAGCAAAAAAAATTTCAGATAGTCACAAATGCTATGATGAAAGTAATACAGCATGATACCTACAGTGATTCCCAGACATGTTCATATGATAATATGCATAAAACATGATAGTGGGCTGGGCGTGGTGGCTCACATCTGTAATCCCAGCACTTTGGGAGGCCAAGGAGGTGGATCACCTGAGGTCAGGAGTTCAAGACCAGCCTGACCAATATGGTGAAACCCCATCTATACTAAAAATACAAAAATTAGGTGGGTGTGGTGGTATCTGCCTGTAATCTCAGCTACTGGAGAGGCTGAGGCAAGAGAATTGCTTGAACCCGGGAGGTGGAGGTTGTGGTGAGCTGAGATGGTGCCATTGAACTCCAGCCTGGGCTGGCTCCGCAGAGTGCTGGAGTAAAAACATAGCTGTGGGTAGCAGCTACCCCAGGCCTTCCCTAGCATGGAGAGGTCACTATGGCAGCATCCTTTTGTCCCGCCAACACCACACCGACGTACCAAGGTGCGTTGGCTGGAGAGCTCTGCTACAGCAGTAGCTACAGTGAGGGAGGGGGCACTCTGTTAGATAGAACTGTCAAGGAATTCTTTTCTGAGGAGGTGACACTTAAGCTGAGACCCAAATGATTGTTACAAGGATTAACAGGATCACATGCCTGCTGTACAGTATCAGACCAATTACATTGAGACAGAAGTGTTTGCAACAGAGAAAGAGTTTAATGCTCACAAGGCAGCCAAGAGAGGAGATGGGAGGAAACCCTCAAACCCATCTCCCTAAGGATTTCTGGGCTGGGGTTTTTAAGGGAATTATAGAAGGCAAAGGGCTGGAGATTTGGGTTCATCGATTGGTTGGGGTAAGGCGGATAAAATCATCAGGATGTGGAAACTGCATTCTTTGGTGAGTTCACTTCTCGTGGGGTCCTTCTGACCAGCTGCCATCAGTAGTGTCGCTGGCATGCAGGACCTGAAAGAATACCTCAGAGGGAAAACTTAACATTTTGTAATGTTCAAAATGTTACCTATAGACCATTTAAGGGGAACTACAACCTAGGGTCTACGTAATTCTAGGGCAAAAGGCACCAGACCGCTCTGAGGAAGCATTTTGGAGAGCAAGCTGGCCTCATGATGAATGCCGAGTGTGCTGCATGCTGGGTTTATTTTCATTCCCTCTGCCCCCTGCCCGCCGCTTCCCTGATTAATTAAAGATATAGGGATGGTTTCACAGTGAGAAGATGCCTGTGATATGTGGGTCTGGGGAAGGAGCATCCCAGCAAAGGAAAGATCACATGCAAAAGGCCCAAGGCAGGAAAGTGCTTGGCATGTCTGGGAAAGGCAAGAGGCAGAATGGAAGGCGGGGAAGGAGAGAGACAGCCAGAGGCCTGCTCACCCAGGGACCTATAAGCCTTGCAAGGACTGGGCTTGATCAGGACTGCCACGGGGAGCTGCTGGAAGGTTTTCATCAGGAGACTGACAGGATTGATTTACGTTTTAAAGAGTCACTCTTGCTGTTTGCTGTGTGGAGATGATTCGGAAGCACAGAAATGGAAGCTGGGAGAGCAGTTACTGAAACAGAATACTCCAGGCAGATTCCCTGGCTTTTCACCCTGCCTTTGCTACACAACTCACCTAAGGAGCTGGATCTATGTTTTATGATCTATAGAATGGAGACAACAATTGATTTAAATGTCCAAGAGACATTGTTAGAATCAGATGATTCAGGTGAGAGCATGTTGAAAAATACAGAACGTTGTATGCCACCCATTTCTAATCTCACCTCCCTAAACTGCCCTAGACCACCACATCTGACACTACTTCTTGCTCTACACCGTTCCAGCTCCCTACCTGTTAATTCTTTTGGAGCTGCCATGATGTGGTATAACAGTAAACATAGGTTATGGTATATAGTTTAGTGCTATAAATACATAACCACAAAACATAGTCCCAATTTGCATTGCTTGAAATACATGTTTCTATTCAGAAGACTAGTATTTGGTGATCTGTTCTCCATACGGAAACTGTTCGGATGACACAAAACACCATTCTAGAAAACACACACACATACACACACACACACACACACACACACTTATTGCATATACACATTAATACATGCAGAACTTTCTTAGAGGCCAGCGAAGAAAACATTTCAATTAAGAATTCAGATGATTGGTCTCTTAACAACCAAAATCCACCTGTGTAAAGAAACAATGTGGCAATCAGAAAGACATTCATAAGGACTTTCCTGCCACTAAACCAAGCTCAAGGTTCGCTCACCTGCAAATTCATTCATTCAACCAGCATTAAGTCAGTGCTCATTTTGTTCAGTCTTCTCCTTTAACTTCCATAGCACCCTGTGGGTAATTACCTTTCCTCTATTCGACACATGAAAAAACTAAGGCTTCGAGGAGCAAATGACCTAGAAAAGTATACTACTAGTTAGTGGTGGCCCAGAGCACACCCAAAGCTCAACTCCAGCGTGCAGCTGCTGCGGCTCAGAAAACGTCACTCCAAAAGGAAGCCCTGAGAAGCCGCCTCAGAAGCAAACGTTTTCCTCTGACCTTCTCCTACCTTCCTGTTTCTGGCCCCTGCAGCTTCCCCAGAGTTAGCCATAGAAACTAGAATCCCTCTTCCCCAAGCCAGGTCACAGAAATCAGAACCCCTTTTCTCCAAAGCCAGCCATAAAACCTAAAAATATTACTGTAACTCTTCCTCTGCCATTCTATGTAAAAAACTAGGCTGGGTGCGGTGGCTCACAACCGTCATCCCAGCACTTTGGGAGGCCGAGGCGGGTGGACCACCTGAGGTCAGGAGTTTGAGACCAGCCTGACCAACATGGTGAAACCTCATCTCTACTAAAAATACAAAAATTAGCTGGATGTGGTCGTGGGTGCCTGTAATCCCAGCTACTTGGGAGGCTGTGGCAGGAGAATCACTAGAACCCAGGAGATGGAGGTTGCAATGAGCCGAGATTGTGCCACTGCACTCCAGCCTGGGGGACAGAGCAAGACTCCGTCTCAAAAAAAAAAAAAAACTGGCCATGAAGAAATTATCTGACCTACCTTATTTGACTGCAGGTCATAAGATCCCCATTCCAGAAACGGTCCTGCCCCACACCCAGAAGCAAGGACAAGAGGCCAAGTAGGAAGGAATGCCTACTCAAAGAGGCCTACCCTCTCTCATTCTATCCCAGCATAGAACAGGGTCACATCTAATGCACCCACAGAAAAGCCCTTGTGTTTAATATGCTGCTTTCAGTCGATTTCACCAGCATGTAAGAGCTCATGTGGATGATACATGCTTTGCCCTTAAGTCTCAATTCAAAGACATCATGTCTCAAAATAAATCTAGACAGACAGGCCTTGCTGAGTTTCCCCACTCAGTCTATTAGCATTAGACCAGTCCCTCTTTATCCAATCATATTTCTACATGGCTGTTCATACATAGTGAACCTAAGCATAAAGATGGACACTATCCCGTTTTTTAGTCTTCATTCTGAAGGTTCCTGTGTTTACATATTACATAAATGTGTATGCCTTTTCTCCTTTTAATCTGCCTTTTACAAGTTGATTTTAGACCAAACTTTGAGACCTTTCAGGGCACCTTGGCCCCTCGTCATCCCTCTCTGTGATCCAGACTGTGGGACTATTCACTGCTTCTTCTAACTGCTGCTGGCGAGGGAGGAGGGCAGTGGGAAGGAATGCACAACTGCATTTCAAAACAAAGGACAAATTCAGACCAGACGAAAACCAAGATAAGAGAGTCAGTCTTTGAAAAACATTGTTGTCTGTTTCTCCTCCAATGTGCAGAGAGGTAACTGTTAACAAACTGAAAATGAGGCCGAGTGCGGTGGTTCACGTGTGTAATCCCAGCACTTTGGGAGGCAGAGGTGGGCAGATCATGAGGTCAGGAGTTTGAAATCAGCCTGGTCAACATGATGAAACCCCGTCTCTACTAAAGATACAAAAACTTAGCCAGGCATGGTGGCACGTGCCTGTAATCCCAGCTACTCGGGAGGCTGAGGCAGGAGAATCGCTTGAACCCGGGAGGTGGAGGTTGCAGTCAGCCGAGATCGCACCACTGCACTCCAGCCTGGGCTACAGAGCAAGACTCCATCTCAAAAAAAAAAAAAAAAAAAAAAAGAAAGAAAGAAAGAAACTGAAAATGAATCAACATAATTACTCAGCAATAAAGAAAATGGAATTTATATTTTCTGCACTCTCATTCCAAGTGAGGGGGCATGGGAGCTAGCTTAGCAAAACAATTCTGTACAATTTAGTTGGAAAGGGTGGGTGGATATTAACACAACCCTCTCAGGATGGAGAAGAAGCTGCTAGCCCAACCTCCACCTCCGCCTCCTGGAGTCTGGCCAGGCTCATGCTGCCCTATCTGGATATCCACAGTGAGCAGCCCACAGGCACAGAGCCAAATCCAGAAGTAAGTAAAGTTCAACTTGATCCCAAGAAAAGACTGGAAATTCACTCACAAGGGGGCCTCACAGTGACTTATTCCTGCCTCAAACATGAGGCCTCAGCAAACCATCTTTCTCAATGGTCTTTGTGCTCTCAGGACTCAGAGCCTTTAGGAAAATGTCCTGCTAGCCCCATGTAAGAAAGGATTGCTCAGCATTGCTGAGCCTTGAGGAAAACCCTGAGAGCACTCCTCCTATTAAGTAACTTTAGAAGATGGCTTTGACCTAGCCTTCTGGTAACCCACAAGCCAGTAACCTATAAGGCAGTTCTGCTGGAGACTCGTGTTCGGGGTGACAGTTCCAGGATTATACAACACTCACAATCTTTCCCTAACATCTGCCTAACTAGCGCCCTTCTTCTATCCTTCAGGAAAACAGAGAATAATTTTCCTTTCCTCCCTCCCCCAACCTCCTCTCTCCTTCCTCATCCCTTCCCCTCCCTCTCCCTGTCCTCCAACCCTTCTTTCTCTGTTTTTCTCTCTCTCTTCTCACCCAAACACACACACACACACACACACACACACACACACCCCACCACCACCACCATGGGTGCTGCAAGCCCTTCAATCTGTCCTTCTCCAAATCCAAGATACCTAATTAATTTCCTCAAAGAAGAGAAAAACAGCAAACCATCTCCATCAACTTTCTTCACTCCTAGATTGCACATATAGATGTCTTGTAAACCCACATGTCCTCAAAGATGGCATTCATTACTCTGGGCCTGCCTGGAGAATGATTTCAGCCCTTTAGAAGGCTAGGGCAAGGCTGTCTTCCAAAGTTCACCATACCAACTTCTTGTCTCTGACACACCCTTTATCACTTGTACTTAAAGAGACATTGAAAAGTAAAAACTATGAAGACCGGAGAGGTTGATAACTTGGCTACTTTGCGGCAATGTGCTGGCCTGGGGATTAATAGTCTCTGTTTTTTTCCCAGGTCATTTAAAGAGGCACATCTCTCGAGAAAATGCACCGTTGATATGTCACCTGAGACAATTGTGGGAGGCAGTGAGTCCTGAGTATTTGTGTCACTCATGTGGCAAACATTTCTGGATAATGGATACAATGCCTGGCACTCCTGCCCACCCTCTCTTGATCTGTTCCAGTGTAGAACAGGGTCACATCTAATGCACCTACAGAGAAGCACTTGTGTTTAATGTGTTGCTTTCAGTCCATTTCATCAGCATGTAAGAGCCCATTTGGATGATACCTGCTTTCCCCTCTACTTTCAGTTCAAAGACATCATTTCTCAAAAGAAAGTTTCAATGAGAACAATATGCCTCTAGCTACTTGGACAGTGTTCCTCAGGCCCTTCTACTTACCCACAGCTCCCACCCTGCTTAGCTGACCCTTCCATTCATTTAGCCAGTCGTTCCAAGAAGCATTTTGTGGGCACTTCCTGTGTGGTAAATGTTAAACACATGCTCTGAATGAAGAGACCCCCTAAACAGGCTTTGTGTGAGCAACATGGCTGTTTATTCACCCGGGTACAGGCGGGCTGAGTCTGAAAAGACAGTCATCACAGTTCGGTGGGATAGGAGTTGGTTTTATAGGTTTGGGGTGGGCAGTGGAAAGTTACAGAAGTTACAGTTCAGGGCAGTTTTTGCAAGCTTGGGAGGGGGTCATAGGATCTGGAGTCATGAGGTTGACCAAGGTCAGTTATAAAGTCCAGTTGCCTTATCAGTTGAGGCAGGAATAAGGAACAATAGAAGAATGTCTCAAAGTTAATTAGGTGCCACAGGGATTGATCATTCTTTTCCTTTTTGTGGTTTTTCAGTTACTTCAGACTTTCTAGTTCTAGGAGCTCATCTGAGTGTACGTTCAGATCACAGAGGTTACCATGCCATCGATGGCGTGGTCAGTTGGCCTAAAAGACCTTACAGTAAACACTGGGCATAACCTGGGCCATGAAAATGAATTATCTCTGCCCACCAGAATCCCAGAGCCTAGCTGGGGAGACAGCTATGAAACTATCACAATAACACAACACCTATGAAAGAAGACGGCCTCTTGAGATGCCATAGTAACACAGTGATGGAGAAATTAACAACTTGAGTGAGTCAGGAAAGGCCTCTCGAGAAGGTGGTAAGATAGATGGTATTTACTATGGGACTGAGAAAAGCATAGATGTTTACCAGGTAGAAACAGAGAGGACATAAGGAACCAACACTGATCAATAACGAAGGGGTCAGGCACACATCTTGTAGTTCCAGCATCAGATGAAGCCTCACTCCAAGTCCTTAAGACACTTGGCTTAGTGTCTGTACATTGAGAATCATGCACCTGCCTTCTCAGGGAACCTGTCATTTAAATAAGCAGGAAACCAGTACTCGAGGGAGAAGAGCGCCTTGTTCATTGTCATCACATGAGCAGTGCCTCTTGGTTTTTGTTCTCCCTGACTCCATTCCAAATAAAATAAGCCCTTTCTGAAAGCACTCTGATTCTTCATGTTAAAGCTTCCCTTGCTGAAAGAAAAGCATCCAAATGCCAAACACTTGTGGGAAGCAATATAGAAAAATCTTCTCAGCCAGCAAAGTGTGTAAGCCATTACTAACTCTCACGGCAGTCATCACACTGGCACAGGCAGAAATAAGTAAAATGTAAATGTAATAAATATGGCTCGCTCTTTTAGAATCACTAGTACATGTTCAGTCGTAGCCAACTAATATCATTTAGGAAAACAATATTAGTTCTATCACTTAGGAAAATGACAGTTGAATATCATTATTCAATAATTTAATAGAATACCCATGGCTGGAGAGTCAAGATCAAGAACAGTCTCAACATTGATTCCATGTAAAACCACCAGGGAAGCTCTTTCTGTAAGAATCAACATGGCAAGCTAGGAGCGGTGGCTCACACCTGTAATCCCAGCACTTTGGGAGGCCAAGGTGGGTGAATCACCCAGGGTCAGGAGTTCGAGACCAGCATGGCCAACATGGTAAAACCCCGTCTTTACTAAAAATCAAAAATCAGCTGGGTGTGGTGGCATGTGCCTGTAATCCCAGCCACTTGGGAGGCTGAGGCAGGAGAATCGCTTGAACCCAGGAGGTGGAGGTTGCAATGAGCCAAGATCACGCTACTGCACTCCACTCTGCATGAAAAAAAAAAAAAGAAAAGAATCAATGCTGCAAAGCAATGTAAACCCATGTCTGGAGGTGGGGCCTGAGATTCTCCCCAGGTAGAGCTGGCACTCAGGCAAGTGGAGAGCCATGGGTCTTAGAGGACCTGGCCCAGGAGGAAGAAGACCAGCAAGGCCCTGCCCATGGGATGACAATGGGAAGACCACTCCTCTCTGCTAAGTACTGGTTTCCTGAACTGTAAAATAAGGGGAAATCTGATTGTTTCCAAGGTAACTATCTGAGTCACGTAGTTTGGATAGTAATGCTTTATAACTATCAAGAATTCTTTAGAGAAAAGGGAATGCCGTCAATCAATAGCAACCCCTCTAATTGATGTACTGGGTTATGGGGACATAAAGTGTCAGGTTGATATTTCTAGTAGTTGTTTATCTCAAATGCCTTGGAAGGAAATGGTTTTCATAAGAATGAGCAATGCGGAGGAGCATGTTTGTGGAGGTGAGTTACCAACATTGATTGTCATGTGTTAATTTCGAGGTGCAGGTAGAAAGGTCCATGAGGCAGTTGAACAGGCAGAATATAGTTTGAGAGAAATTAGGACTGAAAGTACAGATTGGATAAATATCTGTGTATAATTTGGGGTGGGATTGATACTTACAACCCATAAATCTCCTGCCTAAATGTCTTCCAAGTCTTCCAGACTTTCCTTTAATAGTTCAATAAAATGGCTCTGATTTCCACGTGCAGTCCATTTGAGATCAACTGTCCTGGACTTGACTCTCCAGCCATGGGTGGAGTACTCTGTCTATTGAATTACTGAATAATAATATTCAACTAATATTATATTCTACGGGAAACTCAGTGCTCTCACTAAGATTTCTGCAGATTCTCAGAAAATTAGGGGTGTGGTGCAGCTTATGTTTATTACAACTTTTCCTTCCACTGAATCTTCTATGTCCTTTCTAATTAGTTCGTATCGGCTCCCCAAAGCCCCCACTAACACAATGACCCACACTTTTATTCAGTGTGGCAGTAACGGCAGAAAATAAAGCCAAGACCAGAAACAACTTCACCTCCACAGTTGGACATCCCACCCCACGCCAACCTTAGAAAATTTCTCCTTGAATGGATTTCTCTGCAGTCCCGTCTGCTAGCCCCCTTTCCCTGCCCACACACTCTACTCGGAGGGCTCTCATTCTCTACACGTTTCTGCTTTTGCTTTCAGTCCTACTTCCTGAATTGCCCATGGAATCTCAAAATTCTCCTCCCTTTATCATGCAGATGAAGTCAGTTCTATCTTGTACTTAATGTCACCCAGATAGGCTATGTCAAGGAGGCTTTTCACTTTTCTGTCCATATAAAAGTCCCCTCAGAGGGAAGGGGGGCCCCCGCGGGGGAAGCAGCTGCAGCTATCTCGGAAAAGACATACTGTTTTCCTACTACATAAACAGAAGGCTGGAGTATTAACAATTACAATAGCAATCATTTTTTAAGCATATTCCCTGTGATGAGTCAGGAAAGAATTATGATACGTCTTATGGGCATTCTACTGTTTGACTCTCACAACAAATCCATTTTACAGACAGGGGAAATGAAAGTTTGGGGAGATTAGGCAATTTACCCAGGGTGATACAGAGATACAAAGCTGCTTAACAGAGACACAAAGCCGACCGTGCCGTTCTTCAGTGGCTATAGCCTCACCACTGCACTGAGTGTGTGCTGCTGCCAAACGTTTAACAACCGGCTGTACCAGGACAAAATCCTTGCTTTGTCCAGTGTCAGCTCCCACCGTGAAAACACGCCTACCAAGAGCGACTTCAGGTTACTAATGTGACATCACTGAATACAGAGCTGGGAAAAGACAGACAGCAGCATACCTTTATAGAGTAATTCCGCCATACAGATACAATACAATAGACGAAGAACCCAAGAGCATCGATGACATTAAAATGTAGTAAAATCATTAGGAAGTGATGAGTTTGGCCTGGCACAGAGGGTCACGTCTGTAATCCCAGCACTTTGGGAGGCTGAGATGGGCAGCTCACCTGAGGTCAGGAGTTCAAGACCAGCCTGGCCAACATGGTGAAACCCTGTCTCTACTAAATATACAAAAATTACCTGGGTAGGTTGATGTATACCCGTAACCCCAGCTACTCAAGAGGCTGAGGCAGGGAAAATTGCTTGAATCCAGGAGGTGGAGACTGCAGTGAGCCGAGATCATGCCACTGCACTCCAGCCTGGGCGAGACAGTGAGACTCTGTCTCAAAAATAAAAAAATAAAAATAAAGTGATGAGTTTTATGTATTACCTGCATTTAATATATAAACATATATAAACACTGTAAACATATATAAATAATATATAAACACTGTAAGTTTAAGCAATTTTTTTTTTTTTTTTTTTGGAGATGGAGTCTCTTCGCCCAGGCTGGAGTGCAGTGGTACAATCTCAGCTCACTGCAACCTCTGCTTCCCGGGTTCAAGTGATTCTCCTGTCTCAGACTCCCAAGTAGCTGGGATTACAGGCGTCTGCCACCACGCCCAGTTAATTTTTTGTATTTTAGTAGAGACGGGGTTTCACCATGTTGCCCAGGCTGGTCTCAAACTCCTGACCTTGTGATCTGCCTGCCTCCGCCTCCCAAAGTGCTGAGATTACAGGCATGAGCGACCGCACCAGGCCGCAATTTTATTTTTTTATAATGGCTGGGTTTCATAACCAACTTCAAAATTCCTGAAAATTTAACAATTGTTTCCAGCAAGCCAATATAAGCCATCTCTAGCACACACACAACTGCTCCTTGAGTGTGCCATAAATATAATCCAGACTTAGAGGAATTAGGGAAGGAAATAACATCAGGACAGAAAGAAAATCAGAAACATGTTCTGTGAAGAGGGCAAAAAAATTTTAAGAAGCTGGGGCTGGAGATTGGAAAGGATAAATGTTTTCTTAAGCCAAGTGATAGCGTTTGGAGTTTAGATACCTTTGTCATGAGTTTCAGAATTCAATTCAATAGACAAAATGGTTAGGGGCACCATGAGATTGTCTGTTATTGATCGTATTAAAGTTATAAACAATACAGGAGCCTAATGATGTCTTATAAAGACAAAAACCCATGAAATCACAATGAATGTCAGCACTCTGGATTTAGGAAATAAATGCTGGTTTGCTTTTAGAAGCTTGGTTTTAGGTATCTTTTTTTTTAATTTTATTTTAGGTTTGGGAGTACATGTGAAAGGTTTGTTACATAGGGAAACACATGTCATGGGAGTTTGCTGTACAGATTACTTCATCAGCCAGGTATTCAGCCCAGTACCCACCCAGTAGTTACCTTTTCTGGCTCCTCTCCCTCCTCCCACCCTCCTACCTCAAGCAAGCCCCAGTGTCTGTTGTTTCCTTCTTTGTGTTCATAAGTTCTTATCATTTAGCCCCACTTATAAGTGAGAACATGCAATATTTGAGAGCTAGATATCTTAATCCACTCCAAATATCTTTTAATTTACGATTCATTTTTAAATATTTTCCTATTGGAACAATCATATGAGGATTTCGTGCAGACTGAAGATCATTTTCCATGGCTTTTGGCGTCACTCCCATCTGGTGTAGGGGTGGAAACAAAGCACCCCACATGCCATTCATGCTGTCAAAGATTGGGGAGCAGAGACCGAGAGAGGCTAGTACCATCTAGCAAACTAAGGACAGGCTTGAAGACATAAGCCCTGGATTCTAGCCTCTGTTTTTTCACTTACTGACTTTTTAATCTGGAGACAAGTAAATCGACTTTTCAACCTCAGTTTACATGTCCCCCAAAATACTGATCATCACGACTGGCCTATCTGGCTAGTTACCCGCATGACAGTGATGACAACGGTGACACAGCCAAAGTGCCTGGAATCCAAGTCACCTTGAGAAACACTGAACACTCACGTAACTTTTGGTCAGGAATTGGGTATAAAATAATAAGCAAGAGAGACAGGATCCCTGCCCTAAGGAATGTTCAGTGGATTGGTAAAGCAAAGCGTGTTTTCAGAGAAGCACAAGTCTATGTGCAATGTATGCATGTCTTTTGTTACTTGCTGTTCAAGAATATTCTTTGGCAAAACCGAAAATTAAAAAATAACCCATGGACTTCCAGAACTCGCAGGATTTTCTACACAGCCTCCTAAAATCCGTTCACTGTGACACCATCATCAGACTACATGAGCTATGTTTATATAATTAAAAGAAAGGGACAGAGTTACACTGAGATAACGATTTTCATAATAAAAAAGACCCATCATTAGCACCAGCTTCAAAGCCAAGACAACTTCTCCTTCTTGACAATTTTTTTTTTATTTTAAGAAACTAAATAGACGGTTTCATCACAAATAGACAGCATATAAAAGATAATTATATGGTAAAATGAAGCCAAGATAAATGTCTAAACGTTTTTTCATCCTTCCTTATATGGCTGTTGTTGGCAACAAGGTTGGTTTTAAGTTGGACCCAGGGTATTTCACCTTGAATGTCTGGCTTTCATTTGCATAACAATAAGTTCTGGCTATTGTACACTCTGTCCACAAATCTAAAAATCTATTATTGTGGGCTTAATGGCCTGTGTAACCTAATTTAAAACCGGAAAGTGATCTTCAGGTTTTCTCTCTTCAGTTTGCTGTGAAGTAGGTATCAGCATATCATTGCCTTCTTGCTACCCTTCATCACTTACCATGTCTCCAAGTGAGTTTGCCACATCATGAGTTTGATTCAAAAGCAGTTGGTTAGAACGGCTTAGAAGGACACAAGGGAACACAGTAGACTGTAGATGGTGGGGGCTGTGGGCTTTCAGAGGCACAGAAATTTGCATTTTAACCTAGGTTTTGCATTTTGCTGATGACGCAACGTGACCTTGAGCATGAACGCAGACACATCTGACCTTTAGTGGCCTCATCTGTAAAATGGGACTAGTGACTTCAGTAGGAAGATTCTGTGGGGGGGCTGCCTCTCTTCAAACACAGGGGTACGGGTCCTGATGGGCCATGACTGTCCCAAGTCATCTTCCCACTTGTATTAGTCCGTTTTCACACTGTTGTAAAGAACTGCCCAAGACTGGGTAATTTATAAAGGAAAGGGGTTTAATTGACTCACAGTTCAGCATGTCTGGGGCGGCCTCAGGAAACTTAATAATCATGGTGGAAGGTGAAGGGGAGGCAAGTCAGCTTCTTCAGCAGCAGGAAGGAGAATGAATGCAGGAGGAACTACCGAACGCTCATAAAACCATCAGATCTCATGAGAACTCACTTGGTATCATCAGAACAGCATGGGGGAAACTGCCCCCATGACGCAATCACCTCCACCTGGTCTCTCCTTTGACACATGGGGATTACGGGGATTCTAATTCAAGAGAGATTTCAGTGGGGACACAAAGCCTAAGCATATCACCACCCATGCTACAACCTGACTCAGCCCAAGGCAACACCTGGCCCTATCTTGGGCCAGGCAACTCAATTCTCTTTCCTGGAAATTGGATGTTTGTACAGCAAGGCAGAAACTTGAGAGTCTTTGGTGCAAAAATAATAAGAAGAATGCAAACACAGATAGGATTTGCTGTATACCAAACACCGTTCTAAGCACTCTCTTTCTATTAACTCATTTACATCCTCAGAATACATCCATGTACTAGTAACAGATGCTTACCGATGAGGAAACTGGGACCGGAAAGTTGGAATTGAAGTCACATTCCTACTAACGTTTTGCGGAGAAGATGTACAAAGTCCTGCCACTCAGGTCCCTGGGGCTGCCCAGGCTCTGACCCTTCCTGAAGCTTGTGGTCCAGCTGTTAGGATTCTATGGGAGACCTCAACGCTCCCTGAAAAAACTCCTCTGGCTAAAGTTGGCCAGAGTCAAGTTGTTTGCAGACATACAAGGTTGTTCACAAACAAAAATAATAAAATCTTTATGAATGCAATACTAACCATTAGGGTTTTTAGAAACAGTTTAGGTTAAGCAGCTAACAAGGGGCCTTGCACAGGTATGAGACAGATTCTAGAAAAATTTTAGCACTGAACCATCTCAACTATCTGAGGTCCTAGAGGACAGGATAAGCCCCCATAGATTCAACCCTCAGGATACAGGTATAATACCACTAATAATGATCATTGTTGAAAGATTGTTCTGTGCTTGGAACTGTGCTATGGGCTTTGCTTGCATTATCTCATTCGAGTGCTACAAAGCCTCTGTAAGGCAAGTAATTTCCTTCTATTTTATGGGTGGAAAAACACAATTCTGGTTCTCTTCATTACTCCCCTTCCTCACCCCTGGGTGGAAGCAGGGTCTAACTTAGCATAATAAGGAGAGATTCTGTGAATGTTAATGTCTGTGAGGATCTGACCAACATCAGCAAGAAAAGTTGGCTTATCTTGCAGATGCTACAATTTACAGAATGGAAAAGCCCTAAGGCCCCTCTGACCTCCAGTATCTGAAGCTAGAAACACTGGTCTTCAAGACAGGAGGCACCCGCCAGAGAGAGCTGGGACCCTGAAGTGCAAAGAGTGGACCAACGAGGAGAAAAAAGGAAGGCAGGGAGAGAAGGGGCTCCCCAGCACTGCTGAAGTCCAGCCTGGGGGCTTGATGGGGAAAGAAGTGGAATCAAGTGGATGCAAAGCCAAGATGGTTTCCTATCCAAACACGAACAAGACCTGTGAGATGCTACATGCCGTGTTAAGGGTTTACATACAAATGGGGACACTTTAGCCGAGAGATGTTAAGTCATCTGCTCACACTCACACAGCCAGAGCTGGCGGAGGCAGAATTGGAACCCAGGCTGATTCCAGAGTCCACGCTCCTAACCCACGATTCCATACTGCACCCTCTTTAGCTGGATAGAACTACAGGCTGCTCAGGGTTTCACACACTGGAGCTTTATTGAACCCACATTTGTTCACAGCAATCACCAAAACCTTCTGAAATCTCTTCAAAGCCATGCTCAAATGCTACCTCTTCCAGAATCTCCAGCATCAGCACCTCTCTCTCTTTCTGATCCCCAATGTCTGTGCCCTCCCCCAAAATTCATATGTTACAATCCTAACCTCCAAATGATGGCATTACGAGGTGGGGCCTTTAGAAGGTAACTAGGTCTTGAGGACGGAGACCTCTTGAATGGGATTGGTGTCCTCAAAAGAGACCCCGGCCGGGCCCGGTGGCTCACACCTGTAATCCCAGCACTTTGGAAGGCTGAGGCAGGTGGATCGCCTGAGGTTAGGAGTTCAAGACCAGCCTGACCAACATGAAGAAACCCCGTCTCTACTAAAAATACAAAATTAGCCAGGTGTGGTGGCACATGCCTGTAATCCCAGCTACTCGGGAGGCTGAGGCAGGGGGAATCACTTGAACTCCGGGAGGCGGAGGTTGCAGTGAGCGGAGATCATGCCATTGCACTCCAGCCTGGGCAATAAGAGCAAAACTTCATCTCAAAAAAAAAAAGAAAGAGACCCAAAAGAGGCCCTTCCATCATGTGAGGACACAGAGAGAAGGCATCATCTGTAAACCAGAAATTGAGCCCCCACCAAACACCCAATCTACTGGCACCTTGATCTTGGATTTCCCAATCTCTAAAAGTGAGAAATAAATGTCCGTTGCTTATAAGTCACCCAATTTAAGGTATTTTTGTTAATTTTCTACTTTTTTTTTTTTTGTAGAGACAGGGTCTTGCTATGGACTCAAGGGATCCCCCAGCTCAGCCTCCTGAGTAGCTGGGACTTTGGGTATGCCCCACAGCCAGCTAAGGGTTTTGTTGTTGTTGTTGTTTTGTTTTGTTTTTGAGACGGAGTCTTGCTTTGTTGCCCAGGCTGGAGTACAATGGTACGATCTTGGCTCACTGTGCAACCTCAGCCTCCTGGGTTCAAGCAATTCTCCTGCCTCAGCCTCCACAGTAGCTGGGATTACAGACTTGTGCCACCACCTCCAGCTAATTTTTGCATTTTTAGTAGAGACAGGGTTTCACCATGTTGGACAGGCTGGTCTTGAAATCCTGACCTCGTGATCCACCCATCTCGGCCTCCCAAAGTGCTGGGATTACAGGCGTGAGCCACCATTCCCGGCCAGGGCATTTTTGTTACAGCAGCCCAAACTACCTAAGACATCCCACAGCACTTTACCTCTCTAAACCTCACAAAATGAATTCTGGTTGGCACGAGAGCTGGGTGGGTGTGTCCCATCTCCCCCTACTAATTGAGGTCCTCAAGGGCAGAGGCATTTTATACATTTTCTACTTCCCCTACTCCATCCCACACACACACCACCACTATCACCACCAGGACACCTATTCTGGTTTCATTTCTTGAGTGCACTTGACACCCAAGAAATAGGTGTTAAAGGAGGCAGATGTTTGGAGATTTCAAACAACCACAAACACACCACAGGCTCAGAGAAAATGCCAGAGGTCGGTATCTGTTCCTGTTCATCCCTCAAGGCTGGAAGGCCAGCAAAGTCTTAGAGTCCACTGTTTCTGGAAGCTTCTTCCAAAGATAGTGATATGATATCTTCTGAATAAGTTATCTGTTGACTGTACGTGAATAGCTCATTTTTTCTCTCATTCAAGTGCACACACAAAGAGACCAGAAGGAAGCTCTCACGGTGGAATCCATCAAATTCAACACATTTACTCTGGTAATTTCCCCTGAAGCCAATTTGATACAGGAAATGCTTTTCTAACCGCAGATGCCTCCCAGCTCCAGATCCCCAGGCTTCAAGCTGTGCCTGGCCTCCCCCTGGTGGTGACACAGCCAGCAGTCGCCCCTGAGAAGCCACCTCCTATGCAGCTGCTAGATGTCATCGCACGCAGCTCCTCAATTTCCACACACTGAGCATCCGCCTAGGAGCGATCTACCTACTTTGGGAGGTGAAATATCTTACAGAAGGAGTGTGGGAGAAGAAAAGGCGTTATAAGTGAAGACCATCTTAGAACCCTTAACTCAAACCATCACAGATTAGTGTCAATGGGCTGTGAGGATGCAGCCGTTGGGAGAAACTGTTCCATTAAGGCTGATTGAAAACAAGCTGGGGAGGCAGCCTGGACTTCAGCTGGCACCTTTGAGTTGCTGTTAAATTTACATGCCCATTTGTAGGGGTAATTGTAAAATAAGAGAGGAGCTAAGAAGTGGCGGGAGCTTTCTCCCTAGTGGTCGGGTCATGCGTTTTTGTTATCGTTGTTTTTGTTTGTTTTTGAGACAGAGTCTCCTCTCGCTCTGTTGCCCAGGCTAGAGTGCAGTGGTGCGATCTCGGTTCACTGCAACCTCCGCCTCCCAGGTTTAAGCGATTCTCCTGCCTCAGCCTCCCAGGTAGCTGGGATTACAGGCATGTGCCACCACACCCAGCTAATTTTATTTATTCATTCATTTATTTTTATTTATTGGTATTTTTAGTAAAGACAGGGTTTCGCCATATTGACCAGGTTGGTCTCAAACTCCTGACCTCAGGTGATCCACCCACCTCAGCCTCACAAAGTGCTGGGATTACAGGCATGAGCCACTGTCCCTGGCCAGGTCTTCCGTTTTACAAGAGCGAATGACCCAGGTGCAAGTCAGGGCTGGCCTGACAGGTGGATGGGCTCATTCTTCTCACCCTGCAAACTTCCCTAGTTCACAGACTCAACGTGAAACATCTGCTCTTGTGTGAGTTGTTTTCTAAGAGTTGAAGGAAACATTTCTGTGTACAAAGTCTTAAATTGGATTGCATTATTGTGCTTTCTCCCACTTACTTGACAGCTCTCCGGTCCTCTTATGTGCTTAGTGATTCCAGAAGGTGAGCTACCCCTTTTTTTTTTTTTTTTTTTTTTTTTTGAGACAGAGTCTTAGTCTGTTGCCCAGCTGCAGTGCAATGGCGCCATCTCGACTCACCACAACCTCCCCCTCCCTAGCAGCTGGGACTGCAGGCGCCCGCCACCACACCGGCTAATTTTTTGTGTTTTTAGTAGAGACGGGGTTTCACTGTGTTAGCCTAGATGATCTCGATCTCCTGACCTCATGATCTGCCCACCTCGGCCTCCAAGAGTGCTGGGATTATAGGCGTGAGCCACTGTACCCCACCTGAGCTGTGCTTTTCAAGTCAGACAGGTGATAACCCGTGCTCAGTCCATTTTTTTTTTTTTTTTTTTTAGAAACAAGGTGTTGCTCTGTTGCCCTGGCTGGAGTGCAGTGGTGTGATCATAGCTCACTGCAGCCTTGAACTTCTGGGCTCACGTGATCATCCCACCTCAGTCTTCCAAGTAGCTAGGACTATAGGCGTGGGTCACCATGCCTGGTTAATTTTTAGAAAATTTCTTGTAGCAATAGGGTCTCATTATGTTGCCCAGGCTAGAGTGCAGTGACAGGATCATAGCTCACTGCAGCCTCGAATTCCTGGGCTTAAGCAATCCTCCCATCTCAGCCTTCTGAATCCAGCTCTCTATTTCATATCTCTTTTGTCCTCTATCCAAAAAAATCACCCCAAAGCCCAGTAGCTGGAATTCCACTTCCTTTAAAGAACATTTTTGGAGCCCATCTCAGAACTACCTAGAAACTACCTCCCGGACAGGCAAGATGGCTCAGGCCTGTAATCAGCACTTTGGGAGGCCAAGGCAGGTGAATCACCTGAGGTCAGGAGTTCGAGAGCAGCCTGGCCAATATGGTGAAACACCATCTCTACTAAAAATACAAAAAAAAAAAAAAATATTAGCCGGGCATGGTGGTGGATGCCTGTAATCCCAGCTACTCCAGAGGCTGAGCTAAGAGAATCACCTGAACCTGGGAGGCAGAGTTGACAGTGAGCCAAGACTGTGCCATTGCACTGCAGCCTGGGCAACACAGCAAGACTCCATCTCAAAAAAAAAAAAAAAAGAAAATATCTCCCAAACCTAGGATTAGCTGTTTGCAATGGTTCTGAGTAAATGCTCTAAAATATACATTTATTTTTATTGTGTATCTACCTTGT
Source organism: Ateles fusciceps (assembly GCA_036589455.1). Classification (NCBI taxonomy): domain Eukaryota; kingdom Metazoa; phylum Chordata; class Mammalia; order Primates; family Atelidae; genus Ateles; species Ateles fusciceps. The sequence goes on from JAZHEH010002229.1 coordinate 12,423,943, forward strand.
GCCCTGCCCTCTGCTAAGAAGGAAGGCAAACCTCGGTGCAATGGTGATGGCACATGATTCAAGTCAGCCCACAAGGAAGAGCTAAGCTATAGGTTGTATAGGCTGCAGAATGCAGAAGAGAAAGAGAAATAAATGAAGCCAAGTAATAAGGGTAACTCGAGAGAAGACTGAACTTAAGCTGAAACAAGAAGAATGGATAGGCTGTAGATATGCAAAACAGCATGAGGAAAGAACATTCTAGACAAGGGGAGCCTTGAAGGTGGGAATGAGCCCAGTGAGCTCAGACCCTAAAGAGAATGTTGCCCCATCACAGGGAATAAGCTCTGGAAAAGGAACGAGACTGTGGAGGACCTGGAAAAGATCTTGAAAATGTGCTAGTAACTCACAATTTATATATGGACTTTTTTTTTTGAGATGGGAGTCTTGACACTGCACCTGGTCACTCTGTCAACCAGGCTGGAGTGCAGTGGTGCAATTTCAGCTCACTGCCACCTCTGCCTCCCAGTTCAAGCGATTCTCCTGCCTCAGCTTCCAGAGTAGCTGGGACTACAGGTGTGTGCCACCAGGCCCAGCTAATTTTTTGTATTTTAGTAGAGATGGGGTTTCACCATGTTGGCCAGGATGATCTCCATCTTCTGACCTCATGATCCACCCGCCTCGGCCTCCCAAAGTGCTAAGATTTTTCAAAGATTCCTCATTTCTCTACATAGGTAGGCTAGCTCTTTTTACATTTTTTAATATATGTCTTACTTAAATACTGCACAACTAACTGAAGCTTTAGCAAACATGTCTTAAGTGTCAGCTGGGCTGGGGCTGGAGAACTGTAGATGAAACTCTTGACCACACCCTCGAGGAGTTCTCATGTGCATAAAGAGGCTCCCATCCATATAACTAGAAGTAGTAGTTGACTCTAGGTGGTAGAATTTGGGGTGGCTTCTGTTTTCTTATTTATAATTTTCTTTTTTTTTTTTTTTTTGTTGGGGGCGCGTTTTTTTTTTTTTTTTTTATTGTTGTTGTTGTTGAGACGGAGTCTCACTCTGTCACCCAGGCTCGAGTGCAGTGGTGCGGTCTCAGCTCACTGCAACCTCCGCCTTCTGGGTTCAAGCAGTTCTTCTGCCTCAGCCTCCTGAGTAGCTGGGATTACAGGCATGTGCTACCACACCTGGCTAATTTTTTTCTATTTTCAGTAGAGACAGAGTTTCACCATGTTGGCCCAGCTGGTCTCGAACTCCTGACCTCGTAATCTGCCCACCTCGGCCTCCCAAAGTGCTGGGATTATAGGCGTGAGCCACCGCGCCGGCCTTATTTGTAATTTTCTAATCCTTTTCCAACTTTCTTCAAAGAGAAAAGATTATATTTTCATAAAAATGACAATAACATCAGCCAGGCATGGTGACTCACACCCATAATCCCAGCACTTTGGGAGGCCGAGGCGGATGGATCACCTGAGATCAGGAGTTTGAGACCAGCCTGGCCAATATGGTGAAACCCTGTCTCTACTAAAGATACAAAAATTAGCCAGGCGTGGTGGCTGGCTATAATCCCAGCTATTTGGGAGGCTGAGACAGGAGAATCATTTGAACCTGGGAGGCAGAGGCTGCAGTGAGCCAAGACCATGCCATTCCACTCCAGCCTGGGCAACACAGCAAGACTCCATCTCAAAATAAATAAATTAATTAAATAAAATAACAATAATGTATATATAAAATACGTGATGTGACAAACAGGGTAGAGTTAAAAAACGGGGTGCTTAGGGAAAGGGATAATATTTCCCTTGTGTCAAGGAAAAAAACAAAAGCTGAAAAACAAAACCAAACTATTCTTGAGGTAAGATTATTTTTAAATAAATTCATAGAGAAATACTATATAGGATAATTCTGAAATTACAAAACAAAATGGCAATGGAGATGTTCTAAATATACTAAACCTGCTGTTGGAGACAGTACCCCGGGGACCAGTCATCTGAAGTGTGCAACTGTTTAGGCCTTAGATAAAAGGCCCTCTGAGAAGATGGCATTTAAAGCCAGGGACTCGGTGCTAGTTCCCTTTCTTCTCTTAGTAGTTCTGGGAGTGCCTGTCTAAAACAGCTTGAACCAGGGCTCCCTCCATTCATGTACTTTTCTACAGCTGTCTGTGAGCAGAGAGCTCTTTAAATCACATCTGCCGCAAGGTCAGCCAGCAACACCAGTCTCAAAGGTAGAGGCAATCTTCAGAGAACACCTAATGTTCCCTCAGGTCTGTTGCCTGCTCCCTTCACCATTTCCTCTCACTTGCTCTTCTGCCCACAAAGATGAGAGGGATCAGGGCTTGGGTTTTAGAGTTGAACTGCTTCAGCTCACTCTGGCTCCTCCCTCTGCTGACTCTGACCTGGAGCTACTTACTAAACTCTCTAAGCCTGCTAAGCTGCATTTTCACCTTTTGCAAAATGGACATGTGGATGAATGGATGAATGGAAGAATGGATGGATGGATGGATGGATGGATAGATGGATGGATAGATGGATGGATATAGAGATAGGTAGGTAGCACTTTGGGGAGACTGAGGCAGTTGAATCATTTGAGGTCAGGAGTTTGAGACCAGCCTGGCCAACATGAGGAAACCCCATCTTTACTAAAAATACAAAAATTAGCCAGGCATGGTGGTGCACGCCTGTAATACCAGCTACTTGGGAGGCTGAGGCACAAGAATCATTTGAACCCAGGAGGTGGAGGTTACAGTAAGCTGAGATTGCACCACTGCACTCCAGCCTGGGCAACAGAGTAAGACTCCATCTGAAAAAAAGAGAGAGAGAGAGAGATAGGTAAGCAGAAAGATAATAGACAGATGATAGATAAAAATTGATCTTCCTAACTAGTTTCCATGCTTCCAGTGTTACCCCAAATCTCATTTTCAATTTAATGAAATTGAATTTTTCATTCAATGCTTATTGTTAAAGAATAAATCATAAGTGTGTTAATAACTCTTTGTTAAGCCCTATGCTATGTAGCTGTTAGATATGCTTACAGGCACATAGTACATTGTGTCCTTGTACTTTAACCAAGATATCTGTGCTGGACGTGCTCACAGGCATGTCCCAGCTCGCAGCCTATGCCCCTTCCTTATTTGGACTTCCGTTTTGCTTTTACCTGTTTAGAAAAGTTTTAGGCTGTCAGCCAATCCAGTTTTAGTTTAGACGGCGAGGTCTGGCTCCAACCAATGAAAACCAGACACAGCAGTAAGGACAACCCCAAATGCATAAGGGATAAATATGTCTGCTTTTCCGTTGTTCATTGTACTCTTGTGGCAAGATGGCTAATGGTGGTACCCTTTCTGCAGGAAGTAAAAGACTGCTTTGCTGAGAGACCCTTTGTCCCAGTGCTATTCTCTGTGGCACCAAAAATTTACATATGACACTTTACCATCCTATTTCCCCCTCTCTGAAAATAGCCACCTTCCACTTGTTTAATTAATCCATTATATTTACCTCCATATCTCTGAATAAATCATGACTAGTCAGTTTTTGGCTTTATCTATTGACTTGCTGCTGTGAAGAATGAGGGTGTGGCTTTTGTTCTCTGACTATGAACCTCCTAATTACCCTATCTTCACAATCCACTAATTTTGATTTCATAATCAGGATTTACATTGTTATTACTCTGTAAACCAGTGATTTTCAATCTGGCTCAGTGATGTCTCTTAAGAGGAAATCTGAGGTGTGGGGGCAGCATTTTGGTTTGTCAGAGTATTGGAGTAGGAGGAGAAACTGCATCAGTGGTATCTAGTGGGTGAGGGTCAGGAACGCTATAAATTCTGCAATATGCAGAACATTGCTGTACAAAAAATTCCCCAAATATCAGTAAGTCCTCCTAAGAAGCAGTTAACACTATTTACTGCTAATCCACGCAGAATACAATTGTTACATTTCTTCGTCAGGCAACTTTTTCTTTTCCCTGGAGTTAACAATTGTCTTCATGTTTTTGTTTTTATCCTCTGGAAGCTTTCATAATCACCTCTTTGTTCCTCAGTATTCTGATATTTCACAATGGATGTTAGTCTGTTTTCATCCACGCTTGGGCATTCAGAGAACGCTTTAAATCTGAAGATTTGTGTACTTTAGTTCTGGATTATTTTCTGAAACTGTTTCTTGATTTTTTTTTTCTTCTCTTTTCCTTGACTTCTTTGATTAATTTGTGTTATTTAAATTTTGGAATTCCTGGTCTTCAAATTTTCTTAAATTTTTTCTTTTTGTCTTTAATCTTTTTTTTTTTTTTTTGAGACAGTGTTTGCTCTGTCACCCAGGTTGGAGTGCAGTGGTGAAATCTTGGCTCACTGCAGCCTCCACCTCCCAGGTTCAAGCAATTCTCATGCCTCAGCCTCCCAAGTAGCTAGGACTACAGGTGCACACCACCATGAGTGTCTAATTTTTGTATTTTTAGTAGGGACAAGGTTTCACCATGATGGTCAGGCTGATCTTGAACTCCTGGTCTCAAGTGATCTGCCTGCCTCAGCCTCCCAAAGTGCTGGGATTATCAGGGTAAGCTACTGTAGCTGGCCTCATTTTTTTGTTTGCTATATTCCCAGGAAGATTTCTTCAGCTTTTTCCTTTGAATCATTCCACTGAGTTGATTTTTGTTTTGTTGTGTTTTTAATCACAGCTATGGTGGGGGGTTAGGTTCCAAGATCCTTTTGTTTTCTAAATGTTTCTATTTTCCAGCATTCTATCCTTGATTTATAGATGCAATATCTTCTTTTATCTTTTCAGGAAAATTAGTGTAAAGAATGTTTTGTCTGATTTTACATTTTCTTTTTTCTTATAGGGAAATCTCCTCCATGACACTTTGTTCTGTTTGTTTGCACATTTGTTTAGCTTTATTAACTTATAATATAAAAATAGAGCCCAAATGTCTGGTGATCCTTGGCAGCCTGTGAATATTTAAGTGAGGTGCTAAGAAGCTGGTTAACTATGCACATAACTATAGACCTCCCCACCAGGTGATCTATTCAGACTATTTCCTTGGGAATCCCCATGTCACATCTGAACTTCTTAAGACTAGTACAGTTTCCCCAGAAAAAGCTTTTCCAATATCCTGCCAGAAGGTTATAAGTTTTGCTGTCAACTTTCTAAGAATTTATATGCTATGTAAACTTTCATTTGATTCCCCTGTTTTTATTCTGATACTCTTCTCTGTCTGTGCCAGGGTAACTCCAGTCTAGAGACCCTCAATTTTCACCCTCTTTGAAGAACAAATCTTCATTCTTCTGAAGGGGGCAGGAGGGACAGTCACCAACTACATGGAATGAGGAAATCAATTTGAGTCTATTTGCTTCTTAAACTGACCATCAACCAATTCTTCAGCCTTCACCTCGACCTCATTTCCAGAGGCACCTGATCTTGGTGATTCCTGAGCCTTTGCAAGAGCTTTGGAGGGGAAGGCATCTGCAATGTAATCAGATGTTCCTCTGTTTCTTCCATTGTCACCTTATACCTGACAAGTCAGATAATTTCTTGTAGCTGACAAATCGGATATGACTCATCCATCTGTTTTTCACCTTACAAATTAGTGTTGTTATCAAGTCCGCTTTAATTCTCATTGTACTTATGGGTTTTACCTTTTTATTGAAATTTAAATTTAAATTTTAGTAGTATTGTGGAGAAGCAGAGAGTAATGGAAAAATGGACCCACTGTCATTTTTCAAGTCCTATGATTCAGTCCTTATACAGCAGCCAGAGTGATATTTTAAAAATTCAGATTAGATCCTATTACTACCTAGAACCCAAATTGTCAATGGCTTTTCATTATCATTACAATAAAATTCAAACTCTCTCTGGCTTATAGTTTAGAGAACTCTGCATTACCTGGGCTCTGACAAATCGTTGGCCTCATTTTCTACCCCCTTGCCTCTTTTTCACTAGATTCTACTAGTCACTTTTTCCTTTGCTACTCACACCACACCTGTTCCCACCTCAGAGCCTTTGCATTTACTGTTCTCTCTGTTGGCAAGGTTTTATCCCCAGTTCCTCTGTCACACTAATTTTTTTGTCATCAAATCTCAGCGTAAATGTCGCCTCCTCAAAAAGACTCCATGACCACCCAATCTAAAAGAACCATCCAGTGACTTACCACCATGTTATCTTGTTTACATTCTCTGCACAGCCTTGTGCATGATTTGATATCATATGTGTTCATTTGTTTGTTTGCTGTGTTTATTATAGGAACGTAAGGGCAGTGAGAGGAGGAGCCTTATTTCTTATTCACTTTATCTTGGTGCCTAGAATAATTCTTGTGTTAGTCAAGGTTTTCAGAGAAACAGAACCAATAAGCTGTGTATGTGTGTGTGTGTGCACGCACGTGCAAGTCCGTGCATGTGCATGCAAAAGAGAGAGATTTGTTGTAAGAAATTGGCTCACATGATTATGAAGAGTGAGAAGTCCAGACCCAGGAGAGCTGATGGTAATCATTCCAGTCAGAACCTGAATCAGAAGCCAGAAGAAGATTGATATCCCAGCTGGGAAGACAATCAGACAGAGAGAAAGAATTCTTCTTATTCTTATTCCAGCCTGAGGGTCACTACACTCTGATGGGTGGTGTCAGCCAAAGCATTTTGCATTGTGGGCGCAGTGGGATCCATCCTTGTTGGATGTGCCTGCAGCAGCAGCAGTGGCAGTGTGGTGGGGTGCATGCTCGATGGCTCTGGCAGGGTGCTAGTGGGTGCCAGTGTGCCTGCCTCCATGTGTGCTTCAGCAGCTCCATGTAGGTTTTCAACAACTTAGAAAAGGCCCATCCACATCAGGGGAAACACTTTCCTTTCCTCAGTCTACCTACTCTAATGGTAATCTCGCTTACTGGATACAATGTACATTATTTGAGTGATGGATACCCTAAAAACCCTGATTTCACCACTCTGCAATCTATGCATACAATAAAATTGCACTTATACATCATATATTTATAGACATTTAAAAACAAAAATTAAATTTAAAAATTTTAAATGTTATTTCATCCAAGAACACCCTCAGAGAAACAACAGTATTTGGTCAGAATATTGTCTAACCAAATATCTGCGCACCCTGTGGTCCGGTCAAGTTGACACATAAAATTAATGATTACACTGCCTGACATTGTTCAGTAAGTGTTTGTTGCAAGAACAAACAAATAAGTAGAGAGAGAGGACAAGATGGCCAACTAGACACAGCCAGGGGGGAAGAACTGCCACCAAGAAAATTTCAGGCCAATATCCATGATGAACCCTAATGCCAAAATCCTCAACAAAATACTGGTTAATCAAATCCAACAGCGCAACAAAAAGCTTATCCACCATGATCAAGTAGGCTTTATCCCTATGATGCAAGATTGGTTCGACATATACAAATCAATAAATGTAATTCACCTCATATACAAAGACAAAACCACATGATTATTTCAATAGATGCAGAAAAGGCTTTCAATAAAATTCAACACCCTTTTCTGTTAAAATCTCTCAACAAACTAGGTATTGAAGGAACACACCTGAAAATAATAAGAGCTATCTATGACAAACCCACAGCCAACATCATACTAAATGGGCAAAAGCTGGGATCATTCCCCTGGAAAACAAGGATGTATTCTCTTACCACTTCTATTCAACATGGCTTTTGGAAGTCCTGGCCAGAGCAATCAGGCAAGAGAGAGAAATAAAGGGCATCCAAATAGGAAGAGAGAAGTCAAAGTATCCCTGTTTGTAGTCAGCATGGTCCTATATCTAGAACACCCCATTGCCTCAGTCTAAAAGCATCTTAAGCTGATAAACAGCTTTAGCAAAGTCTCAGGATACAAAATCAGTGTACAAAAATCACTAGCATTCCGATACACCAGCAACAATCAAGCCAAGAACCAAACCAGGAACGCAATCCCACTCACGATTGCCACCAAAGAATAAAATACCTAGGAATACAGCTAACCAGGGAGGTGAAAGACAAGGAGAGACAAGGAGAACTAAAACACTGCTCAAGGAAGTCAGAGATGACACAAACAAATGGAAAACATTCCATGCTCATGGATAGGAAGGAATCAATATCATTAAAATGTCCATACTGCCCAAAGAAATTTATAGATTCAATGTTATTCCTGTCGAACAACCAATGACATTCTTCACAGAACTAGAAAAAAACTATTTTAAAATTCATATGGAACCAAAAATAGAACTTCAATAGCCAAGGCAATCCTAAGCAAAAAGAACAAAGCTGGAGGCATCATGCTACCTGACTTCAAACTATGTTACAGGGCTACAGTACCCAAAACAACATGGTACTGTACAAAAACAGACACATAGACCAAAGGAACAGAATAGAAAGTCAAGAAATAAGGCTGCATATCTTTATCTGATCTTTGACAAAGTTGACAAGACCAAGCAATGGGGAAAGGATTTCCTATTCAATAAATGGTGCTGGGATAACTGGCTAGCCATATGGAGAAGATTGAAACTTGACCCCATCCTTATACCATATACAAAAATCAACTTAAGATGGATTAAAGACTTAAATGTAAAATCTAAGACTACAAAAACCCCGGAAGACAAACTAGGCGATACCAGAAGGCCATAGGAATGGGCGAAGATTTCATGACCAAGATGCCAAAAGCAATAGCAATGAAAGCAAAAAATTGACAAATGGGAGCTAATTAAACTAAAGAGCTTCTGCACAGCAAAAGAAACTACGAAGAGTAAACAACCTACAGAATTGGAGAAAAATTTTGCAAGCTACACATCTGACAAAGGTCTAATATCCAGCATCGATAAGGCACTTAAACAAATTTACAGGAGAAAAACAACCCCATTAAAAAGTAGGCAAAGGACATGGACAGACACTTTTCAAAAAAGATATACATGTGGCTAACAAACATATGAATAAAAGCTCAACATCACTGATTATTAGAGAAATGCAAATCAAAACCACAGTGAGATACCATCTCACACCAGTCAGAATGTCTATTATCAAAAAGTGAAAAAAATAACAGGTGATACAGTGGAAGAAATAAAGCAACATCTCCAGCTGCAAGATCATAACGTTCCGGTTTGGCAGGATACAATCTATCACTGATGCGGTGGCCATTACGTGCCGAGTATTTAATTTGTTAACCCACTTGGCTAAGGTGGGGCAAATGGAAGGTTCTGGAGTATGGAGAGAACTTCTTGCATGTGGTTAGTGTATCTAAGAAACATGTATTGAAATTGGTGACTCAATAATCTTTTCACACTTTAAATCCAAGTCCAAGTTACCCTCTGTAAAAAAGCTAAAATTCTAGCATTATGTTTCCTGATGTGGAAATATTCTTTCCTGAAGACCCTGGTATTCACACGTGACTGTTCTCTACAGAGGACACCTGTCCTTAAACCTCCTTGGCATAAAGGTCTTTGAGAACCCCTTCCTCTGTGCCTTCTACCTCTAGTAGTACTTTATCCACACCTCAGCACAGCATTTGCTCCAGTGCCGAAGCACTGAGGTGTCTATTTCCTTGCCCAACCTGCTAGATGACTAGCTCCTGAGAACCCAGGCTATGCCTTATTAATTGTAATCTCCCAGATAAATGCTCAAGAATTCATACCCAATGGCTACAGTGAATCCAGGCAATAGCTATAATAAAACTGAAGAATCATATTTCTTGGCAATCCAGAAAGTGGTAGTGTAGAGAGTCTACTATGCTGTTCATTCTTAGCAACAATAAGTAGCTATTAAGCAACTTTCACAGCCATGAGCTAGGCAAAGAATGGAAAATTAAAATAGCATTTGTCAGAAACAATATGTTTTATGAAAAATTGCTTCAGAACATTCAGGTGATTATAGGGATGGGAAACACACTCAGGCAGTCACAATTTCAGTGAAGTTTTCTCCTCCGTCCCAGCCTTCCCAGCAGCAACCCTACACATTTGAACCACAGTGAATAGCCACACATTTGAAAGGTTTACAACCATTTTTTTTTTTAATATGGACTCTCTTGTCTCCCAGCTGGAGTGCAGTGGCATGATCTCAGCTTACTGCAACCTCTATCTCCTGGGTTCAAGCTATTCTCCTGCCTCAGCCTCCCAAGTAGCTGGAATTATAGGTGTGCGCCACCACACCCAGCTAATTTTTGTGTTTTTCAGTAGAGACAGGCTTTCATCATGTTGGCCAGGCTGGTCTCGAACTTCTGACCTCAGGTGATCCACCTGTCCCAGCCTCCCTAAGTGCTGGGATTACAGGCGTGAGCCACTGCACCCAGCCACAACCATTTCATTAGCTCTTCCCACCTTTCCTCCTTTTCCCTAACCCCCCACAACACAAAAACTAATTTAAAGGTATCATCCTCACCTTAGCAGCATTAGATATCATGCAATGATTGCAGTGTTCTTTCTGGATGCAGAATGAATTCATGTGTAACCTCTCCCAGATAACTCCTGATTCAGAGCACTCTTTGTTCAGTTGCCAGAAGTAATAATGCTTTATTTTACAAATTTAAGAAGTTTCTTCTTTTAGAATCCTCACATTTTACAAGTAAATTGCTGAAGGCCATTTAAAAAGAATGTCGTATTTTCTCAGCTATTTATTTCCTGCAGCACCTACTTTTTCAGACCTGGAGACTTAATGCCATTCCTTTATTAGATATACATCCAATCAAGCTCAAAATCCATGGCAATGTTAGAAAGGCACAATTTACCAGCCCCTATCTTGGACCTGGAGTTTACAAATATATAGAATCTTATCTTGTTAAGGCAGCTGAGGAATTTCAAAGGAAAGATAGAACTTGATATCTAGTCTGCAGTTGTGAATCCTACCTATAAAGACAGTCTCTCTCCTGGGTTGCAGATAGGACTTTGCCTTGTATTTTGATAAGAAAACAAGACTACCGGACTTGAACCTAAGGGTGATGGTGGAGACTCCTACTCAGAACGTCATCTTCAGCCAAGCATGCCTTCCTAAAGTTAGCCAAGGCCAGGCAGGATGCATTTCAGTTTACAAAGAATGGAAGTGGAAACTCAGGGTACAACAGGGTGCCTGGGAGGAACAGCCAGCCATTTGCACATGGCGACCCACAAGCAGATGAGAAGTCACAGTCTTCCATCCTGCCACTTGTTACTGCCCTTCATTACCCACACACAGAAAGCGCAGAAGTCACAGATTCTTTTTTGGAAACTCTGCTATTTGTTTCATATCAGACTCCCCAGAACATTTCAGTTGAGTATGACTAAGCAAGACTTGCTGTTCTTTCCCTCTCCTTTAACCTTTACTCACTGGTGCTAACAAATTCAAAAATAGACAAAAGGTGAGCTGGGAAAAGAAAATAGAGGTCACACACACACAAAGAGTTCAAATAAGAATAGCCGGTTCCTCGGCCCTTGTACAAGTTATTCTCTCAATGAGTACAGATGTCAAATGACTCTAGACTCATTAACTGATTGCACATTCCTGGCATCTTCCCTTAGAGAACTCCACTAACACTTTAAACAGTGATGCCCACATATCTGCACAGGATACCTATTGTCTTTTCTCAAAGAAAGCTACCAAAGTAGAAAGATTTCTCTTATAAAACCTAAGAAATAGATGGCCATCAGAAAATCATTTTTAATCAAGCAAATCTTCTAAAGTCAACCTGTGCGATCCCAGTATGGATTTCATCTTTGACCACATTTTTCTAACCCACTTAAGAGGAGAATAAGCAGGGGAACCAAGGAAAACATTCTCTGCCTCCTATATTTACATGAAATTAGAGCACTAATCCCTTTAACTGATGTTCAGAGAGATCCAAAATGCCACAGAAAGCCCAGAAGTAGTTTGTTTGCAGAGAAAGATATACTTATGGTGGCTAGGGGAGTTGGAGGGGTAAGAGAGAGTTCTCTTTGCAGAACATGCAATTTAAAGGCTAATTTGGTGCTTGATACACAGCGGACAATCACTCAATAAATGCTATTGACTGACAAATCACCTGAAAAGCAGTCTCAATGCTCCTGGAATGAATGATTTCTTATCCCTTTCAGCCTGTTTTTACGTTGGCATTTGAAGCATCATCCTCAGGCCTCTGTTTTAAATAAGTCGTTTTGGATTCTTCTAGATCTTTAAGATGCCTTTAAATTTTATGGACCTTAAAGGTTTGGGGTCAGACCTCCAAAGGTGATTAATGTGAAAGGAGAAGCCATGGCTTCTACGATTTTAAATAATCTTTCTTCAAATTGGGTTGACAGTCACTGAGTACACAGAGAACTAAGCCATCTTTCCCCTACTTGCAACTGATGTTCTGGCTGCCCTGGCAAATAGAAGATTTCAGAAAGCACCAGGTGATGCCCATTTCCTCTTCCCATAGGTGCCTCTACCTCCAGTCTTGACCTGTCACTTCTAATTTGTAGATGTCTTAGGCGGTGTCACCAGAAAAGTGACATTACAGCGACTTCCCCTCTTTTGCATGTTAAGGTGAATTCCATCTTTGTGACCTTCCTTGGATGTATGAAAATGGGGTTATAAGTGGCAGGAGGGACGTTAACAGGCACCAAAGTGAGCTGAGTTTGTTTACACAGGAAATGGCAGATAATTTGGAGCCAATGAGTATAGACTAGAGACAGAAGATGAGACGGCATGGGAAAAAAAAAAAAACAGAAACAAAAAAAAACCAGGAGCTACCAGGACAGAGTTGGAAAGAGATTTGAAAGGGGAAAAGAGGGCCGAGTTCAGATAAGGGAGGAAAAAGCTGCAAGAGTAACTGTTGTGTTCATGAGTTGCTGCAAAAGACAGGCAAGTGGAAAAAAGATTTTAATAAGCTTGCTCCGTATTGAGAATGATCTAGGGAATTATTCATAGCAGTAAAATTGCATTTCAAAAATCGCTGTTAAATGTCAGGTTGCTGTTCTTATGAACGCCACACTGTGCTAAGCCTGGGCCACCAGGGATCTCAGCTTTATAGGAATTAGAGAGCTTGTCACAGTGTCACCCAATTTACTCTACCAGTTGGAAATGTATATAAATGAATCATGTTGTTTTACTTGTCCCAACATTGGTTGATAAGAAGTTCCTCCTTAAAACATAGCTCCACAGAATCTGAGAGCTGGGTAGAACTTCAGAGTCAATCAAAGCAGTCTGAAATGCTCAACCCTAATGAACTTAACTTAAAAGTAAAATCTTTTGTGATGTCTAAAGGTTTTATTGATTAATTTTAGAACTTGGGGTATTTTTACATAGTTATTTTTACAATGGACTGTTTAAATTCTCAAACTCTCCAGTTACTGATTGATAGTCTTTTTTGGTAACAGCTTTATTGATATATAATTCACCTATTGTACAATTTACCCATTTAAAGTGTACAATTAAGTGGTTTTTAGCATATTCACAGAGTTGTACAAGCATTACCACAATTTTAGAATATTTCCGTCACTCCAAAAAGAAACCTCATACTGTTTCACTACTACCACTGAACCCTACCATCAGCCTTTTCCATAACCAATCATTCATCTCCCTTCTGTCTCGACAGATTACCTGTTCTAGACCTTCATACAAATGCAGTGATAATTTGCCGTCTTTCATGACTAACTTCTTTCACCAAGCATCATGTTTTCAAGATGTATTCATGTTGTAGTATGCATCAGTGATTTTTATGAACCTTTTATTCAGCCACATAGTATTTCATTGTACAGATCTACCACATTTCTTTATTCATTCACCAATTGATGGACACTAGGGTTGTTTCAAACTTTTGGCTATTTCAACTACTATAAATAATGCTGCAATGAACATTTAGGCATAAATTTTCGTGTGGACATATGTTTTTATTCCTCCTGGATATATACCTGAAACTGGAATTGCAGAGTCATTGAGTAACTCTATATTTAATATTTTGAGGAGCTGTGGGACTGTTTTCCAAAGTGGCTGCACCAGTTCACATTTCCACCAGCAACATAAAAGGGTTCCAATTTCTCCTTATCCTCACCAACACGTGTTTTTATGTGACTTGTTTGTTACAGCCATTCTAGTGTATATGAAGTGATTCAATGTGGTCTTGATTTGTATTTCCATGATGTCTAATGGTGTCAAGTATCTTTTTATGTGCTCCTGACTATTTGCATAAACAGAGAAATGTCTATTCATGTCCTCTGCCCATTTTTTAATTGAGTTAGTTCTCATTTTATTCTTGAGTGGTATGAGGTTTTTGTAGGTGCTATATACAACTCCCTTATCAGATATATGACTTTCAAAAATTTGCTCTCATACTGTGGGCGGTCTTTTCAATTTCTTGATAGTGTCGTTTGGAGTATGAAAGTTTTTGATATTGATGAAACCCAATTGATATTTTTTATTTGACTATGCTTTTGCTCTATTGGACCATTGCCAAATTGAAGGTCTTGAAGATTTATCTCCATGTTCTCTTCTAAGAGTTGTATAATTTTAGCTCTTACATCTAGGTCTTTGATCCATTTTGAGTTAACGTTTCTACCTAGTGTAAGGCAAGGGTCCAACTTCATTGTTTCACATGTGGATAGCCAATTGCCCTAGCACCATTTGTTGAAAAGACTTTTCTTTCCTTATTGAATGATCTTGGCACCATTATTGAAAATCAGGGGTGCATTGGTCTAATTTCTGGTCTCTCAGTTCTACTCAATTGTGGCAGTACTCTCTTGATTACTACCATTAGTTTATAAAAAGTTTGAAATGAGGAAGTGTGAGTTCCCCTACTTTGTTCTTTTTCAAGATTATTTTAGCTATTCTGAGTCCCTTGCAGTTCTGAAATTTAGACTCAGTTTGTCAAGTTCTACAAAGAAGCCAGCTGGAATTGTATTAAATCTGTAATAGATTTGCAGAGGACTTCCATCTCAACAATATCCCAGTCTAAGGAAATGGGATCTCTTTCAATTTATTGAAATCTTATTTCAACAACGTTTTGTAGTCTCCAGAGCATAGAAGCTTTGCACTTCTTTGTTAAATTTATTCCTAAGAATTTTATTCTTTCTGATGCTATCATAAATGAAATTGTTTTACTTTCCATTTAAGATTGTTGCAAGTGTATAGAAATATGATTAATCTTTACATATTGATATGATATTCTGAAATCTTGATGAACTCATGCATTCGTTTTTCAAGTGTTTTAGAGGATATCTTAAAATTTTGTACATACATAATTAGGTTGTCTGTGACTAGAGATAGTTTTATTTCTTTGTTTCCCATCCAGATGCCATTTATTTTATTTTCTTGATGAATTGCCCTGGCTAGACCCTCCAGCACAATGTTAAATAGAAATGATGAGAAAAATATATCCTTGTGGGTTTTTGTGGATGTCCTTTATCAGGTTGAGGAATTTCCTTCTATTCCTAATTTGTTGACTGTTTTTAAATCAAGAAAGCCTGTTGGATTTTGTCAAATACTTTCTCTATTGAGATGATTTTTGATTTTTGTTTTTTATCATATTGATATGGTGTATTACATTAATTGATTTCAAATGTTAAACCAACCCTGCATCCTTAGGATAAATCCTACTTCTTCGTATGCTGAATTCTTCGTGTATGTTGCTGTTTTGTAGTATTTTGTTTGCATCTATATTCACAAGAGATATTGGTCTGTGGTTTTCTTTCCCTTCGATGTCTTTAGTTTGGTATTACAGTGACACAAGACTCATAGAGTAAACTGGGAAATGTTCCCTTCTATTCTACTTTTTGGAATAGTTTTTGAAGAACTGATATTAACTCTTCTCTTTTTTTTTTTTTTTTTTTTTTTTTTTGAGATGGAGTCTCACTCTGTCGCCCAGGCTGGAGTACAGAGGTGAAATCTAGACTCACTGCAACCTCCACCTCCCTGTTCAAACAATTCTCCTACCTCAGCCTCTTGAGTACCTGGGACTGCAGATGCCTGCCACCATGCCCAGATGATTCTTGTAGTTTTAATAGAAATGGGTCCTCATCATGTTGGCCAAGCTGATCTCGAACTCTTGACCTCAAATGATCCACCCGACTCGGCCTCCCAAAGTGCTGGGATTACAGGCATGAGCCACTGCACACAGCCGATATTAACTCTTCTTTAAATGTTTGTTAGTAATTCATTCATTTTCTTATTTATAAATATTTGCCCAGGGCCTCCTAGGTACAAAGCACTTTTCTAGACACTAGGGATACAGTAGTAAGTCAGTCCCCACCCTCAGAAGGCTAACATTTTTGTCAATTTTGAGGGTTTTGTTTTGATACCCGAAACTTGAATATTTAGTTTACTTCTGCCCTTCCTCACATTAACTTAAGATTTAATAACAACAAAGGAAGTATAAGATGAGGACATAAATATTTAGTTTTCTGATTCCCATGGACTCCATTTAGGATTTAGCACAAAATGAACTCTCTCTTACTCTTTCTTTTTCCCTCTCTCTCCCTCTTACTCTTTCTCTCCTTCCATATTCTAAGCTCTACTTCCTGATCACTGCCCTGCCTCCCTGCTGACTCTTACCCTTGCAATCTAATACAGAATTTTAAAAAATATATGAGTACCTTACCTAAAATAATCCCTGCTACTGTGTAAACTAGCAAATGTGTCATCTTCCTTAGACTACTCAGTCTTTGAGAAGTGATGAGAATTACAGGTTCTGTGGCATAGGGGAGGTATTCTTGGGTGTGCACAGAGTGTCAAGGGCTTTCTTTATCACTCTAATCACAGCATCTTGACAGTTTCTACTAGAGGTATGACTTGTTCTGACCTTGCCTATAAAATTTTTCCCCCAGGGGTTACAGGAATTTGTTTGCATTCAACACAAGACATCTGTATCTCTGCCACAGATTCTGGGGATGGCCAATGCTCCCTGAGATTGCTGAGGCAAAGAGGAACCTTTTAAACTGCATCCCCAGCAAAAGAACATTATTTGTCCCCATATAAGATGCAGCAGAGAATTCAGCCTAAGACAGCCACATGATCCCCTTTGACAGGGGGATTTGATGCTCAAGGAGGATTCTTCTAGACAGTCTTATCATCAGTGCCTGAGACCAGAAGCTTCAGAAGCCGACTCTAAGGAAGAAACACATCTCTACAGAATTGACCACTCACTGTTCTAGTGATCACAACCATAGAACCAGTACAATTGCTTCTCTGGTAATACATACATTCACAGCCTTCAACAAACATTTGGTGACCACTTACCCTATATCCAGAACTGTAAATAATTATGAAGCTAAGTAAGAAGAGGCCCTATTCTCCAAGAGTCTAAACTCGGTGGAGAACTCCCAGTCCAGTGTAGTATAGAAGACAAGGTACTTGCTCCCAGTTTAAACTCCTCATGCTACCAGAGGACCTGGACAAGAACACCTTATGATGCCCTGAGGTTATGAGCTACATTCAAAGTTTCAATACAATGAAATTAACATCATAATATAAACAGAAACATTCCAGGAAGCATCTGCACATCCCAGAATTCCATAATAAAATAAATAAATGTCTATGAGCACCTCTTTGTGCCAGGGACTATGCCAAGCGTAGAACACAACACTGAATAAGACACAATCCTTTCCCTTTGAAAGGGATAAATTTAGGCCAGTAGCTCAAATAAGAGAGCAACTCTGTCCAAAGTGATAAATTTCTGAAAGAATCAAAGAAAACTATAAACCGAAAGGATTATTGGTACAAAATACACTAAACCCCTTGTAAGGCACAACTTACTAATTAACAGTGTTCCACAAAGACTCAAGGTCCTGGGCAATCTAAAAATCACGTGTCAAATTACTCTCTTAACTGATCTGCTTTGTTTTGCTTTTGAGACAGAGTTTCATTCTGTCGCCCAGGCTGGAGTACAGTGGCACGATCTCAGCTCACTGCAACCTCTGCCTCCCAGATTCAAGCGATTCTCCTGCCTCACCCTCCTGAGTAGCTGAGATTACAGGCACACGCCACCACACCCGGCTAATTTTTGTATTTTTAGTAGAGATAGGGTTTTACCGTGTTGGGCAGACTGTTTTCAAACTCCTGACCTCAAGTGATCCACCCACCTCAGCCTCCCAAAGTGCTGAGATTACAGGTGTGAGCCACTGTGCCTGGCTGATCCGTTTCTTTTTTAACCAAAAACATGACTAGAAAGATACCTTTCCTGGATCTTGGTAGCACAAACCATTAAATATCTTTAATAAGGCAGAAAGTGATGTAAAATAAAATCCCCTCTAGGCCAAAATGCATACTTAGCATAGATTTGTGTGGGTTTTTGTTTTTCTGATTTCCACTATTAGCTCCAAGATTTGTCTGGTGCCCACTCTGTAGCAATTGTACAGCAGAGCTGAGGGCTTTATAAGAGGAAGGGAAACAGCCGAGGGATATGGTTCCAGCCTTGGAGCAGGGACTGGGGGTGCTGGGTATGAATCAGCCCTGGATCCTGCTCCGGGGAGTTAATGGTCCAGGATGGGAGTGAAGACACAGCTACAGTATTTTAGGTAGAAAGTAAAGTCCTGATTAAACCCTGTTAGGGCAGGAAACTAACAAAGGAAGAGATAAGGTATGACCCAAACCATATTTTTTCTTTCTTTTTCTTTTTTTTTTTTTTTGAGTCAGTCTCACTCTGTCACCCAGGCTAGAGCATACAATGGTGCAATTATAACTCACTGCAGCTGTGAACTCCTGGGATCAAGTGATCCTCCCATCTCAGCCTCCTGAGTAGCTAGGACTACAGTGCACCAACATGCCCAGCTAATGTTTATATATTTTGCAGAGACAGGATCTCACTATGTTGCCCAGGCTGGTCTCAAACTCCTAGCCTCAAGCAATCCTCCTGCCTCAGCCTCCCAAAGTACTGGGATTACAGGCATCAGTCTCGTGCCTGGTCCCCTACGGTTAGCATACGTTTATCCATGTATTCTTATTAGTTGAGAACTCCACCTCCTATGTCAGAAGGCTACATGAAGAAAAGAAGATACTGAGACACACAAGACAAGCTACCCCAGGGATAGATACATAGGTTCTTAGGGCTGCTGGAAGGGTCGTCCATCTGGGCTCAAGCCAAGCACAAGCTTGACAGAGAAGAACTCAGAAAGGTCAGAAAGGTATGTGGACCAGAAACTACATCCTCTTAAGGTGGCAGTTCACCATTTAGGTGAAACTAGAGGGGAAAAATATCATTTCAAATGTACAAAGTGCCACACTGTTCCCCACCCTCCCTTGCTCAATCCCACACAGCCCTCTCCCCAGTCACGTTGGGATCTTCTGGCTCTGGATGTGACTAGGTTCTTCTTCAGAAGAACTGCATTCCACTGCATTCTCAAGTGGAATATTCTTTCCCCCTTCTCTCCCTTGGGTAATGGCTACTCATTTGTCAGATGTTAGTTTCAATGCAACTTTTCAAAGCTCCTTTCTGTGAGTCTTCATTCTAAAACAGAATGTCTCTGTTGGCCTTTCTCATGGAATCTTACATACATTTGCTTCAGAGCATTTTTCACAGTCTGTGGTTATGTATTTGTATTTAGATATTAATCTGTCCCCACTACTAAACTACCTAAATGAGGGTGAGAATCTCATCTGTTCACCACCGTACACCCAGTGCCTACCATACAGTAGGGTGCAAAAAGATACATGATGCTAAATGGATTTCAAGTGTGAGATTTTCATAGGTCAGAGCTAAGGCCACTGGAAAGAAGACTGTACCAACACTATAAATAAGAAATTCTTATTTCCTTATTAGTATCATAATCATTATATTTGTAATATAAATTAATTATAACGTATTTTAGTCGGTTTACTTATATGTTCTAACCATTAATTAAGGAACTTGCCACGTCAATACATAATGAGATCTCAGACAACAACAGGGTTTGAGAGGAAGCAAGATGATCCCCTTGATTCTGAAAACAAGAGGGTGTTGGACATTGCCTGTGTATCAAGTACTTTGCTAGATGTTGAAGATACAAAAATAAATAAGAAAATATTGATTGATCCCAAGGAGCTCCTCTTTGGTGATCATTCTTAAAGAATTTGGGCTAGGAAATCTACAATAATCCAGACAAAAATTTGTTGATCAGATTATAGAAGTCACCTAGAAAACTCCATTGGGACTGACTTACAGACAGGTCCACTGGGATGGTGCAATGAGAACCTGGAAACAGCATCTTCTCAGCTTCCCCATGCCTGCTCCAGCAACAGCACTTTACGTGGCATGAGTTGATAGATGATCTCTGAGTTGAATAAAAGGCATGCATCTGGAACTTGGAGTCCTGGAAGTAGAGATAGCCCCAGATGAAGCAGTTCTGTGAGGAAACCTCAGAGACCCAAGACCCTGGCTGGGGAGGGCAAGGAGTGAAGAGAGGGTTCCAGAAAGACTGTATTAGTGTGTAGAGTCTGTTATAACAAAGCACCACAGCCTGAGGGACGTAAGCAACACATTTGTTTTCTCGTGATTCTGGAGGGTAGAAGACTGAGATCGAGGTGTTGGCAGGGTTGGTGTCTTCTGAGACCTCTCTCCTTGACTTGCAAAGGATCGCTTTTTCCCTGTGTCTTCATATGGCCTTCCTTCTATGTGTGTTCATGTCCTAATCTCCCCTTCTAAAAAAAACACCAGTCACATTAAAATAAGGCTCATTCTAATGAGCTCACTTAACTTTAATTACCTCTTTGAATACCCTGTCTCCAAATACAGCCACATTATGAGGTAATAACCCCTTGAAAGGGGTTGGGACTTTGACACATGAATTTGCAGAGGAACACAATTTAGCCCGTATCGACAAGGAAGTAGTATATTGAAGACAAATTGCACTTATTTCACAATTTTCACTTTAAAATCAACTTAGTCCCCCTCTCCTTAGTCTTGTCCATATTAAAATACCACTGCCCAGAAAAGAAAAACAAAGAAACCAGAAGCAGCAATGAGCTCATACTTACATTCACCAGGAAGGTGGGACACATTAAGCCAGTAGCTCCCAACACCTGGCTCATTAAAATAAAGTCTTAGAATCCATTTTTTTAAAATGTAGATTACTGGGCCCCATCATGTTACCAATACATCAGGGGTTTGGTCTAGGTCCTGCTGCTTGCCACACAGAAAGCCAATCAATCACTAACACAATGAGTATTTCTAGAGAAGAAGGCTTTAAATGGGTGCTGCAGCCAAGGAGATGGGAGATGAGTCTTAAATCCATTTCTTTGACTGACTAAAATTAGGTATTTATATAGCAGGGAACAAATGTAACCATGCAGTAAAACAGGAAATAGGGAGGGGGTAAGAAAGAGGAGTTGGTCAACAGGAAGCAAGTAGTCAGGCAATCATAATGGGTGAGGGTATGGCATCTCATTGTCCAGATGCAGTGATCCAGGTGAGTTTCAGTTCCTTGATACTATCTGAGGGGCTGAATAGTTGGTTTCCTGAGAAAAGGAACTCAGATAAGACAAAGGCAACTTTCTCAAATTTCAAGAGTAGATGGATCAATTTCCATGTTTATTCAAAAGAAAACATAAATATCAGTTTTATGGGACAACTGGGTCAGTTTCAGTCATAAACTTATGAATTAGAAATATCTAGTGAATCTGTATTTATCTAAATCTCCTCAAATGTTTCTAGTAATTAGTAAGGCTTGAGAATCACTGCTTTTGACTTTCTGGCGAACTTAATAATTGTTTACATGGAAAAAAAAGTGTGTCTTGCCACTTCCATATTACTCCCCCCCACATCCCCCTGCCCCTGCTAAAGAAACTGTGCATATTGTAAGTAATATATAAATATTTCAATTGAACTTTACCAAAAAGTTTGCAAATAAAGTTGAGGCTAAAATTTAAAAGAATTTACATGCATTCATCCAATCATTTATTAGAATCATTTACCTACCAAATATTGGTGCATACTTGCCACATGCCAGGCTGGATGTAGATGCTAGGAACGGTGTGGTGGACACAATGTGGTCCCTGCCTTTGGTCCTGCTCTTGTATGTTTCTGTGCATAAATCTCCTGCTTTCAGAGGAGGCAATGGGAGTCTTCAGCTTCTGGCTGCTGTCTGAGGTTTAGACTCTTCAAGGTGAGGAATGTATTTGTTGCCAGGCTGGAGTGAGGAGCTTCTCCTGAGGGTTGTGGCACAGTTGGAAAGCCAGCCACAAATCATGCTCAGATTGATAGTGCTCTTAACAATAAATTATCTCCTGGTCTTATGCCTCTGATGGTGTTGTCAAGAAGGCCATTAATTCTATGCTCCCTTTAATTGCATGCCAGGGTGGCATACAAGCCAACTGAGACAATAAAGGTACCTACGCAGCTGAACACAGCAAACTGTTTAAACGACAGCTCTGGCTCAAACAGCTTTTCCACTCTGTGTGTGTGTGTGTGTGTGTGTGTGTGAGATTCTCACTGGCATTTGTAGATACATTTCCAACTCAGTACTAAGGGTAACCAATAGGCCTGGCCTGTTGGCCCGAGGCTAATAGTAAGGACATGGCATTTAGCCGAGCTTGATTGCCCTGCTTGGTTTCCGGCTATTCAAAGATAACTCCAGTGTCCAGACTGCAACGATCTTTGCTTCTTTCTGAATAATTGGCAGGTTAAATACAATTGTGCCAATAGCCAAGGACACTAAGATATTCTTGATTCTTAAAGATACCAAGCAAGTGTGAAGGGGATGATGAAACACAAATTAGCCTCATCTAGGATATCGTCCTTTAGGCCGGCCTTCCTATTAGTTTGGAGAACGCAGATTGCCTTTGGTTTGAGACCTGTTATCCAGTCCAGCTGGTGCCCACAGTGAGGAGATTCTCTGGGACTCAACAAATGGGACTTGCTCACTCTTATCTTGACCTCATGTTTATTCCTCAGCTCTTCTCTCATCATACAAACTGGGTCCTATTTTTCTAGGACAATATTCCAACCTGCATCTGCTTTAGAACCAAATAAGTCTCTCCCGTTCCCTCTCAACGCCTTGCGATAGTTTTTCTTGCCTGTCTAATATGCATACCCCCTTCAATTACATGACTAGATCAAGAAAAATCTACTTAATCTTAAGCCAATGACTCCAGATGTTCAGAAATAAACACCAGAAATGCTAAGGTCTGTTCTTGTGTTGGTCAAGAGTTCTTTATTTTTGCATGCTCAATAGAGCAGAGAAAATCGATTAGAGCCTGGGAGAATGTGAGTGTAACTATAGTTCCTTAATGATCAGCTACTGCTGTGTTCTCAATAAAAGGGTGGGTCTCCTCTCTCTGACCCTAATTTGATTCAAATACTTTTATGCTCCAGTTGAGCTATGTGAATGAATGTCAGCTCCCATAAATGGGAAGAGAATTGAGGCCTTGAGACAGACTGGGATATTCAGCTCTCAACTTACCCCAGCAAGTTCTGACAATACTGTAGCATCAGGCGTAAGCCATTTTAAACTCCCACTTATTCTCAGCAGACCCTGACTCTCAACAGTAAATTACAGGAACAAAGAGCCATCCTCTTGAGGTGGGAAATGGGAGATTAGTAAGAAGTAGAGGGCATAAAGACTAGTTAAATTTATTTCTTTTCAATGTAAGTGCTGCTTTTATTATTAGATTTGGGGCTCAGGAGAATAAGAAGGTCAAAGAGGTATGGAGAATACACGTGACTGAGACTATATAATACCATTCTAACAAAATAATAAAAGTTCCATAAACTCCCCCTGCCATTTAATATCCTAAAGGACTGCTAGCAATCTCAAGGACTAAACAGCTTAGGAAATTTCCTTTAGAGATCAAAAGCGTGTCCTCAATCAGAGGGCTGTGGACTCGGTCACTCATTCACATTTTATGATGACACAGGATGGTTTGCTAACAAATTGAGAAAACAAACCATATCCGCAAGTGCCAGCTACGAGGCAAAGCCAGGAAAACAAATCTACCTATATTGGCCATTTCAAATGAAATAAAAGCTTTCTGATTAAAGTTTGGAGGTTTTATTTTTTTCCTTGTTTTCATCATAAAGAAAAAAAGACATGGAAAGAAGAGAAGAAAGGTAAATCCCACTGCTCTTTGAAAGATAAACGACAAGGCCCACAGGATCATATTTTTCTTGGATATGTACATTTTTATACAATCAAACATTCCTAGATGTGGGCTCTGTTAGGAAATTTATTCAACAACCTGATCACTAGCCAGAAACCACAGAGTGAATGTTGAAGAAGCTGACCCACATATTTTCAAGGTATCTTTAAAATAAATCTTTTTAAAGATGCTCAGTTCTTTTGGTGATTCACCTAGCTGGGCAGTGGTCCAAATTCTCTGCCTAATGTGTTTTTCCATGAACAGTTTCTCAGCAGTGGTCAGGTGAGTAGCACTCACCACTCAATGCTCTACTTTGATTTAGGACAGGGAAAGTCACAAGAGAATGTTACTACCACCTCCTCAACCAGAACAAGTGATAAGGTCTTCAAAAGAATAATATTTTTCAGTTCGTCAGAGAGCTAAGATTATAAAGCAACCTATTGAATTACACTCATGCTCCTCCAAAGAGAGAGAAACATACAACTTTTTCATTCGCAACCTGTAGGCCAAAAGTGGACATAATCTCCAAAGGGGAAAGAATCTGACAGGTTTCGTCAACATTTCCAAAGCTTCTGATCAAGCTAAACCAATTTAAAAATACCTATTAGATGGCCAAGAACAATAGTTCATGCCTGTAATTCCAGCACTTTGGAAGGCTGAGGTGGGAGAATCACTGGAGGCCAGGAATTTGAGAACAGCCTGGGCAAGTTAGCAGACCTGTCTCTACAAAAATAGAAAAATTAGCCGGGTGTGGTGATGTGTGCCTATAGTCCCAGCTACTCAGAAGGCTGAGGCAAGAGGATCCCTTGAGTCTAGGAGTTTGAGGTTACGGTGAACTATGATTGTGCCACTGAACTCCAGCCTTGGTGACAGAGACCTTGTCTCTAAAACAAAAAAAAAAAATTTAAGCCCTATAAGTTACTAATTATTCATAAAATTAATAATAATGACTAGTGTTTTGCATGTTATATGCTAAACTTTATATATTATACCTACTACCTCTTGAATCGAATACTGCCATTGAAAAACTTTTTATAGATAAATAAGTCAAAGCTTAGCAAAAGTGAAATAATTTGCTCAGAAACTATTTTACAAAGCCTTTAGTCCAGACCAGGCTACTCTTCCACTACTGTTCACGATCAGAATGAAAATCACAAGGTGCTTACATTGCTAAAATTTTCTGAATAACTGAGGCAGATTTTAAGTCCCAAGGAATCATTGTGACATTCCCAGGGAAACGCAAAACCCTGAGGTTTTAAAATATATGCATGCTTTCAATTTAAGTGTCCCAAATCATCTGAATTGATTTTAAGCCAGACCAATATCACTATAGAACGGAAGTTTATGGGTTTAAAAAGAAATAAACAGCCAGGCACGGGGGCTCATGCCTGAAATCCCAGCACTACGGGAGGTTAAGGCAGGTGGATCACGAGGTCAGGAGACCGAGACCATCGTTGCTAACACGGTGAAACCCTGTCTCTACTAAAAATACAAAAAATTAGGCAGGCGTGGTGGCACACACCTTTAGTCCCAGCTACTCAGGAGGCTAAGGCAGGAGAATCACTTGAACCCCGGAGGCGGAGGTTGCAGTAAGCCAATATTGCACCACTGCAGTCCAGCCCGGGCAACAGAGCAAGATTCCATCTCAAAAAATAATAATAAATTAAATAGATAAGTAAACAAACAAACAAACACAGAAATTGACCCCTCTGGCCTTAAAACTTGAGAAACTTACATTTGTCTTATCCGAGTTTCTTTCTTAGGAAACCCACCATCAGGCCTTCCAGACAGTATCAAAGAACTAAAACTTATTCGATCACTGCATCTGGAAAATGAGACGCCAGACCCCTCCCTAATACCTGTCACCTACACATAGTTCCTGTTGACCAAATCCTCTTCCTCACCCCTCTCTAATTCTGTTCTCCCACATGTAGTTAAATTCCTGCCCTGCTGTATAAACCCCTAATGTTAGTCAGTCGGAGAGATGGATTTGAGACTGACTTCCCATCTTTTTGGCTGCAGCAACCAATTAAAGGCTTTTTCCTTGGCAATACTCATTGTCTGGGTGATTGGCTTTTTTTATTATTTTAATCTATTTATTTATTTATTTTGAGGCTGGGCTATGAGACTGGCTGATTTTTATATTTTTGGCAGAGACAGGGTTTCACCATGTTGCTCAGGCCGGTCTTAAACCCCTGGGCTCAAGCGATGCACCTGCCTCAGCCACCCAAAGTGCTGGGATTAAAGGTGTGAGCCACTGCAATCAGTCTCAATGATTGGCTTTCTGTGCAAAGAGCAATAAGACCTAGATCAAACCCCTGACATTTTGGTAACAGTTATTTAAATTCTCAAAGGAATTGTGCAGGGATATTCAAGATATGTAAAGACTAAATGTTGCTTGAAATAAATATTTAGATGCCTAAGCCCCTCATTGCATAATCAATTTTTTTTCTTTAGGTGACATATCTATGAAATTATTATAAAAGATATAACAGTTGTTAGAATTTAAAATGTAAATATTCATTCCATCCATGCTTCGTTCGGGAATATTACAATGATTTAAAAATAGAATAATTTATATCATCAATGATATTTAGCACATTACTTATAAAGGCTTAATATTTAGAATCCCACCCAATTTTTATTTCAACACACTAGACTGAGGTGTTATCACTTGCCCTTCTCATTTAAACAATCTAAAAGAAAGGCCGTTCAAAAGGGAAAACATATTTCCAAACATACATACAAGAGTATTCTGTGTCTTGGCCAGCCACAGTGGCTCACTCCTGTAATCCCAGCACTTTGGGAGGCCAAGGTAGGTGGATCACCTGAGGTCAGGAGTTCAAGACCAGCCTGGCCAACATGGTGAAACACCATCTCTATTACAAATGCAAAAAATTAGCTGGGCATGGTGGGGTGCCCCTGTAATCCCAGCTACTCGGGAGGCTGAGGTGGGAGAATTGCTTGAACCCAGGAGGCAGAGGCTGCAGTGAACTGAAATCACACCACTGCACTCCAGCCTGGACAATAGAGCAAGACCCTGTCTCAGAAACAAAAAAGAGTATTCTGTGTCTCTTTGAAATTGTCGTGGTTACTTCGTGGCTATGTATTTCCATTAGTTTCATCACTGCTTCCCATTCTTTCCTGAGAAACATGGGCTCACAGTGTGATCACACCAGACCAATCTGGCTCAACTTTTATGTAACAATGTTGTAGTTGTTTTTCAGTTGTCACAGAGCGCAGATTGAAGGTCACATAACCTGAGCGTGCCCAGATGAACCAAGTGTGCAACCACAGGGGAAACCTAAGAGCTCATACTGAGGGGTAGGGACTGAGTTAAGAAGTGGATGCCACATGGTAGGATCCAGGGTCTAAGCAGATCAAGCTCTGGCATCACCGTATGTCAGGATCCAGTCAGATCATACCTCCCAGCATCACCTTACTGCAAGATCCAATCAGATAGCATCTCCTTACCTTATGCATATAAACTAAACCCAAACCCCAGCTCAGGGCGACAGATTTGAACATTTCCTCCTGTCTGCTTGCCGGTCAACTCACAATAAAGCCTTTATTTTCTCAAAAGCTGGTGCATTGGTGCTGGCATCTTGAGCAGCGAGCCCATTGATTACTCAGTAATGAGAGGACCGACCTAAGAGTTACTCAGAACATGAGCCATCCTTGCCGTGAACTACCTAGGAAGATGATGTTGATGGCAATGATGATGTCGATAGATAATCATTAAATAGCCACTAAGTGGCTGGGTGCAGTGGCTCACGCTTGTAATCCCAGCACTTTGGGAGCCCAAGGCGGGCGGATCACTTGAAGCCAGGAGTTTGAGATCGGCCTAGGAAACATGGCAGAACCCCGTCTATACAAAAAGTACAAAAATTGTCTGGGTGCAGTGGCTCACGCCTGTAATCCCAGTACTTTGGGAGGCCGAGGCAGGAGGATCACGAGGTCAAGAAATCGAGACGATCCTGGCCAACATGGTAAAACCCTGTCTCTACTAAAAAAAAAAAATACAAAAATTAATTCGGCATGGCGGCGTGTGCCTGTAGTCCCAGCTACTTGGGAGGCTGAGGCAGGAGAATCACTTGAATCCAGGAGGCAGAGGTTGCAGTGAGCTGAGATCGTACCACTGCACTCCAGCCTGGTGACAGAGCAAGACTCCACTTCAAAAAATAAAATAAAATACAAAAATTATCCAAGTGTGGTGGCGGGTGCCTATAGTCCCAGCTATTTGGGAGGCTGAGGCATGAGAATCACTTGAACCCAGGAGGCAGAGGTTGCAGTGAGCTGAGACTGCACCACTGCACTCCAGCCTGGGTGATAGAGCAAGACTCTGTCTCAAAAAAATAAAAAATAAAAATAAATAAATGAATGAATATTCACTAAGTGCTTTAGGTTAGATTACCTGGTTTAATAGCCACAACAGCTTTCTAAGGAGGATATTATTATTGTTATTATTCCAACTTTATAGATGAGGAAACAGCAAAAAGATCTAAAGTGTCTTGTCCAGGAGAGAGTATTAATTCCTGGAGGCAAACCCAATCATCTAATTCCAAAGCCATGTCCTTTGCTCTGCTGTGCCTCTGAGCCAATAGAGCTTACCATGGTCTATAAAATCTCTTGAACTCCTAGTCATAACTTGTTCGACAAGATCTTTAGTCTACTGGTTTAAGATTCTGGGTTTCTCACAAATCCCACCCATGGAAATAAAGTGTGTGGATACATAAAATGCACTGGAATACCCCTCACTTCTCCGCTGTGTCAGTGTATTAATCAGCAAGGGCTTATTGCACAGTGGTAGTTTTTAGCTGGATGCTAAGGAATGCTCCTACATCTTTAGCATCTGCTTAGAAATACTCATTTTACTGGGCTAGGCACAGTGGCTCACGCCTGTAATCCCAGCCCTTCAGGAGGCTGACGCAGGTGGATCACTTGAGGTCAGGAGTTCAAGAACAGCCAGGCCAACATGGAGAAACCTTGTCTCTACTAAAAACACAAAAATTAGCCAGGTGTGGTGGCACATGCCTGTAGTCCCAGCTACTAGGGAGGCTGAGGCAGGAGAATCACTTGAATCCAGGAGGCAGAGGTTGCACTGAGCCAAGATTGCATCACTGTACTCCAGCCTGGGCAAAAGAGCAAGACTCCATCAAAAAAAAAAAAAAAAGAAAAGAAAAAGAAATATTCATTTTACTATTACTCTATAAATTAGAAGTTACTTAGAGATACTTTTTGAAGCAAGTTCTTGTCATCAAAACAACACTCAGACACTTGGATCTTCAATGTTAGAATTTATTATTATTATTATTATTATTTGAGCTGGAGTCTCACTCTGTCACCAGGCTGGAGTATAGTGGCCTAATCTCAGCACACTGCAACCTCCGCCTCCCGGGTTCAAGTGATTCTCCTGCCTCAGCCTCCAGAGTAGCTGGGATTACAGGCACGCACCACCACGTCTAGCTAATTTTTGTATTTTTAGTAAAGACAGGGTTTTACCGTGTTGGCCAGGCTGGTCTTGATCTCTTGACCTCGTGATTTACCTGCCTTGGCCTCCCAAAGTGCTGGGATTATAGGCATGAGCCACCACGCCCGGCCCAATGTTAGAATTTTTAAAAACATGACTGTTCTTTTAGAAAAGTCATGCTCAAACAGTTATCAACTGATGTCTGACCTCAATTTATACAGCCAACTACCCTAAACTGTCCCGCTTTGGATTATTTTTAAGCAAACCCCAGATATTAAATTATTTCATGTGTAAATAACTCAGCATGTGTTAACAACTCAAGGAAAAAATTCCATAGAACCAGATTATTATACTTTAAAAACTAATATTAACTTGTTATTATCAAATATTCAGTTAGCATTCAAATTTCTCTGATTGTGTCCTAATTTTTTTTATACTTTGAGTATCATGTTGTTCTTTGTAGTAATTAAAGGTTATCATTTCCTAAACTGTCTTCCTTGAGATATTAATTGATGTTATACAATTTTTTTTTGAGACAGAGTTTCACTCTTGTTGCCCAGGCTGGAGTGCAATGGCGCTATCTCGGCTCACCACAACCTCCACCTCCCAGGTTCAAGCAATTCTGCCTCAGCCTCCCGAGTAGCCGGGATTACAGGCACACGCCATCACGCCCAGCTAATTTTGTATTATTAGCAGAGACGAGGTTTCTCCATGTTGGTCAGACTGGTCTTGAACTCCCGACCTCAGTCTCCCAAAGTCCTGGGATTACAGGCATGAGCCACCGCGTCCAGCCGATGTTATGCAATTTTTAAAAAACACCTTGTGGGTCAATAAACTTAGAGAACGCTGAAATAAGACAGAGTTAAACAGATTTCTCACTGCAGGACTTTCTTAAGCCTTCAATATGTTAATCTACATTGAGACCTTCAACAGAGGGACTTGGTGTGCAGCTTTTCCCAAATCAGTTTGAACATAAATGTTTTTTTCTGAAGCACACCTTAGAAAATATTGCCATGGTCAAATCACTTGATTTTTGTCTCAGTTTTCTTTTCCTTGTTTGAAATTTAATGGGGTTGGTTTCGTCCTCCTAGAAATCTTAATAGAGACAAGTTTCATCTGTACACAGCCTCAATTCTGTTAATCAAGGGATTGTTTCAGAATGATGGTTACAGGCTAGCATGTGGGAGAGCATGGCCACCACATATTCTGCAAAGAAAAATTTAGTATATGTTGGATTGATACATGGTTTGAATACACGACTTAGCAAAAATGCAGAATATTTTAAAGAGCACCCTTCTTAGAATTCAGCACATGTGATCAGACTTTTGGGTACAATGAAGCTGTTTTTGTTTTGTTTTTTTGAGACAGAGTCTTGCTCTGTCATCCAGGCTGGAGTACAATGGCGCAATCTCGGCTCACTGCAACCTCTGCCTCCTGGGTTCAAGCGATACTCCTGCCTCAGCCTCCTGAGTAGCAAGGATTACAAGCATCTGCCACCACGCCCAGCTAATTTTTTGTATGTTTAGTCGAGACAGGGTTTCACCGTGTTGGCCAGGCTGGTCTCGAACTCCTGACCTCATAATCTACCCACCTCAGCCTCCCAAAGTGCTGGGATTACAGGCATGAGCCACTGCGCCCATCCTAAAATGAAGCTGTTCTTTACTGGGGAAACAACCCATTCTTGCTGTGCGACAACTTGCATAGTGACTATGCTTTCCAAAAACTGATAGATCACATTGTATGAAATAGGATTTTTGTATCACAAGGGGCTAGAAGTAAGCCATCTGAGAAATATATTTAATTCCAAAAGAAAGAAATGTCTAGGACATTTTATCAGTTTATGGAAAAAACAAGGCAAAACATTTGAAATTAGGAGTCTCCAAGAGGTTTGAAAAGAGCCATCTTTAAATGAGAAATGGCCTCATAGACTTGCCTAGTTCAAGCACTGATTTTCAGTTTCTCTTGAGGTACATGTTACACATCTGGCACTCACTCCATAACCCTAAAACCAATACTATAGAGAAAAAGTGGCTCAATTTGTGTTTCAAAATGAAAGAAGCTATTCTGGCAGAGGACGTTGTTATTGCCCAGCTCCTAGCAATGAGGGCCAGGGATAAAATGGAAGGCTAAAATAATATATTAGGATTGCACTCAGTTCGCCCAGGTGACCCTAATGTTTCTGTAATATCCCCAGGATCATACCCTCCACCAGGGCTAGTCTTTGAAACTTCCCCTACCTTTTAATCTAAAACAGCCACCACCCCTATGTAATGAGATGAGGCATGTCTGCCGAGGACCTTTCCAAAGCCTGTATTTTTTAGGACGATGATATCAGTGCAGCACCCCAGGGGTTATGTGTTGTTTCAGGATTTTACTTGGCTAATTTGCTTTAGCTTGGGCAGAAACAGCAATCAAATCAAAATGAGTGATGCTAATTGGGAGGCTGGTTGATTTCTATTTTCTTTTGCATCAACTGCTCTGGGAGCAAAGTTAGAAAAGTTTGTTTTCGCTGGCAGGCATCGGGAACATGACGGCAATTACCACCCTCTCATTTTCCAAGCTGAGGCTATAAAGACTGAAGAATGTCAATGGTCTTCTTCAACTGCAGCCACATTTTTTGAATTGCTAGTCTGCGAATTTCTCTATTGCCTCTTGTTAAGGACGAGGCACCTGTATTGAGGCCTTAGCACCAGAAACCTGTGAGCACTGGGCTTGGCTGCAGAGGTAGAGTCAGACCCTAGACCTTCAGGGGTTTGCAGTCTAACTGGGGGAGAGATGGCTAAATTATCATTCATGGAGCATGTGATCTCCTTTCTTTCCAATTTTTTGTTATGAAAAATGTCAACAGTCAGAAAAGCTACAGAAATATACTGAGCACCCACATACACATCCCTCCATTAAAAAACTAACAGTTGGCTGGGCACAGTGGCACACACCTGTAATCCCAGCACTTTGGGAGACCGAGGCAGGCGGATCATGAGGTCAAGAGATTGACACCATCCTGGTGAAACATGGTGAAACCCCGTCTCTACTAAAAATACAAAAATTAGATGGGCGTGATGGCGCACACCTGTAGTCCCAGCTACTCAGGAGGCCGAGGCAGAAGAATTGCTTGAACCTGGGAGGCAGAGGTTACAGTGAGCCAAGATCACGCCACTGCACTCCAGCCTGGGCTACAAAGTGAGACTCCACCTGAAAAAAATAAAAAAAGACAAAGAAAAAATAAACTAACAGCTGCCATTACTTGCTTTATCGCCTGGGGTGTGTTTTTTTTTGTTGTGTGTGTGTGTGTGTGTGTGTGTGAGATATTTTTGAACAACTTGAAAGTAAGTTGCAGAGATCATGACACTTAAAACTCCTAAATAATTCAGCCACATCTCTTACAAATAAGAACATTCTCCTATCTAACCAGAGTACTATGATTATATCTAAGAAAATTTCTGACTCCTTAATACCACTTAACATCCCAAGTATATTCAAATATCCTAACTTATCCCCAAAACGTCTTTTAGTACTGTTTTGTTCTAGCCAGGGTGTAATTAAGGTTTACACATTGGATTTGGTTGCCATGTTTCTTTAGTATCTTTTTTTTTTTTTTTTTTGAGACAGGGTCTTGCTCTGTTGCCCAGGCTGGAGTGCAGAGGCGTAGTCTTGGCTTACTGCAACTTCTGCCTCCCAGGTTCAAGCAATTATCCTGCCTCAGCCTCCTGAGTAGCTGGGATTACAGGTGCCCACCATCACGCCCAACTAATTTTTCATTTTTAGTAGAGACAGGGTTCTGTCATGGTGGCCCGGCTGGTCTCGAACTCCTGACTTCAGCTGATCCGGCCACCTCAGCCCCCCAAATTGCTGGGATTACAGGCCTGAGCCACTGCATCCCACCTCCTTAGCATAGTTTAACTTAAAACAGTCACCACCACTCCTTTTTCTGTCAGGACACCAGCGCCCTGACTTTTTGACACGCTCAGGCCGGTGATAGAATGCCCTGCTTTATAGATTTGCTTCATTGCCTCTCACGGTGTCCGTTAATGTTTTTCTCCGTCAATGTTTCCTATAAACCAGAAATTAGGTCTAAAGTCTTGATTAACCAGATTAAACGTGTTTGACAAGAAAACTTAAGTGGGAATATGAGACGGTGCAGCAGTTTTAGAAAATAATCTAGAAGCTTCTCAATATGCAGCCAGAGTTACCACCTGATCCAGCAGTTCTGCTCTGAGGCATACACCCTAGAAAAATGAAAATGTGTTCAAACAAAAGCTTGTACACAGTGTTCAAAGCAACATTATTGATAATAGCCAAAAACTGGAAAACAACTAAAATGTCCATTAAATGATATTTTTAATGTGGCATATTACGTTCGGTGACTCACGCCTGTAATGCCAGCACTTTGGGAGGCGAGGAGGGCGGATCACTTGAGGTCAGGAGTTCAAGACCAGCCTGGCCAACATGGTGAAACCCTGTCTCTACTAAAAATACAAAAATTAGCCGCATGTGGTGTCACATACCTATAATCCCAGCTACTCGGGAGGCTGAGGCATGAGAATTGCTTAACCCAGGAGGCAAAGGTTGCAGTGAACCAGGATCGGACCACTGCACTCCAGCCTAGGTGACAGAGCAAGGCCCTGCCTCAAAAAAAAAAAAAAAAAAAAAAGATAAATGTGGCGTATTCATACAATGGAATATTACACAAGGAATAAAGTGCTGATTGATACTTTGAGGAACGTTGAAAACACCCTGGGTGAAAGAAGCCAGGGACAAAAAAATATTATTAATATACGATTCCATTTATATAAAATATTCATAATAAGCAAATATGTAGAAAAGAAAGTAGATTTGTGATTACCTAGGGCTGAGGGTGGGAGGAGGGGTATATAGGAATGACTGATCATGGCTATGGGGCTTCTTTTGGGGGTGATGAAAATATTCTAGAATCAGATTCTGGTGTTGGCCATACAACCCTGTGAATATAAAAAACCTTTGAATTGTATGCTTTAAATGGGTGGATCATGTGGTATATGAATTATACCTCAATAAATCTGTCAGAAGAGAAGGAAAATGTTCATAGTTGCTGCTGTGCATTTTGTACCATGTCACTTCAGGAGGCTCCCAAGTTCACACCACCTCCTATTTAATAATGCTCAACCTCTTAGTTGAGATGGTGACCTCGGGTTTCTCCCGAGAAAAGGTTTGCTTTCCATTTGTACATAGCGAGCAATCTGTGGGGCGACAGATTGAAAGCACACAAACAGCCTGCTCCCAGCATCTTCCCACCCCATGTTTTAGCAGACGCTGCTAAGTCTGGCAAGACACTGCTAAGACTCACAATTCTTACCGGAGTCAGTCATGTCACTGGGGATTACAGAACGGCCAACAGTTCTTCTTACAGATGCAAAAACTCAGATGGTTTGACAGACTTTCCAGAGTCACCAGGCAAGTTGCTAGCCGAACAGGAACAGAAAAGGGAGCCCGGAGCTCTCTTTATGCACAGGTGAATTACAGCCTAATTGGCAGTCCTCGTGCCATTGCCTTAGGCTGTAATTCACCTGCGTCTAAAGAGAGCTGCTGCTGCACTGAGGGGCAGGAAAGTGCTGAATAGGAGCATTTCAAGGATCTGGAAGCAAAATTACTGCCTTGCAACCTGGAGGAAATCCAGAAAGACTTCCTGGATGAGGTTGGACCGTTGCTGCAGGCCTTGAAGGTTAATTAGGAAAACACAGGAGGATTCCAGGTGTAGCAGAAGCAAAGAATCCCGGCAGGAACAGCCTTAGCATAGAGGAAAAACATGGTCCGTGAACAGGGGAATTAACAATTAGTTATTACCTAGCACTCGAAGGCATGAGTTCTAGAGCCAGATTTCCAGGATTTGAGCACCAGCTCTGCCACTTATTACCATAACCTCTCAGTGCCATGATTCCTTGGTTATGAAAAGGGGATTATAGTAATGCCAACCTCATGGGGTTTTTATGATAATTAAATGAGTTTGAGAACAGTTCCTAGCAACAGTAAGTTATCATAATATTGGTTGTCTTTACATTGCATGAAATATTTGGATGGCAATTTGTAAAGAATAGGAGTGCTATGGAGGCTGACGACAGCCAACTGCCTTTCCCTCTGGAAAGACGGCATTGCACCTGCTCAGTAAGCCCCGTTGGGGACTGCTGCTACAACAGGCAAAGCAGGCTTTAGGGAAAGAACTCAGGATTGAAACCAGGATATCTGGGTTGCAATCTCACATCTGCTGCCAATCACTGAGTGATGCAGAGTCCCCTGTCTTTTCTGAGCCTGTCTCTACAGTGTCAAATGGAGAGGTTGGACCAGTATATGTTCAATGACCCTTCTGCCTCTGACCTCTAACACGTGATTCTAAGAGTCTTCAGTGGGTATTTCAGCTCCTGCATCCTGCTCAGGGCTGCTAGGTTATGTAGGGCTGGCTCCTAGAACTCTAAGGCATTGTTTTTCTGAAGTCAAAGTTGGTACGTCTCAGAACATCCAGCGTTACCCAAGTTTACTTCCATTTATCCATTTATCAAAGGGTGTACATTCTTCCCTCTGTTTGCACAGAAGATTGGTTCTAGAATTTCCACATATTTCAAATTGACCATATTCAAGTCCTATAGTCAGTCCTGTGTATAGGAAAGTTAACCCTCTATTTACAGGGGTTTCTTGTCCATGAATACTGTATTTTTGATCCAAGTTTGGTTGAAAAAAATCCACTTATAAGTAAACTCACAAAGCTCAATCCCACATTGTTCAAGAGTCACCTATAGTTTTGAAAGACTCACCTGAATTATCAAGCCCACAGCGAGTTTGTAATTTTTTGTAGTTACTATTATTGTGAGTCATAAGTAGCTCATTGTGTCACTGTCATAAAAGTTATGCTTTCTTTCATTGTTTTCTACTTTTTAGTCTATCTGCACCTTATAAATGAACTTTTAGTCTATCTGTTGGCTAGAAACAGAATTTGTGGGGTAAAAATGTAAACCGGTTGCACAAAAGTTTCTTTGACACTTTTAAGTACACAGTATGAAGCACATTTAAATATATATGTTATATTTATGATTGAGAAATACCAGGTGAAAAACATTCTGGTGTGTCCTCAGCTCGACATTTCACATCTAATACTTGCCTTCTTTGCATTTTCTGAGACATAGCAGACAGTCAGCAAAGATAACTGATTGACTAATACTACAGCCTGCAGTGGAGAAAACGGGCTGAAAACATCTCCAAGCTGACCCATTATTCTGTGATAGCTATTCTGATGAGGCGTTCGTTCTTTTCTTCTCTTTTTTATTTAGAGACAGGATCTTGTTCTGCCACCCGGGATGGAGTGCAGTGGCACAATCACAGCTCACTGCAGCCATGAACTCCCAGGCTCAAGTGATCCTCCCACCGCAGCCTCCCAAGTAGCTGCGACTACAGGTACATGCCAACATGTCTGGCTAACTTTTATTTATTTATTTATTTATTTATTTATTTATTTTATTTTGAAACAGAGGCTCACTCTGTCGCCCAGGCTGGAGTGCCGTGGCATGATCTCGGCTCACTGCAACCTCCGCCTCCAGGGTTCAAGCGATTCTTCTGCCTCAGCCTCTCAAGTAGCTGGGACTATAGGCATCCACCACCATGCCTAGCTAATTTTTGTGTTTTTAGTAGAGATGGGGTTTTACCATATTGGCCAGACTTGTCTTGAACTCCTGACCTTGTGATCTGCCCACCTCAGTCTCCTAAAGTGCTGGGATTACAGGTGTGAGCCACCTCATCAGGCCAACTTTTATTTTTTTGTAGAGATGGGGCAGGGGGGGGGTCTCCCTATGTTCCCCAGGCTGGTTTCGAACTCCTGAGCTCAAGCGATTTTCCTGCCTTCGCCTCCCAATGTGCTGAGGTTACATGCATGAGCCACTGCACCCATTTCCAGTGCCTAGAACAGTGTCTGGTACAAAAAAAGTAACTAGAAAAATATTGAATGCTGTCGTGGCTTTAAAGCACATCCACAGGTCGGGCACGGTCACTCATGCCTGTAATCCCAGCACTTTGGGAGGCTGAGGTGGGAGGATTACCTGAAGTCAGGAGTTCCACACCAGCCTGGCCAACATAGTGAAACCTCATCTCTACCAAAAATACAAAAATTAGCCAGGCATGGTAGTGAGCACCTGTAATCCCAGGTACTTAGGAGGCTGAGGCAGGATAATTGCTTGAATCCAGGAGGTGGAGGCTGCAGTGAGCCAAGATCATGCCACTGCTCTCCAGCCTGGGCAACAGAGCGAGACTGACTCTCTCTCTCTCTGTCTCTCTCTCTGTATATATATGTGTGTGTGTGTGTGTGTGTGTGTGATGTATGTATACATATATGTACATATATACACACACATATATAAACATATATATATATAATTAAGTTCTACTTTCTGAAAGGAACAGCATCAAGGAATTTGTGGATGTACATATATATATGAACATCCATAAATATATATATATACACACATACATATATATGCACATCCACAAATATATATATACACACATATGCATACACATCCACAAATTCCTTGACGCTTTTCCTTTGAAGAAGTAGAACTTAATTACTCTCCCTTTAAGTGTAGGCTAGACGTAGCGATTCACTTCTAATGAATAAAACAAAGCAGCAGTGTCTGGGCCTGGTGGCCCACACCAGTAATCCCAGTTTGGGGAGGCCAAGACGGGAGGATGGCTTAAGGCCAGAAATTCAAAACCAGCCTAAGCGATGTAGCAAGACCTCATCTGTATAAAAATAAAAATGTAAAAAGTATTAAAAATTAGAATGAAGCAAAAGGTGAAGGTGTACAATTTCAGGGACTAGATCACAAAATGCACCACCTTTTTATGTGGGCCTTGCCATAGGGCTGCTCACAATGGGTCAGCTACTTCCACTCAGACTGAGAGATTCAATAGAGAGTGAGGAAGAAACCTCACTGCACATTTATGTTCCTGAGGAATGTCAATATCCAGACGTCTTCTTTTTCTTCTTTTAAGTTCTCCAATGCGTTCCTTTTTTGGTTGTGTCAGTAAACATAAAATTCCATGGCTTATTTTATGGTAGAGCTTTCAAAATGACAATAAAAATATAATGAAATATGATGATCTAATTAAGATCAAGATATATGAGAAGTCTAGAAACTGGAGGGAAAACCCTGAAAAGTCACACTGATATGAGACAAAATTCTCTGTCTTATCTCTTCCACGCTCCTGCATAAGCTGTGAGTCCTCTTTTCCTCCTCTTTATGGGGAATAAAGTTGCTTTCCCTGCTCCTTCCTTTTTGCTTAGGAAAAAAAAAAAGCACGCTGTAGATTTTTAGCAGCAGCAACCTGCTGTAAAGTAAGTCATGTTATCTAGGAGAAACAGGAACATTTCAATCAGGGCTAAGATGATTTCCTTAAGGATAAAGGGCCAGATATATCTCAAATGGAATTTTCCGGGAAAGGAATATACTGTGAATCTAGCTCCCAAGTTAGTCTACTGGCGGATAGACTGAGAAGCCAGGATTCCTAGTTGTATCTTTCCAAACCAGCATGGCTACTTTGGTTGATTTCAACATGGCATAAATAAATCCAAGCGTAATCACAGTATTAGAGGCAACACTGACTACCTCCACAACAACAAAATTAACCCCAAAATGTAGAAAGGCTCTCAGCATAATACAAGTTTATTTCTCACCAACCTAAAGCCCAAAGCACAGATTCTTGATCAGTAGGAGGCGCTCATCTGAGTCAGGGACCCAGCCCCTTCCTTCTTGTGACAGACACATGGCTTCCCATCTGCTGTCTTTGTCCACTTGGAGACAGAGAAAGCACACAAAGAATGGCAAGGCAGAGAGTTTGTGGGCCAGGCCGTGAAGTGGCAGGCATCACTTCTCAGATTGTATTGTCTGCACCTCAGTCACTTGGCCTCCTTACCACAAAGATCACTGGTAAGCAGAGGAAGGAGAGACAGATGCTTGAACACTTAGCCTGTCTCTGCCACGGTAAGTGGCACCACTTACTCCTGCACGGCCATAGATAACCTCCTCAGCCGACTCCCTTCCTGAGCCCATTCCCTTCTTACCTGTGCCCCTAACCCAGACAGGTGCTTGCACCCATCTTGTCTCCATCGTATTGGTGATTGCTCAATTGCCATCATTTATGGACCTGTCATTCCACTACTGTTAGCACCTGGAGAGCAGAGAGCAAGTCTTTTCCTCTATATATCACAGTGTCTGGCAAAAAGTAAACACTCATTTTGAGATATGAATTGATAGATTGAAGGATGAATAAAGCGTTACTCAAAACAAGTCCAGGTGAAATAATATGGATAATTGTGTGTTAGGACTACTCTGTTGGCAAGCTCTAGTTCGTGCCTGGGAATCCCAGCACTTTGGGAGGCCAAGGAGAGAGGATTGCTTGAGCCTGGGAGTTCAAGACCAGCCTAAGCAACATAGTGAGACCCTGTTTCTACAGAAGAAAACAAAATTACCCAGGCATGGTGGCAAGTACCTGTGATACCAGCTACTCGGGAGACAGAACTGAGAGGATCACTCGAGCCCAGGAGTTTGATGTTACAGTGAGCTGTGGTCATGCCACTGCACTCTGCCTAGGTGACAGAGTGAGAGCTCGTCTCAACACAATGTGGAAAGGAAATAGAAACAGCAGAGCCATGCCATCTTCAAAAACAAAGGGCGGCTCTTCTGGTTCCATCTCCTATCTGTGAAGCACCAAGACAAGAACAAGAATTCTGGTATTTATGACAGTCTGGCAACGGGCCATGTGAACTGTCACTTCAACGCTCACATTTTTAAGGTATCTAGGATGTACTGCCAGGGACCATAACAGGGGGAAAGCTGGACCTGTAGGGGAAATTACAAGAAGGCAGACTCGACCATAATTTTAGAAAAGGAAGGACACTGGAGCAGACATCAGATGCTCGGAAGTTCTGGTGTTGGCCCTGCCCTTGGCTAGTGGTACCTCCTTGGATAAGTCATTTAATCTTTCCATGCCTCAGATTTCTTGCCAAGGAATGGATGAAGTTGGGTTAATTGGTCTTCCATATCTAGAATCCTAAGACTCCTTGAAATAGAGCTTGCCAACAAGCTATCTTAGGAGGCCGGTAGCTTCCCGTCACTAAAAGTATTTGAGCAAAGATGTGATGATCTTATCAACCATGAGGGCCTCCTTTATTCCCTGCTTACTACGTTTCTGGAAGTGTGCTAAGCATTTCTTTTTTTGCATACTTCCTCTGAAGAATACTATGAAGTAGGTACTAATACCATCCACATTTTACAGGTAAGGAAACTGTTTACAGAAGTTAATTAACTTCCCGAAAGTCATTCGGCTGCCCAGTGGTGGTGCCAGGATTTGAGCCTTGACTAGTGGCTTGCTCTGTGTGTCTGTATGCTGCATTTCTGTGGAGGGCCTCATAAAGACACTTCCGATTGTTTTTTTTTTTTTTTTTTTTTTTGAGAGGGAGTCTCACTCTGTCGCAGGCTGGAGTGCAATGGCGCAACCTCGGCTCACTGCAACCTCCGCCCCCTGGGTTCAAGCCATCCTCCCACCTCAGCATCCCAGGTAGCTAGGACAACAGGCATGTGTCACCATGCCCAGCTAATTTTTGTATTTTTAGTAGAGAGGGAGTTTCACCACGATGCCCAGGTTGGTCTCGAACTCCTGACCTCAGGTGATCTGCCCACCTCAGTCTCCCAAGTTGTTGGAGTTACAGGTATGAGCCACTGCGCCCAGCTGGGACACTTAGAGAACCTATACATTAAAAATTGAGTGAGTGGCCTGGAAAGAGAAAGGGGAAACTGCTGAGCAAACAAACCCCCCTGTTTTTATGATCTCAGCATTTATAATTGCATGTTGGTCATCTATGAGCTCCTATGGGCCTAAGAAAGCTTTCTGAGCTGGGAAGAGGAAAGTAAATCACAGTGTTTCTGCTCAGCAATAGCATGTGAAACACCAACGCTTAACTGAGCTGAAACAAATAGAAGACTTGAAATGGCTCTATTTCCATGGAGGTTTGTTTAGTTATTGTTTTTTTATTTTGTTGCCCAGGCTGGAGTGCGATGGTGGCCCAATCACAGCTCACTGCAGCCTCGACCTCGTGGGCTCAAGGGATCCTCCTGCCTCAGCCTCTGGTGTAGCTGGGACCTGACTAGCCGGCAAGCCATACCCCACTAATTTTTTTTTTTTTAAGAGACAGGTCTCCCCATGTTGGCCAGGTTGGTCTCAAACTCCTGAGCTCAAGTGATCCTCCCCCCTTATACTCACCAAGTGCTGGGATTACAGGTGTAAGTCACTGCAACTGGCCTTGTTTTGTTTCAGTGAATAAAATTGCCTTTTGAGGGAGCTACAGAGGCCAATATAACAGCTTGGAACCCAGGAAGCTTCCTTGGTCTTGTGTTTCTAAGGGTCCCAAGCACATTATAAGCAACTCTTCCTGATGGAGGCGCTAGCGTATGAAGAGCTGGCTTCTGGAGCTAGACTGCCTGCATTTTTGTCTTGATGATGTGCTTTTGGGAACATCCTGTCAGTGCCTCACCCTCTTCACATGCAAGTAGAAATCACAACAGCAGCTGCCTCATTGGGATTACTATGATGACGGATGTCATGACTTAAAACACACAAGGTCGTGCCTGTAATCCCAGCACTTTGGGAGGCCGAGACAGGTGGATCACAAGGTCAAGAGATTGAGACCATCCTAGCCAGCATGGTGAAACCCCGTCTCTACTAAAAATACAAAAATTAGCTGGGCATGGTGGCACTAGCCTGTAGTCCCAGCTTCTCGGGAGGATGAGGCAGGAGAATTGCTTGAATTGGGGAGGCGGAGGTTGCAGTGAGCCGAGATCGCACCACTGCACTCCAGCCTGGTGCCTGGCAACGGAGCAAGACTCTGCCTCAAAAAAAAAAAAAAAAAAAAAAAAAACACACATAAGGTGCCAACAGCAGTGGCTGGCACATGATGAATACTTAGTGCAGCCATTCCTTTCAGGGTCAATGGGTGACGAGTATTTTTTTTTTCAATTTAGGACCAAGGACTCAAGAAAAAAATAAATTTAGGTCAGACACAGTGGCTTACACCTGTAATCCCAACATTTTGGGAGGCCGAGGGGGGGTGGGTCACTGGAGGTCAGAGTTCAAGAGCAGCCTGGCCAACATGGTGAAACCCCGTCTCTGCTAAAAATACAAAAATTAGCTGGCCGTGGTGGCACACACCTGTAGTCCCAGCTACTTAAGAGGCCGAGGCAGGAGAATCGCTTGAACCCGGGAGGTGGACGTTGCAGTGAGGCGAGATCGCGCCACTGCACCCCAGCCAGGCAACAGAGTGAGACTCCGTCTCAAAAAAACAAAAACAAAAAAAGTCATCCTGAAGTCATAAAGCGAAAGAGTGACAAAGGTGGGCAGGCAGGAACTCACTCAGCAGCATAGAACACGCCCTGGAAGCCAGGATTGTTCCAGAGTCACCTGAACTCAGACTCACAGGCATCACAGACTAGCCAGTTCTGCCCCAGCTCAAGCCCTGATATTAGGTGGGGGCAGGTGTGGGCAGGGTGGGGGTGGGTGGCCCCTGCAAAACAGCCTCTACCTTGTGCGACAGTTTACAATTCAGCAGACAGTGTTTCGTTTTTAAGATATGTCCAACTGAATATATAGCATCGCTATAGAAACTGCTTTTATTACCTTATGGAACTACAGGAAAGCCTAGGGATATATTAATACATACAGGGTTGACAGGCCCATAACTATAAAGTAATGGCAGCCATTATCCATATGTATTCATGGATGTGGGGGTCCAGCGACAGACACAGAACGTTCCCAGAGGGAGCTGACCCACTTTATTATTTTTATGTAGGTTCAGCCATTATTTATTTCTCGGGTACAGCATAAAATGATGCTTTATTCCATCAACTACAACCCAGGCGCACAGAGTCATTAAATTTCCCAAAGGAATGCAAGCAAATAAACCTTTAGGCAGCAAACAGAAATGCATTTTCTCTTCTCTCCATGCCTTTTGTGGAACAGAATTAGCAGATGTTCCTAAGAGTACACTCTTCTCTCTCAACCACATCCTCAGTTCCCAAAGGGAACACAATGAGATCCACCCCCCACAGGTAGTTCAAAGTTGGGGGCCCTTTCATTTGTTAGGATCTATCCCAGCTACATAGGAGGCTGAGGCGGGAGGATCATTTGAGGCCAGGAGTTCGAGAGCAGCCTGGACAACATGGTAAGACCCTGTCTCTACAAAAAAAAAAATGTTTTTAATTAGCCGAGTGTGATGGGTCATGCCTGTGGGCCCAGCTACTCAGGAGGCTGAGGTGGGAGGATTGCTTGAGCCCAGGAGTTGGAGGTCACAGTGAGCAATGATGGCACCCCCTGCCCTCCATCCTGGGTGATAGATCAAGAGCCCAGCCCAAAAAATTTTTTAATTAAAAATGTTTAAGTCTTTAAAAATTAAAAATCTTAAATTTTTCATTAAGATTTATAGGAAGACTCAACAAAGGCTGTGCTGGCATAACATCAAGCTACTGAATTCTTTCGAGACTCACTGGAGATGATTATTTTTCATGACATAACTAAACATCTTAATGGCTGGCTTAATTACTTAGATGTCATTCTGTGTGCTTTGGTGTCATAAGTACAGAGCTTAAAAATGTTAATTTTAGGGCCAGGAGTGGTGGCTCACGCCTGTAATCCCAGCACTTTGGGAGGCCCAGACAGGCAGATCCCCTGAGGTCAGGAGTTCGAGACCAGCCTGGCCAACATGGTAAAAGCCCACCTCTACTAAAAATACAAAAATTAGCCGGGCATGGTGGTGGGCACCTGTAATTGCACCTACTCAGGAGGCTGAGGCAGGAGACTCACTTGAACCAAGGAGGAGGAGGCTCTAGTGAGCCGAGATCATACCACTGTGCTCCAGCCTGGGCAACAAGAGAGAAACTCCATTTCAAAAAATGAAAAAAAAAAAATGTTACTTTTAAAACAAAGTACTAGCTCATCTCTGAGCAATCCTATTTAAGTAGGCAAGAGCCCCTGGAGGTAGCCTGAACTTTTTATACCCTTAGCTGGGGGGACAGAACAGAAATGATATAACATTTA
Organism: Ateles fusciceps; assembly: GCA_036589455.1. Lineage (NCBI taxonomy): Eukaryota > Metazoa > Chordata > Mammalia > Primates > Atelidae > Ateles > Ateles fusciceps. Next base: position 12,468,408 of record JAZHEH010002229.1, read on the forward strand.
CAGAAACGCTTTTGTGGCCTGGCCTCTTTGGAATTTTTTCTGTTAGTTAAATAAAGTCTATTTGTTTCTATTGATTAAAAACAAAAGAATTCATATGATGGGTTCAAGAAAACAAATTATTTCCCTAATGGACAGCATAGGTCAGGACTAGAAGCAAACATGAAGCTTCGATCCCTCGCTCATCTCAGCACTCAAGCAAAAACACAAAGAAAACGGTGATACTGATGGCCATGTCATGCACCGTGCTCACGCAAGGATGCCAAGAGGCTTAGCATATGTTCCTCACCTGGACCCTTTTCAGTGGATCAGATACCCAGATGTCTTGGTCTGATAGGCATCCTCTGCTAATGCACTTTAAATGACTGAATCAATAATTTGATGTGCCACTTTTTATAAGATACTAAGATATCCTATGAAGCACTATTAAAATATTAATATTTCTGCACATCAGATGTGGCCCAATATTGGTTCTCTGGCAAGAGGACCAAAGGTAGCCCTCTAAGATATTCCTCATTGATATTCCTACATTTTTCAGTGGCTAGAGAGACATGAGTAGAAAGCAAAGCTGGATCCCTGAACCCACGATCTTGGCGCCATCAAAGTGCCGCGGCTGGCAGGTTCCTGGGCACCATGAGGCCAACCCCACTGTGAGGTTGAAGGAGGCTGATCAGAATAGTGGTCCTCCACCTCCTCCCTGACTTCCCAAGTCATCTTCTATTTATGTGGAATTATTCCCTGAACTGGGGCGGGATGATCTCACCCGGGGAAGACTGGGGAAATTCCCAGAATGCTGACCTGAAAGTCCAATTTTCCCAATGTTGGTCTTTGGGCAAAATCTCCCAGGCTTGAGAGATTTCGATCCAGCCAGGGTCACTTCTCCACTACCTCCATCCCAGAGTGAAATTAAAAATCCTGTCTGCTGTTGATGAGGAGTCCCTTCAGGCCCTAACGTTTAGGAAGAGGCATCCCTATCTTGTCTTCTTCACTGTCATCCCAGCACATCAGTTATTTAAAATAATCCAATTTCAAGCACCGACAAACCTTCATTTCTGGACATGCCAAAAACAAAGCTTATGTGTTACCTTTAGGGCCAGGAGCAGTGGTTCACGCCTGTAATCCCAGCACTTTAGGAGGCCCAGGTGGGCAGATCACCTGAGTTCCAGCTTCTGGAGCTGGACCTCTCAAGAGGACCAGCTTCGGAGTGGCAGAATGGAAGGAATAAAAGCCAACCATGGGGCCGGGCGCAGTGGCTCATGCCTGTAATCCCAGGATTTTGGAGGCTGAGGCAGGCAGATCACCTGAGGTCAGGAGTTCAAGACCAGCCTGGTCAACATGGTGAAACCCCATCTCTGTTAAAAACATAAAACATTAGCCAGACATTATTGGATACAATGAGTTCTAAATTTCTCTTCAAAGAATCAGCATGTCAGTATGTTCGGTTCTTTGTCCTCCATTTTAAAGTTTAACTTCCTTGTAGTTTCAGTAAACAACCTCTCCACCAGTTCTAATCAGCAGCTCACATCTGCTCCCCCCGGTCCACTGCTCCGTCCTGACTCATCCCGGTTACCTACTTCAGTCAACTCCCCTGGTCACCTGCTCCAGTCACCTGCTCTGGTCACCTGCTTTGACCTAGGTCACCCCTGGCTACCTGCTCTAAGCTGCCCTTAACCATCCTTCCCGCCAAACTACCCATCCTGCCACTCCGGCTCATACCCCTGCTCTCTTTAAAATAGTCAATCAGGATTAGTCTAGCCTGTGCGTCTAACCCTAGCCAATAGGAGAACGACACAGCAGTAGGGGTGACCTCCGTCAGGGGTAAGTACCCCTTTTCCTCCCTTGCCCAGGTGTGCGAGCACCATTGCTCCATCCGTGAGGTGCACCCTTCTATAGAAGTAAACTGCCTTACTGAGAGGATTTATCTTCAAGTGCTATTTCTTTTGTGGCATCAAAGTTTGACTTATAACAAACATGGTGGTGAATGCCTGTACTCCCAGCTACTTGGGAGTGTGAGGCAAGAGAATCACTTGAACCCTGAGGGCGGAGGCTGCAGTGAGCTGAGATCATGCCACTGCACTCCAGCCTGGGTGGCCAGTGAAACTCCATCTCAAAAACAAAAAGCCAACCATGAGATCTGTAGCACAGCTCTCACTCCCACCGTTAGCTGGGCCAGGAATGTCGAGGGACTGCCGACTAGACAACCTTATCCTCTGTTCCTTAGTTGTTTAGATGTACAAAGCCTGAGGGCTTTGCGCCTAATTAGTGTTTCAGAGCTTTGTTTTTCTCTCATCTAATTACATTTGCCCTATGGAGAAGAGCCTCTGTCCAGGAGGCACTGCTCTCTGTGAAAATTTGTCTCTGCCCAACAACAGGTGCAAGAAGGTGAACAGCTCATCCCCCACACACAGTGAGATGCAGAGAATCCCCTAGGGAACAAAGACTCCTCCCAGGCCCTGGCTGCTTCTCGCTCCTCTCCTTTAATTATCTCTAACTCCAGTGTCAGCCTTCAAGCAAGCAGTCACCTGCTTTTCACCCCTGGCAAGATGGGGAATGTTCTCTCAACCTGCTGCTTTCTCCTTCAGGAACAAAGCGCAGCCTCTTAGCAGCTAGCAATCAACTCCTGTGCTCGGGGCCTTCCAGCCAGACCTTCCCCAGTGCACCTGGTCGGGGGTGAGTTATCTTGAGCCTGGAAAATTTGAGTGAAATAACCTCTGACAGAGGGTAAGGGTTTTCATAAAATACATTTCCTCACCTTCAGTTATAGCTTAATGCAACTGATGATTTCCCACTGTAGATCTCAAAAGAAACTTCTGTTTTGCTTCTGGGTTTGGGCCTGGGTGATGATAAAATGTACTTAGGAGGCCAGGCCTATTGAAGCATGATGGCCCTCAGAGGGGCATGGCTGACATGGCTATGAGTAGGGGTTGAGGAATCCATGGGGACTCAGGGCACCTGTCTCAGACACAGGAGCTGACCCAGCCACAGGGTTACAGGACAGAGTGCTGCCAGTTAGGGAAGCAAAGAAACAGACAGCATCTGAGATACCTACACCCAATATGCAGGAGCTGGGTCCATGGCCTTTGAGCCTTAATATGCAGGGAGAGCCATGTGGGAACTTTATAACAGCACAGATTCCCACTCATTCCCACAGACAATTCTAATCCTTAAGTCTGGAAGGGGAAACATAGGTCTGGTTTTTAACCAATATCCAGGCAAGTTGGAAGCAGATAATGCAGAGAATACTTTGAGAAACACTCCCCTACGTCACTTAGGATCAATTCATTGTTCCTGCTTCTTCAAACTGCTATGTGATGAGTTTCCAAAATCATTGCCTGTGATCTGCAGGCTCATTGTATGACACAAATCACCAGCTGCAATTCCATTCCATGGTTGCCTCTGCAGTCCTGTTCTAAGCTCGGCCTGATGTTTTTCCCACCCAGGGGGCTCCTGCCACTGCCTCACTGCAGAGACTGGAACTCTGTTCTTTAACTCCCAGCTCTCAGAGTGATTTTTTTTTTAATCTTCCCAAAATTCTTTATCTAAGAGGTCTGGGGAGTCATGCCCTACAAACCATAAATTCTCATCAGATGGGTTTTATTTAACCCTATATATTGTGACTTACTTTCCCGCCTGACTCTGGCCTAACATTATGAGACAAGGAAGAAAACCAAAATATTTTACCCCAAAACACGGGTTTCTTGTCCATATCTTGAAATGGCTCTGCAAAGCTGTCCTTGGTGGGGAAAATTTGCATCTGTAAAGAATCTCTATTAACATAGCTAGATATTTTTCTTCCAGGCCCTCCCAATCCTAAAGAGATTAACTAACAGTCTAGCACCTTTTAAAGATCTGAATAGGCAACATTCCTCATGTAATTGTCTCTAAGGACAGCCACTACAAAATTTCAAAAGAACCTTGGTCTTCATCATCTTTTATCTTAACCTGAACATTTCCTTTCTATGGATCCCAGGTCTTTAAACAAACTCATTTAAATTTACCTATAGCCTGGAAGTACCCCTCTCCTCTCACTTTGAGTTGTCCCGCCTTTCTGGAGAAAACCAATGTCTTTCTTAAATGTACTTGATTGATGCCTCATACCTCTCTCAAATGTATAAGCCAAGCTGCACCCTGACCACCTTGGACACGTGTTCTTAGGACTTCCTGAGGGCTATGTCAAGGGCCATGGTCACTCCTATTTGGCTCAGAATAAATCTCTTCAAATATTTTACCTAGTTTGCCTCTTTTCATTTACAGGAGCAATGGAAATGATAATCTTTGATCAATCCCAGTGTCAGCTCCCGGCAATGGGATGAGCCCATCTGTGCTGTGGACTCTTCCCTTGGAAGGAGAGAAAGAGACAGCTCCCAGTGTGGTTGGAAGTCACCCCCCATCTCCAGCAACACAGTGCAGCAGGCCCTCGGCTGCATGCTGAGCCGGTTCAGGACTCTGAGCTTAGGATACTAAGATGAACTAGAGACAGTTCCTGCCTTTGAAGGCTGTGATTACTGGTGGGGGCGAAGGGAGACGAGGCCCATGAAAAATCATGTCTGTAGAAGGTAAGATGGGGTGCAACCATGATGGCAGGGAGGGAAGTTACAAAGGAGGAGCATTCAGGCCCCGCCGGGAGGTCCCAGGAGGATCAGTCCCCAAACTGACAGTGACAGGGAGCAATACCCAGATAACAGAAGAGGCCCAGAATAAGAAAGAGTCAGTGAACAGGCAAAATTCCCTCCAGGATCATAAGGGGAGCCGCCTTCTGATTAGGGCATTTCATCCTTCTCTGAAATGCAACTGAGAACTGGTCGACCTCACTCACTTGCTGAGACCAATAGCAATCGCTGATGACCTCACCACAGGTCCAAGAGGTACCCGATCCCATCCACACCTTGTCCCCAGCCCCTACCTGGGAGCTCCAAACAGGGCACCCCTGCTCCTTGTTGATAGAACATTGATAAGGAAATAGGACTGAGTTACAAGCTTCTTTCCATGTCAAATATTTAAAGGCAATATAATGTTTAAATAATTTTTTGTGTATAATTAAACAATCCCTTATTGTTAAACAGTTAGATGGGTTGCAATTTCGTACTGCTATAATCTGTGTATGTGTCCTTGATTAAATCCTTAAGATAAATCCCTAGAAACATTATCTTAGGGGCAAATGGCTTAGATATTTTTTAAACTGCTGATATTTATGGGAAATTGCCTTCCAGGAAGGTTATAACAATTTGCCTGGTCCTCGGCAGCAACAGACTTTATAAAGTATACAGTATCTAATATTTAACTTTGATAAAGTTAGGGAAAGAAGGAATTCTGGAGAGCACTGGATCTTAGATTGGGAGTCTGGATATGCAATGCCCAAACTTCTACCTTCTTTTTCACTTAAAATGGTGTATCCCACGCACTTTTCAGTGTCTCTTCACACTGACAAGACAGTCGGCAAATGCTAACAATTGAGAGCTTGCAAAGCACCTTTATGTACTTTTAATCCTCCTAACAACTGTGAGAGATGGAACTTACTATTATCATCCGCACTTGCAAATGAGGCCCTGAGAAGCTGAGTGATTTCCATAAGGTCTCAGAGCTAATAGAAAGCCCCTTCTCTTTGGAGCCCAGTGTGCCTTCCACATAGGTGGTTCTCTACCCAGGCTGCCCATGAGAATATGGAATCTCCATCAGTTCTGATTTCACTGGCCTGGTGTGGATGCCTGTGATGGGTAAACATTCCCAGACCCTTTTAAGAACCTGATAAAATTGGTGGACCCACTTCCCAGAAAAAAGAGACACACAACAGCACACAAAATAATTGTCTGAGTGGGTCTGATAGAATCAAATGAACCCTTTAAATCTGGATCTAGAGGTCAGAGACTGAGAGCATCAGAGAAGCAAAAGAGATTCAATGCAAGAGAAATCCTCCTACTGGTTTCGAAGATGGATGGCACCCTGTGTCAACAACCTGAGAGTGGCCTTGAGGAGCTGAGAGCACCCCAGACTGATAAACAGCAAGAAGAATATGGGGACCACAATCCTACAACCACAGGAACTGAATTCTACCCACAACCAGTGAGCCTGGAAAGAGGACTCGGTGCCCCAGATGAGAAGCAAACCTGGCTGAGCCCTGATCTCAACCCTGTGAGCTCCTAAACAGACAATCCAGCCATGCAACGCCTAAACCTCTGACCTATAGAAACCGTGAGATAATAAATGGGCATTATTTTTTTGAGACAGAGTCTCACTATCACCAGGCTGGAGTGCAGTGGCACAATCTCGGCTCAATGCAACCTCCGCCTCCCGGGTTCAAACAATTCTCTGCCTCAGCCTCCGAGTAGCTGGAATTATAGGTGTCCACCACCACACCCAGCTAATTTTTGTATTTAGAGATGGGGTTCCACCATTTTAGCCAGGCTGATCTTGAACTCCTAACCTTGTGATCCACCCACCTCAGCTTCCCAAAGTGCTGGGATTACAGGTGTGAGCCACCACACCTGGCCACGGGCATTGTTTTAAATCACCAAGTTTGTGGTCATTTGTTACACAGCCATAGGAAATGAATTGACCTGATGTATCTGAGCACCTGCTAGGTGTCATGAAGATGACTCTTATAAGGGAAAAGTGATTTTTCAAAATCTTTCTGCCCTACCTTCCATGAGCATCTGGTGATGGAAGGACACAACACCTGAAGATGGACTGTTCAGGTGGGCGTGGTGGTGCATGCCTGCGGTCCCAGCTACTCAGGAGGCTGAAAGAGGAGAATCACTAGGGCCCAGGAGTTCAAGGCTGCAATGAAGCTATGATTCAGCCACTGCATTCAAGCCTGGGCAACAGAGCAAGATCCCAGCTCTGAAAAAAAAAAAAAAAGAAAAAGAAAAAAAGTACTGTGTTGAAGGCTACAAATGAGATTGGAACTTGTTCTGCTTTCCAAATCCAAGGAAAGGAGGCTTCAGTGGAACGAGGCCTCTGTCAGATGACCACCGACAAACAAGAAGACTGCAAGCTGGTCTTTGCAGGAAGTACAGGCCTGGGCAGCTACGGGGGTGAGGATGGGAGTGCTCTGGGGGCAGAGACAAGCCTGGGGCAGAGACACCTCAGGGCATTTTCAGAAAACAGCCAGAGCAGCCATTAGATCCAGCTGGGTCAGGTAGATGGGGCAAATCAATGGGAAATAATTCCAGAAAGGTAGGGAAAGATGGAATTCCGGAGAGCGTTGGATCTTAGATTGGGAGTCTGGACGTCTTTCCATGTGCATCAGGAAGACTGGAGTGGCTTTTGCAAAGGTGGGATTTAGGAAGACTGATGAGGGCATGGGATAGACCCATGGGTAAATAGCCTTCTGGTGGGTTTGGCCCTGTGGTTTTCTGTGTCTGAGGAGGTTGGAATGTACTCAGTGTCGGCTGTGGATTTGTGTCCCCGCCCTACCTCACTCCCCACTGTCGTGGATGTGCTGACTCATCTCCAGCGCGGTCCCTGAAAAAACGGTTCACTCAGTTTGTTTCTAACCCAGTACTCTGCAGGGCCCATCATCTTGTCCTTGCCTGGGATGCCAGAGCACAGCACTGCTGATTTCTTCCACCTTAGCACCAGTGGGCTTAGTGATGACTGCCTTGCTGTCCCAACACCATCAATGAAAGGGAACATCGCCACTGGGGCCAGTACAGCCCAAGAGACAAACCCTATCCCTCCTTTCTCCCCCATCCCATGGACCCTTGATTTGCTAAGTGGGAAGACACTTTCTTATGGTTTAACAGATCATTTAATCTGCACAATTGCTTCTGCAGGCTGGCTCAGCCACAGACCCTGGATATCTGGGCAAAAGTGCACATAACTTTTAAAAAGATTGCTCCTGCTTTTAATATTCCATCTGTCTTGAGCCAGACCACTACCAAGGGCACATCAGAGTTAATATTATCAAAGTCCTGCCATCAGCCTGGAGGATTTATTACTAGCATTGGTCCACTCCAGAGCTATGAGAACCAGTGGAATTGGATCTAAGGCTTGGAGTCGATTCTTCCGCATGGAAATTTGATGCAAAAGCTCTAATTTATTGGCCCTAAAAGGCTTTGACAAGTCATTTTGGCAAGTCACCCACCGAATACAGAGTGAAATTTGCAGAGGTTTCCCCTCTGGTCGAACAGTGGTGTTCTCAGCACGTACAGGGAAGTCCTGCCCCCTTCCAGCTGGGTGAACTAGGGGATTTGGCCTTCCCGGGCATGGTGGCTCATGCCTATAATCCCAGCACTTTGGGAGGCCGAGGAGGGTGGATCAGGAGGTCAGGAGTTCGAGACCAGCCTGCCCAACATGGCGAAACCCCATCTCTACTAAAAGTACAAAAAATTGGTTGGATGTGGTGGCAGGCACCTGTAATCTCAGCTACTCAGGAGGCTAAGGCAGGAGAATCGCTTGAACCCGGAAGGCAGAGGTTATAGTGAGATTGTGCCCCTGCACCCCAGCCTGGGGGACAAGAGCAAAACTCCTCTCAAAAAAAAAAAAAAAAGATGGGAATAAAAATGTGGTCCTAGATACATGTCTCATGCTAGGCACAGAAGTAGGGTAACTCTCTGCCCTGAATGCCTTGTTATTGACTCATCACCAGTAAGGCATGCATTCATTGCACAGAAACCTAAGCATATGCCTACCAACATGCCCGATGTTGTGTGAGGCCTGACCCCTGTGAGGATGTACTTCCATCTGTGTGAATGGATTCACAAGACCAGCCCTCGCTCTCTGGACTCAGGGCATTGGTGCTCTAACCTGTCTGAACAGTGGAATCACCTGGAGAGATTCTGTAAATTACTGGTCCCATTTCACCCTGAGATTCTGATTTCATTGGTCTGATTTCACTGCAGCCTGGTCACTGGGATTTTTAAAACTCTCCCTAGGAATTCCAATGTGCAGCTAAGTTTGCAACTGCATGGAGCCAGGTTAGCAGCGCAGTCAACATGGTGATAATGGGGCTCATGAATCCATGATCTCAGCTTTATCAGGACCCACTGTAAGCACTGGCCTGCAGGAGGGAACGGAGCTGCATCAGATGATACCACTGAGGGCATGAGCAAATGAAGAAACAGGAACCCAGCTGTGAAGCTGGGCCTGCGTGTCTGAGACGCCACCGTAGAGACCCTGGTCTTTGCAATCCAGAATTTTCCCCAGTAGAGAGGAGAGGCAAAGGCTATCCTGGCAGGGACTGTGTAAAGCCTTTCAAGGTTGACCGTCCATCTCACCCTTCTCTGTTTCTCTCCTCCCCTGCAGAACAGTCTTTCACCTGAATGCTCCAGGCTTTTGGTCAACAACCCCTGGTCTTTTTTTTTTTTTTTTTTTGAGACGGAGTCTCACTGTGTCCCAGGGTGGAGTGCAGTGGTGTGATCTTGGCTCACTGCAACCTCCACCTCCCGAGTTCAAGCTATTCTCCTGCCTCAGCCTCCTGAGTAGCTGGGATTACAGGTGTCCACCACCGCAAGCTGGCTAATTTTTGTATTTTTAGTAGAGATGGGGTTTCACCATGTTGGCCAGGCTGGTCTCAAACTCCTGACCTTGTGATTCACCCGCCTCGGCCTCCCACAGTGCTGAGATTACAGGCATGAGCCACCACACCTGGCCAACCCCTGGTCTTCTATACCCATCCACACTCAAAATCAGGGGGAAGGCCTTGAAGTGGTTAAAATGCAAAACTGATATTTAGAAGCCCTATTAATGAAACAACAATTCAATAAAAAAAAAATCCCAACACTTTAAGCAGGTGTTTTCCAGGCAGAACCTTTAAATTGCCACTGTCCCAGAAGCTTCTGGAATTGTGTATGTGTGTGGGGGTATGTGTATGTGTGTGTAGATGAACAGATGAAGCAGCAAACACAGGGCAGCCGACTTCAGGTCTGCACCTGTTTTCATTGCTGTCATGCCCTCACCACTGAGATCCTGACTTAAATATGTACACAGATGAATGCTGATTTCTTAGCATGAATTTTAATTCAGCTGCTGCTCCTGCATCAGTGAGTCCCAGTTCCAGTCAGAGGGAATGGCCCCTTCCTGGTCTCTGCAGTCAGTCTGCTGAAGCTACTCAGCTGCACCCCTGGGAGCTGAGGGGCCAACTCTGACTCTCAAGGAGGTGACCTCTGTCTCCTTTCCAGGGCCAGAGAAGTGACATCACACACACTGCCTTTGGAACATGTGATTAAGCTTTTGGCTGCCAGGAGCCTGACAGCTTCCAGCAGCTTTGTCTGCTCCTGTGTCCGCTTCTCTGTGCCAAAGTCGCTGAAACAAAGGGACTGCAGATGTTGCTGTGAAGTCCTTCCGATTCTCCTGGCCAGAGGAAAGCACTACATGAGGGTGGGGTGATGGACTGTGGGGAACCTGCAGGATGGGTATGAAACAATGCAAATGAGAGCTGTATTTTCTTCATAGCACTAGCTGCCACAGAGATGCATTTGGTTCTGTGTCCCTCTGACTGGAATGTAAACTCCCTGAAAGCAAGGACTTTGTTTATTGCTTTATCCCAAGAGCCTGACACAGTGCCTGAGACATGGTAGACCTCAACAGATGTTTGAAATATGGAGGGAGGGGAGGGAGGGAGGCAGAAAGGGAGGGAGGGAAGGAGGAAGGGAGAAAAGGAGGAAGTGGGGGAAGGAGGAAAGGAGGGAGGGAGGGGAAGGAGGACAGAAGGGAGGGAGGGAGAAAGGGAGGGGAAAGACAAAGGAAGGAAGGAAAGAAGGAAAGGAAGGGAAGGGAAGGGAGGGAAGGAGTCTGTGGAGTTGGATAAACTTGGCTTTAAATCCTTTCTGTAACAATTCTAGCTGTGTAAAAACACATGAGTGAATCATTTATTTTCTCTGAGTCTCTTTCTTCATCATATTACCAATGAACAGGGCTGGGGTAAAGAGAGTGATATATATATAAGGTTGCTAGCACTATTGGCGATCAAAACATGAGAGCAACTTATTTGCATTTTGGGTAATGTTATTAGTACTACTGATATTATTAGCTGTGGACATTACTAACGATGTGAGCACGGGCCTCTCATCAGAGCTTACTCTGGGTAAGGACGTTCACCAGCTTGTCTCTGCTCATTGTGCTAAGGTTCCCTCTTTATCCAACAACACTTTCTTCTGTTTTCCCAATTTAGTGAAAGGATTACTATTTTCATTCTCATTCTGCCTGTTTTGTTTTCACTAATATGAGTCCCATCCTTCCTCATGAAATAGGTATCTCAGCAATTGAGCCCACCCACCCACATATTTGACCCTGATCCAAGACCCTCATATCTGGGAATGAACCTCAGATCAGTCATGATAGAAGAAAGCCTGTTTTTATCCAACAATTCTCACAAAATTTTCCCCAGCCTGTTCAGTGGAGTTGTCAAAGCATACTTTTCAAAAAGTGAAAACACGATTCTTATATAAGCCTATAGGGAGTATGTATCAAAGATCTGTTTACTTCACAAAAGAAAGAACCAGAGGAGGTAAAGCTGTTTGAAAAGAGAACTGGACAGACAAAGATTTGGATTGGCCATCAGGCCAGCACGCTGACATGAGTTTGCTAATTTGCAAACCTCACTTGTTAATGTCCTATAGAGTAATAAAATCTTTTTACGGGACAAAAATCATCTGCATCTCTACCAGACAAAAAGTAACATGTAACTTGGCAGAGTCTGGACCCTAATCAATAGTAAATAGTAAGTCAAGCAAAGATACCGTCCCTTAGAGAGTTAAAAAAAAAAAAGCTTTGGTGGTTTCTTAGGCAACCTTCCAGTATGGCATTAGAAAGACACACAGTCATCTTGTCTTACTTCCAAGTTTGGAATACTTTTTTTTTTTTGAGATAGAATTTTGCTCTTGTTGGCCAGGCCGGAATGCAGTGGCATGATCTCGGCTCACTGCAACCTCTGCCTCCCTGGTTCAATTGATTCTCCTGCCTCAACCACCCGAGCAACTGGGATTACAGGTGCACACCACCATGCCTGGCTAATGTTTGTATTTTTAGTAGAGACAGGATTTCTCCATGTTGGGCAGGCTGGTCTCGAACTCCTGACCTCAAGTGATCAGTCCACCTCGGCCTCCCAAAGTGCTGGGATTACAGATGTAAACTACTGTGCCCGGCCAAATTTGGTATACATTTTTAAAATATAACTGGTGCCCCCCCCCCAGCCTAGTTGATGTCTTTGCAGTATGCAAAAATACTACTATGTTCTAGATGCCGGATGCTCTCTGCCAATTCCCAGTGGCTAGAAGAGGGCATCTGCCCAGATCAGCTCAGGTGTCTATCCTGGTCCCATCCCCTGTGCCCAGGGTTAGCACGTCAGACACACAGGGCTGTTTCTTCTCTACTATTGGTGGAGCGGCTTTTCCAAGAAGGGGATAGGCTGGAATGGAAGAAAAGAGTCCCAAGAGGAAGGAACTGCAACAGAAAGATAATTGCTTTCCTTTCTGTTGTGGGAGTATCCGTTTCATGCCTCCTCGTTTCCGCATTTGCCCAGCAGAGGAAACGTTTGAACCAAATGACAGAAAACCTAGGGTAGCCTTTTTGGTACCTCCTGACAATCACAGAAGCAGGCTGGTGTCCCACCCAGATATGGCAGAGCAAGTGAGCCCACCTAGATGGGAATCTCGCACCCTCCTAATCCTGCAGGTTCATGCACAATCTTGTGTAGACCTTATACTTAAACCGTCATTTAGACAGTTACATGAAATTGGGTATTTTCTGGAGAAAATGACAGTGAATGGGAATTTTTTTTTTTTTTTTTGAGACGGAGTCTCACTGTGTCACCCAGACTGCAGTGTAGTGGCACGATCTTGGCTCACTGCAACCTCTGCCTCCTGGGTTCAAGAGATTCTCCTGCTTCAGCTTCCAGAATAGCTGGGATTACAGGTGCCCACCATGCCCGGCTAATGTTTGTATTTTTAGGGTTTTCCATGGTGGCCAGGCTGGTCTCAAACTCCTGACCTCAGGGTGATCCACTCACCTTGGCCTCCCAAAGCACTGGGATTACAGGCGTGAGCCACCGCGCCCGGCCGGGGATTCCTAAGTCCACTTGGCTCTCTCCCCTTTGGGCCTCAATGGGCAGCCTTTTATCTGTAGGCTTTTTATCTCATAATAGTTTAACTCATGGATCTATTTTGAGTAAGGACATGTACAAACCCTTCTGTGACTCCACAAGAAGATGAGAAGTACAAAGTGCAATCATAAAATTGTCATTGTCGCCGTTATCTCCAATCAGCACATCATTCACAGTGACAGTTCTGAGAGCTTTAGACGGGGAAAGTGTAACCTAGTGCAAACAGAGGGCCACCACTACTGCTCTTGGCTCCCCTAGGGTTAGGGATGCAGGTTATCATCCGGACCCTGTGGTCTCCTGGAAACAGCAGAAAGCACCATCTCCATTAGTTGAAAGAAAGAAATGGAAACATTATGAGATGAGATGAGGCCGATGACCCCCTGTTCTTGCGACAACCAGTCAATTCAGTGTCAAAGAAAAACTCGATCAGCTTTGATGTCTTGCTGTTAACCCACAAAATAGGGAGAGCCACAGAAAGAACATGGAAAAAAAAATGAAGAAGTGGTTTAGTTCCTGTAAGGGTCTTTCATACTTAGTTAGGCATTGCTTAATCCAGATGACTGATTTTTCAAAGTATCTTGCCGTATCTGATTTGAAAGCACACAAAATAGGTGACTAGTTCACCCCTCATCTCTTGGCTCTAGGATCAAATTGGGATCAGGCTTTGGGGGTCAGGATCTTTGCAGATCAGAAATGTCATAGGGGAGACTACCGGGGGTCAGATGAACTTAAGCTCACTTAAGCTCTGTAGGAAAATCTCTTTGCTACTGATAAGGTTTGGCTCTGTTTCCCCACCCAAAGCTCCTGTTGAATTGTAATCCCCCAGTGTTGAAGGTGGAGTCCCGTGGGAGGTGATTGAATAGTGGGGATGGTTTGTAATGGTTTAGCACCATCCCTGTAGTGCTATCTCATGATAGAGTCCTCATGAGATCTGATTGTTGACAAGTGTATAGCTCTCTTCCTCCTTCTCCAGCCATGTAAGACATGTCTCCTTCCTCTTTGCCGTCTGCCATGATTCTAAGTTTCCTGAGGCATCCCAAGCCATGCTTCCTGTATGACTTGTGGAACTATGGGTCAATTAAACCTCCTTTCTTTCTTTCTTTTCTTTTTTTTTTTTTTTTTACGCAGAGTCTTGCTCTGCCACCCAGGCTGGAGTGCCGTGGTGTGCTCTCTGCTCACTGCAACCTCCGCCTCCAGGGTTCAAGCAATTCTCCTGCTTCAGCCTCCCGAGTAGCTGGGCTTACAGGTGCCCACCACCACACCCAGCTAATTTTTGTATTTTTAGTAGAGACAGGGTTTCACCATGTTCATCAGGCTGGTCTCGAACTCCTGACCTTATGATCTGCCCACCTCGGCCTCCCAAAGTGCCTCTTTCTTTTCTTTCTTTCTTTCCTTCTTTCTTTCTTCTTTCCTTCCTTTCTTTCTTTTCTTTCCTTCCTTTCTTTCTTTTTCTTCTTTCTTTCCTGCCTTCTTTCCTGTTTTCTTTCTTTCTCTCTCTTTCTTTCTTTTCTTTCTTTTCCTTTCTTTCTTTTTTTTTTTTTTGAGACAGAGTCTCCCTCTGTCACCCAGGCTGGAGTGCAGTGGTGTAATCTCAGCTCACTACAACTCCACCTCCCAGTTCAAGCAATTCTCCTGCCTCAGCCTCCTGAGTAACTAGGATTACAGGCACATGCCAACATACCCAGCTAATTTTTGTTGTCGTTGTATTTTCAGTAGAGATGGGGCTTCACCATGTTGGCCAGGCTGGTCTCTAACTCCTGACCTCATGATCCACCTGTCTTGGCCTCTCAAAGTGCTGAAATTACAGGTGTAAGCCACCATCCCTGGCCCACATCTTTTCTTTATAAGTTACCCAGTCTCAGGTAGTTCTTTATAGCAATGCGAGAATAGACTTATACTTTGAGTCTCACCTTTCCTTCTTTGGAAAAATATCTCCATGGAAGTGTTAAGGAGAATATTCAATCAAATTACATGATATAATATGTGTAAATGACTTAGCAAGAGCCCAATGGATAAGAAGCAGTGAATGAGCGGTAGCTATCAGTATAGTCAGCCTCTAAGAAGACAGCATATGTTTATTTTCAAGAAGAATTGTGCAGAAAAGGCCACTTTCAGTCTTCTATCTCCCCAGATTCCTTGAAGGAAGAATGAGAGCGGCAGCAAGAGAAGAAAGGAGAGTGGGCATGAAATACTAAGATCCTGCTGGCAATGAAGTCCCCCTGTGTGTGTGTGCCTATATCAGTAATTTAAACCTGCACATTCATGAGATGCACTGTGTTTATTAGGATATGCATGTCCCTCCTAAGAAGCTGAGAGCTCCTGAGGGACAGGGATGGTGTCTTATTCATCTTCTCTCCCCAGGTCCTGGCTTAGTACCTGGCACTAATTGGGTAACAAACGTCTTTTGAATGCATGGACAAAGAAAGGTAGGAAAGGTCTGAAGAAGATGGAGGTCCCGATCAGTAGAAATCTCAGCCACTTGGCCTGGGCTCCGTGTCACCTCCCTGCGATTAGGCCAGTGAGAATGTAAGCACAGACGCCTAAAGAATGTCAAGCTTCCTTGGGACTCTGCCAACCAGACATGACATAAGGCTGGACAGCTCCTGGGGAACCTCTAAGAGCTGGCTCCAGGCAAAGTGGCTGATCATAGGAGCTGCTGGCTTGGCTGCCTCTCTCCCCGCCTCGTTTGCAAGATAGGTCAGCTCCTGCTCTGAAATAGCATTTGATTTTCAGACACGAGTTGATAGAGCCATGATTTTCTAATACTGTTCCAAAGGGGCTAATGTACCTCTGAGGAGCAGCACAGGCTATGACCAAACTCTGCCTGCCTTCCTTCCACTCCACTCCCTACCCCTGCCCCTCCGCCTCTGCCCACTTTCTATTTCCTCAGTCACAGCAGCTTCTACCTTATGGATTACAAATTCTGGTCATCCATCTATGATTCCATTAGGAAAGAGTACTGCTACTTTCATTTTCTTTTTTTAACCACTGCCCTAGAAGAATAACCCCTCACATTCTCTGGTAGACTGAAGCCCATAGCTGCAAGGATGCTCAGAAAACCAGGCTTCTAATCATCGGCCACTTGCTCCACTTCCTGTCCCTCCATCCTGGCAATGCACCTTTGAGGTAGGTATAAAAATCCCCATTTACTTTAACATAAGACCTAACACCATAAAAACCCTAGAAGAAAATCTAGGGAAAACCATTCAGGACATAGGTGTAGGCAAGGACTTCATGACCAAAACACCAAAAGCAGTGGCAACAAAAGCCAAAATAGACAAATGGGACCTAATCAAACTCCATAGCTTCTGCACAGCAAAAGAAACAGTCAGTAGAGTGAATCGGCAACCAACAGAATGGGAAAAAAATTTTTGCAGTCTACCCATCTGACAAAGGGCTGATAACCAGAATCTACAAAGAACTGAAACACATTTACAAGAAAAAAACAAACAAGCCCATTCAAAAGTGGGCGAAGGGATATGAACAGACACTTTACAAAAGAAGACATACATGAAGCCAACAAACATATGAAAAAATGCTCATCATCACTGGTCATTAGAGAAATGCAAATCAAAACTACATTGAGATACCATCTCACACCAGTTAGAATGGCGATCATTAAAAAATCTGGAGACAACAGATGCTGGAGAGGATGTGGAGAAATAGGAACACTTTTACACTGTTGGTGGGAGTGTAAATTAGTTTAACCATTGTGGAAGACGGTGTGGCGATTCCTCAAGGACCTAGAAATAGAAATTCCATTTGATCCAGCAATCCCATTACTGGGTATATATCCAAAAGACTATAAATCGTTCTACTATAAGGACACATGCACACGAATGTTCACTGCAGCACAGTTTACAATAGCAAAGACCTGGAACCAACCCAAATGCCCATCGATGATAGACTGGACAGGGAAAATGTGGCACATATACACCGTGGAATATTATGCAGCCATCAAAAACGATGAGTTCGTGTCCTTTGTAGGGACATGGATGAACCTGGAAACCATCATTCTCAGCAAACTGACACAAGAACAGAAAATCAAACACCGCATGTTCTCACTCATAGGCGGGTGTTGAACAATGGGAACACATGGACACAGGGAGGGGAGTATCACACACTGGGGTCTGTCGAGGGGAAAAAGGGGAGGGATAGTGGGGGGGTGGGGGAGTTGGGGAGGGATAGCATGGGGAGAAATGCCAGATATAGGTGATGGGGAGGGAAGGCAGCAAATCACACTGCCATGTGTGTACCTATGCAACAATCTTCCATGTTCTTCACATGTACCCCCAAACCTAAAATGCAATAAAAAATAATAATTAAAAAAAATAAGAAAAAAAAAAAAAAATCCCCATTTACAAGTGAAAAATGAAGACAAAAGAGTTTCAGTTTATTTCAGGCTCAGATGTGCTTCCAGTAACTTATAGCCTCTACAGCTAATGTTTATACTCAGGTCTGAAACAAATAGGAATAAGAGGAGGAGGGAAAAGAGGAGAGAAATTCTTTTCTGTAAAACAATTGTTTTTGTAGCCAGCATTTGTTGAAATCCAGTTTGTGCCTACGGACATCATCTTTGAATTTGCTTTGTTTCTCAGTGAATAATTTGGAAGCTCTTCTAGTGAAGGAAAACTTCAAAGGAACATCGGGAGGTGATTTTTGACTAACCATATGTATACTTTCTGAGCCAAATACATTTGCAAATAAGAATATGAGAGGGCTGGGTGCAGTGGCTCATGCCTGTAATCCCAGCACTTTGGAAGGCTAAGGCGGGTGAATCACAAGGTCAGGAGTTTGAGACCAGGCTGACCAACATGATGAAATCCTTTCTCTACTAAAAATCCAAATATTAGCCAGGCGTGGTGGCAGGCACCCATAATCCCAGCTACTGGAAAGGTTGAGGCAGGAGAATCGCTTGAACCAGGGAGGTGGAGGTTGCAGTGAGCTAAGATTGCACCACTGCACTTTAGCCTGGGTGACAGAGCAAGACTCCATAAAAAAAAAAAAAAAAATGAGAGGGCATGAGCCTGAGGGAAATTATAGGCATTCAGACCTCACCTGCTTGCTGATGACCTCCACGGGATTTCAACAATGATTTCAAATATTTCACTTTAAGTCAGCGTGACTCAAGTATGAAATTGGTTCTCCCTAAAGCTCCCCTAAGGCCTAAGCAGTAATCGTTACCACAGCCGTGGCAGGGGAGACTGCTGAATTTATAATCTATTGGCCATTCACAGCATAATGTATAAGCTTAGCTCATGATTTCTTTGCAATAGAAGTGCACTTATTCATCATATTCCCTTCACAACTTACTCACCAGACCGGGCTTTGAGCTCTCCTCCTGGCTTTGCATGGATCGTTTGAAATGGTCATCTATCCTTTGGCCCCAATACCTAAACTAAAGTCCATGAAGAATAAGAGGATTTTCTTGAGTGGGACTTTTTTGTTTAATATAATAAGACATTAGATATTTCCCCCTGGTACAGGACTCAATATTTTTCTTTTTAAAGCACTATTTCTCAAAGTACATTTTTTTTCAAAGTACTTTTCACAGAACTTGTTTTATTAGGTACTTCACTAAAAGAAAAATCTGTGATCTAATAAATTTGGAAAATACTGAGAATTAGAGCCCCTTCTTAGATATGTACTGTAGCTACTCAGCTTATTACAGATGATGTAAACATTGTAATATGAATATGCCATGGAATGGAATGAGTAATATGTATTCCATGGAATGCACTTTGGGAAAACCTATTATTCAAGAAAATTCTGGAGCATGAAAGCTACTAACAACAAACCCATTCACAAAATCACACCAGATATCTGAAATCACGCCAACAATCTCCTAGCAATGGGTTGAATTGTCCACTTCAGAGACAAGGTGATTCTTCTGTAATTATGAGTATTATTTGGTGAGTACTTATTATCTCATTGAATTCTGAGGACTATCTCACAAGCTAAGTATAGCTCTTTTCATTACACATGACAAACAAGGCTCAGAGAGGTTAAGTAACTTGCCCAAGGTCACAAAACTGCAGAGTGACAAAACTAGAATTTTGACTCTAAGCTCAAAAGGTCACCAAACCGAATCTGGGTCCACCCACCCAGCATATCAAAGTCAAGCACTGATACTGGGATTGGTGAGACAGAAGCTGAGGCATTTATTGCAGGCAGCAAGCAAGGATCTAATGCTTAAGGCCTAATCTCCCTGATGGCTTCGGTGTAAGGGTTTTTAAAGGTGGGAAGGCAGAGGTTGCAGCCAAAGTCATAAATCAATACATGGAGGCTACATATTGGTTTTGCCAAAAAAGGTAAAACGTTTCAAAGTGACGGCCCACAGGACAGGTGACCGTAAGATCGAGACCATCCTAGCCAACATGGTGAAACCCTGTCTCTACTAAAATACAAAATTTATCCAAGCGTGGTGGCACATGCCTGTAGTCCCAGCTACTCAAGATGTTGAGGCAGGAGAATCACTTGAACCCGGGAGGTGGAGGTCGCAGCGAACCGAGATCACTCCACTGCACTCCAGCGAGACTTTGTCTCAAAAAAAAAAAAAAAAAAGTGTTCTCTGGTCCATGCACAGGGCAATTGGCATGTAATTTCTTATGATTAAGGCCTAGAGTATGTACAATACTGCTGCAATACATCCTGAGACTGAGTTAGCATTGTTTCATGGCATCTGAGTTGCTCCATTGGAGGAAAGTGCATGTGATGGGCGTTCATTTGCTTCCCCCCATCAGACATATCCTCTACCTTTGTCCTTCCGGCAAGATTCCCTAGGAAGCTGACTCCCACTGAAAGCGTCACTCAGGTTCTCTGCTGT
Organism: Ateles fusciceps; assembly: GCA_036589455.1. Lineage (NCBI taxonomy): Eukaryota > Metazoa > Chordata > Mammalia > Primates > Atelidae > Ateles > Ateles fusciceps. The sequence continues at coordinate 12,488,270 of JAZHEH010002229.1, forward strand.
CTAGATTACAGTTGAGTTTGGTCGCTGCAGGGCCCAGCAGAAATGCTGAAAGTAAGAGCAAACAGGGTAGTTAACCATTCTTTACAATAACAATGGGTGTATCCTTCTGTGGCCTCAGCCCCTGTGGGGATGTTCTGGTGCCAGTCCCTGTGTGCTTCACCATTTTTAGTTAGTTCCTTAACCCTTTTGCTGACAGTGAAACCATTTCCTGGCAGGACCCTGACAGAAATAAGGAACCCACAGCCGACTGCTGGGTGTGCGGCTGACCTAGTGCATGGCTCTGCACTGCCATCTTGGGGGCTGGCACAGGCTGGCACTAAGTCTGGGGAAGGGAGCCGGGGCTGGAGGCGTGGAGGGGAGGACTGTGCATAGTTGCTTCCTGATCAGCTCTTCATTTGATTGAGAGTGAGGCAGGGAAGATTAGAGGGAAACTTACAGCAGAATTCAGGGCTGAGGCTGCTATTCTTTTGATCCTTGTAACTTACGATGTTGTCAGCGTCCACATGCTTCTCTGTGGGTCTGGTCTCAGGGCCAGGTTACCTCATCTTAGGTCCAGTGGCACCCTCACTGGCTTGGTGTTCTTGAACAAGTTACCTAACCTCTCTGTACCTCAGTCTCTCAGCTAATAAAATAAAACAGAAGAGTAATAGTACCTCCTCTGCAGCGTTGATTTGAAGATTGAATGAGCTAGAATGTATACAACATTTAGAGGCAGTGCCTGATACCTAAAAGGCTCTCAACAAATACTATCCTTTACTAACATGTTATGTGTCTGTATCAGTGTTGGGGGAGTGCGGAGACAGAAAGAAATGAGAGAAGGGAAAGAGATGGGCAAATGATCTCTAAAGTCTCTCTGGCACTAACACAATTCTTTATTACGTGTTTTGTCTGGCACTTTACATTGATAGCTGTTCCAGAGGCAATCAATACCTATTAGTCAGTTTTATTCTTATTTTTTCTGCTGATCTTACAGGGGGAGCAAACTGAGGCAAAGCATGAACTTACTTCTCAGGAAATTAACCATTATGTTGGCAATCACTGTGATTATTTGAACAGCAGCGTCTGGACAGAATTTAGTCACCTGAAATACAGAAGAGAGATTTCTCATGGTTAAAATGAGGCTCTCTATTTACTTCTGCTAATTAAAAAATCAGAGCTAAAGATACTTAAACACTACAGTTAAAATGCCATGGCTGTATATTGGCTTAACGAATTCTCTTATGAAATCAACTCTAAAATGTTACCCATCGTAAATCATGAAACACAATTTTTCTCATTCTCTTTTGAGCTTTACAATTCATCTCGAAGATCAGTGTTTACATTCTGTTTTGTAGGTTGTGCAATAACCTTTGGCCAGAAGAAATAGAAGTCTGACTTTCTTACTTATAGGTGTGTTCTCTTTAACCAAAAGGAAAACTATGTTCTCTTTGAAATTTACAATTATTGGTCACCCTCAATTTTATTGGACTTCACTTCTGACCTCTTTAGATGTAGCCCTCTACATAAAACTGCCCAACAGCATTCTCCATCTGAATGCCTCCTCCACAAACAATATTTTAAGAGCTAAAATCATCATCTTCCCTTCCAAACGTGCTTTCCCTGTGCAGAGCTGACTCCATTTTCCACTCGGTTTCCTCACCCCATCAATTACAAGTTCCAACAATTTTGCCTTTTTAACATCCCTCAGCTCTTCAAATGCATTTTCTCTTCTCTAACACCTCCTCCATTCCCCAGCTCATAACTAACTCTTACATAGATTACTACAATCACCTCCAAAACGGTCTTCTGGCTTCATCAGCCTTGTGACCTTCAAGTTCATTCTACACATGGATGCCAGAATAACTTTCTAAAATGAAAATATGACCATGTTACTCTCTTGCCTAAATCCATCTATGGCTGCTGTTAGGGTCAAGTCTAAACTCCTGACCATGGAACATAAGGTCTTCACGCTCTGGTCACCGCTTCTCTACCTCACCTGTGACCAACACCACTCCCACATCCATATTCTGCTAACTATGTATGGACATGAACAGGATGTGGGTGTTTAATCCCCAAGAAGACATTGGGCTTTTTCAATCACCTATTGCTGTATAATAACCACCCCCAAACTGACCACATGATTTAATTTTGCCAGGGTTCCTTCACTGGGCCGTGTTCAGGAAAAGGGTTTACTGAGCTGGCAGGTCCAAGATGGCCTCACTCACAGGACTGGCTGTTGACTGGGAGCCTTGATGCTCTTGGGCTGAGCCCTTGTCCTCCAGTAGGTTAGACCTTCTTTTCTTTTCTTTTTTTTTTTTTTTTTTGAGACAGAGTCTCGTCTCGTCCCCAGGCGCCAGGCTGGAATGCAGTGGCGCAGTCTCGGCTCACTGCAACCTCCGCCTCCTGGGTTCAAGCAGTTCTGCCTCAGCCTCCCTTGTAGCTGGGACTACAGGTGTGTGCCACCATGCCAAGCTAATTTTTGTATTTTTAGTAGAGACAGGGTTTCACCATGTTGGCCAGGATGATCTCGATCTCTTGACCTCGTGATCCGCCTGCCTCTGCCTCCCAAAGTACTTGGATTACAGGCATGAGCCACTGCGCCCAGCCTGGTTAGACCTTCTTACAGCGGTCTCAGGCAGCATTTGAAGACAGTAAAAGCAGAAGCTCCAAGGTTTCTTACGTTCTAGCCTTGAAAGTCACACAGCGTTGCTTCCTTCTTCTTCTGTTTTTTTTTTTTTTTAGGCAAATCAAGTTGCAAGTCCTGCCCAGATTAGGGTAAGAGGCTCCTTTTCTTGATGAAAGGAGCAGTGAAGTCACATTGCATTTTCCTTGCAAAGGGACATGCAGACCATATTAGTGAGACTATGTGACTGTACTTTGCAATCTGTAACATGGACATAAACTAAATGTTTTCCAAAAGGAATGGGGCAAAACAAAAAGGACCTTGACCACTCCTGTGGCCCTGATCAAACCCCCGAGGTCTAACAGTATGACTATCCTGAGGTAGAGAGATGGTCCCATTCTGGGTAAGAGGGACCTGGGCTCTCCACTTAATAAGAAGAGAGCATGGTTATATTTATAATCACCATTCCCAACATGCTGGGAGCTCAGGCAGCTACCAGGAGGAGAACAAGGGAAGTAACCAGGACACCTACCTACTCTCTAAACCTGTTAATTTAATCACACAGAACGCTTCTATTCAAAATTCCCAAGGATTAAGATGTAAGAATACTTATCAAAGTAAATGCTGTTCGCACTGCTCGAATTATCAGGCCTAGATCGCTAGCCATCAGAAACAACAATGTCAATAACAACAACAGCTACATGATGATGGGGCAATTTCTGAATGGCACCATGTATATTATCGATACATGCCTGTTGCAGAAAATCCAGGTGAATCAGAAAAAGAAAATAAATATTCTTCACAATCCCATAGCCCAGAGCTAACCACTATAAAGAACCCAGTGCGGTTTTAACTACTGGACCAAAAGATGCTCATCGAAGGCTCTCAGCTTTCCTGAGTCCCAACAGGAAGCATCCAGCATCTCTGGTCTCTCCAAGGCTGCAGGTGTCTTTGCCCACAGTGTCTGTTTTATGCCAGGGCAAAAATCAACCTGAGAGCCAAGCCCAAGAATCAGGATGACCAAGACACACTGGACAAGGAGGGAACAAACCCATCCAAGGACACTCAAGGACAAATCAAGCAAATGAATCCAAGGGAGACTGCTCATGGTCACCAGTTCTGTTTTGCTGCTCAGCGTGGCTGGGAGGCACAGTGGAAGATCAGGCAGGCCGCCCATGGAACTCCTCTGCCAGAGCCTAAGAGCTTTCTGCTGCCACAGGCTAGGTTAGGGGTAGGACAGTTGGAACTGATCCATGCCTTCCGGCTAGATTGTGGGTTCCCTCAGTCTTGGGCATGGTGGCAGCCCAGCATCAGACAGAGGTCAACATCAAATTTTCAACTAGAAAATTTAATAAATGCTGTCAGATCTGTAGACCCCAGGAAAATGTAAACTGCCAATTGTGGAGGAAAAATTCTCTCAATGATCTTATCTTTATGTGAGTCGCTTGCTGCCTGGAAACTGAGATTTCCTTGGGGATAATCTGGTCATAAGATTGGTAAGCGTGGTAGGGAGGCAGCCTCTGAAGGTGGGGCTCTCTGCTCACCTGAGGCAGGGATAGTATGAGGTGAGTGTCTGTGTGGGCTGGGGAGGAGGATGAGAGCAGTGCTTCGAGAAGTTTCCATTTCTCCTTATTAGATAATAATGAATGGGCGATTTCCCTAGTCACTGCAGTGTGAGGAAATCTACAAAAGTAATTTCCCAGTACGCTTTACAGGACAGGTGGAGAAACCCATGAAGCACACCTGCAGTGGGTTATAAAAAACGGCCTTTCAAGTTGAGCAATAAATTAGTTCAAGCAGCCATTCTGAAGGACAAACGTGGGCTCTCCATTTCAGAGGGGCATTCTAGCCCCTTCTCTAGCCACCTGGGTGACCATGACTCACCAAAGCCTCTAGTGGCCATGACAGGATGCCCAAAGCATATGTTTTAAAGCTGAACACCAAACTGCAGACTTAGGGAGTTAAGTGGGCTCCCTGGTTTTTATTTTGTTTTACTGCTTTTAACATTACAGTAACTGTTATAGGTTCCAGCAGGCTAAGTGGGTGGAAATGAGCTCTGTCTTATTTAGTCTCTCTAAAGAGAAAATAAGTCGGTAGACTAATACCTAATGAAAGCAGAGCTGCCAACAATTGAAACTGCATAGGATGTGCTGTGTGAACCACATGCATGGCGTGGGTGCCCGTGTGTGTGCGTGTGCATGTGCTTACACGTACGTGTGCATGTGTTTTGGGATAGAGTGGTAAGAAAATGGGAAATAATAATAATGTTCATCCCATAGCCTTTCATTACAAAAGGGTGAGCTGTAATAAATACTAGTGCCACATTTAGCCAAAACTTTATTTCAGCCAGAGGTGATGTTTTCACGATAACATCCTGTGATTGCTTTGTTCTTCATCTTTTACGTTCTTCCTAGATGGGCTCAGAACATACGAGAATTAAGTACACATCTTATTTTCCAGTGATAATGCTACCAGCAAATTCTGTTGTTTGTGTAACTAAACTAGTGCTTTGTTTTGTCAATTTAGCAGGAAATTAGACCAAATGGTGGCTTAGTGCTGTATTGATTTGGCTATCAATTTGTTTTCACTTTTCTGCAAAATATTTAATACGTTATTAAATTGAATTGTGCTGATGCCACAGTTGCTCTTATCTCAATTGTCTTAAAAGTCATTTAATTTTTTTCCTTTGGCCTGCATGATTCAAATTTTAACTTCAGTTCTCAATATCTTATTTGATTGAAGAGACTGAGTCCATTAATAAGGACTCCATGGCGCTCCATCATGCCAGAGGTTTTTGTTTGTTTGTTTGTTTTTGTCATTGTGGTGGTTTTGGTGTTTTTTTTTTTTTTTGTTTTGTTTTTTTTTTTTTTTTTGAGACAGAGTCTCGCTCTTGTTGCCCAGGCTGGAGTGCAATGGCGTGATCTCGGCTCATCGCAATCTCCGCCTCCCAGGTTCAAGCAATTCTCCTGCCTCAGCCTTCCAAGCAACTGGGACTACAGGCGCCTGCCACCATGCCAGGCCAGTTTTTGTATTTTCAGTAGAGTCGTGTTTCACCATGTTGGCCAGTCTGGTCTTGAACTCCTGATCCGCCCACCTCAGCCTCCCAAAACGTTGGGATTACAGGCTTGCGCTATTGCACCCAGCTGAGATAGATCTTTTAAAGGAAATTTATTGGGATTTTTTTTTTTTTCTGTTTAAGAGCTTCTTCTCCAGGTGAGCCTGTAAGAAAATTATACCAGGAGAATACAGTAAACTCTATGAGACAAGCTATAAACATGTAGTGAAGTTATGATTAGGGCTGGTTCTCCTTCTAGAAACATGGTAGGATTGAAATTTCATACACTCCTTGAAGTTAGAGCCATGTGACTCACTGGCCAATGACATATGAACAGAATGACATGTCACTTCTAGCAGAAGCTTTAAGAATCTGAGATGAGAGAGTTCATACTTTTTCCATTTGCTGTAGTCTCATAACCAAAGCGTGGGTCCCTACTGACCATGATAGGCAGAGCTCCCTGTTAAGCCATGGAGATTTAGAGAATGGCTGTTAACACAGCATAATCTAGCCCATCCTGACTAATCCAATATTAGCATGTATAACAAAGAATTCAAGGCCAGGTGCAGTGGCTCACGCTTGTAATCCCAACACCTTGGGAGGCCAAGGCAGGTGGATCACAAGGTCAGGAGACCAAGACCATCCTGGACAACATGATGAAACCCCGTCGCTACTAAAAATACAAAAATTAGCTGAGTGTGGTGGCACATGTCTGTAATCGCAGCTACTTGGGAGGCTGGGGTAGGAGAATCGCTTGAACCTGGGAGGCAGGGGTTGCAGTGAGCTGAGATCGCACCACTGCACTCCAGCCTGGGCAACAGAGTGAGACTTCATTAAAAAAAAAAAAAAAAAAAAAAAAAGAATTCTACCAACATCAACGCTGAGGGAAAATGATTAGTTAAGGTCCTAGGTTGCAAGTCTCAAAACCTCTTCAAAGGATCATAGACAGGAAATTCACATGTAATCCCTAGAGTTCCCAGTCTCCTACCATCCCATCCTAATACGACAGAAGTAATTCCTGAGTTGCTTCTGAAACCAGAGCTTCCCTCAGAACCCTAACCTGCCAGATGGCTTCTTGGAGAGCCCTCACTCACTTTTCTCCTCCTGCTATTGCTGCTGATTCATTCCAGCTTTTAAAAATTCATCTTTATCCAGGGAACCTCACTTTTAGAAAAGTCATACAGGAGGCTACATGAGCACTCGTATTTCTCTTAGCCACATTCATTGGACCAATACAGCAGAGAAGAGAAGCCTCAATAATTATTGTGACATGGCATGTTAGAATACCAAGTAAGTTGCATTTGTAAAATGTGATTTTCTGTTGGTGTTCACTTCTGCTCTGCTGACATTTAGTAAGTATTATCGATTGGCTAATTAACTAATGTGGTCATTAGTCTTTATAAAGAAAGGCTCTCTATAAAAACTGAGGGATGCCCTTTTCCTGGCATTTAATACCTAAGAAATTGCCTCAGATAGAAACCAGAGTTGCCTAATTACTATCAGCACAGGAGAAATGCATTAATGTGCCTTCCTAGTAACACGTTTTTAGAAAGTCAAATATAAACAAACCAGTGTATTGGTATGTGTGCATGTGGTGGTGAGGAGGGAAGGAAAAAGTTGGGCAGGGGGGAAGAAAGAGAAATAAGAACAAAGTTTATTATACTGTATTCAGGGGGAAACATTTTTCCCAAGGCCCTAACAGAAAAGCAAAGTGTCACTGTCAACAGCCTCAGTAGTGTCAGGATTGCTTTTATAGCCAGTCTTCAGGTGCCCACTGTAGGAACAATGTCATTTAGCCTTTGGGATTATTCTGTGCTAAATCTGGATAATGACTAATATTCAACACCGATATTCTCAGCTGAAAAGGGCAATTAGCAAATTCATAAATTAAGTGCTTGCTTCCTTTTTTTTAGTCAAATATAAATGTTTGTTAAAAGATGTTATTTAACTTTAAACTTTTTCTCTTGGAAATAAACAGATGTTTGAATTCCCCACATTGCTGCTTGAGCCTCACACCATGTCATCCTGCCAGGATCCCAGATCCAGTTATAGAGTAGCCCATGATCATGAGTGTTGGTTAATAAGCCAATGCGAACTGGGAGGGGAGATTTTGCAGGAGTGCCACAAGGCTCTCCCTTTAATCACATATACTCCCTGCTTTTATTGAAAAGTGTACAATGATGTCAAAGTGCCCCAGAATGGAGATAGTTGCAAGACTGTCATTGTAGGGATGCCTTAGTGAATTAATAAGGTTTTAATTTCTGGCTCTCAACCTTGTAGATGCAAAAGTTGATTTATCAACACCTGAGAAAGAATGAATCTTTCTGGAGGTGGTATAATCACACTCACTAAGCACACAGAGAATAATGTGTAGAATCTGGGTGCCATGTTATCAAAATACATGGAGATCTTGCAGTCACATGGGCTGATATGTAAGCATTGTCATGCCTAGTACATTCTCTCTCTGCAGATGAAATTATATGGGATGCTAAATTATAATCAGAACAACGTATGGTGAGCAAGAAACTACAGCAAGGGAAGCTAATTGGATGAATTTATAAAAATATGCCTCAGCCAAAATAGCCTAATGCAGTGTCCCTCATCATAAGGATAATCTTGCCGAAAGGGACAGTAATATTGAAGACACTAAGAAAAACTTCTCTACTTTGGACAATACACTTGCATAGCCCATTAAGCCTCAATTTAGTTTATGTATATCAGAAGCCAATTTACCATTTCAAGGTGATTCTCCATGTTTCTGCTCTAACTGTGCTTCACAATACTCAAAACACAGAATCACGATGTTCCCTGGGATTGAGGGGAGCTGTCCGTGGTCCTGAGCAGCTCTTAGCAACCGGAAGATCCTACTGACTCCTCATCAGACTTCTTTCTCCCTGGAATTTTACACTTGGGCTGTTAACACCAGCCCAGGTCAAATTCAAGGGAGAAAGAAAAGCTCATTATGAAGGGTAAAATCCAAAACATTGTGCACAATTTTCATTCATAAAAATTTCATAAAGCTTAACCATCAGAAAATGAAAGGAGCTATAGAAAGAAAAATGATGGTAATGAGACATTAACTTACCCTTCTAATCTCATAACACAGCAAAAAGGTAATAAAAAGTCTATACAAAAGGTCCTAAAATAACAAAAAAGATTATGTAGCAAAGCCTATAGCCTGAAAAAAATAAACATTGAAATTTACATGTCCATGAAATGTTTACAAAATTGAGTACATATTAGACAATCTGCCCCCCAAAAAATCTAAGCAAAGTAGAGAACATAGAAATGCTACAGCTTATATTCTCTGATCATGACACAACAAAACCAGAAATTACAGCATGGAAATTTTAACGTTTTTTCCTTAAAAATTCTATGTCAAAAAGAAATCCAGGCTGGGCACAGTGGCTCACTCCTGTAATCCCAACACTTTGGGAGGCCAAGGCAGGCAGGTCACTGAAGGTACATAGCTTGAGACCAGCCTGGCCAACATGGTGACACCCCATCTCTATTAAAAATACAAAAATTAGCCAAGTATGGTGGCAGGCATCTGTAATCCCAGCTACTCGGGAGGCTGAGGTAGGAGAATCACTTGAACCCAGGAAGTTGAGGTTGCAGTGAGGTAAGATTGCACTACTGCACTCCAGCCTGGGAGACACAGCAAGACTCTGTCTCAAAAACAGTGAAGAAAGAAATCCAAATAAAATTTCCAGAATATGTGGAAAATAGTGATCATAAAAATATTACACATGTGTAATCCCAGCATTTTGAGATGCCAAGGTGGGAGGATCACTTGAGGCCAGGAGTTCGAGACCAGACTAGGCAACATAGGGAGACCCCATCACTACAAAAAAAAAATGTTTTTTAATAGCCAGGTATAGTAGCACTTTCCTATAATCCCAGCTACTTGGGAGGCTAAGGTGGGAGAATCACCTGAGCTCAGGAGTTCAAGGCTTCAGCAAGCCATGATCACACCACTGTACTCCAGTCTGGGCAACAGAGTGAGATTTTGTCCACCCAAAAAAAAAGTCGCATGTGGGAAATAGCTATAGCACAATAAAAATAAATATATTAAGTATCAACAACACAAAAGCTAGTAAAGGTTGAACAACTATCCCTAGGAAAGTGGAAACAATGTATTCATAAATGTGAACGCAGGCTGGGCACGGTGGCTCACGTCTGTAATCCCAGCACTCTGAGAGGCCGAGGCTGGCGTGTCACTTGAGATCAGGAGTTCCAGACCAGCCTGGCCAACGTGGTGAAACCCTGTCTCTGCTAAAAACACGTAAACTAGCCAGGTGTGGAAACTCCCGGGAGTTAGGGAGTTGTCTGTGGTCCTGAGAAGCTCTTGGCAACCCAGGGATCCTGCTGACTCCTCATCAGACTTCTTTTTTTTTTTTTCATGTTTAAAGGCAAATGTATTCAGTTCCTTTCCATGCAGCACACAATAAGGTTATCTATGTGCTTATTTCTTTTCCAAATCAACAGTTTGGGACAACCTTTCAGGATCCAGTCATCTTCCATGGTGAGCCAGCTTGCAATGTGTTCTGGTTTAAGTGTCTTGCATGGGGGTAAAGGAATCTTCTTGCTGACCTACAGACTGACCAAGTAGGGGGTGTACTGGGAGGAGAGCTAAGGACTACCATCTCTTCTGCCACCATCAAGCTCATGGTGCCACAGTAACTTGTACCAACAGATGTTTGTAAAAGGCACCGGATTTGCCACAAAGGAAGGCACAAGAAAAGAGGAGGAGGGACTTGATGTCCTATAATGGAGTGTAGAGGCTGCTGGCTAGAAAAAACCAGGAACAATGAAAATGAGGTCATCTTCCTTAGGATGCCATGCCAAGCAGAAAGCCTCCGAAAAATCCCCCCAGGCACTGGAACATTCTTCTTCATAAATGACACCACCTCCTCAGCTTTGCTCCTGACCTCAGTAGGTATCTGATTGCTCTTACGGCTCTTCAGCTGCTCTTTGGCTTTCTTCATGTCCTTCTCCACTCGTTGCCAGTCAACTTTGATGTACCCAGTATGGTTTGCAAGCTGAAGGAGAAAAAATCCACCTCCCACAGCTGTTGCAGCCAACTTTCCAACCTTCTGGAATATGAAACCCATGCACCATCCAGTGACACCTCCAATGAACAGCTGAGTTGCCACGTTATACTTTTCGGCTGAAGGTCCAGATTCCTGCCCGAATAGCTTACACCACCATGGCTGCCTCTTAGCAAATTCTGCAAGGTCCAGTGACTCAAAATTTCCCTCAAAGTTTCCTTGACTGGACGTAGCCATTTCGAGGAGCTCGTCTCGCGAGAACACACACAGAGGATCTGCGCTCCTCATCAGACTTCCTTCTCCCTGGATTTTACACCTGAGCTGTTAATACACCGCCCAGGTCAAATTCAAGGGAGAGAAAATGTTCTCCCTTGAATTTGGTGGTGCACACCTGTAATTCCAGCTCCTCAGGAGGCTGAGGCAGGAGAATCGCTTGAACCCAGGAGACAAAGCTTGCAGTGAGCCAAGATCGCGCCACTGCACTCCAACCTGGGTGACAGAGTGACACTCCATCTCAAAATTAATAAATAAATGCAGAAACTAATAAATTAGAAAATAGAAACATAGTGCTAATTTACACGTCAAACCACTATGCCCTGAAAACAGGAAGAAAAAATTCTGAATTGAGGAAGGGAAGAGATGGGTGGAGAGGAGATGGGAGAAGGCAGAGAGAATTTAAGGAGCAAAAGCATCTGGAGAAGCAAAGCCACTGGAAGATGAACAGGGGTCTGAAAGCAATTCTTGATTGCTATCCTTTCAAATGACTACAGTTCCCAGTGACATCATTTTTCCCCCTCCCTGGAAGTCTCAGGGGAAGTTCACTTGTCTCACCCCCGTCCCCTACTCCTCACCCCCACACTCAAAACCAGTCTATACTCCTCTCATTCTCATATGACATATTTCAGATGGCATTCTTATTTCCCTGATTTCTTTTTAAGATAGCTTGCATTTCCCTCCTCTATAGAAAACCACGGGTTTATCAAATGCCTACATGGACCAAGCAGGTCATAAGGGCTTCACAGACACTTTTACTAAACTCATGCCAAAACTTTCAGGCTTTATACATACCTTATAGATAAAGAAATAGAAGCTGAGAGTTTAAGTAATGTTTCCAAAGCCATGTGGCTGGTAATTCAAACCTAATTTCTACTTACTCCAAAGCCTATTTTTCCTCATGATACTATACTGCCTCTCCATGGATGAAGGTGGAGATCACAGAGTAATAAAATTTGCACCAAGTCAGCAAATTGTTGGAAAGGAAGGCTAAGAAGATTAATAAAATCAAGAGCCAGATGATCTCAACAACCTGAAATAACTGGCTGACAGCCAACTTGAATAACTCTCTATGGGTGAAGTTCAAAGTACTATATTTGGGGTTTTAAAAAAAAAGTTTTATATATTCAGAATCAGGGAGGTCTGTTGGGTGTAGTTCATTTGAAAAATTCCTCAGCATTTTAGTGGTCTATATGGTCTCTCTGTCTGTCACAGTCCTAGCAGGAAATGGTTGCACTCTCAAAGGGTTAAGTAGAAAGAGTCCAGTAAAGGATCTCTTTCCAGGGTTAAGGGAACTGCCGGGGTTTGGATATTTGACCACTTCAACTCATGTTGAAATGAGATCCCCATTGCTGGAGGCAGGGCCTAATGGGATGTGTTTTGGTCTTGAGTGCGGACCTCTCCTGAATGTCTTGGTGCCATCCTTGGTAATGAGTGAGTTCTCACTCTCTTAATTCCCACAAGAGCTGGTTGTTAACAAGAGCCTGGCACAAACTCCTTCCTCTATCTCCATGTGATCTCTGCACATGCCAGCTTCCCTTCCCCTTTTGCCATGAGTGGAAACAGCCTAAAGCCCTCACCAAAGCAGATAGTGGTGCCATGCTTCTTGCACACCTCCAGACCTGTGAGCCAAATAAACCTCTCTCCTTTAAAATTACCCAGCCTCTGGTATTCCCTTATAACAACACACACATAAACACAAGCACAAACACAAACAACAACAACAACAACAAAACCCACAGACTAAAACAGGAACTAATTAGAAATGGTGAAGTACCCAGGGACTAGCACCAAGGCTCACCAATAGGAACTGAGTCCATGGATAGAAGGACACATTCATTGTTATTTTTTTTTTCTAATGGTTAAGCAATTATTTGCTCTTACTTTCAAAATTTCTTCCAAGGCCTCCTATAGATGGAACTCAACTGGAACCTAGAAAGCAGAGAACCTGAGTGGTGTATTCAGTAGGAGGCAGCTTCCTAGGGAATCTTGTAAGAAGGATGAAGGTAGAGAATCTGTCTGGTGGGTAAGGAAACAAATGCCCATCACATGCACTATTCCTCCAACAGAGCGACTCAGATGCTATAAAACAATGCTAATTCAGTCTCAGGGTCTGATTGCAGAAACATATACTCCAGGTTTTAATCATCAGAAATCACAGTCTTATTGTCTTCTGCACAGACCCAAACACACTTGGAGGTCATGTTCAATATGAATACCTCATAGAGAAGGAAATTTACACACAAGAAGTACATCCTGAGAAAGCCAGCTGGCATGTCAACCATTCAAAAACTCAAGGTATTTAGGATAAAAAAGACTCAGGAAGACAAGCATGAAGTATAATCTGTGGCACTCCACACAGCAGACATTAGACACATACAAGAGAGTTGTTGGAAAGCAGAATTTATCTTCATATAAGCAATACTGAGATAAATCTCAGCATTTCAGATCTCTAGAACTATCTATCAGTGAAATGGATTGCCAATAGAACAAGTAATACCATAATCACTTAAGAATACAATCATGGGCCAGGCGCAGTGGCTCACGCCTGTAATCCCAGCACTTTGGGAGGCCGAGGTGGGCGGATCACAAGGTCAAGAGATCGAGACCATCCTGGCTAACATGGCGAAACCCTGTTTCTACTAAAATATAAAAATTAGCTGGACGTGGTGGCGTGCATCTGTAGTCCCAGCTACTAGAGAGGCTGAGGTAGGAGAATTGCTTGAACCCAGTAGGCAGAGGTTGCAGTGAGCGGAGATCGCGCCACTGCACTCCAGCCTGGTGCCTGGCGACAGAGCGAGACTCTGTCTCAAAAAAAAAAAGAATACAATCATGGACGAGGCTGCCACCTGCTGTTGGGGGTCACTGCAGAAGAAATTCCGAACATTGGACTGGAGAGCACCTCACTTCCCTTACTGCTTTAAGTTTCTGACTCAGCGACCTGATGTCAGGACCATATACACGAAGACCCACTTACACAAATGACTGTTCTTCACATTAGGCCCGTGGAGACAGGGCCTAAAATTCTGAATTTGCTCAGATGTCTTCTCTGCTACTGACAAGTAGACATTACACAATTCGTCTCTTCATATTTAATCTTTGAATTTTGCTACTTCTCAGAGAGACTATGCGTAGCGATCAAATATCCTGAAGCTCAGAATACTTCTACATCCTCTCAAAACAACAGAATATTAATTAAAACAGAGCAGTTCTGCCCTTAACTTTGGGTCTTGTCTAATGCCTCCTTTCTTGGCAGTAACTGTGGCCAGAATAGCTCTTTCCACAGACAGAGAAAGGACCTTTTGAAAGGATAGGGTCTCTAGATAGAAAAGCAATTGCCTCGTTCCAGAAGGTCTTCAAATGCTGCGGTGATAACAAAGATAACTGATCATAATCTAGTCTGTGAAAAAAAAAATGTTCATGAAACAGGCTGGGCACGGTGGCTCACGCCTGTAATCCCAGCACTTTGGGAGGCCAAGGTGGGCGGATCACAAAGTCAAGAGATTGAGACCATCCTGGCCAACATGGTGAAGCCCCGTCTCTACTAAAAATACAAAAATTAGCTGGGCATTGTGGCACACACCTGTAGTCCCAGCTACTCGGGAGGCTGAGGCAGGAGAATCTCTTAAACCCAGGAGGCGGAGGTTGCAGTGAGCAGAGATAGCACTCCAGCCTGGTGAAAGAGTGAGACTCCCTCTCAAAAAAAAAAAAAAAATTTATGAAACAGTATATGTGTGTATAGTCTATAAAAAGAGCTCTCTCTCTCTCTCTCTCTCTCTCTCACTCTCTCTCACACACACACACACACACAAATAATAGTTATCTCTAACTAGAGGAATTCTAGTTGGTTTCTATTTTCTTTTTCCTTAGCATGTTTTCTATAATAAATATGTATTTTTAACAAGCAAAGTCTTTTCTGGTGTGCTTTTTAATTTTCTTTGCTTAAGCGAGAGGGAGACTTTGTAACTACATGGCTAGGTAGACTTTCAGAAAACTTGACTGCTCTGGAAAATTGGCATATCCTGATTTCTTCCACAGTTTGGATCTTGACCTAGAGGGAAATATAAAAATGTTGATTTGAAACTCGAGGGGTGCCATTTTCACTGCTGAAGCAGTTTCATGGATCATGAATTGGAGTAATGACTTCAGCAACACGAGTGTTAAAAGCAGAAAGCACAAGGGACCCACAACAGATGATGGAGAACAAAGGGCAAGCTGGGAAAATCAGTGGCCTTTAATACACACGCGATTAATTACCTTTTGAATTGAAGCCACACTCTGCTCTGCTCCCCAAATTCCCTTATGCAATTATAACTTAAAATGGCTCCTTTTATAAAGCCCAAGGGTACCAAGAGATGTACCAAGAACAGGGTGGAGGGAGTGGTCAATCCCCATGGAGGCAAGAAGGCATTTTCTGCAGAGAATTGAAGAACAGTCGCAACACTGAGTAAAACTGTGTCTGCTTTTGAAAAATCACTATGCATCAGCAATGCCACCCGCCCTTGATACATCATCAAGGACATCATAAATGCCCCAGTGGAGAATTTGCTGATGGGACAAGGGACTTTCTTCTCCAATCTTGAAGAAAGCAAGCTATAAAAGCTTTGGAATATACCTCTATTCCCCCTCTTACTTTTGCATTTTCCTCCCTCTCTTAACTGTTCTCTTTTTGTTTTTGTTTGTTGGGTGGTGCGAAGAATATGCATTCCTTCAACTAGAAATAGAGTCAGTGGGGCCACCTGTGTTCCAAGAACCTGGCAAAGGGCAGATTTGAGACTGCATAATTTCTGTTGATTTGTTTCTTTCATTAGCACAACATTCCATTTTAAACTAGATTTTAGGGTCATATTGCTTTCTTTTTTTTATTTAAAGAGTTTGCTCCCCAAATGTCCTCTGTTCTTTGAAAACCTAGTATTTTTCTTCTTTTATTTTTTTTCACTCCTACATTTATATACAACTCTTCTGTAAATATTGGGGCTTGATCACCTAAGGACAAACGCTTTTGAGATAGATTTTACTTTTTATATGCTGCATATTATTTTTCCAGGTATCTTATAATGTTTTTATGCCATTGTGCTGTTAGAATTATATCACCTTGATTTTGCAAGGCTAAGTAGTTCCCCTATTCTATCTCTGATTACATAAAGTTAATATGCCTACAGATTCCACAGGGCCTGAAATGCTTTCAAAATTGCAGGCTCTACCTTTTCATTCATATGATATTTTTAGTTTTGAAATTCTTTTCAGGTAAAGTTGAAAACCAAGTATAGAGGAAACATCCAGAGGAACAATTCTATTCCTACAATCCTATTGTTTTTGTTCAACTGGATCTATCTGATTTTAACCACAATGAAATCGAGACAGAAAAAGAGTACTCCTGGTTTGTTGACCCTATCAACTCCAGAATTCACACACTATACAAATAGCAGCGGGGAAAGGCGAAGGCATTGAAAACGATAGAACATTGTTCCAGTAGGACCCAGTGGTAACTCATTTTAAGAGTAACTTTTTATTTTATTTTTTGAGACGGAGTTTCACTCTTTGTTGCCCAGACTGGAGTGCAATGGTACAATCTCAGCTCACTGCAACCTCTTGGTTACTAGCTTCCTCCTACTAACTTGCTTGTTCAGCTTCTGTAAAATTCCGCTTTGCCACCCCCCCTTCTCTAAGCAAGCTATAAAAAGGAATAAATCCCCTTCTTAGGGGCTGAGAGAATTTTGAGCATTGGCTGTCTCTCAGTCACCAGCAATAAAGGACTCCTGATTCAATCTCAGAGTGTGGTGCTTTCTTTACAACTCGCTCGGTTACAACATTAACACTATTAATTCTCCCAATCCATAAACATGAAATATGTTTCCATTCACTTGTGTCTCTTCAATTTCTTTCATCAATGTTTTATAGTTTTCATTGTACAGATCTTTCACTTCCCTGGTGAAATTTATTCCTAGAATTTTATTCTTTTTGATATTATAGTAAATAGAATTGTTTTCTTGATTTCTATAAATTATTTCTTGTAATACTCACACTAACACTGTTATTATTTTGATTTGTCATATGGAAAAGTGAGGCTTGAAGAGGTTAGAAATAACTTTTCCAAGGTCACAGAGCTAATTGTCACAACTATGACACAGCTCTCTTATGTGAACAAAGATGTTTTTTATACCAAACCAAACCAAAATTACTTATTTCTACTTCACTATTCTGTCATGGTGAGTTTTAGGTGCTAATGGGGGTTTTAGGTGCTCTATGATGGTGTCCAATAGACAATCAAAATTCAAGTCTGGAAATGAGATCTAGACTGAAGATTTTTTTTAAAATTAGCCCTTATCAGCATGCAGTCAGTTGTGGAAATCCTTAGCATGGCTGAAATTTTTCATGTTAAGAAAAGACTAGAACTTGAGTAGGAACCTGGGAGGAGATATTGCTTAACAAGTGGGCCAAAGAAAGTAAGTTAGGGCAAGAGGCCAAGGTATGCCAGAGACCCAGGACAGAACACAGTGCAGAGTGATGGCACAGAGCCAAATGGGAGTGTCATCTACGGCAAGCCCTCCCAGGTATTTGTGGGTGAAATGTGTTTAAATTCAAAATCTCTCAACCCAAAAATTTTCTCCACAAAGGAAGTAGAGAAACAAAACAGTTCACTATTGAATAAGCATTAAACCGGAATGCAATTTGCACTACAGGCAATCCCCTAAGAGACTCACAATCCACAAAGACAGAACTATCATCCTTCTATGCAGCCAAGCAGAAACAACCTATTATGTACATGTTCTCAAGATAAATAATAACTAGTCCTCAAGTAAGAAGAATTGACAGCACCATTTGTCACACAGTTTATCCTTGATTAACCTGCCAATTGGGGTGACCATCTATGTTAGTTAATTTGCTTTACACAAAGAAAATAAATGTTTTATATCTTTGTGACAGGAGGTAGTTTTGAAAGTTGGACCAAGGCACCTACTATCACCCAAGCTGGGCATCTCCACTTCCACAGAACCTGGGAGACACGGTGCTATTTTCTTTCTTCCTTGATGTTTAAATGCCAAAGAGATGGTTTCCATGTCTTTGAGAAAGACCCTACTCCTGGGCCATAAAGCTGCCGAAAGGGGCTAGCTAGTTTTCAAAAGGATTTATATACATTTCAAAGACAGAAAGAAGAATGTATGATGACAATTTTCTGAAGTAAATGCTCTAAGAAAAGGAATGAGAGAGAAGTTCCTTTCCTTATTTTCAACAGGAAGAAATTAAGCCACTTATTTTTAATTTTCATTGACATATGAATAGAAACTTCCATGCATTCAATCAAAATCAAAACTGAAGCTTTTTTGTTTTGTTCTGTTCTGATTTGTTTTTATGATTAAGCAATGCAAGGTTGAGGAGTGAAAATATGAGAGGTATCAAGGACAGAGAGCCATAGTACTTTGAAACAAGCTTAATCAGGAAGAAAAATAGGGAAGTAAGACTTCTGCTAGAGGATAATGTTTGCAGCAGAAATCCAACCAGGTTTATTTGCTAAGGGCATGGAGGCAGAGGAAAGAACAAATTTTAAAGACCAGGAAGAGAGGGGCTGCCAATAACAGTGCAGAGTTTTGGAGGAAGAGAGAAGAGAGATCATCAAGAGCCGCTTGGAGGGGTCCATCTTGGCCAGGAGGAGAGACAGACAGCCCTTCCTCCAAGTCCAGGGGATGGGAAATAAAGGATGAAAGGAAGGACGGGAATGTGTAGGTTTGAAGGAAAGGGTAGAGGAAGTAATGTCTACATGTAATGGTTTCTATAGTCTCTAGGAGTGGAGACAATGAGATCCATTAAGAGGAGAATCATAGCTCTTCAACAAACCCAGGGGAAGGCAGTGTGGTACCTTTGGTTTATGAGCCAAAGAGACATGAGTGAGTCCAGTTTGATATCACAGCATTGTGAGACTGAAATTAGATGATTATAACATGCTCTCTTAGTCAGCTTGGACCGCCATAACAAAACACGTAGGGTGACTTAAACAGAAACATACTTCACAGTTCTGGGGCCAGAAATCCAAGATCAGGGTGCCAGCATGATCTGGTTCTGGTGAGGGCCCTCTTTCTGCTTTGCAGACAGATGGCTTCATGCTGTGTCTTCACATAGCAGAGAAAGAGGGCTTCTCTTTCATGTCTCTTCTTATAAGGGCACCAATCCCATTCATGAGAACAGAGCCCTTATGACCTAATGACCTCCCTAAAGGCCCCGTCTCCAAATACCATCACACTGGAGATCAGGGCTTAAACATATGAATTTTGGGGATTCATTCAGTCCATAGCATATGCCCAGCACAACACCTGGCAAACAGCCATCAGCCAGTAAATAGTAACTGTTAATATTACCCAAAGTGGCCGGGCGCGGTGGCTCACGCCTGTAATCCTAGCACTTTGGGAGGCCAAGGTGGGTGGATCACCTGAGGTCAGGAGTTCAAGACCAGCCTGGCCATCATGGTGAAACCCCATCTTAAAAAAAAAAAAAAAAAATTACCCAAAGTCAGACAAGGGAATGCTAGAGCCAAGACTAGAATCAGCAGTCACTGTCCTTCCTCTACGCCAGGCTACCTTTTACCATCTGGGTGACCCGGACAACTTGTTTACTCTGGGTCTTGGTCTCTTGCAAAATTAGAGGATTAACTTTATTGACCTAAGTTCCTTAATTCCTTTGCGTCTTTGGCATTGGAGTAGAAATCCATCAGTCTGGCATCCAGAAACACTGCAAGAGGGCATGCTGGGCTCGTCAGTCCACAGAATGGAACAAGGAACCAGAAACAAGGAAACCTTGACACAGAAGCAAACTTCTTTGCAGTCCAGTCCAACAAACTTTGTTGATAGCCCACTGTATTCTAGGTGCTGCTAAAACATGCACTCTGAATGAAAATACTCATTTAACAATTGAGGAAATTTAGTCTCCAAAATTATGCAACTTTCCCAAAGTCATATGGCTAGAACAAGCGGGAACAGGATTCAAACCCAGATATCTTTGACTAAAGAATTCAAGATATTTTCACCACTTTGGGCCCAGGAAGGGTTCTTATCTTGTGTGTCTCTGCAGAAAATCAATCAGTGAAGGTCAGAATAGGGCCTATAAGTGACTCAAGAGGGTGGAAACACCTATAATAGGGTAGTGCTCTTAATATGTTAAATTGTAAAAAAAATTGAGAAAGACTTTGAAATTTAGTGGGCATCCTAACTGTCTCATCCATCTGGGTTATTCCTACCTTTCACTGTAATGGACCAGGCTATCATACAACCCTGTGGAAATAGAAGTCACTTCCAGAAACATACTGGTAATCAAATAATTTCTGCTATAAAAAGATAAATTGAACATCCCAAGGAAGTTCAATTGGCTTTCCCCCGTTAAGTGGAAAAAGACAGTTCTTTTTTTTTTAATGTGCTTAATGTAAATACATTCAGCATTCTTAATAATAGACTATAATTGTGACTGCTGTTTGGATTCTCCTTTGAACAATTTGTAACAATTTCCTGGCTCCCTCATTAGTTAATGAGTTACATGAAGTCTTTGATGTGTGTCAATTTTATATTTGTACGAGAGTCAGATTGTATCCTCTTTAAAATCAATGTGTTCTCATCTTTGGTTGTTTCTAGTTTCAAACTGTCTCATAATAAGAGTTGTAATTAGCCTTTCCAGGTTATCATCTCTTCCTGAGTGTAGCAGAAAGTACCCTGCATGTCTTTAACCTAAGGCATTGCATTGTACACCTGTATCAAAATATCTCAGGTATCCCATAAATATACACACCTGCTATGTATCCATAAAAGTTTTTTTAAATTACAATTAAAAAATAAAAATACATGGGAAAAAAAATATTCTAAACCATGACATGATGCTTGCGTGACTGGAAAGAAGGAGAAGATGGAATAGAGAAAGTAAGCCTGGCTCTTTTCCCCCCCAGTGGAGTGCAAAAAGGAACCGGGAGGTAGAGAAAGAACAAGGTCAGACATCAGCAGTTTCCTTTGCATAGTTCCCCAAGATTTGAACCTCACACGGGGATGGGGCTGAGGAAACAGTGAGGCAGGTGGAAAAGCATTCAAGAAAACCAGTCCGTTTCCCTGCTAGCGGATGGAGAGGCCCCGGCCTCTTTTGGAAATCTCACGTTCCGCCTCACAAATGTGCTAGGGCAGGATTCTGGTGGGGGTAAATGACCAGAGAGCTGCCTACCTCTCCTCCAGGTTTCCACGTGGTGAGCAGACGAGCCGGAAGTCCACCGTGAGGGGATGCGGAAGTGCTATGAGTCACCTGACAAAATACCGGATGCCCAGGTAAGTTTGAATTTCAGATGAACAACAAATAATAACAATTGTTGTTATTTTAGAGGCAGGGTTTTGCTCTGACGCCCAGGTTGGAGTGCAGTGGCGCAATCACACCTCACTGTAATCTCTAACTCCTGGGCTCAAGCGCTCATCTCACCTCTGCCTTCCAAATGCAAACAATTTCTAAATATTCATTTAGTTCCATGGTTATGCTAAAAATTATTTGGAGTTTATCTAAAATTCAAATTTACCTGCATGTCCTGTATTTTATTTGCTAAATCTGACAACTCCCAGAGGCTCCACAGTCTCCCCCCTTGCTCAGGTGCTTTTGTTTAAGGGAAATTTTAGTTGCTGGATATAATTTAATTGCTCCATTAGTCATTGTAGAAGTTCCCTGTGGTTTTCTGGATGTGCCATAAGCAGAAACAATGAATATAAAAAACCGAAGCCCAAATTCTCACCATTTATCATAGGAAGTAGGGAGCCACATGCTTTCCAGACACCCTAACAGGTACAAGTAGGGATGGGCAAGTGCCATTTGCCTCCAGTCTCTGGATGTAGGTGGAACTTCTAGTATTTCTCTCAGGAGGGGATGGGAATTATGCTTTCTACTTGACAAAGCTTTTATGAAGATTAATAAATTGATGTTTTCAAAGGTGGTTGAGAACTCTGGCTAGCAGTGTCTACATTGACTGTTTTAGAAATTTATGATAATTTGCATTACTACAATACTTACTTTTAAACAAACAAACAAATAAAAAAACTCTCAAAAAACCCAAACAAACTAGAAGAGTCATGTCCTACAGAGTTAGCACCTTGCCACGTGTGGCTATTGAGCACTTAAAATGTAGCTAGTGTGACTGAGGTACTGAAAACAGCAAAAATTCACAGAGCAGAATGCCAGGAAGGGATAGCTGAACAGAGAAAGAACTGAAGAAATCTGCAGAGGATTCCCTCCTCGATTGTTTAGCCCAGTACTGATCAGCACATTTGTGTGAGAAAACTACCCAAGGAGCTCACTTGGGGCTGGAACTTGTTTCCCCCAGCCAGAATAGAAACATCACATCAAACATTTGCTAGATCAATAGGAAAGTTTTGCCTCTAGAGAGGGATAAAATTAGCCCTAAAGACTGCTCTGATCCCACCGAATGAAAGCAAGCCTCAAAAGAATCAATGTTTCTAAGTAACTAACTGTATCCAAGAACAAAGCCCAAGGATTTCATAGAAACACGAAAATATCCAGTACTTAAAAAGATAAAAGTTCAAAATGTTTAGTATCCAATCAAAAATTACCAGGCATACAAAGTGGCAGGAAAGTACAACCTGTGAGGAGAAAAATTAATCGATAGAAATAGACCCCCAAAATGGCAAAGATGATAGACTTGGTAGGCAAAGCGTGTCAGAACAGTTATTAGAACTATTTCCATATGTTCAAAAAGGTAGAGGAAAGATGGAGCATGCTAAGTAGTCATGAAAGTTATAAAGATATGTTTTAAGAAGACCCAGATCGAAAGTACAAAATCTGAGTTGAAAAATACACTAGAAGAATTAATGGCAGATTAGATATTGCAGAAGGAAAGATTCGTCAACCTAAAGACATAGCAGTAGAAACTGTAAAATGAAACACAGCAGGGAAATTACTGAAAAAAATGAACACAGCATCAAGAGAACTTTAAGGAGCCTGATATGTATGCAATTAGAATCTTTGAATAAGAGGAAAATAGGAGTAACAAAATAAACATTTGAAGAAATAACCAAAATCTTTTCAAATTTGATGCCAACCATAAACTCACATGCCTAAGAAAGTAAAAAAAAGCCCCAGACACCAAACACCAGAAATGTGAAGATAACTACACCAATACACATAAGCAAATTGCTAAAACAGTGTTAAAGAGACAAATCTTACCAGCAGCCTGTGAACCAGAAAGTGAAAGTCCAGCCCAAGCTCAAGAGAGTGGAGTCAGCATTGCTCTACCTACCAAGGCCCCTTGCTCTTCTCCAGAGACTCTAGAATATGGACATTTGCTTCACCTCCTCAAAACCTTTCTTCTTACCTGCTGTGGATTGTTTGGGAGGTATTTGACCATAGAAACTGTATCAGTCAAAGTCAATAAGAAACAGAAGCATTGGGAGAGAAATAGAGGCCGGGCGCAGTGGCTCATGCCTGTAATCCCAGCACTTTGGGAGAGCAAGGCAGGTGGATCACCTGAGGTCAGGAGCTCCAGACCAGCCTGACTAACATGGAGAAACCCCATCTCTACTAAAAATGCAAAATTAGCTGGGCATGGTGGTGCATGCCTGTAACCCCAGCTACTCGGGAGACTGAGGCAGGAGAATCACTTGAACCCGGGTGGTGGAGGTTGTGGTGAGCTGAGATCACACCATTGCACTCCAGCCTGGGCAACAAGAGCAAAACTCCATCATCTCAAAAAAACAGTATAGAAATAGAGATGTAGATACAGTTGTTAGAGATAAAGATAGAAATGATGGAGAGAGACGAGAGACAGCACGGAAGTTGAGAGATAGAAAAAGAAATACAGAGACGAGATGAAAATAGAGATAGGCATGGTAGAGACAGAGATAATAGAGATAGAAATAGATATACACAGGGTTTCGTTAGAGGTATGTAAGTTGTCAGAATCAAAATGGAGTCGCTAATGTTAAGATAACCTTGACAAATAGAGCCAGGGAAGGATACGAAGAGAGGAATCTCATGCTTACATGGCCTGCTAAGAGAAATGACCACAAAAGACAGTAACAACTACAACTTTGCACAAAGACTGTCACAACCTTACATAAAAAAATACTTCTGCAAGGACATCTGCCCAGCAACTGCCTGTATACTCTCGGACCGGCATCACCCTTGCTATTGATCTTGGTAACCCAGGATAATTATTTCAAAAACAATTACGTCATCCTCCTTATTCTTTCCTTTAAAAACCTTTGTCTTCCCTTAACCTCCCTGAATACCAACATAGTTTACTATGGCATGCATATTTCCATGGCAGTAATTTATTCCCAAATAATTATTTTTTAGAGAGCTTCTGTTTGTTATTTAGGTTAACAGAGATATTTGACCTTAAGCAATTGTGGGGAGCTGGTTAAGTCATCTCTGAAAAGCTGTTTTTGTGTCTGATGGAAGTTGACATCTATAGGGTGGGCAGTTGAGAAGTGTATTAGGCCATTCTGCATTGCACTAAAGAAATACCTGCAACTGGGTAATTTATAAAGAAAAGAGGTTTAATTGGTTCACGGTTCTGTAGACTGCACAGGAAACATAGCTCCAGTGTCAGCTTCTGGGGAGGCCTCAGGAAACTTATAGTCATGGCGGATGAAGTGGGAGCTTGCATGCTGCATGGTGAAAGTAGGAGCAAGAGGTGGGGAGAGGTGCCACACACTTTTGAACAACCAGATTTTGCAAGGACAAGCTACTGTGAGGCCAGTACCAAGGGGGTGGAGCTTAAACCATTTGTAAGAACTCCACCTCCCTGACTCAGTCACCTCCCACCAGGCCCCACCTCCAATACTGGGGATTACAGTGCAATATCAGATTTGGGTGGGACAAATAACCAAACTGTTCATATATGAGGGAGGAAAGGTGGATATTAGAAGAGGAAGAGCAACGTGAAACCACAATCATGAGCTGGAGCCCACAGAAATGAACAAAGTCCTTCTCAGTTCTTGTTGCATCTGAACTTGATGATCCAGATATCCTTCAGTCACCAACACCATCCCAGAGCTAAGCACATACCCCGGAGTGGGAGAAGCTGAGGCAGGCTCGGGAGGGTGGAGCAGTTGCAGGCCTGACCCCCTGCCTCATGCGAACAAGGTGAGCCAGGAGATGAGTGAGGATGTGTGTGAGCTACACAGTGGCTACGACTTCCCTTGCTCCCCTCCCCGCAGATCTCCTGGAATAATCTGGTTTGTGGCCCATCCCGTCCAGAAACCAATAGGAAAGGTTATTTTGGAAAATGTAATTCAGCAAAGCTAAACTGACACCTTAAAAAACCACCACAGCAACTAAAATAGCATTTGTGGGATAGCAAAGAATTTCAATTACCCATGTTCTTTCTTGTCTCGATTAGCATTGACAATCAAAAAAGTGTCTGTGGGTGGTCTATCCAAGTTTATCACATAATGAATTGTTTTATAATCACCTTTCCCTGTATTTAGAAATCCTGCCAGAACACTGTGATGAATTCACCACGTACACAGAGCTCAAGCTGCTTTTTAACGGAGAGGGGATCAAGACTTACAAGAGAATACAAACCCACTAAATAATGCTAAAGAAAGATTCCATCTGTAGAGAACTTCCCCTCAATACCCAAGGTCACAAGGAAAGAGGTGAAGGCATCTGCTCTGAGAAAGAACAAGGTTGGCCAACTGCAGAATGAGCCAGAATAGAAGGGATAGTTAATGAACTTGAATTTTAACTGCCTTAAAAAGATGATGACCCAAGCATGAGCTCTAGAGGTTAATGTAGTCTGATGCAGGAAGGAGCTCAGTGGTAACACATTTTTTTCCTGGGGGATGGCCCAGAGGTCGTTTTCCATTGTGAGACAGCTTAACTAGGACCCAGAGTGTTTTAGTGGTGCTAAAAACTGGTGAAAGCAGTGGCCAGAATCCTTCACAGACACAGTAGCAAAGGGACTCCATTTGTGAGAGCCAGGACCAACTTCAGTTGATCTCTAGTGGATGCAGCTGTAGAGCCATCCTGGCAGTCCGAAGGGAGAAATGCAGCATCTGCCAGTGGAGCACCCGATGAAGACAGGCCTGCAG
This sequence comes from Ateles fusciceps, assembly GCA_036589455.1. Lineage (NCBI taxonomy): Eukaryota > Metazoa > Chordata > Mammalia > Primates > Atelidae > Ateles > Ateles fusciceps. The sequence goes on from JAZHEH010002229.1 coordinate 12,514,313, forward strand.
TGGGGAACAGCTGGCAGCAGAAGGGGCTGGGGGACTTCTTTTGAGGAGCTGGGTTTCTGGAGGCCAAGTAGGAAACACACACACACCACCACCATCACCATCACCTTCTTTAAGGGGTGGGCAGTGATGTAACAATAAAGGCTGCAAGTTCTAAGTGTTCAGAAGATTTTGTAGAAGCCGTAAAGATGGAACAAGGGCCAGGGGTGGTGGCTCACACCTGCAATCCCAGTACTTGAGAGGCGGTGGAAGGCAGATCGCTTGAGCCCAGGAGTTTGAGACCAGCCTGAGCAAGATAAGAAGATCCCCTCTCTACAAGAAAAAAGAATTAGTCAGGCATGGTGGTGCATGCCTGTAGTCCCTACGGGCTGAGGCGGTGCACACCTGTAGCACGCCACCTCCTGAGTGGCCGAGGGACCACAGGGAGTCCCATATAGGCCTCAGTTGTTATCCCTCCTTAAATCTATAATGTCTACCATGTAAATTTGCAGTTCCTTCTGCTCAAGATGAAAACTGCCCCAACTTATAACACTGGGCTTGGCCATGTAACTCCCTCCTACCTCAGCCTCCCAAGTAGCTGAGGGACTCCCCTGCTGAGGTAGGAGGATCACTCGAGCCCAGGAGGTTGAGGCTGCAGTGAGCTGTCTTGCCACTGCACTACCCCCTGGATGACAGAGAGAGACCCTGTCTCAAAGAAAAACAACAAAAAAAAGATGGACCAAGACATATATTAGGTCATTCAAGGGCCACTGAGTTCACAAGAGATGCAAGGAATGTTGAGAATTGTGTGCCCCTGCATTAAAGGGGAGTTCTACCTTCTATGCTCCAAATTCTGAATGTATATGCATTTTCAATTTCTTGTTTCCAGGGGATTCAGGAACTCAGATTTCTACCCGCCTTCCTGATCCCTGTAAGGATAACAGACATACCCTTTCCATCCTTGCAACACCCCTCTGAAGTTATCGAGGAAGTGGGATTTTTGGACCACTCAAGCTGATAGAAGCCTGGGGGATGGAGGCGTGCTGAGGATCACCGTGTGATGGGACGGGCCCGGGTCATCACGCTGCATCAATCAAGAATCGAAGGCGGCCCACGTCTTAAGTACCATTATGGACTAGAGACCTGCACTTAAGATATGCAAGGAGCTTTCTGCCTGTTCACATAATTGTCTCTGCCCAGAAAGGACTGATGGCTTCTCAGGATGAAGAAACCGTAGTAAGATGTGAGGTGCCCGTTTACGGCTAATTGAAGATTAATGAGGTTTTAGTGCCATTTACGAAGTGTTACGTTGCAAACAGGTAATTTCTAGGCATAACTCCAGCAGTGCTTGCATTTCACTTCAGTTCTCCAGGGGAGATGTGTGGTTGTGGGCAGCCACAGCTTTTTACTGCTCACACAAATCCCAGAGAGTGGCAAAATGTGAGGACTGAGTATTCTTTTGTTTCCTTTCTGTGTGTAAAACTACAGTTAGCCTTCGATATTCTTATATTTGGCTTATTAAAGAATGTCAAATGTTATGAATTATCAAAAGCAGTCTTCATCAGCACATGAATAGAGCTGGTAACTAGAATTATATTAAGCTTCCTAATGAATCTATGATGCTGGTAATTCACTGTCACCTTGAAACTGTCCTGCTTCCCCATTTTCCCAATTCGGCCCTCCAGCAAATATAAAAAGTTGCTTTTGCTCAGGAATTTACTAGCAGTGGTAGACTGGACTATTGGCCCCAATGGTTCATCCCTCCTTAAATCTGTAACTTCTACTGTGTAAATTTGCAGTTCCTTCTGCTCAAGATGTAGACGCCCCCCAACTGATAATATCAGGCTTGTAACTCCCTCTAAGTAAACAGGGGGAAAAGTGATGGTTTGCTGGTTCTGTGCATAAACTTTCAGAGGATGCATATGCTTTCCTTTTCCCTCTTGGGCTTCTGCCATTGCCAGGAGAAGAACACGCCCTAGCTGGTCTGCTAGTTCAAGGGCAATGCAAAACATGTGCAGCAGAGATGAACCCAACCTGTGGCTGACAGCCAACCTCAGCTGAATCAAGAGTAGATCAGCCCATGCCAGCTGGCTCACAGCTCCTGAGCAAAAGCAAGACAGCTGTTTTAAGCTGCTGAATTTTGGGAGGGGTTGTAAAGCAGAGCTGATTATTGATTGAGCCCCTGTGATATTCTAGCGGTGGGTTAGAAGCAGGGTGTACAGGGATGTGGAAAACAGAAGCCCTTGCCTCCAGGAAGGGCCGGTCTCACCTGGACATCGTGTCACTTCACAGTGAGGTACTTCCGACTGGGAGGAGGGGTGCAGAGGGCCCGGCTTTCAGATGTGTTTCCAGCATCAATTTATTTCGCAAGTTCAGTATCAGTAATGTAAATGAGGACTGCCGTGGTGCCAACCGAGAAATCTAGTGAACAAGTTATGGGAATTCTTGTTAAATGTGAGCTTTTGTGCAAACTCTGGCAGCTACTTTTTCAAAAATTTTCTTTTCATTTGCCAAAACAAAGCCACCGAAAGATCCCTTTAAATCTGTGGTTCTCCAAAAGCTTCAGAAGAATCACAGTGGGAAGTGAGTGGCTTTATTTTCTTTGGAAATTCAGAATCCTCAGGGAATCAGGATTCAGTCTGCCTGGGAGGCAACACCAGAATCTGCATTTTTTTTCATGCTTCACTCTTCTCCCTTTACCCAACAAAATTGTGATGCTGTAAGTCTGCAGGCCACTATCTGAGAAACCCTGCTCAAAATGGCAAGCTTCTTGGGGATAGTTACCAGGTACATGGACACAAATTTGCAGGGACCTCATCCTAGATTTATTGGCAGAGCTCTTTGCCTTGTTCCTTACCTTGTGCAGCCTTGTTTCCTGATCCCTGCCTCTCGATCTGCCTGGACTCTGGATATTCCTCTGAACTTAGTAGGTGCCTGCTATGGTTTGGGTATTTGTCCTCCCAAACCTCATATTGAAATTTGATCCCAGTGCTGGAGGTGGGGCCTAATGGGAGGTGTTTGGGTCATGGGGGCAGATCCATCATGAATAGATTAATACCCGGGGGTGGGGCATGCAGTGGAGTGAGTTCTCATTCTATTAGTTCCCAGGAGAACTGGCTATTAAAAAGAGCTGGCACTTTCCTGCTGTCTCTTGCTTCCTCTCTTGCCATGTGATCTCTGCACACACCTGCTGCCGTTCGTCTTCCACTGTGAGTGGAAGCAGCCCGAGGCTTTCATCAGAAGCCCGGCCTTCCAGCCAGCAGAATTGTCAGCCAGATAAACCTCTTTTTAAAATAAATTACCCAGCCTCAAGTATTCCTTTTTTTTTGTGGGGGGGGACAGTCACCCAGCCTGGAGTGCAGTGGCGCAATCTCAGCTCACTGCAACCTCTGCCTACCAGGTTCAAGCAATTCTCCTGCCTCAGCCTCTCGAGTATCTGGGACCACAGGCATGTGCCACCATGCGCAGATAATTTTTTGTATTTTTAGTAGAGACAAGGTTTCACCATGGTGGCCAGGATGGTCTGGATCTCTTGACCTCAGGATCCGCCCACCTCAGCCTCCCAAAGTGCTGGGATTACAGGCGTGAGCCACCACACCCAGCCAAGTGTTCCTTTTTAACAACACAAATAGACTAAGACAATGCCCAGCGAATGTTTTTTAAATGAATTAATAAGCTTGTCACCACCTGGATCCAGATGCCTGCCGGCTTGTCAGTGACCACCGACTGCTATAGATCTGAGCACTGGCCTGATGCTGTGAGCTGGCTGCCCTGTTCTGTCTCGAAGTTCTGAATCGTCCTCATTCCTTCCAGCTCCACGCCACATCCACCACATTTGTCTTTCGCTGGTTCCCTAATACTCAGGGCTGACATTCTGAGCTTCATGTTCATTGGGATCTACAGCCAGCAGGACATCAGGTGCCAGACCAGCATCTCTGCTGTTACTGAGACTGGTCTGAACTCTCACAGCTTCAACGCATCTTAACACATCTTAAGGAGGAAGAGAGGTGGAAGGTTTCTATCTGTAAATAAGAACTGGCCACCTGTGAATACACTGAGGCAAAACAGAATCAAATGCCATCCCAGAAATGTCGCAGTCACAGTGCAGCGGGCATGTTTACAGTGGGATCTGAATCATTTAGAATTATTAAAGTATAGTCTAGAATACAATGCCACTGGCTATTTAATAGGGATCAGTAAATAATTTCAGCACATAGTGAAATCAAAACTCTGTGTTGCCATCTGGAACTTGGTGTTCACATGCTGATTAGAAACGACTAGATGATGTAATTCTATTTCTCACAATATCCCAGAGCACAAAAGAATTTTTTCAAAAAAGACACGAGAGAGAATGAGGTTCCAGTCTGGTCTGCGTGTTTAGGAGTTGCTCTCAGATGTAGAACAGGAATTTGTTTTGCTCTATTTTTGCAAGTGGAAGTCTCTGTTTACCCCTCCAACCTTGGAATTCTGCCTTTTTTAGAGGCTGCTTAACATTAATTATCATTTAAATTCAATGTAATTTGGGAGCAAATAAAAGGAGGTTATGGAGTGACATCTTTTACCCAGTAAATACATGGCCAAAGGGCTGCGTGTAAATTCATTTGTGGTTGTGGTAGATCAAGTGACAGTTTTGTTTTGCTTTGTTTTGTTTTTTGAGACAGAGTCTTGCTCTGTCGCCCAGCCTGGAGTGCAGTGGCACGATCTTGGCTCACTGCAACCTCCACCTCCTGGGTTTAATCGATTCTCCTGCCTCAGCCTCCTGAGTAACTGGGATTACAGGCACTGCCACTGCACCTGGCTAATTTTTGTATTTTTAGTAGAGACGGGGTTTCACCATGTTGGTCAAGCTCTTCTCGAACTCCTGACCTCAGAGGATCCATCCACCTCGGCCTCCCAAAGTGCTGGGATTAGAGGCGTGAGCCACCATGCCCGGCCTCAAGTGACAGTTTTGATTCAATCAGGAAGGTTTTCATTTAGAGGAATCCTATAACAGATTCTTTTGTAAAATCAAAAATTGCCTTAAAATATATGGATGACAATAAAATAAAAAATTCTTATGGATGCACAGAACACTTTCCTGTACCTCTCTAAAGGCACATGTAAGTTTTTATTTGTTCTAGCACTTGTATGAAGCTTTATTATACCTCCGCTAGTCTATTCGCTCTTTTAGAATGGACCTTCCTGATCATTGAATTCTGCCAGCACCTATCTCATGCTGTGAACAAAGCAGGCACTTGTTTTTGTTAAATGAGTATCTGAAGGGTGCAATTTATTTTGTTTAATGTGGCAGCCAGGGGACATATTCCTCTCTTTGGTATCAAAAGGTGACACCACCTGAAAACTTAAATCAACTTTGAAACAAGTTTAAACTTGTGTTCAAGAATGACAGCTCCATTAATGGTACTATCTAAAATGACATTGCCCAGAATTTTTTAGGACACCTAGCATTGTCTCATATATAGATATATAGATTTATTTTTTTCTTTTTTTTTTGAGACAGAGTCTCGCTCTGTAACCCAGCCTGGAGTGAAATGGCACGATCTTGGCTCACTACAACCTCCACCTCCCAGGTTCAAATGATTCTCCTGCCTCAGTTGAGTAGCTGGGATTACAGGTGCACACCACCACACCTGGCTAATATTTGTATTTTTAGTAGAGATGGGGTTTCACCATGTTGGCCAGGCTGGTCTTGAACTCCTGACCTTGTGATCCACCTGCCTCAGCCTCCCAAAGTGTTGGGATTACAGGCGTGAGCTACCCAGCCTCTCTCTTATATATTAATCTCCCTCAATGCCACTGTCAGAAAAGGAATTTAGTTTTCCATAGACCAAGGAGGGCAGAGATGGGGGAATTGGTGCCCTGACAGAGCTAATGGTCTGCCCAGGTGGGATTGATCCACAAAGTTAGTAAGCACCCCCCAAGCCAGACTGGATTTTAAATCCCAGCACCCAGGTGACAGTTACAGAAACAAATAAATGTTTACGATTCCAAATGGAGCTCTTTTCCTATGCAAACTTATTACTCCTTCAAAAATAGAAGCATTTCAAAACCTTTTTGAGAATACAAAAACAAAAGAATGAGGATGAATGGGTCTTAACTTTTAAAGTGAAATGACCTCGTTAACATAATCCCTGCCTTCAGTATACATTTTGAACACCTATCACGGGCTTGCCCTGATCATTCACAATCTCTGCCCTGGTGAAGCTCGCATCCTAGTCAGGAGGAGAATCAAATGAACATGTAAGCACCATGCAAGATGATACATCAGTTACATATATGTGACAATGCAAGGACTTGGCAGGGAAGAGGAAGCATGTTTAGCAGGATTTAGAAACGACAGAAAGAAAACAGTCGCTGATGGAGCTCTTGGTATAGTGGACATGCCAGCATCCATCTATTCCCCCTCAGATTCCTTGGACCATTTCTAGCACCTCATTCTTGGGGTTCGTATTTCGGCTTCTAATGCTGCATGCCTCTGGCTCTTTCGGAACACTGTCCTCAGACTACTGGGGCTGCTTTGCCTACACACACAGACAGACGCAAGCACCTGGGAGTTTTAGGATACCCTGCCCCCCACCGCAAGCCAATGACTGGTCGAGTACAAGGAGCACGAAGGTCCAGATCCCTGCCTCAGTGATCTGCCAGCTTTGGCCTCCGAAAGTGCTGGGATTACAGGCATGAGCCACCGCACCTGGCTCATATCCACACTTTGGAATACTGCTCAGCAATAAAAAAGGAACAAAACAGTACTCAAAAGCATAGATGAGCTTAAAAACATTATTGCTAATTGAAAGAAGTCGAACTCAAAAGACTCAGACTACATAATTCGATTTGTATGAACTTCTAGAAAGGCAAAAGTATAGAGACAGAAGATCAGTGGTTGCCCCTGGCTGGGGCTTGTGGTAGATTAATTGCAAAGAATCATGATGAAACTTTATATAGAGAGGGAGCTCTTCTATATATTTTGATTGCAGTAGAAATTACATGATTGCACACAAATATCAAAAGTCATGTAACTGTGCTGGGCACAGTGGCCCAAGCCTGTAATCACAGTACTTTGGGAAGCCAAAGTGGATGGATAGCTTGAGGACAGGAGTTTAAGACCAGCCTTGCCAACATGGCAAAACCCTGTCTCTACTAAAAATACAAAAAAAATAGCTAGATGTGGTGGTACCACATGTAATCCTAGCTACTCGGGAGGCTGAGGCACAAGACCGCTTGAACCTGGGAGGCAGAGGTTGCAGTGAGTTGTGATCATACCACTGCACTCCAGCCTGGACCACAGAACAAGACTCTGTGTAAAAAAAAAAAAAAAAAATTTTAAGGCTTCTAACTGTACACCTAAAATTAGTAAATTTTATTGTATTTAAATTATATCTCAATAAAGCTATTTTAACATTATAAAACTTGGCCAGGCACAGAGGCTCATACCAGTAATCCCAGCTCTTTGGGAGGCGAGGCAAGCAGATCACCTGAGGTCAGGAGCTTGAGACCAGCCTGGCCAACACAGTAAAACCCTTTCTCTACTGAAAAATACAAAAATTAGCTGGGTGTGGTAGCATGCACCTGTAATCCCAGCTACTCAGGAGGCCGAGGCAGAAGAATCACTTGAACTGCAGTGAGCCGAGATCACGCCACTTCACTCCGGCTTGGACAACAGAGTGAGACTCTGTCTCAAAAAAAAAATTATAAAACTTAAAAAAATAATATTAATGATAACAGGAGATTGAGAATCAGAGATAAATTGTTTGTGTAGTGATTTTAAAAACAGGTGCCCAATTTTTTTATGGTTCAGTTTCTTGAACAAGAGTAATTCACTGGCAAGTCATTTGATCAATGGAGAAAGAATTTTTCAGCACTCTTTCCAATTACTAGGGTGTGTTTTCTTTGTCCCAAATCATGTTTTACACATCATTTATACTAAAAAAATTAATAAAACAATTATGGCATACTTCTAAAAATGTTTAATGAGTAATAATACTGAACCTAAAAGGGTAAATTTATAATAGTACAATTTCAAGTTTTAGAAACCAGAGAGGGAAGGATATTTCAGGATTGGAAATATTCCTGCAATTCCTTAAATGACATTCCTCAACATCCACTCATTTAACAAATATTTATTAAAGACTTGCTACACGCCAAACTCTCTATATGATTCTGATCCATCGATGAGCAGAAAACACAGGTATCTACCAGTTAGGCTAGATGAACTGTTGCAAACTACCACAATAGTTCCTTTCTGACCCATGGGACCCGACCATTGCTGGTTAACTACAGCTCTGCGGCAGACTGTCATCCTTCTAGGACCTAGCCTGTTGGAGAAGCTATTGTCTGCAACTCTGAATAGACACATTGTAGTTCAGTCACACTTTGGAATACTATGCAGCAATGAAAAGGAACAAGGTGTCATAAACTCAAAAATGGGTGAACTCAAAAATACTGCTGCTAAGTGAAAGAAGTCCAATGCAAAAGTCACTGTGGCAGGATGAGAACATGGTAAAGCCCATGCTGGCTCCTACAGCTTCTGCCTACGAGTGACAGTGCTTCGGCACATATGTCAGCAGTCAGACCCAGTCATGTGGCCATGTCCAATGCCAATGGGGGTGGGAAAAGAATAATCCTCCAGACAGGGTCAGGGCATGTATTTGAATAATAGCACGGTTTACCAGTTACCTATATATGATAATAACATAGAAGAAATAAGGGTTACAGAAAAAAAAGAATAGCTGGGTGTGGTGGCTCACGCCTATAATCCCGGCAATTTGGGAGGGTGAGGAGGGCGGATGACCTGAGGTCAGGAGTTTGAAACCAGCCTGACCACATGGAGAAACTCCGTCTCTACCAAAAATACAAAAATTAGCCGGGTGTGATGGCGCATGCCTGTAATCCCAGCTAGTCAGCACTTCAGCCTGGGCAACAAGAGTGAAACTCCGCCTCAAAAAAAAAAAAAAAAAAAAAAAGAATAGGGCAGGCAGGATTGGAATGCAATGATATGGAGCAGGACGTGGTGTTGAACAGTTCTCAGGGTAACCCTGTGAAGATGTGGAGGAGGTGAGGGAGTTGGCTAAGCAAATTACGAGGAAAGAGCATTTCAAGATGGAACATCTAGAGCAAGGGCCTTGGAGTGAGAACATGCCTGGACTGCTGGAGGAATGGTAAGGAAGCCGGGGTGGCTGGGGTAGAATAGGAGCACATAGTAGGAATGGAGGTAATTACAGCAAGGGGGTGGGGCAAACAAAGAGGACTTTGTCATCATCGTAAGAACTTTAGTTTTTACACTGAGTGAAATGAGCTAGTACAGGGTTCTGAGCAGAGATTTATTATCTAAGTCACCTCTTAAAGGATCACTCTGGGCCAGGCACGGTGGCTCACACGTGTAATCCCAGCACTTTGGGAGGCCAAGGTGAGAGAATCACGAGGTCAAGAGATCAAGACCATCCTGGCCAACATGATGAAACCTCATCTCTACGAAAAATACAAAAATTAGCTGGGTGTGGTGACACATGACTGTAGTCCCAGCTACTTGGGAAGCTGAGACAGGAGAATCACTTGAACCCAGGAGGCAGAGGTTGCAGTGGGCCAAGATGGCACCACTGCACTCCAGCCTGGGCAACAGAGTGACACTCCATCTCAAAAAAAAAAAAAAAAAAAAAAATCACTCTGGGCCAGGTGTGGTGCTCACACCTGTAATCCCAACATTTTAGGAGGCCAAGGTGGGCAGATGCCTTGAGCCCAGGAGTTTGAGACCAGCCTAGCCATGTGGCGAAAAGCTGCCTCTACAAAAAAATACAAACTAATTAGCTGGGTGGGCTGGAACGTGCCTGTAGTTCCAGCTGCTCCAGAGGTTGAGGTGGGAGGATCGTTTGAGCCCGGGAAGGCGGAAGTTGCAGTGAGCAGAGATTGTGCCACTGCACTCCAGCCTGAGTGACTGAGCAAGATTCTGTCTTAAAAAAAAAAAAAAAGATAACTCTGGCTATTCTACTGGGGACAAAGGGAAGAAGCAGGAGCCCAATTAGGAGGCCACTGCAGGAATCCATGCAAATGTCAATGGTGATTCAGACCAGGGTGACAGCCGTGAGGGTGGTGAGACGTGGTCAAATCCTGGATATTTTTAAAGGAAAAGTCCATGGCATTTCATGACAAATTGGATGTGGGTGTGAGAGAAAAATAGAGACAAGGATGGCTCTAAGGATTGTGTTTGTTCATTTATTTGCTTAATTGGGCAACTGAAAAACAAAGTTGGCTTAAGGACCTGCAGACATTTTTCAAAGAAGACACCAAAACCCCCCCCAGGTACATGAAAAGATGCTCAATGTCACTAAGCATCGGGAAGATGGGAATCAAAGCCGCGATGCAATAGCAACTTCTACACGTCAAGATGGCTGTTTAAAAGACAGGCGGTAACAAGGGTTGGTGAGGACGTGGAGAAAGGGAACACTTGAAGCTATTAGTCGAAACATAAACTGGTACCTCATCATGAAAAACAATATGGAACTTCCTCAAAAAATTAAAAATAGAGCTACCATAAGATCCACCAATCCCACTTCTGATACATACCTACAGGAAACAACAATAATATCTCAGAGAAATATCTGCCCTTCTGTGTCCACAGGAGCACTGTTGACAACAGCCAAGATGTAGAATCAACCTGTCTGTCAACAGATGAATAGACAAAGAAAATGGAGTATATATATAGCTGGGCACAGTGGCTCACACCTGTAATCCCAGCACTTTGAGAGGCCAAGGCAGGCGGATCACAAGGTCAAGAGATCAAGACCATCCTGGCTAACATGATGAAACTCCATCTCTACTAAAAATACAAAAAAAAAAAAAAAAAAAATTAACCTGGCGTGATAGCACACGCCTGGAGTCCCAGCTACTTGGGAGGCTGAGGCAGGGGGAATCACTTGAACCTGGGAGACGGAGGTTGCAGTGAGCCAAGATCACACCACTGCCCTCCAGCCCGGTGACAGAGCAAGACTCCATCTCAAAAAAAGAAAGTGGCATATATATTTACAACAGAATAATATTCAGCCTTAAAAGAAGAAAATCCTATCATTTTATACAACATGGATAAGCCTGGAGCACAGAATGCCCAGTGAAATAAGAATCAGAGAAAGACAAATAGTAGGTAACCTCACTCATTTGGAATCTAAAAGTCAAACTCAGAAGCAGAGATTAGAAAGGTGGTTGACAGGGGCTGGGGAGCGAGAGAAGTGGAGAGAGGTTGGTCAAATGGTACAAACTTTAAGATAGATGAATATGTTCTGGGAATCTAATGTACAGCATGGTGTCTACGGTTACTGATTATTGTATAGTTGAGATTGGCTAAGAGAGAGTAGATCTTACATGTTCTCACAACACACAGACACACACAGAAGGTAATTGTAAACCAAAAAGTGTCTGAGACAGGTCTTGATCAATTTAGACGTTTATTTTGCCAAGTTGAGGATGCACTGGGAAAAAGAAACACAAGTTATCGTAAGATCTGTGGCCCATGTTTTTTCCAAAGAGGGTTTTGAAGACTTCAATATTTAAAGGGGAAAGAGTAGCAGGAGGGGAAAGAGGAAAGAAACAAGAGTGGGTAGGTAAGGAGATAAGTGGTTATATTCTTGTGAAGCTTTCATTAGTGCTTACTGAATTCACATGTCACATGTGAAAGGAGTCTGCAGAGGAACAATTATGCCTTCTGCATTTTACATAAGATAAAAATAGGCTGGGCGTGCTGGCTCAGGCCTGTAATCCCAGCACTTTGGGAGGCCGAGGCAGGCGGATCATGAGGTCAGGAGTTCGAGACCAGCCTGGCCAACAGAGTGAAACCCTGTCTCTACTAAAAATACAAAAAGTAGCCAGGCGTGGTGGCATGCACCTATAATCCCAGCTACTTGGGAGGCTGAGGCAGGAGAATCACTTGAACCTGGGAGGCAGAGGTTGCAGTGAGCTGAGATTGTGCCACTGCATGCCAGCCTGGGCGAGAGAGTGAGACTCCATCTAAAAAAAAAAAAAGATAAAAATTAACATAGAGAAGGAAGTCAAATACGCGTTTGTTTTGGGGTGGGCAGAGGGATGATTTCTAGTCTTGTCTTTGTCCCGCACCTGTGAAGATAAGCGCTTAGTTAATTTGCACTGTCAGGGTGATCTGGTTTGGCTGTGTCTCCACCCAAATCTCATCTTAAATTCCCACAGTTTGGGGGAGGGACCCGGTGGGAGGTAATTGAATCACGGAGACAAGTCTTTCCCAGGCTGTTCTCGTGATAGTAAATAAGTCTCACAAGATCTGATGGTTTTAAAAAGAGGATTCCTTCTGCTCGAGTTCTCTCTGCCTGCTGACATCTGTGTAAGACGAGACCCGCCAGGATTGTGAGGCTTCCCCAGCCACGTGGAATGGTAAGTCCAATTAAACCTTTCTTTTGTAAATTGCCCAGCCTCGGGTGTGTCTTTATCAGCAGCGTGAAAATGAACCAATACACAGGGTGAGGGAAGCCACCTGGAGAGGTATGTGGCCTTCTAGCTTCCAGCTATGAGTTTAGGAACAAAAGGAAAGCAGGTTTTGTTTTTTTGTTGTTGTTGTTGTTTCGAATGACTCAGCTCTCAAACTTAACTTTTCCCTTTGGCATAGGGAGTTTGAGGTCCCAAGATTTTATTCTCCTTTCACATAACCACAGAAGGCAAGGGGATATCTTAACTCACTTGATTATAGTAACCATTTCACAATCTACAAACATATCAAATCATCACATTGTACTCCATACATTTATATAATTGTATTTGGCAGTTACAGTGCAATAAAGCTGGGGGAGAATAGGTTTATCAAAAACACACGGAAAGAAAAGAATGGTATTGGTGCAACTGAGGCGGGGAAAGGCTGCAGGGAGGGGAGTGGAGTGGGCTTGGTGTGAGATGGGAGATCGGGGGTTGAATTTAGAGGTGGGAAGGCTGCAGGTGGAGGAGTCTTGGTGGGAGATGGGAGATAGGGGGTTGAATTTAGAGGTGGGGAAGGCTGCAGGTGGAGTGGATTGGTGGGAGATGGGAGATGGGAGATGGGGGTTGAATTTAGAGGCGGGAAGGCTGCAGGTGGAGGAGGCTTGGTGGGAGATGGGAGATCAAGGGTTGAATTTAGAGGCGGGAAGGCTGCAGGTGGAGGTGGATTGGTGGGAGATGGGAGATCAGGGGTTAAAACATTGTAAGCCTGAAAAGTCTGTGGGATATATAGGCAGATTCCCAGTGCAGCCTGGAGGAAGTCAGTCTCACCTCTGGTTCTCCGGTGTCACAGAATGCCCCCCAGAGCCCGAGTCAACAGACCCAAGTGATAATCCCGGCCTTACCACAAAGAAGCTCTTTGACAGTGGGGAGGTCACTAGTACTTTCCAGCTCTCCTCATCTGCGCGGTGGGTCAGTCAAAAATGCCAACGAGTTGTTCTGAGCATTCTGTGACATAACTATATGGCAGAGCTTTGCCGACTAAAACATAGGCTAGAAAACGGCCTGGCGGCTGCTGCGCCTGCGCCAACCGCTGCTGCTTCGGCTACGGTTCACGCAATGCTCTCATCCAAGGGGTTGGCTGCCTCTTTGGAATGAAACACAACAAAAAGTGGATCACATTTTCCTAGAGTCTCCTGATCCCAGGGATCCAGAAACACAATTTGAAAACACTGAAGTTGTTGAATTTTTCTTCCTTGGGTGTGCTAATTTTTCATTCCAGCCTTCTCCACCCTGGGCAAATCCCTGTAGAATTCCTTGAGCAACATAAGCTCTTTTTGCTGACTCAGATAAAATTGGAAATTACTTAATGTCCTGTGACCCTTGCCTGGAAGTGATCCCACACCAGCTGGCTGCCAGGGTTGACTCTGAGACCCTCAGGACCAGGCTGACACTGAGGCCTGGTGACTACCGAGCTCCCTGTTCAATGCCTGGAGAGCACCAAGCAGACCTGGGAGCCGGACCCTGTGCAGTTTGGACCAGTGGGACACTCACTTTTTTTTTTTGTTTGAGACAGAGTCTCGCTCTGTTGCCCAGGCTGGAGTGCAATGGCACAATCTCAGCTCACTGCAACCTCTGCCTCCCAAGTTCAAGTGATTCTCCTGCCTCAGCCTTCCTAGTAGCTGGGATTACAGGCACGTGCCACCATGCCCAGCTGATTTTTTGTATTTTTAGTAGAGACGGGGTTTCACCGTGTTAGCCAGGATGGTCTCGATCTCCTGACCTTGTGATCCACCCACCTCAGCCTCCCAAAGTGCTGGGATTACAGGTGTGAGCTATGGGACACTCACTTTGAGACAGACAGGCCTGGAAGTCAGCAACCACTTTCCACGTCACTATGTGGCACATAATGGGTGTTCAGCAAGAAATGTCAGCCTCCTGTCTTCTCCCGGCCCCGCCCCTGGCTCAGGTGAGGGGTCTGTGTCCACCAGCCCTCTCTGACTGTGGGGTCATGGGAGTATAGTGCAGAGCAGCACGTGATTCCCTTCCAGGTATCAGTCTCATCACACACCAAAGCTCTTCATTTCTTTCAAGGTGGAGTGGGTTTGGTGTGAGATGGGAGATTAGGGGTGACTCTGTCAGGCATAGATTGCCTGGATTTTTTTTAAGCAATTCAGCAGGATTACATAGAGCCTCTTGGTGAAGGGATGCCCATACATTTCATATTGAAGCATAAAATAAATCTGCCCACTGTTTTATTTAAAAACTACCTAACTCAAGGCTCCAGGGATTTTCTTTCCTCCTGGTAGCCTGGAGTTTGGGGAAGTCCTCAGGTTCCCTGCACTTTGGGGTATGTTCTTCCTCAGTTTCCCCAGGTGTGCAGCCAACAGTTATAACAACTAGACAGGTGCAGACATGCCCTGTGTATTGACATTTCTAGCACGTTATTGCAGCTATTTGTAAGATAGCCCTAATTATGAATTCCTCATTACGATCTTAGAGTCTAAGAGAAAAAATATTTACATGTTTTTTTTTCTTTCTCTAAATCCAGTGAGGGTGAAACATGGCTACTTAGAGAATACAAAGTTGAAAATGGAGATAAATATTGCAGTTTAGACCAGGCATTGACGGCTCACTCCTGTAATCTCAGTGCTTTGGGAAGATTAGGTGGGCAGATCACCTGAGGTCAGAAGTTGGAGACCAGCCTGGGCAACATGGTGAGACCGTTTCTACCAAAAATATAAAAAATTAGCTGGGTGTGGTGGCACATGCCTGTAATCCCAGCTACTTGGGAGGCTGAGGTAAGAGAATCACCTGAGTGAGCCCAGGGAAGTCAAGGCTGCAGTGAGCCATGTTCACGCCACTGTACTCCAGACTGGATGATGGAGTGAGACCCTGTCTCAAAAAAAAAAAAAAAAAAAAAAATGCAGTGTAGGCAACATATTTTCCTAATGAAGGCCTTGCATCGTTATCCTTATAACACACACTTGAAACATAAAATGCAAAAGGGGAAAATGCCTTCTCTTTGCTTATTACATTAAGGATGTAATAACCCTAATGGCTTTCATGAAGAGCACTTTCTCCAAATGCATTACATCTGGACACTCCCAAGGGACTCTGAAATGGATTTACTGCTTTCTCTGAAAACCAGGACATGGCCTATTTCATACAATATTGTTTGATTCAAATGCATAAGAAAAAAAATAATTTTCAGTGCTTACAGAGTAAGACTCCATCTTCAAAACAAAACAAAACAAAACAAACCCAATATATTATATTCTTAAAAATTGCTAAGAGAGTAAAATGTTTGAACTACAAAAACATGAAAAGTAAGTGAGCATATGTTAATTAGTTCAATTTAATAACCATTCTACAATGTATACCTATTCAAAACAACATGTTGTAAACAATATGCACAATTTTGTCAATTAAAAATAAAATTTTTTAAATGCAGGAAAAATTGTTGGAGAGGTTTATTTTTCCTGGATTTGGCGATGTTGTGGTTTATCTTTCCTGGATCTGGCGATGTTGTGGTTTATCTTTCCTGGATTTGGCGATGTTGTGGTTTATTTTTCCTGGATTTGGAGATGTTGTGCCTTTTCTCCCCACAGCTTTTTGAAACTTGTGATTTGTTGTCGCTTTCTAAATAAATACTCACTTTAGTGCCAAATTTTGTATCCATACTTTTTGTATTCTTTGTCTTTTAAATGGCTTCCTAAATGATATATATTATCAGGCCCTCAAAATGTGCTGCACCCGCTCTGAACCACAAAACCCCTGAGGATCAAAACCCAAAAAACTTCCACCCTCCCCAGCACTCTCTCTGGGTGTGTCTGCAAGCTTTCCACGAACACCTCAGGCAAGGGAAGGAAGGAAGCCAAATGCTCAAAGCTGCTGGGTATCTGACTCCTGGAGCCTCATCTCCCATAACCTTGCACAGGGCTTGCACCACGCAGGGCACGTGCTCCAAGCACTGGGGTTACTCACTACTCTCTTGGCTTTTGAAAATGAGGCAGGAGGAAGTGATGGACGGTGCAGTGGTCATCAACTGTGGATGAACTTAAAATTTGTTAACCAAATGGAAACACTTCAGGAGTGAAAGTGGGGCACGATTAAATTTTTTTTTAAGTCAGGGTCTCACTCTGTTGCCTTGGCTGGAATGTAATGATGTGATCATGGCTCCCTGCCGCCTGGACCTCCCAGGCTCAGTTGATTCTCCCACTGCAGCCTCCTAAGTAGCTGGGGCTACAGGTGTGCAACACCACACCCAGTTAACTTTTTGTATTTTTTTTTTGTTCTGAGACGGAGTCTTGCTCTGTCGCCAGGCTGGAGTGCAGTGACACGATCTTGGCTCACTGCAGCCTCCGTCTCCCAGGTTCAAGAGATTCCCCTGCCTCAGCCTCCTGAGTAGCTGGGACTACAGGTGCATGCCACCACACCCGGCTAATTTTTTGTATTTTCGTAGAGACGGGGTTTCACCTTGGCCAGCATGGTCTCGATCTTGTGATCTCATGATCCGCCTGCCTTGGCCTCCCAAAGTGCTGGGATTACAGGTGTGAGCCACCACACCCTACCCACACTTTTTGTATTTTTTGTAGAGATGGGGTTTTGCTGTGCCCCCCAGGCTGGTCTGAAACTCCTAGACTCAAGTGATCCACATGCCTAGACCTCCCAGACTGTTGGGATTATGGGTATGAGCCACCTTGCCTGGCCTTAACTTGCCAGATTGTCCCAGAGGAAGTGACCTTGGCTCAAACCCTGGCTCTGCTTCTTCTATCTGTAGGGCCAGAAGTGAATAACCAAATCTGCCTGGGCTTCAGTTTCTTCACCCCCAAAAATGGCAATAAGAACTACTTCACAGGCCAGGTACGGTGGCACACACCTGTAATCCCAGCAATTTGGGAGGCCAAGGCATGAGGATTGCTTGAGCTCAGGAGTTTGAGACCAGCCTGGGCAACACAGTGAGACCCCATCTCTACAAAAATAAAATCAGATGGTCATGGTGTCTCATGCATGTAGTCCCAGCTACTTGGGAGGCTGAGGTGGGAGGATCATTTGAGCTCAGGAAGGTGGAGGCTACAGTGAGCTATGACTGCTCCACTGTACTCCAGCCTGGATGGTAGAGCCAGATCCTGTCTCTGAAGAAAAAGAAAAAAAAAAAAAGAAAAAGAACTACCTCAGTATTTTGTTAAAAATTAAGGTTAGATACCTAGATATAGCCTTTCTTTCTCTCCACATATATCTGTATATCTATCTATATATACACATATATATTTAGAGCTATGTATATATACACAGAGAGAGAGAGAGGTATAGCCATATACATATATATATATAATATAAAATATATATATAGATATAGATCTAGCTCTCTTTACAATGGATATAGAAAGATTTATCAATCCACAATCGATAAACTTGGATATGTAAGAAATATCACATTTTCTCTAAACCAGCTTAATTTTTATTTCAAGCTCCCCTTCACAGCAGGCTGGTAGGATGCTTAAACATTTTGAGGTATCCCACTGCTCCCCCAAGATACGCTACAAAATCCCACACTGTGTCAAGCTCTGCAAGAAGCTACCTTGGAGAGTGCACAGAAGCTACCTTGGAGAGCCTGTTGTCCCGGGAGCCTGACCATTGAGTCCTAGGGGTCCCTGCTGCTTCCATCTGGACATCAAGTCAAGGGGAATCTTTCCCAAGCTGCCTGCAGCCCTGGCTGCACAGATGCACTGTGCTGCATCTTTTCCTCAAGGATGTCGTCTCCCCAGTGGCTGTGCGGTGATCTCTCTGGGGACCTAGGATCCTCATTTTTTAGTGTGGAAGAAATCCTTTCTTCACATTGAGCTAAGACATTATCAAAGCCTGAGAATCTGCTTCCTTTTCATTTTTCTAAAAATCATATACATTCTACTTTGTGCTTTGGTCTGGAAAAAATCTCAAAACCAGAGAGAATTGCAGTTTAGTTTTCCTTTCTGCCCTGCCCCATTTCTCCTGGCAGTGCATGAGCAATTGGGTTGGCCAAAGGGAGAAACATGAGCAAGACAAACTTTCAAAATACTGCACTGGCAACACAGCACAGCACCTGCCATAAAGGAGGGGTTCAGTAAGTGCTTGGCCCTTTTCCTGGAAAAGACGCCATAATCACCAGGACATATTAATCCATCCGAAACCACTGGCAGCCTGTATGTGGGCAAAAGTGAAATGACCAAAACATTATGGTGAAGCAAGAGGACTTAACATTTCTGGGAGAAGCATCTTAAAGAAGAATAACTCTGAACAAAAGAATGAACACCTGGTGAGTCACCTGTTAAGTGGGACAGGAAGAGAGGCAGAATTACTGTAGCACTAACAAAACGTTTCTTCCAGAAATCTGGGGGAAGAGAGCAATAGCTGAAGTCCACAGAATAGCCACTAATATAGCACAAAGATACCTTAGAGATCGACGACTCAACATCGCCCCCACCCCATTTTACAAATAATGAGGCTATAGGTTGGGTGTGGTGGCTCACACCTGTAATCCCAGCACTTTGGGAGGCTGAGGCGGGCAGATCAGAGGTCAGGAGATAGAGACCATCCTGGCTAACACGGTGAAACCCCATCTCTACTAAAAATACAAAAATTAGCCAGGCATGGTGGCACGCGCCTATAGTCCCAGCCACTCAGGAGGCTGAGGCAGGAGAATTGCTTGAACCCAGGAGGCAGAGGTTGCAATGAGCCGAGACCATACCACTGCACTCTAGCCTGGGCCACAGAGCAAGGCTCCATCTCACGATAATAAGGCTACATCTGAAAGCACTTGCACAAAGCTAATAACACATTAAGTTTAGTTGCAAGATTCTTAACCCCATTAATTGGCTTTTTTACTATAATTATGTTGTCTTTTTATAACTGAAAATAAAGAGGATTGAAGAAGTCAGTTGGACCAGGGTTAGATTTTGACCCGCTCACTTACTTTGTAATCTAGAGTCTCTTATTTTGCTCTAGCCTCCACGTCTGTAGCATAGGACTATGAATTCTTATTTAAGAGTCTAGGTTGTTGTGAAGAGTAATTGAAATACTGAAGGACCCAATACAGTGTCAGCACATAGTAGCTGCTCATTTTAGAGTGGTGATATTAGATTCTTTTCAGTTCTTCCAGTATGATTCATTTTGATAAACTAAAAGTCTTCATGAGAAATATTCCATTTGCTTTCTTTTTATTTTTAAAAAACCACATAGCCAAGATTTTATTTAACTCATCAATTAACGAGGGAACCAATACTATGTTAAAACCAATACAATGGAAAATCTAGAGGGCAGAAATGCAGGCAAGGAGGAATGGAAATAAATGCAAAACTGGCTACTTTCATGGCACAGTATTCAGTCGCATCTTGACACGTATCCATTCTCACAGTGTTAGGAAGAAATACCTGAGATTAAGTGATTTTTAAGAAAAGAGGCTTAATTGACTCACAGTTCTGCATGGCTGGGGAAACCTCAGGAAACTTACAATCATGGCAGAAGTCACCTCTTCACAGGATGGCAGGAGAGAGAGAATGAGTGCAAGCAGGGGAATTGCCAGACACTTATAAAACCATTAGATCTCACGAGACTCATCTACTATCACAAAAACAGCATGGGGGAACTGCCTCCATGATTTGATTACCTCCACCTGGTCTTGCCCTTGACACATGGGGATTACGGGGATTACAATTCAAAGTGAGATTTGATGAGGACAGAGCTAAACCCTAACAAGATGCATCGTTCACTATTTTCCTTGTTAACAGCTTCACTGAGAGATAATTCACACACCTGTTATACATAGACATAAAATTCACCCGTTGTAATTGTACGATTCAGTGTTTAATGTATTTACACAGCTGTGCAACCATCACAATTTTGAATATTTTCATACCAAAAGAAAACTCTGTGCCTTTTAACTGTAACTCCCTTAACCTCCCACTTCTACCTCCACCCCCAGCCATAATCAACCTCTAGTCTATATCCTGTTTCTATAGATTTTCTCTCATGAATATTTCATATAAGTGGAATTGTACAATATGTGGTCTTTTGTGGCTGACTTCTTTCACTTGACATAGTGTTTTCAAATTTCATACATGTTGGAGCATGTAACAGTGCTTCCTTTCTTTTTATATTTGAGCAATATTCCACTATGTGGCTTATTTTAAAATACCGACTGTGCATTTAGTGTGCTTTCATGAGAAGCAAAATATGGAGAACTCTGAGATCTAATAGGTTAGAGCTTTCAGTTTCTCTTGAGGAGAGCTGATTCCTGAAACAAATATCACTTTCTGCATCCAAGTCATGAGGTCCAGTACTCTGGACTTCTGGCTCTGTTTGAAATTTGTATTTGCTTTCATACAGGTTAGCACAACCTGGCTAAAAGTAAATCCCACTCAGGCCATTGGCCAGTTTTCCACAGTGGCAGGCACAATGGACTCTTCTAGGAAGTGCATGTCTGGAAAAACAACATAAAACAAAGGAGTCTCTAGAGAACATCAACCAAATGTTTGATATGGTGGCCTGTGGTCTGATCTGGGGGCATTTGCTTAGAAATGTCAAAAGTAGGCAGCTTCACCTCCTCTTACCCTCTAAGCTATTCCCAGCAAGCTGTAACTGAG
Source organism: Ateles fusciceps (assembly GCA_036589455.1). NCBI lineage: Eukaryota > Metazoa > Chordata > Mammalia > Primates > Atelidae > Ateles > Ateles fusciceps. Next base: position 12,535,333 of record JAZHEH010002229.1, read on the forward strand.
TTAAGTTTGCGTCCCCACCGTCCCGCCCACCCACTGTCTGCCCCTTTACCTGCTACCACTTGATGTCCTTCAGGGCTGTTGCCACTCCTTCCAATGAGGGAACATCTGACCAGACTACTGAATTACTAAGAAATTACTGATTCTGCAGGAACTTTATATTTCTAGAGAGAAGCCCAAGGAAAGGGCCATATGATTTGCAGACAGAATCTCTAATAGTGGGGGCTCCCTGAATCCTCTTCCTTCAAACTAAGTGTATAATCTTTTTGTTGTTGTTGTTGTTTGTTTTTTTGAGACAATGTCTCACTCTATCTCCAGCCCAGGCTGGAGTGCAGTGGCACGATTTTGGCTCACTGCTACCTCTGCCTCCTCGGTTCAAGTGATTCTCCTGCCTCAGCCTCCCAAGTAGCTGGGATTACAGGAGCCCATCACCATGCCTGGCTAATTTTTGTATTTTTAGTAGAGATGGAGTTTCACCATGTTAGCTAGACTAACTTAAACTTAAACTCCTGACCTCAAGTGATCCACCTGCCTTAGCCTCCCAAAGTGCTGGGATTACAGGTGTGAGCCACTGCGCCCAGCTCCAAGTAATAATCTTAGTTCAGACACAACGGAGATCAGAATTCTGCTTGCTCCTTTTAATCCATCTATCCATCCATCCATCTTATAAATATTTATTCAGTACTAGTTTGGTCAGTGTTTAAGCCTAGAGCTAGGTAGAATGGAGCAAGCTGGGCTGAAAGCTTTTTCACGAATTGTATTAAAATTATGCATTTGCCTCCCATGGTAGGCTTTGAACTTCATCCTCAAGGACAAGGACTGTATTCATTCCTATGAATATATAAATGATGATTACATAAGCTTGATCATAGAGATACTTGAATAAATGACTGCATGTATGTCCCACAGCCAGCCTAGTGCTCGTCTCTGTTGGTGGTGTGGATGAGGAAGCCTCACTGGGAACCAAGGATCTCTCCAAGTGGTAACAGGCTACAGAACCTGAGCTGAGCACAGTCTGTTAGCACACCTGCTGGAGCAGTTCAGCGATGTCCCTTCACAATGACCACTGATTGCTTGCTTTTGTCCTATGAAAGTCAACTTCTTCCTTTTGAAGGCTGCTTGGTTCCTAGCTTGACCCTGGAGAGGAAAACGGTAGCTTTGAGAGGTCACAGTGACACTTCTAGTAATAGGACGGTTTAGAGTTAACAATCAGTGCAGCAATGCAGGAGAAAGAGGTGAAGAGCTCCCCAAGAAGCAGTTTGAGGAAGTCCTTATATGCATCAAAGTTACAGAAAACTATCCATGCCATTTTAATACAGATCAACTTTACTGAGGAATAGTTTACATATGATTAAAAATATCATTTTAAATGTACCTGGTGAGTTTCATGACACTTACCCCTGTGAATAACTGCCGCCATGCCCAAAATACTCTCTTGTGATTTTTTTGGTAGGCAGTTTCCTCTCACCTCCGACCCCCACTAGCACTGATCCTTCTTAGTCACTATTGGTGTTTTGTCTTTTCTAGAAGTGTTGTAACAAAAAGCTTGGGAAGCAGCTCACCGGTCCCATAGCTTTGATGCGGACTCACCAGAGTTTCTATTGGCAGCCCTGGGTTTTTCACCTCTTTTAAACAAGTGGAGAGTACAGTCAGCTCATAAAACCACGAGGTTCTTCATAGTATTCTTCCCCGAAGCACTCAGCATCCAGCTTTCAGAGACGGTTATCTCTTTCAAAGAATCTGTTTCACATAACAAAGACATCCCTAGCATTTGGGCACTGCTTGCCATCAGTAGAGACGTTTATTAGGGGAAATGTCAGGATCTCCAGCTCTAGAAGTTCTACTCAAAAGCAGAAGAAAGACCTGGTGACCTCTTCGGGTCTGTGGTCATGAGACAAAGCTGTAAAGGGTGAATACAAGTTACTTGGTTTGTCCAGGCTCTACCAGTCATTTGCTGGGTGACAGCCCATGGAGAATGGTTGTAAACAGTTTGGATTTCCAAGTCAAATACATTTTGATCAAATCCCAACTGGGCTGCTGCCTCAGTTCCTTCATCTCCAATATAGGAATAACAGCTTATTAATGAGTCATGAGCATTAAAGGGGACAATGCATGTAAAGGATTTATTATACTGCCTAGAAAAAAACAGCCCCTTACTCCTTGTTATAGTTGATTCAGTTACCTCTAATATGATGTTGCCAATCTACAGTGTTGAGCATTTCTAGATCTAATGTACTATGCCTCAAAATTAAAAGAATTTTCCATCCTTCTGTTCAAGTATAGACCTCATAGTAGCAGTAGTAAATTATAGTGGTAATAACTCTAAAATATTTTAACTAACAAAGTCTACAAAATGTTTGTTGCACATTGCAGGGTGTACAAGAGTTAATCTAGAACTAAATATTCAACAAGAATCAGTTCCAGGTGGTGAGGTGTTATGAGAGAATGTGGCTGGCGTGGAACTTTTCCTTATGGTCAAGGTTCAGGAAAAGAAGCAACAAGTGTAACAGTGAAACAGCAGAAGAACTCACATCGCGAATTCCGTTTCTGTTTAAGGGCCTTGACACATTTCTGCATGTAGGCTAGGATACTTTTAAAGCACTGGGGTAAAACACAAAAACAGCAACCATGTGGATTTTGAAACTAACTACGATTAAAGCATGTAAACAGCTATGTTTTGTGAAAGATTTATAGGAACAAGCAGGCTTGGCTATTGTCACATGAGAGACCATTACTTTAAGTTTCATAAACCTTTCCCGAACACTTGCTGGCAGCCAGATGTCTGTGGCTGTTGGCCCCCACCTGTCCCCCTTACCTAAACATATAAGACACACACACAAAAAGCCTGCATTTGACTGCTATGTGTAGAGATCCCATTCTACCTCACCTTAGCTGAACTGTTTACATAGCTATCTCCCAATACACTGAGTTTCCTGAAGGTAAGTACATACATCTCAATTAATGCTGATTCACTTAAATACACTTTTTAGTTTCTAAGAACGTTCTGTGTTATGCAAACACAAAGGGGCTATGCAAACACAATGAAAGAAAGATTTGAAATGGCAAAGACTCAGAGAAAGCTTTTTGAAGGAGAACACTTTACATAGTCATATACCACTTAGACTAAAAGGGACTTCAATAAATACAATAATATCCTAATTTTGCAGATAAGATGGAGGAACACATTGACAGCTAGTAGGGAGTGGGTCTGGATCTCACACTTCCAGGTTTGGTTTCTTTTCCAAGTTAGAATCAGGTAGAGACGTGGCAAGCAAACCCAAGGAGAGATGAAAGAGGCAAACAGCACAGATGTTTCAAAGCAAAGGGTCTACCCAGGAAATGAAGATTACTTTAGTTACCAGGGAAGAAATGTGTGCATGTCATGGGGGAAGGGAAGAGAAAATGCACGTATGTGGCACAGCCCTATGTGGTGCAGTCAAGTGAAGGAAGCTTTATGAAGAGGTTGGTGAGACAGTGAAGAATGAAAGGGGTATGGGAAAGCATGAAGGAAGGCCGGGGGGAGGAAGATGCAGGGAACAAAATGATGAAAAGCTCATGATGGTCAAGAAATTTGTAAATGGTGGTAGATATTGTACTGGGACACCGAGATACGTACGTAAGAAAAGGGCTAGATCACACAAAGTCTCAAAAGGTTATGCTGTGAAACTTATGATTTTGAATAGCAATAAGGAGACATTCAAGATTCTTGAGGTTGAGTGATAGGATTAAAAAAACAGTACAAATTGATAGTTATCAAATTTAAGATGACCAAGTTATTTTAAATTTCTGCTTTATTCCCCAAATATATCACTGTCATAAACCTTTCTGATGATCTAAAGCTGGTTAAAAATAAAGACCTTGTATATGCACATTACATCAGGGCATTAAGCTGAGTGAATTATATTGATCATAATTTGCTAAGAATTTTTTTCTTTAGTCAAAAGAGATTTCAGTTATCACATATTAATATAAGTGGAGGATTCTTCCTTTTGCTACATTATAAGCCTTGGGAAACGGTTTCTAAATATTCATTTGATAAGTTGATGAAGTATTAGCAAGGAAGATGGTAAAATAAGTAAAATATACAATCATTGTATAAAGTTCCAGAAACACTTTATTTAAAAATGGAGTTGTAAATGCATAACAAAATAACATAAGTAATAAATGTAACAAAAATAAATAAGGAGAATAATGTATTCATACAAAATAAAAATAACATAGTAAAAGGCCAAATGTTTATAATTGAACCAAACTGTGTAAACACTTAAACAAGAATGTAAGCAGAGTAGATTCTAATATTTTTCTAAACTCCTTACCTTCTACTTCCATGTGGATATAATCAGTACCCAAATATTTAATACAAGAGGGAGCAATGCTGCTTATTTTGTCCAACTTTTTTTTCAAATGGATTGACCCTGTTTTAACATTTCGTTTATTCCTTCAAAGCATTTGTATCTTTCCATTTATGTTCTTTAAAACCTTTTTTCAGTCTTCCTTTATTAGACAGAATGGGGAATTTAGCTTTACAGGAGAATAGTTCATTTACCTTTTTTTTGAATTTAAAGAAAAATATGAGATCCATTATACTTTTGCTTTTACATCTCTATAAAAAGTTTTTTTTTGCATCTTTATTAATTGATCCAACAATACAGGATTTAAAAAATCCTGTAAAGTCTTGAAGTGTATAGAGTTACATTGTTTCTTAAAGCAAATATAGCACAGGATTATTGCGGAAATATTAAAGACCATGTCATAAAAGTTGCAGTTTAACCTTTACAGACTGATGGGGTCAAGGGGGAAAATCCAGGTCTACTTTCAATAATATTTAACTGAATTAAGATATACCCCAATTATAGTGTTCTGGAAACACAAAGGTAATTACTTTTTAAAGTTATCCAAATGTGAACTTACTGGAAAGAGAAAAAACAAGTTGAAAGAAGAAATTTTTCACAGGCTTCTTGTTTAGTAGCACAGGCCAAAGGCCTCCGTCGCTGTCTTTCAGGGTCCTTATAAACGTGTAAGATAGACAGGATTTACTACTGAGTCCTACAGGGAAACACACAGAAGCAATTCATTGCTTGGGAGTGAAACTATCAACTAATCTTATGACTACTCGTTCTCCAATTCCCCTAATGAAGAAAATTTTAACCTCATGATCATTTCAAGGGAATTTTTTTTTTCAACTGTCACATATAAACTTGGTAACACAGGACCAATATACATGTTCTTAGTTTTAAAAATATACTCCACCTAAACTATCTGTCTAATCTTTCTAGTTATCATTTAACCTAAAATGAGAGACAAAATCTTATTTTCATTAAAAAAAAAATGAAAAAAAGTGCCAAATTGATCTTTTTGAAAGTGGAGTAAAACACTGTGAGGTTAAAACAAATACAGTATTATCAGTCTCCTATGTACAAAAAAGACGGTTAGTCCTTATTGATATATAGATATGTCCACCTACCACTCCCAGCAAATCTTAGTGCAAACATAATAGTTAATTTCCGTAAACCCCAAGACAATTTACGTATCAACAAAGTTATATAAATCACATCTATGTTGGAAAATTTTAGGACACAGAATGACTGTTGTGAAAGGTCTGCTTTTCTGTGGATAGTAGTTATGTCATTGTGCCCAGTGGTAATGAGTACTAATATAAATCCTATTATTAAGAAGCGAATAGAATGGTTTAACAAATCTGTACAGATGAAGAAGTCCATTTCAGGGAGCAGCTTGGCACAGGAGACATAGGGGTTCAGAAATGTTGGCTATTTAGTTTGCTTGTAGGTCACAGCATGGCTTAAAAAAAAGATCTATGAAGGGTAAGGGTGTAATAATAAAATTCAATTTGAAAGTCACAAAACCATAAAAGGTGACACTGCCACAATCTGCTTTTTCCCTATTTGTGCAAGTGGTTATCTAAATGGTTTGAAAGGATTGACATACTGCATTATACGTAAAAAATAAATAAATAAAATTAAGAAGACAGGATCACAAGATTGTAGTTGACCAAGCTGTCTTGTTTTGTGTACGTCAACACTATGCTGCTTCCCAAATTCCTAGTCATTCCACAGGTAATGATTTTTCAACAATCAAGAGAAAGTCATTCATGTACTATAACATCTTCCTCTTCCCCATCAGGGTTGAATCTATTGAAATGTATACTGAAATCAGCCTCAGATTCAGCATTCTCAAATTCAGCTGAGACTGAAATAGCAGCAGGATGAAGAGCCCTAGCTTCTGGCTGGCAAAGTGTTGGTGTCTGACCAGGGCTGCTGTGGTTATTCACAGGGCTGGACTTCTGTTTTGGTGGAGATGGCAAGATAGCACTGGGAAATCCCATGTTGTTCAGAGCCTCCAAAGTTCCATCAGGATCAATCATAGCATTGATTGCTAAAATAGGGGAAAAGGATACAATTCCAGATGCAGTTACATTCAGATATGAACATTGTCTATGATTTGGATAATATTTAAACTATCAGTGTGTATATGATCTTAAATGTGGCTAATCTTCCAATATCATATTTAAAACTCCATTCTGAGTAATTCTGTAGCTCTATATTGTAAATTACTGAGCCCTGAATACTTTCTCTGGGTCCTCTGATGTGTCACTTACGTGCATTTCAGAGATTTGTAAGTCTGGCATTTGAAGATGTAGAATTCAAGAAAAATCTTTTTGAAATTTGTTTTCATTATTGTGAGGGGGATACAGAAAATAATGATTATGATTTTTAGTAAACATCTAAGCCCTATTTATCACTCAGATAACTAGGGGGTTAGTTGCTAAGACAGGGTTCAGAGTAACCTCAAGTCTGGAGAGGCCAGAAGAACATCAGCATACTCTGAATGCTACCATAGAATATTGTCACTTAGCCTGGCCAGAGTGCTAGGGTATCAGCTGTCTATGCCACTGAGGGCAGCCTGCAAAGCCAAACAGACTTTGCTAGCAATATGGGAAGGGTCAGCTAAAGATCAGCTTTCAATCCAAAAGATCTTTGGGTTGACATGGAAAGTTCTCAGGCTGTGATTTTCAATTTGGCATTGGGCAGAGTAGAGAGCTGGGAGAAGGAAGTAACACAGATGTAAGAATCATTTCAAAGGCCCTTTTAAAAGTATACCCCAGTCTACCAGCTAACAATCGCTGTTAGCAAGCTACTTTTACTCATGGGGTATATCATAACCCTTAGGTGTGTTGGGGCTGAATAAAGATTAAAAATCATTTCCACAGGATCCACATATGTACCTATGATTATTCAATAAATAAAGACTCAGTAGAATTAGCAGTTGGCTACAGAACCTGCTTGTACCACTGGGGACTTCTAGGTCAAGAGATACATAGGCATTAATGCATAAACCAGCTCTGACACAAAACAATGTCCCTGTCAAAGTTTAGAGGGCAGTCTCTCATTTTCTTCCCTCCTTTCTCTTCTGGTCCTTATGTATAATATGTACTCATTTCTTTTCAACCCAAGCAACTATTATTTGTATCAGAATATACGTTGTAGGTTATACCACTAACATAATTTAAGGATTGTCAAATCACATAAATAATGCTAATTATCAAGCAGTTTTAGCTGCATATACAACTTTATTATTTATTTTTTACTTATTTATACCTAATACATACAAAATTTCAATTAGTTATAACATCTAGCCTATCGTCAAACCTATGAACTAAAATATGCCCAACATTTATCTTTATTATATTTTTAACTTTTTATATTGGGTGAAAAAAATTCCTTTTGATGAGTAACGTGAATATGTAGAACTCTGCATTTTATGTATGTCACTGCATTTAATCAAATAATGTTCTAATAAGAATATTTTAAGAAATACCACTTAGAAGACACTTATTGTAAATTATTAGTTCTTTATACTTAGTTCATTAGTAAATTTACCTTGCAGCTGCTTTTCAACTCTTTTCAGCTCCTGTAAGATAGAAGAAATCTCCTGCAGGGAAAGCAGTAACAAAAATTAGCTTACTTTAGCTACATGTTAACAGTTTACAAGCAATGAGTTTCACTCTCATTTTATTTGGAACACTTAACATTATCTACATGGTACTACATTAATAGCAACATGCTATGAAATATGATATCTAGTAAACAAGATTCAAATTAAAGTATTTAAATTAAATGAAATAGAATAACTTTTTCAATGAGATGATTGCAGCAGATGTAAAGTTTAAAGTCATTTACTACTATTTAAGCAAAAAATTTTTTTCTTTTTTGAGATGGAGTCTCACTCTGTTGCCCAGACTGGAGTGCAGTGGCGTGATCTTGGCTCACTGTAACCTCATCCTCCCAGGTTCAAGCGATTTTCTTGCCTCTGCCTCCCAAGTAGCTGGTATTACAGGCACAAACCACCATTCAGTAGAGATGGGGTTTTGCCACATCGGTCACGCTGTTCTTGAACCCTTGACCTCAAGTGATCCACCCTCGTCGGCCTCCCAAAGTGCTGGGATTGCAGGTGTGAGCCACCGTGCCCGGCCACAAAGATTTTAAAAAATTCTTATTAACTTTGCAATGACTATGTAAAAGTGCCTACACATTATCTTTGTAAAAACATATAAACTGCAACCTCAATATTAGGATTACATTCTGAGCAATGAAAATTTGTACAAATTCTTTTAAAAAGAAGATAAGCATTATATCAAGTAAGTAAACGGAAACAACTTATGTCAACTTAATATTTTTATGTTAAATTTGGTTCTCTTTAAAAATTTCATGTTTCTAATGTATAATTATTACAAGAACAACAATATATACTAGTAAGAAACACAAAAGACTCGTCCTTCAAACCCTCTGCAACTTTGAAACAATCAACATTTTAAACCCGAGTCAGTTGAAGAAATAAAATTTCCCCAAATTTTGCATTTATATCTTTTTTGACAAAGTAAATCAATGAACAACCCCAAAATAAGCATCTTTCTCTTAAAATAGAACTCTATTAAAATGTTTTAACTTCAAGAAAAATTACTATACCATGCTTGAGGTTTTCACAATAGGAACTTCACTTTCGGCTCTTAATTTGCTTTCTATGTCATCCCAATTCCGATCTTTGTCTTTAAATAATATTCTATAAATCAAAAAACATAAGCATATAACTTTTCATATTTTTTAAAACCTATTACTTTGTTAATAATACCAAAACAATATATCTTTTCAAAGGTTCACAAAGAAAAAAAAAAACCAACCATTGCATAAACCGAGAATTAAAATACTAAGCCAACAATACCAATTAATTCAGGTATATGAGATCCATGTTAAAAAGTAACTGACTGAACGCTTATGGATACATGCATAAACTCTTTACTGTTTATCTTATTCTTTACTGAAAACAAAACATAAAACAAATGTAAATGATGATATGACCTCAAAACTTTAATATTTATAATTAACAATACAACCACATTCACATAACTTTTTTTAACAGTGTATTGTTATAAATGTTTCATTTTATTATTAGTTACTGTTGTTGATCTCCTATCATAGGCATGTATGTGTAGGAAAAAACACAGTATATTAGGGTTTAGAACTATCTGTGGTGGCAGGCATCCAGTGGGGCATCTTGGAACAACAGGTATCACCTGAGTATAAGGAGAAACTACCTTGTAACTGTTCCTATAAAGCAAATGCACTTTTGTTCAGACAGAATATATGCAGTATAGGAATAAGTGAGATGAAGATAGGCTGAATTAGGCATAAACAATTGTGTCTGTTAAGACTTCTTTATACAGGAATAAGCACCTTATGGATCAAGCAAAGTGTGAATATTATTTTAAAGACTGAAAATTGGGAGTACTGTGCTTTTCTTTAAAAATTGTTAATTCGTGTTAGTATATTTGTACCTAATACCTATTAGAAATTAGGAAATTAGGACGTTATCCTTTTGATAAAAACGATTTCCAATAAAGATAATTATCCTATATTAGAAACTAACTTCAAATAACTTATAAAATAAAGGGCCACAAAATTTTGATGTGTCTTTCAAGTGTGGAACACCTCTCTCTAACACTTCAGAATCTATCAGACATGATACAGCAGTTTTAGAAAGATGTAAATACTAGCTACTTTTATGGTATCTTTTTAAATTTCTTTAGTAAGTCTGGAAATCTAGTTTAATAGTCTTATATAAACACCAACACTATACAACCTTACGTAAATTTATTACTGCTTGAAGCTGATCAGCATTTAAGTAGTAAACTAAGTTAATATTTGTCCTGTTACTTCTTCAAAGATCAATATGCTTACCTTATTTAAAAAGATGAAATTCCTTAACATCACATCAAGTCTGGAACACATGCTTAAGGCGACAATGGGTCTAGAATCTGGTATAAGAATATTCTTACGGCCTATTATTGAATAAATAAACATCCTTGCCAGTCATCTTTTCTAAATTATTATGACTGATGGAAAACATGAAAATAATGACTATTTCATGGACCAACTTAGAACTGTAATGGACTTGTACAATAGAGAAAGTCTCTGGTTAGCCACACTGCTAAAAATTTAGTGAATTTTTCCAGAGGATGGCTACTAAGTATAGTGTTTGTGCATCTAAAACTGTTAAAGAATAGACATTTCACCTTTGGTGAAAATGGCTTAGAATGGTCACCTATGGCCCCTGAAAAAAATGCCCCACTGAAGAAATAAAAGGTTTATTTTAAAATACAGTTTATTGGCCAGGCACAGTGGCTCATGCCTATAATCCCAGCACTTCAGGAAGCCAAGGCGGGTGGATCACTTGATGCCAGGAGTTCGAGACCAGCCTGGGCAACATGGAGAGACCTCATCTCTATAAAAAATACAAAAAAATTAGCCAGGTGTGATGCAGGCACCTGTTGTCCTAGCTATTAAGAAGGCTGAGGTGGGAGGATCGCTTGTGCCCAGGAAGGTTGAGGCTGCAGTCAGCTATGATCATGCCACTGCACTCCAGCCCGTCTCAAGACAAAACAAAACAAAAAACAATTTGTAAATAATATGGTACAGATCAAGTCAAACTTGCTATTTTGGTTTTATGAAATAAACGCTAATATTTAAATACTAGAGAAGCAGAAAATCAGACCAAAAAATTTGTTTAGACCAGGTTATAATGATCAGAACTTGTTTTTGTCCAAAAGTCCTTATAAGTTTTAAATAAAAAACATAGCTTTCAAAGTGGTATTCAGATTACATTATAGATTCAAAATAGGCTAAACTCCAGCAAGAAAACAGATAAAATTCCAAAGTTTATTTCATTCAATAATTTAAGAATTAAGTTACAATACTTTTTGATAAAGCCATTGGTTTTAGGGAAACAAACAAAAGTCTCAGGTTTGTATTCTGTGAGCCATAACCTATTCTCTAGTACTATCCCTTAAAACATGCAAACTCGGAGTTGCAGACTGGCAGTCTACCAATGCAAGGCCATGTTACACAACCTAAAGGGGTTAATTTTCACATGGAATGCAATGAGAATGCTGTAAAACAGGAGTTCCTGTATCAATATTTAAAAACTGATTCCACAGAAAGTGTTCATACAATGTAAATATGTGTGCCTCTAGGATGAATCCCAGTAGACATTTGAGGTTATAACTCCTGACACAAAGCTTAAAGACCAGTCAATTCTCAAACTACCCTGGCACTTTCTATGCAGAAGGCCCAGGTCTCTATCCACTGGATTTGGTTATTGCAACTCAGACCTACCTTTGAATAGCATCTTCTTCCCCAAAGCTTTCCCTAATCATCCTAGGTGAAAGTGATCCTTCCTTTGCCTTTATATCTCTAACTGAGCACTCATCTATTATATACTATCTTTTACAATAGTTGATTGTATATGTGCCTCACCTTGCCAACTACACTGAAAACTCTTTAATCACAGAAATGGTTTTATCCTCTCAGTACCTTCCATAAACACTGATTTATCAATCAATCAAGCAGTGTGTTTTTTGTTCTCAATTTTAATTCAATGTCAAGGCTACAAGAAAGATTTTTCTTTAGGGAAGACTACAGAGGGTAGGAAAGCTGCTCTGTGGTAAGGAAGGGAATGGTACAAGGCAGGTATTCTGTGAACGTCTGCTGAATAAATGAATGAGTGGTTAAGAATCCAGTTATCAAGGAATGGAAGACCTGTATTTCAGCAGGTAGGATGAAAAAACATGGTGTATTTGTTTATAGGTGAGGAGACTCCAGGGTTTCCCAGTTGCAAGCCACATGACCATACAAGACTCTCATGATATTTTTATGGATAACACTGGTGTATCAAGAGGACCCACAATTGATATATTAGCTTCCTATGATTTTTAATGATAAAATCCAAACTCCTTAATAAATTCTGCCAAAACAGATTCATCCTCATCTCTCGTGTCATCTCTCACCATAATCTAGCCCTTTCACTTCACTCAGCTTTTGACTAACTCCTCTCCTCATCATTCAGGACTTAAATTGCATGGCAATTTCTCTAGGAGCCCTTCTCTAAATTTTTCCAAGTGCTTTTGCTATGGGCTTCCATAGTAACCATCCTATTTCCCTTTATACACTTAACACACTGAATTGTAATTAGCTGTTTACCTGTCATCTGCACTCAACTGTGAGGACATCAAAACAGTGCTATACAAATAACATACAGTCAAAAATCATTCAATGAGTGAATGGAATCTGGAGACTTTATTCCCATATAAGATTATCTTAACCAATGTGTATTTCATTTATTTATTTCTTTGGTTAATAATCCTTCCATAATACCCCAGCTTTAGAAAATAATTTTAGTGGAATGAAAATCAAAATGGTAACAATTATAATATTACATTTAGCTACAATGAATGCTTGAGCCAAATCTGAGGCATGACTCATGGTATTAATAAGCAGGCGTGTGACTGAGGCCTACAGATTTGTTTATTCATGTGTAATAACTAATATGTTAAGATTTTTTTCCCTACAAATTTCAGTTAGGCTTTACCCCAAGGAATGGTGGACTTCATTTGTCTCTGGCTATAGGATATATTAGCAAATCATAGGTGAATGGGTTACACAGTGAAGGAGATTCTCTTACTAGTGAAAGAAGTAAACTGGGGAATGATGGAGTCACTAGAGAAATCTAACCTAAGACAACAATAGGGTGCTAATTACTTCTTCACTGAGTGTGAGTAAAAGAAAAGCAATGGACTCATTTATAAGCCCTATCAGGATTTATAAAATGTGGTATTTAAAAACCAGCATGCACCTAATTTCTCTAAAATCAATTGTAAGCCTTAAAATTTTTTAGTTAATACGGTTTTAATTTATACCTGCAATTAGTATTGTTATTACACTTTTTATCTCAACAATGTAACCAGTGATTTTCGTATTAAGAAAAAGTTGATACAGATAGTTGGGCTTCAAGTGGTTATAGAAAATGTGAGTAGTAAAATACAGGTAATATTCAAGTGAAATAATGAAATTAAGATAAATCGTGTAATACGCTAACTTAATACAAGCTGATTGGTCTTAAATGAGCTAGAATGTAAATTCCATGAGAATGGGGGCCTTTGTTTTGTCAATGTCTAATTACAAAGTGCCCAGAATGTACCTAATACTTATTTGTTAATAAGTAAATATTAAAATAGTATTCTGTAGAAAATTAAGTTTATTTAAAATTCATAAGAATATGTAGGAATTGATAGAGGTAAATTAGCTTTTAAAAAATGGATAGGTATGTAATGATAATCATTAAAAACACTTTCAACATTATTTATATATACAAGGTACTCCTTAAGAAAAGCCAAACATTAAACACTGTATTGCCTTTTTTATTTTTGGATATAGGGTCCTGCTCTGTCGCCCAGGCTGTAGTGCAGTGACATGACCATGGCTCACTGTAATTCTGAATTCCTGAGCTCAAGTGATCCTCTCAAGTAGCTGGGACTACAGGCATGTGCCACCATGCCCAGCTAATTTTTTTTTTTTTTTTTTTTAATCTCACTATGTTGCCCAGGCTGGTCTCTAAGTCCTAGGCTTAAGTGATCTGCCTGCCTTGGCCTCCCAAAGTGCTAGAATTATCAATCATGAGCCACTACACCCAGACTCAATTGTTTTTTTAACTAAGGCAGCATGCCTCATATTCCAATAAAATATGGAGAGGTCTGTAAATACAGTTTACTGACACTCTCTGGGAAAAGTAAAGATATGATTAAGAGAAAAGATCAAGTTACAAAAGTAAATAAAATAAGATTGTATTTGTATAAACTTTTGAGAAATGAACCCAGAGTGGGGGAACATACCCGCTATTAGATATAATATATATTTTTTCTGGAAGATTTGTATTTTTTAACCATGTTCATGTATTACTTTTGCTAAAAAGATATAAATCTTAAAAACAGGATAAGACAGTGCAGAGTACATTATTTTTAACATAAGGGATTTTAAATTAATATTCTTTTAGAAGGCAATAAAGTGAAGAGAAGGTCAGGTACATTTAAGAAAAATTTTAAGATACAGGCTCAAGATATAAAAGAAAGCTCTTTCTGTTTCTTAACATGCCAGGTAAAATTTACCTATATAGGTCATCTTTCTACATTTCCTTCTAAATTTCTCAATTTGTCTAGAAGATGATGCGAACTTCATTTACAGTAACTTAAAACAGATTGTTTTAATAGACTGTTTTTAAGAATAATTTTATTTTTAAATGCCGTTTTAAAAATTGTTTTTGAAAAAAATTAATGGCTTCTTGGTACTCATCGAACACTGATAAAAACATATAAGCAATCTAGAATGATATTTGTGTGGAATATTACAATTTACAAACCATGTTCAGAAACTGTTTCATTACATTTAAAATTTTAACTATAGGAATCAGAAATAAGCAATAGCAGCATGGATTTCTGAAGTATTGTTAAATAAAATCTGTAAGTCTATTTACGTTTTGAATTAGTAATGAATTTAAAGTTATAAAGTAGTACTGGATAGATATTTACTTTGGGACAAATCTCTCCTAAGGTAAACACATTCATCCTGATGACAGATATTTAACTTTGAGAAAAAGCAACAAAAAGCAAAGTGAGGCAACACTATAGTTAAAAAAATAATCTGTATGTATATGTATGTGAGTAATAAATAATTTGCTTCTTTTCACAACAACTCTATGAGCAGACAGTGAAAATATACCTATTTCTGTAGAGCATAATGAAACTGAGGCTGAGAGACAATAGGTAGCTTCTTCCAGGTCGCATAGTAAGGGGCGAGGCTGAAACACACCCTCAAGTCTTTTGCCTATTAGGCCTGTCCTCTTCTCTCAACATTTTATTAGATCCTTTTCTCTCCTACCTCTTTCATTCCCCAAAAGCTCATTAATGAAGTCCTTACTTTCACCAGTTCTCTTTTAATGACTCCTTTCTAGGCGTAGACAAGCTAAAAAGAAGCAAAGCTATTTCTTTCAATTATTCATTTCAACAAATGCTTATGGGATACATACTTCATGGAAGGGAACTAAAGGATGTAATGTTCAATAAAACAGTCCCTTTGCACAAGATTCAGGATAGTAAAGAGATCAGATATTGAAATTTTTTTTATAATTCAACATAAATAAGTAACAAAACCATTTTTAAAATGTGGAACAAAAACTATGCAATCCATGTAGCATTTTAATTTTCAAGGGGTTGGTACATAAGTTTTTTAAGTCTTGCAAGAGTTCATGTGCTATCTTCTTTACAGATGAGGAAAACAAAACTAAACTAATGTTTGAAGTCTTTTAAAGGAAGTCTCCAAAGTCTGTTAACTTACTTATTGTTTTGTGGAAAAGCAAAACACTCCTAGTTATCAGTAAAATTAATCTCAGTGATTACAGTTTTTAATTCTCACTTATAAAGGGGCTGATTATTTAAGACATTTGTCTTTTTGTCTCTTTTATGTTGTTTAGTTTGTGGTTGCTACTGATGTCTCAAAACGAAGGTATGTGGTGATGGCACTTCACTAGTTCCTAATAGCTGCAGTAGCAAGCTTGCAAAAATGGAACAGGTAACTGTTAATGTCAGCAAGGAAGCTGGAATAATAAAAAGTACCTGATCTTTCCAGCTGTCTTATCTATCGATTGTCTTATCTTCTTAGAGAACTGAAAGACGGACGACAGCAGCAGATTATCTCCCATGACCTGAAACGACCAAAGAAAAAAGTAGATATTAAAATATTACCACTGTATTGTATAACTACTGGGATCACGAGTCACTACTCACTTTAGTTAGGGGCAGTTAGTATTTATGCTTATTTTAATTATAAACCAATGAAGAATACAAGTAATATGTAACTAAAATGAGAACGTGAAAGAAACTATCAATAATGGAATTCTTTTATTAAATAACTTGTCAAGTTTCCATATTATTTTGGTCATAACACTTTCCAAAAACAATCCATTTTATTCTCAGTTTAACTTCAATGACTATTGTGATCCTGTCTCTCTTACTTCCAACTGAATTATAAAAGGGAAGATACAAATAACTTAGAGTGCTAAATTTATTATTTATTCTTTCATCAAGTAATGTGAATACAGAAATCAAGAAGAGTACAATCCTTGTTCTCCAGGACAGAGTCTAGTGGGAAAGATACATTTAAAAAAAATTTACTCAAAATAGTAAGTTTTTATAATGGGTGTTGGTATTACTCCAGTTGAGATTTATGGGCAAAACCAGGGGTCACCAACCTCTGTAAAGAGCCAAAGGGTGAAGGTTTTAGTCTTTGAGGGACATATGATCTCTGCCACAATTCCTCAACTCTGTCTTTGCAGAGTGAAGGCAGCCATAAATAATGAGCAAATTATGTATGTGGACATAGCTGTGTTGTAATAAAACTTCCACCAAATAAGCGACAGGCTGCATCTGGCCTATGGGCTGAGGTTTGCCAAGCTAAAGCTAATGCAGGTACCATGGTAGAAAAAGGACAAAATTTGAGTCTAGATGTGGGTTTCAAAATCAGCTCCTTATATTGTCAGTACTGTATCCAGAATCTGAAAGAAAACACTGAAAACAAGGTAAGGCCCTAGAAGGCAAAAAGGTTTAAAGACCACTGGGGGAGATGATAGTAATATACAGGGAATACTATTAAATGTTTTATCAGAAAGCCTAAAGCCTACAAAACAAGAAGAGATGTTCAGATACATTTAGGTAAATTTTGGGATTCAGTGCTGTGATAATTCTAATGGAAGAGAGTTCATTGATGAGTGGCATAAATAAGGACGTGATCCTGGAAAAACGTGAACTTCAGAATGACATGGATTTGAAGTTAGTGGGCAATAAAAGGTTTTTTTAGGTTGTGAAAAGTAACACTGCCAAGGAAAGGATAAATATGCAAAATGGTCTTTGTGGATCTTAAGAAAACAAGTCAAGTAAGGATGGAAGACATACAAATTAGGACGGCATGAGAAAGGGCAGGAGAGTCTAAGGAAAGATTGCAACACAGAATAGGGTATTTCTCTTTTCTATGCTCATGAAGTTTAGTTTGTTGTCACAAAGTATCAAAAAAAATCCTGATTTCAACCTTGAGATAACTATCAATCTAGATGTTTCCATTCTCTTTAAAAACATAAACTTCTTCCACATAGTTTTATAAGGTTTGGAGAAATTTGTCTTCTGAGACATCAGGACAGAATGAGTATGAGTAAGATTAAAGAATAGGCCCTTTTCCTGACACCAAGAACAAATCGACTATTAGGCCAGGACAGATCAAGTATGACGTAAAACTTTTCAGTGTATTGCAACTGTAACTTTAGGGCTAGCTACACACTTTTCCACCAGGTAGATATTTTTCTACTCAACACTATGAGAAACATACATATTCTTACATAAAAATCTCAAGATCCTATTCCTTAAATGCAGGGATTCACAAATATTAATCTATGCTCAACCTCTTCTTGTCAGCTGTTTCTTTCTGTACTGTTCCTTACGCCTACGCCACCTCTGTGTGTTGTTCCTAAGTCACCTCCTTCTACAGTAGTATTTGAAATAACCATTCTTTGGTGAAGAAACTCCTATATATTCTTGAATTTTCTATTACTCTATAATTGTTCAATTTGGGAATATACCAGTTTAAACATTCACTTTTCAGCTGACGTAAACAGTTTCCAAGTTTCTGATACTGTCAACAGTGTTACTATAAATGTAACTTCTATTGTCAATGGGAAAGGGTTTTTCTTGTACATATACTAGCAAGAAAATTCCTAGATCATGTGATGTCTTCATTTTCAACTTTAGGAAATAGTGTCAAACTTTTTCAGAGCCGCAGCAGCAACTTAACCTCCACCAACCACACATAAGAAAGCCTATGTATCTACATTTCCTCCAATACTTAACATTTTAACACTTTTTTTTTTTTTTTGAGACGGAGTTTGTTCTTGTTGTCCAGGCTGGAGTGCAGTGGCGTGATCTTGGCTCACCACAACCTCTGCCTCCTGGGTTCAAGCAATTCTCCTGCCTCAGCCTCCTGAGTAGCTGGGATTACAGGCGCGCGTCACCATGCCCAGCTAATTTTTTGTATTTTTAGTAGAGACGGGGTTTCACCATGTTGACCAGGATGGTCTCGATCTCTTGACCTTGTGATCCACCTGCCTCAGCCTCCCAAAGTGCTGGGATTACAGGCGTGAGCCACCGTGCCCAGCTCATTTTAACACTTTTTAACTTGTCAGCAATTGAATGATTATAATCTCTAGGTAGCCTTGAAATGCATTTCTCTGAACACCTGTTAAGTTAAATATCTCTTCATGTTTTGTAGGCCTTAAGTATTTTCTTTTTTTTTGAGATGGAGTCTCACTTTGTCACCCAGGGTGAAGTGCAGTGGTGTGGGTCAGCTCACTGCAACCTCTGCCTCCCGGGTTCAAGCAATTCTCCTGCCTCAGTCTCCTGAGTAGCTGGGATTACTGGCATGCGCCACCACACCTGGTTAATTTTTGTATTTTTAGTAGAGACAGGGTTTCAGCATGTTGGCCAGGCTGGTCTTGAACCCCTGACCTCAGGTGATCTGCCCACCTTGGTATTTTCTCTTTGGTGAAATACTGTTCATGCAGAATTTTGTATTGTGTTTCTGGAAGGAGTTCTTTATCTATACAGTATACTAATCCTTTGTAGGCCGTATGTTTTGCAAAATTTGTAACTTGTCTTTCCACCTTATTTTTTAATAAAGAAAAAGTCCTTAATTTTAATATACTCAAATGTATCAGTTTTCTTAGGCCAAAACTTTTTGTTTCTCTTAAGAAATCACTCCCTAGTACAATATTGAAAGATATTTATCCATATTTTTTAAGTAAAAATTTTACAGTTTTTCTTGCACCACTTAAGAACCTAATTCATTTGGAATTATTTGTATATGATGTGATGTCATGGTGAAATTTCATTGCATCTATTAAGGAGAACCATTTTTTCCCCAGCCCTACTTACTGAATGGCTCCTCCTTTTCTCACTTACAGAAGATGCCTTTTCTGCCATATGTTAAAAATTATAGTTTACTTACTTCATCCCTGCTCCAGGTTCTCCGCCTTGTAATTGTTAAGTGATCAGGAGGCTCTGTTGCTTGAGGTCTTGGATCACCAGATCGACCATTGTTTCCTTCTGGTGTTTTAGAATGAACTGATGGAGGAATCTTTCGGAAGTTGAGGCTTTCATCAAAAACACGATCAACCAACTATTGGGACAAAAGCAAACCCTTATGAGAAGACAGTAATTTGAAAAAGTACATATACTGGCATTACAATTTTTATGATTAGACAGAAGTTATTCCATTCTCAAGTAGTAACAGAGGCATGACATCTTCAATAAACCAATTACTCTTTCTTTTTATAAGCACTTAAAGGTATTTCCTTTATAAAATCGAGGTTCATCTACATAGATTTTATTTCAAAACCAAAATATATATGTTAAATTTAATTCTTCCATGATTTTCTCCAAATGGAAAACAGACAGTAAATAGAAAAAAAGCTGAGCCATGTAGATGGACAATGAGTTTGTTTTACTCACATTGCCTTACCAGTGTAAAATACTGTTTCTTTTTCTTTTAGTTTCCTATCTTGTTTTTTCCTTTTTTTCTCCCCCAAATCCAGGTGTCAAATTTCTTCACAAGATACATAAATTGCAAATTCCAATTAAGTTTACAAAAGGAAAATATTTTTTTAATCCACAAAATAAATACTTTGGTCTTAGTCAAATAAACTTTTAACAATGCTACTGAAATTACACATTCTAATAAAAATTCTATACTGCCATCTACAGTGCAAATTACAGACATACAATACTAAGTAACTCGGGTTTACTGAAGAGGGGAGTCAACCTAGTACAATATTCTCAAATAAAACAAAAAAAATGAGGTTTATTCAATGAAATGTTTAAGTAATTTTACTGGGTCTGAGTGAATGTATAATCAGGTAAAATTTAGTTAGAAAACTGAGAAAATAATATCTTCATCATTTAAAATATACCAGAATAATTGTGTATGTCTTGCCACCAGGACGATCCTTTAGGTTTTCATCAATAAGGATGATTTCATATACAGTTACATTTGATCAATGTGGTAACAAAACTCTACACAGACTGATGAAGTATCATTTATTAAGTTAAACAACACATGAAGGAAAACAAACAAGAAAGTGACTGTTAAAGAATCAGATTAAATAATAAATGTGACAAAAAGCAAATGAAGAAAATATTAGCACAGTTTACCATAATTAAATTTGTCAAAAGGCTAGCCATTTTTGCCTACTATTTAGGACTACCTTGTAAAATTGAAGAAGCGGAATAATCAATACCAGGGGCTGGCAAACTTTTATGTATAAAGAGACAGATAATAAAAATTCAGGCTTTGCAGCCATATAGTCTCAGTCTCAACTACTCAATTCTGCCACTGTAGCAAAGAAATAGCCATAGATGATAGTTAAACAAATCAGTGTCGCTGTGTTCTAATAAAACTTTATTTATAAACACCAAAATTTGAATTTCATATAATTTTTATGTTGCGAATTAGCAGTCTTTAGACTTTCTTTTTCCAGCCATTCAAAAATGTAAGAACCATTCCTAGCTCTTTGGTCTGTATTAAAACTGGCAGCAAGGCCACAGTTTGCCATCCTCCAAACACAAACATTCATTCTTTTAAATGCCAATCCTTTGCTTGCATTTCTGCCCCAGATCAAAACAGCCAACTTGGCCAAAGAATATCATTACTTTTGTATTACGTTAAAAGCGTGCCGTCTGGAGCAGTGTCATGCAAATGGTGCCTCCTGGAGTTGTACTGTAAGAGGCCCTGATATTGGATGAGTAATAGTCTATATAGGCAAACTTATATTCCAGACTCTATAAAAATGTTCTGAATATATATTTATATGTGTGTATATTACACAGATATTTCAATTTTTCAAATATCTTTATGTCTGTGTATTTATCAGCAGAATTATTAAAGCAGTGAAACTGTTGGATTTTTCTCTTTCTTTGTTATCACAGTATCTTCTAGTTAACTAGCAATGAAAATACCCTATTAATTGGAACATTTTCATAGTCAAACTTTATAGAAACTTTATACAATCATTTATCAAATTTTGGGTTACTTTTCAGGATACCATTTATATTCACATTTCAAGTGAAGCTATGGACCAAGAATTAGCAGGCAAAAAGCTGATTTTAAAGAATTTTCCAGCTTCATGTTAATAGTAGACCAAATGTTAGCCTTTAGTAGTTTTGTTACAAAAATGTAAAATAAATTGTTAAAGCAAAGTTGGAAAATGCAGAGCTTCATGCAAACAGGGAGGGTGGACATAACTAAAATAAACTAAGCAAAAAGCTAAAAGCAAAAGAAATAAAGAAAAGAAAGAACCTTATGCATTTCTCCATGAAGATCTCCTACCTCTTCTCTAGTGTCTATGGCAGAGCCAGGGGTGGTGGCAGCAGTGCTTACTGTGGTACTAGGGGCAGTGCCTGATGAAGTCACTGAATCTATCTCTCCTGCTACATCGTTGATCTCCCGAGCAATAAGAGCAAGATCTTGGCTGATCCTGGTAATAATTTTAGAAAAGAAGTTTAATGCCTTTTAAATAAACAGCTCTAGAAACAATCATTTATGAGAGAATCAGTCATGTAAGTTGTATATCTAATTAAATATTTGTATCCCAAATTAACTGTTAACTATTTTGATAATCAAAATCTTAAACCTTAATTCCAAGATTAAGATTAATGAAGCTAAACTCCAAATAACCTACAAGATATCACTTGGATAAATGTACTTTAAATATGCTTGAGTCGAGATATGCCCTTAACATACACTGTTAGTGTTAATGACTAGCTTAATATATCACAGGTGTTCTTAAACTTGGGAAAAATGGAGAGAATTAAAGGAGTTCATGAACTTAAATGAGAAAAAACAATCACAATATAATTTTCACTAACCTCTAAGTGATGCTTAGCATTTCTTTCAATTATAAATATAGGCAACAAACCACAGTGGTATTAACAATACTGGTGATTTTTGTCATCAACAGAGATCACATTATAGTTGCTACAGGTATCTCAAAACATCATTTATGGTCATCACTACTTCAAAATTACTGAAGTCATTAAACATAGAACAGTAACATTTTACTCAAGGTTAATAAAGAACCATAAGTTACTCTATTACTTTCAAATATTTTGATAACTGAATTTCAATATAATTGGATTTCTTTGTAATTCTAAGTATTTTATGTTTATGCCTGAGAAGGGCTCTACCAGCTTCACAAGATGGTCAAAGGGGTCTACAGTACCAAGAAATGAAGAACTCTGTACTCTTTAGCAGAGCACTGCACACTATGCACAGCACTTTCCAGTACATGTTATGTCACTTGAGGCTCACAAAGTTCTTTTGAGGTAGGATTTATCTGACTTTATCATAGTCTCAGAGAATCTGAATGGCTTGCTCATGATCACACATTTAGATGTAGCTAAGGCAGGACCAGCTCCAAGCTTTAGTGCTAATTTCCATAAAGCCATTTGTGTTTTTACCTACAAGGACTGGAAGAACAAAGTAACTGTTACCAGTGATAATCGAAGGTGAAAATAGAGATTTTTCTTTTAGCTTTTTTAAGAGGGAGAAACTTACAAAACCTACCACTGATATTCTTGTTTTTTGAGAAACATTTCATTTCAATAAGACATTAAAGTTTTCCAAGCTGCATCCATCGCCCATAAAGTCAATGTGGCTATTTCCACAGGGAAGGTTTTGGAATGACAGAATCTCGTTAAAAGTATATGTGAAAGTTTCTGCAACTTCAAAATGCAAAGGGAATACAAAGTAACTTAAAAAAAAAAAAGAGCCAAGGAGGTCTGGCTACACTACTCAGGCTGGTCTCGAACTCCTGAGTTCAAGCAATCCTCCCACCTCAGCCTCCCAAACAGCTAAGATTATGGACACATGCCTGGCTTAAAGTAACATTTTTTAACTTATGCAAAATGTGAGTTTGAAGCACATTAGCAATTACACAAAAATTTAGATTTAAAAAGAGAACTAAGTTGAATCTTATGGACCAACAGAAGCAATTTATGGTCAATACAAATTTTGTAAAAATGATAGTTATTTCCTCATTTATTTACCAGTACAAAAAGGTAGGAAGAATGCCAACAAATATTTACTGATTCCTATTATGTGCCAGGCACTGTGCTGGGTCCTAAGGGCTACAATAATGAAGAAGCAGACAGGGTCCTTGTCCTCATAAAGCTTAGAATAAATAGAAGGCACCATTATAATATAATGAGTACATTATAAAGCAGCTTCATATTCTTCAACTCATTTGATTCGCACAATCACTCTGTAAGAGAAGTATTAATCACCGTGTTTTATAGATGAGGAAGGAATGAGGTATAGGAGAAGACACGCCACCATTTTTTTGGCCAAGGTCACAAACAGTAAGTGCCATTACTAGATTTTGTCACTGTCATGCTACATCTCACATGATCACTCCATATGTAATTGTTTAAAACATTAACTGTCGATGTGAATCTTTTGAAAATGTTTTTAAACTGTTCCCTTATATAATAAAGCAAATTCTTGCAATTCCCCAAAATAAATGAACTAGAATGAGAAACAGAATAACCAAGCTTAATGAGATAAAATACAGGTAAGCATCAGTTTATCCAAAACTCTGTTTTTCATTAGGTTTTTTATGCAGACAATTTGTACAACGAAGCTTCTAATATTTGTGAAAAACAGTATGAATTAATTAGAAAAAACATGGACAACAGCAATCTCAACGTGTGATACAGTAAAATATATATTAAAATGAGCAATTCTTTTTTTTTTTTTGAGAGGGAGTTTCGTTCTTGTTGCCCAGACTGGAATGCAATGACTCGATCTTCAAGCCATTCTCCTGCCTCAGCCTCCCGAGTAGCTGGGATTATAGGCACCCACCACCACGCCCAGCTAATTTTGTGGTAGAGATGGGTTCCTCTATGTTGGTCAGGCTAGTCTCGAACTCCCAACCTCAGGTGATCCACCTGCCTTGGCCTCCCAAAGTGCTGGGATTACAGGCGTGAGCCACCAAGCCCAGGCAAAATGAGCAATTCTTAATGTATACACAACATACATTGTTGATGTGAAAACCTAATAGATAGTTTCACATTTAATTCCATTTTATTATAAAATTTGGATAAGAAGATAGTACCAAAGGAACAAAATATAAACTAAGGGTTAAGTTCTATAACATTAGTACTATTCTTTATGTTTTTCCAAGTGTCAGAACCACTGATTGGATTTCAACAATTTTATAGAAATAAGTATGCATTATTTAAGAAACAAAGGTGAGATACCATAAGAAATGTACTTTAAGTCATAAAGTTTATAATTTTCTTACATAAACTATTTCAGTCACAATGCTCTTTTTTTTTTTCACTGAAGGGTTATATACTGGAAAAAACAATTGTACATTTTGGATATATTGGAGGATTAAAGGATGTATTAAAAATTAGAGTCCTAGTGATATGCCCAATTTAACATACAATCTTTGCAAGATTATATATTACAACCACGGTACAAACTATCAGACTTTATTGATTTAAACTGCCAATAAAACATTGTTCCAAATTAGCTATTTAAAAATCTGCCTTATTTTTTAATAGCACATTAGTTTTCAAAAGTTTTTACATGTAACTAGCTTTCCAAAGGGTATACACATGAACCACTGGAATTAAGTTTCCTTTGATATTACTGGAAAAAAGCAACTGGTGGGCTATTAATGAAGTATACTAGCTTTAGAATCCTAAAACTGAAGCTAATGACAGCAAGTTAAAACTCCTGTTACTTTAACATTGGCCAACAGATCGTAACTCCAATGACTCAGCTTTTAAGAAATAATTTAGTCTAGCTTGTAAATGACCAGAAGTGTTAAAATGTAAAATAAGTTTAAGGAGAGACATTTAAGGGTCATTCCAGAAAAACTCATGATTTAGACATTACCTAGAAGAGTTTAGTAAGAAAAAAAATTTTTGTAAGAGGAAAAAGGGGGTATCAGCTGAAAGATACTCAGGAAAACTGGAAAAGAAAATATAAGGAGAAAAAAAAAAAGACTGAGGTCAATTATTCTAAGTGAAGTAACTCAGGAATGGAAAACCGAATACCGTATGTTCTCACTTATAAGTGGGAGCTAAGCTGTGAGGATGCAAAGGTGTTAAGAATGATATGAATTAGCTTTTAAACCTTGTATAAATTATGAACTCATTTAGAACATAGACTACATGTTTCAGGTTTTTTGTCTCCCCAACGGTGACACATATGGTCAGCGATTCATGAAAAAAATATGATTTATAATAGGATACACCAGGAAAACTTTTAATCTGAATAGAGATCATGGTAATGAGATATGGGAAGAAGAACGCAGAGGAAATTAACAGTCTCTCTTCTTCCTAATTCCTTGCAATGATATAAAAGCCAGTAAGCCAAATAATGAAGAGCCATATTATTTTTAAAGAGTGTATGAGGCCCCAAAATTTCAAAGACAAGTATAAAGTAAAAATTCATAAGCATGTGGCTAAAAACAAATTTTTAAAGCATTTTATATTTCCACAGGTAAAAACAAGTTTTGTTTCATTAAGTATTTGGTTTAGCTTATATTTTTCCTCCTAAGTGATTAGCTCACTTATGCTCTCCCCCCTCTACCTCAATAGAACAAGTATAGTGGTTTAAGGTTTGCAAGGCATGGGAAGAAAAAAAAACCCGAGATATTAGCAAATTAACTTCACTTCATTTATAATTCTCATTACTTATACAATGCAAGAAAAAGTACACTTGTAAGAAATCCTGTAATAGAAAACAGAGGGGGTAAAGTCAAGAAGTACAGGAATGCAGGCAGCAACTGGACCTATGAAACAGGACATGTAAGGTTTTTAACTTTGTGGTCATCTGTGTGTGAACAAAAAGTTCTAGATGTTCCCTAACCAGTAAAGATCAATTGTAAATCCCCTATCTAGATGCAATCCAGATGGAATGCTCAGTATCATTGGCTATGAAGCATGAATACTTAGCAAGGTCAAAGAGATACTTGGAAATGCTACCTCCAAATAAAAGACATTATTCTTATTACTACATTGCCTACACATAAAAATACAGTATTTTTATTAGTACATAAAAAGTACCCAGATGTGCTTTAAGGTGATAAGGCTATAATTTAAAAAAATTTACGGCCGGACATGGTGGCTCATGTCTGTAATCTCAGCACTTTGGGAGGCTGAGGCAGGTGGATCATGAACTCAGGAGTTCAAGACCAGCCTGGCCAACATGGTGAAACCTTATCCCTACTGAAAATACAAAAAAATTAGCCAGGCATGGTGGTGTGCACCTGTAGTCCCAGCTACTTGGGAGGCTGAGGCAGGAGAATTGCTTGAATCTGGGAGGTAGAGGTTGCACTGAGCCGAGATAGTGCCACTGCACTCCAGCCTGGCGACAGAGCAAGACTCTGCCTGGAAAAAAAAAACTTACATGGCTTGTAAGTACTTATAACTACATTTTCCCCTGAAGCCTTTTCCTGGTTTTGGCTCATCATTTAAGATTATTTTTCTCAGCTGTTAAAAGCAATGAACAAAACCACATTTATGCTACTCTGCCGCATAACTGGCTCTCTTTCTTTTTTAGTAGACAGCACATAATTTTAATTTAGCCTTTGGCTTGTTGGGAAGCCACATCTCATCTTCAGTTCTTCTTGACATGCCTTTCATATAGATGTATTACCACTGTAAACAGCTCAAGCTGATCCTAAGAAATTCACTTAAGGTTTCCTAGAAATGTGATTCACATCAGTTCTGTATTTTAAACCATGACTTTCAAAATGAGCTAAAATACTGTATAATAAAACCAACATACGCAGGTATGAATATAAACAAGCAACACTGACTTCCATATATGGATCCTTGAAATGTTTCATTACGGATGATCATATTTTATACAGTGAATAATGTGATTATGATAAAACAGAAATAGAGTTTCTCACATCCTATCTTTTTTCAAAAAAAATTAACTGTAGCTAGGTAAAAATGGGGCTAAGACAAGGAATTCTACGGAAAAATTTTTAGAGTTTGACTTAAAAATTTTCAATTTGGAATCTTAAGCATTTAAACTATTCAAGGCCTACTGATAATGAGCTAGATATCTTTAAAAAACAAAGTGAGCCGGGCACAGTGGCTCACACCTGTAATACCAGCACTTTGGGAGGCTGAGGCAGGCAGATGACTTGAGTTCAGGAGTTCAAGATCAGTCTGGCCAACATGGTGAAACCCCATCTCTACTAAAAACACAAAAAGTTAGCCAGGCATGGGGGCATGTGCCTGTAGTCCCAGCTACTCAGGAGGCTGAGGCAGGAGAATCCTTTGAACCTGGGAGGTGGAGGTTGCAGTGAGCCGAGATCACGCCACTGCACTCCAGCCTGGGCAACGGAACAAGACTCTGTCTCAAAAAGCAAACCAACCAACCAACCAACCAACAACAACAGAAACCAAAGGAGACATAGACAAATTTGGGAAGACTCCAGGAATCATTTATTCTACAAAATTTATTTGGTATCGGTTGGGTGCAGCGGCTCACACCTATAATCCCAATACTTTGCGAGGCCAAGGTGGGCAGATCACTTGAAGACAGGAGTTCAAGACCAGCCTGACCAACAAGGTGAAACCCTGTCTCTACTAAAATTACAAAAAAATTAACCAGGCATGGTGACGTGAGCCTGTAATCTCAGCTACTTAGGAGGCTGATGCATGAGAACTGTTTGAACCAGGGAGGTGGAGGTTGCAGTGAGCTGAGATGGCACCACTACACTCCAGCCTGGGTGACAGAGTGAGACTCCGTCTCAAAATAAAATAAAATAATTGAAAAAATTTATTTGGTATCTACAAAGCAATGGTTATAAGTGATACCATGATTTCACAGTACAATAAAGAACAAAAAGTCCAGTCCTTAAGAGGCTTAAAGATTAATTCATGTATTGATTAACTCATATATTTGATTTGCATATCAACTATAAGGAAGGTTCACAAAAAAAGTTTCCTAATGATAAGGGAAGATCTTTCTCTTCCATTAGTGGAAACTGTCAGTTACTAATTTATTAGATGTTAGTGGCATTTTGATTCAATAATATAAGACCTTAATGAAAAAAATTTGGCACACCCCATTCCTTATGTAACGAAAGTATGGAGAACTGGGGGAGAGTTACTCTGAGCCAAAAAAGGGTTTAGGATGCGATAACAATGAGTTGAAATTGGAGGTTTCTTTTGGGTAGCAAGGGCAATAAGTGGCCTGATTAGAGAAGTAGAGTCTGAATAAAGCACATGGAGTCTACTTCTAGCCATCAAAAAAGATAGAAATTTAATTTTTTTAAAGGCACCTCCCATTATTACCAATGCAATGTTTATCACTACAGATAAGTTATATTTGGTTAAGATGTAGAAAGTCTCTAGTCTCGAAACTAGACTTATGAATATGCTTCAAATAAGCAGAGGAATTCGCAAATAAAGAGGTAATCAAAGAGGATAACTTTGAAGTTTTTAGCAAACCCATGCTATCTCCACCAGAGACAAAATCAGCAAGTTAAAAGAAGATGGTCTGAAGTCATCTGAGAGGAAAGTACCTATTCAATAAACAAGACCTGAGATAGCCAGAGGACTTTTAGAGACCTGGGTAGAGACTGTGACGAAGGAATAGGGAAGTTCTAGGCAATGTGGGAAAACTCCATAGAAATTGAAGAATCACTGTCATCTGAACATGTGGGCAGATGTTTTATTTCCCACTCTTGCTGTTTGGATCTTACCTAGCCCAACAAAATAACAGGGCCTAGACTTGAGATATTATGAATCAATAAATTATGTCTTAAAACTGACTTAGCAGATATACCTTATTCCCTGATTATGTAGTTTTTATATCCATAGTATTTTCTCCAAAACAAAAAACATTTTGGTAGTATCAAAGCTCACCTCCACTCACAACCCCAAAACGTAGTATATCCTTCAAATATATTGTAATTGAAGACCTGTTACCTAAATTGCAATACACAGAAATGCATTATATCACCTTATAGACAATAAGAAAACCCATACCATTTAATTCTGACAACTAAATTAAATTGGCTCCTACCACAAAACAAGATGAAACAGTAAAATTACAAGTAATTTGGTTTTTCACTGTTAAGATTACCACTCATTCATAACTTTAAATATTTTAGGCTTGAAAAACACAAACCATAGTCTATTTTAAAACGCTTTCAAATATGTTTGATCAGTATTCTTTGTACTTGAATTTTACTAACAAATTATATGTAAAAGATTTAGGAATAATAAAAGCTTTTTGTCTTACAATCCCAAGTGAGTTTTATTTGGGGCCAACAAATCAGGAAATGGGACTGGCACGTTCTGTGACATACCTATTTTTTTTGTTTTGCTTTGAAACAGAGTCTTGCTCCATCACCCTGGCTGGAGTGTAGTAGTGTGATCTTGGCTCACTGCAACACCCTCTGCTTCCTGTGTTTCAATGATTCTCCTGCCTCAGCCTCCCGAGAAGATGGGATTACAGGTGCATACCACCACACTCAGCTGATTTTTGTATTTTTATTAGAGACAGGGTTTCACCATGTTGCCCAGGCTGGTCTTGAACTCCTAACCTTAGGTGATCTGCTGGCCTTGGCCTCCCAAGTGCTGGGATTACAGGCATGCGCCACTGCACTCAGCTGAAACATCTATTTAATGATCACTTTAATATTAAAAAACAGACCACTTATATACCACTGTTTTTATTATGAGGACAAAAAATTTCTTTAATAATTAAGTTTGTACTGAATATTTGAACAAAGCACTGGTTGGGATTCTTATGCACAAATAAGGTAAGCCTAGCATTTTATAAACTGTAGGAATGTAATACTGATTCTGAAACTCCTATATCTGGACTCTCATAAATTTAAATGTTTGAGATGTGCAGAAAATGGAAAGCTCCAAATAAAGTTCTAAATATAATCATAAGCCACCGTTTTCTCTGTATCCTTAAATATAACTAACATTTATTGATTGCTGACTGTATGTCAAGCACTAGGTTACATATGTGTACCAACTTGTCAACTCTCTCAAGGCTGGCACCATTATGTCCATTTTACAGATAAGATCACTGGAGTACAGTTAATTAACTCACCCAGGGTCACACAGACCTTGTGGTACAGTTGGGTTTGAATCTCAGACCAAGAATACAGTCTGAGTCCAGAGTCCATATCCTTCACCATTCAGCTACACTGCATCCCTGTAATTGTGGTTATCCCTCAGAGTTCAGCAGCATTTGCAGTTCCCTCACCATTCCCTGATGATACCATCTACTACCATGGCTCC
Organism: Ateles fusciceps; assembly: GCA_036589455.1. Lineage (NCBI taxonomy): Eukaryota > Metazoa > Chordata > Mammalia > Primates > Atelidae > Ateles > Ateles fusciceps. The sequence goes on from JAZHEH010002229.1 coordinate 12,566,123, forward strand.
AAGTATTTACTCTTTGTGAATGACTCTACAACTAAGTAGTTCTTATGGCTTCCTATGTTTCACAGCCACAGTTCAACTGTCTGCTAGATTTATTCATAGGGCTATCCTTTAAGCATCTTGGTGTCAGTATGACCAAAATACAACCTATCTTCTTTTTCCATGCCTTTTGTTTTCCCTACTCTCACCAATCTCCCATCTGATCAACCATGGAACCATTTTAAATTCTGCCTTACTATTCCAGCAATCATCCAAAGCTAGGCCTCTTGTGCCATAAAGCCAAGTTGTGAACGCAAAGGAAAAGTTCTTGAATTAAAAGTACTACTCTAGTAAACACAGGAATGATAAGAAAGCAAACAGCCTAATGCTGATATGGACAAGTCTGAGTGGTCTGGATAGAAGATCAAACCAGCCACAACATTCCCTTAAGCCAAAGCCTACTCCATAGCAAAATCCTAACTTTATTCAATTCTGTGAATGCTGAGAGAGGTCAGGAAATTGCAGAAGAAAAGCCTGCAGAGGTCAGTTCATAAGGCTTAAGGAATGAAACCATCCCCTTAACATAAAAGTGCACAGAGAAGCAGCAAGTGCTATATAGAAGTTGTGTCAAGTTATCAAGAAGATCTAAGATAATTCATTAAGGTGGCTATAATAACAACTGATTTTCAATGTTGACAAAACAGCCTTTTTTTGGAAGAAGATGCCATCTAGGACTTTCATAGCCAGAGAGAAGACAATGCCCAGCTTAAGTTTCAAAGGGCAGGCTAACTCTCTTGTTAGGGTTAATGTTAGCTGGTGACTTTATGTTGGAGGCCAATGCTCATTTTTCATTCCAAAAGTCACAGGGTCCTGAAGAATTATGCTAAATCTACTCTGCTTGTGCTCTACAAGTAGAACAATAAAGCCTGAATTACAGCATATTTACAGCTAGAACTACAGGTGCACACCACCACGCCTGTCTAATTTTTTGTATTTTTAGTAGAGATGGTGTTTCATGGTGTTAGCCAGGATGGTCTTGATCTCCTGATCCACCCACCTTGGCCTCCCAAAGTGCTGGGGTTACAGGTGTGAGCCACTGTACCCAGCCCATTTTGACTTCTAAGCAGAAAATGTATTCCTTTATTTAAGAAATACATTTTGCAAGACTATATCTGCCATAGGCAATGGTTCCTCTGACAGATCTGGACAAAGTAAACTGAAAGTCTTTTGGAAAAGATTCACCATTCTACATGCCATTAAGGACATTTGTGATTCACGGAGGAGGTAAAAATACCAAGATTAAGAGTAGTCTGGAAGAAACTGATTCCAACCCTCACGGATGACTCTGAGGGTTCAAGACTTCAGTGGAGGAAGGAGTCACTGCAGATATGGCGGAAACAGCAGGAGAACTAGAAGAACTAGAGTTACAAGTGGAGCCTGAATATGGGACTAGATTGTGGCAATCGCGTGGTAAAACATTAACAGATGAGAAGGTGCTTCTTACGGACGAGAAAAGAAACTAGTGTCTTGCAATAGAATCTTCTCCTGGTGAAGCTATTGTGAAGACTGTTGAGATGACGACAAAGGATTCAGAATATTACATAAACTTAGTTGGTAAGCCGGTGGCAGGGTCTGGGAGGACTGACTGCAATTCTGAAAGAAGGTCTACTCTGGGTAAAATGCTACCAAACAGCCTCACATTGCTACAAGGAAATCTTTCATGAAAGAAAGAGTCAATTTATTTGAAATTTGAAAATAAATTTTCTCACCCTAAGCAAACTTATCACAGACCTATAGAAATGTTAAATATCAGCATGTCTTTCCATATTTTCTATCTTTCCTTCCTCCCACCACCCTCCTTTTTTTCTCCATATATTAAAAAACAAAAAACAAAAAACAAAAAACCACTTCTCTGGCTTTGAGATGTATGGCTGGAAAGTACATCTTAAAAAATTAAAATCCCAAAGGCAAGTTTTATTAGCATAGTGCTACTGACTAGAGAGAGAAGGCATGGTCACTGGAGGTTAAATAGCCTAGCCTTAAAGTCCTGCCGTAGATAATGTAAATACACATTGATAATAGTAACACAATGCACACAGCAAAATGGAACCAAGTGAAATACAGTGTACCGCCCCTATTCCTTCTTCCCTTTGTAGTACAACTCTTTTTTTCATTTGCGGGTAGGGAAGTGTATTTGGCTCAAAAGAAGGTTTTCAGTCTTTCTAGTTTGGGGTAGAGGGACCTTGAGAGGGGGAGGGAGGCATCTAGACTTACAGGCACCTCTGAATCTTGTGTAGCTGGAAATCTTTTTCAAGGTAAGGGGAAAAATGATGAGACAAGAGCAAGACCTGTTGTTGCTAGCTATGCCCAGACATACAAAAAAAGTGTCAAGATGCTCTCACTACAAGCATTTTGTTGGCCCATAATGATCCATGGATTCCAAAGCATATATAGACCTTTCCTCTAACTAGAACAACTGGCTTAACATGCTTCAGTAGTTAGTCTCCTAAAAAGCTATTCGTATGATAAAGCAAAAATGTTTTAAGCAGCACAATGAGATTAGAAAGGCATGTTCTCTCCAAGAATAAAAGCAATGACAAATGAATAGTCTTTAAAAATAAAAAAAACCAAACATTATATTAAACTAATGAGCCAGAAAAAAACACAATTCACAGAAGTCAATGAAATAAAGAACAAAAAAGATGAACATTAAGATATAGTAAAAGTTTGTTGTTTTTTAAAGCATCTATGAAATGTGTATAAACTCTTTTAATGTTCTCAAGTGTACAACTTGAAGATTAAGGTCTTCAAGACAGAAGTAAGCTTAGTATGTACACAGTGAAAATGTTTAGGTAATATATGGTATACTGCAGTAAAATTTAATATCTCACGAACTTTAAACAAAACAATCCTTATATTTTAACTACTACAGCATCTGCTTGAGTGTAAACTCTCTTCAAAGTTCAACCATCCTAAGTTATTAATTAAAAATCACATCTGTAGCATAAATTTTATTTTTTGTACATAATCTAAAGGTTATAATAAACAGATTTATTTAATCTTCAAAATAATCATATGCTGATTTACTTATTAAAGGGTTGAACTAACCATTATCTAATGAGATCATAAAAGTATGAGTGAAAACCTGCCTATTCTAAATCTCTCCAGAGAACATTAGCAACATTTCTAACAGGTATACTATTACACCTTTGCAAGTTTTAAGGAAAGTAATCAGTAAATTGTCTGCACAGTTCTTAATTATGTAGATCTGACATTGACTGCCTTTCAAAAGTTATACTTATTTATCACCATCTTTAAAAGAAATTCTTAAAAAGGAAGAGGCAGGATAGAGAAAAAACCAAAATAAATTAATTCTACAATAGGTTAGTAGCACTGGCATTAAAAAAAAAAAAAAAAGGAAAAAAGCTGGATAGACAGTAATACTACTGACTAAACGGAGTTCACAGTTATCTGTGGATTTCAGTTCTTAGACTATTAGTAAAAATCAAGTACAAGCTAAACTTTGTTACCAAGTTGTCATGTTCCTAGAAATTTTCAGTCCTTAAAGATAAGTCCTGAGAACCAACCTGGCTATCTCTTCTCGATGAGCAGTCCAATCTCGGATATAGTCTTCCTGCTCTTTAATCCGGTGCTTGAATGAAGAACTAGTAGGCATTGCTGATCCAGCGCTCTGCAAGCGAGTGGTTTTCAGGGCTGGAGAAGTACGTAGACGGGTATGTTTAGGGGAATTACGGTTTGATCCAAATTCATCTTCTGAGGTGGAAGCATAATCAGTAGGAAAGCGCCTCCATCTTGAATTTACTAAATTAGTTTAATTATTAAAAAAAGAATTATTATGTTATCATTTAAAGGAGGTAAAATAAAAGTCATGACTGCAAAACACCATGAGAGCGTACACACAGCACAATTTTCAATAACTGACATACACATACCTCACAAAAACCATTAAGTCTACTACTCCTTAGAGATAGAAACATTACACTTCGGTGAATTAAAAACAATAAATAATCAAAAACAACTGAAAGACCATGTTTTCCATAGTGTGGTGAATAAACATTCAGATGAAAAATTTCACTAATGATAAACAACTAAGCAAGCTCTATCCATTGATGTTTAACTGGAGTACTTTTCAATTGCAAATATTTCTCATTTGAGTGAAAATATGAATTTTTCAAAAAAAAAAGACAGTAACAACATCAACGACAACAAAAATAAAAACAAGGGAAAAGATTTCCTCATGCCACATAGACTTTCAACATGGAGATGGTAAAAACTCTCTTTTCCCAACATACAAATGTGCATAATTCCAGCTGTGGAAATTATGCCTTTATGGCAGAAAAAAAAAAAAACATTACCTCTGTCATTCAACATCCTGTTATGCTATGGTTGGAAAAAATCTTTTTACATGGTAAAAAACACAACAAAGCATCTTCAGTACAACTCTCTGCTGCTTTGACACTGAAAGCATATGGTGAAAATAGACAATGGCATAAAATCTACAAAAAGCGAAACTCTACAAGTTTTTGTCACAACCACTGACATTGAAGGCACAGGAGATACTGTGAAGAGTCACATTAAAGAAAGTGGTAATCACTTTCTTATTTACAGTTAGTAAAGACATTTAAAAATGATATTGCTGACACATTAAAAATATCAAGACAAATTAATGCAGACACTTTACTACTGTTAATATGAGAATCAAACATACAAATAATCTGTGAAGCATAAATAGAGGTAAAAAAGAGAGATAAGGGCTAATTCCTGGTAAACTTCACAAGGGCAGGAAACATGTCTGTTTAATCCAATAATATATACCTAGCACTTAGCAAAGTGTTGGCTAGCAAATGTTTAACAACTATTTTTGAAAAAAATGTAAGAATTCCTGGATATAAACATTTACTTTTCCGAAACCTAGTGAAAAGCATTAAATCTTGTTGTTTAAAGTGATAAAACTTTAGTATCTTTTTCCTTTTTAATAGAAACTGAGCCTAAGCTGCATAGATGAGTGAAATCCAGAATTCTTCCACCCTCCTCCACTCAAATTTTATACCTTTTATGTCTTTTCCTCCAAAAACTACATTTCTACCAGGGCTCTCTAAGGCTGAGGTGGCTCTCAGGTAAAACTGGCATACATGGCTACCAGAACTGGCTTCAGAAACAGAGAATCCTATAATGAGAAATATGCCATAAATTAGAGCCTGCTGATTTGTCTTTATTCACATTCCTATTTGGAGATTCTGATGTTTGGAACTAGATTCATAGGCATGAGATAATGAACATATGCAGAAGTTTATGGCTCTCTGTAAAAGTGTATGCAAATGCATACACTAGGTAATTAGGCATAGATTTTTTTTTGAAGAGGAGCTTAAATATAACTTCTGATTTTAACATTGTAAAATAATTTATTAATATAGACAATACTTTTACCGTGGTGAAAATGTACTCATTTCTAGATATATAAAAACTTTTATGAGTTGAAGTAATCCTGAGATTTGAAACCAATTTTAGGAAAAGTTTAAGAACAACACTAAAGAGGTCTAGAAAAATATCAGAAATATGGCAGACAAAATCAGAAGTAGTGTAAACAAATCTGTACTTTTCAAAAAAGCATTTCATTAAACGCTAAATGTGTTTATTTTGCTATCTTCCAATATAGTTCATAAATAAGAAAAAATCATGTGTTATATCAAATTTCCTGATTTTTTATTAGGAAACTATGGTCACCATACATACGATTAGAAACTAGAAAGAAAAGAAAAGCAATTAACAAAGAGCTGTAATAAATTGCAGAATATATGAAAATGTAAGAATGATAAAACTAAGACAGTTAATTTGGAGATAGTTTAGAAAGAATGGCATCAATGGCTACATATTTCATGGCAGACTACATGAAAGCAGAATGAGAAATTGAGTACCAACTGCTAATAATATATGTTAAATGTCAGGTGACCACATGTAAGTAGAGCCAGGCTAGAATTAACTTTTAATAGTCTAAGCTTAGGCTCAAAACACAATTATATTTTGAGGAAAAGAAAGTAAAAGAAAAACTTCTTTTACACAAACTTTCCATCTCTTGTCATAGGCCGGTCCACTTAGAAGTCTGTAAGAATAGTAAAGCTACTAACAATGTCTTTTAAAGGCAATCAGGGGCCGGGCATGGTGGCTCACACCGTAATCCCAGCACTTTGGGAGACCGAGGCGGGCGGATCACAAGGTCAGGATATCGGGATCATCCTGGCCAACATGGTGAAACCCCATTTCTACTAAAAATACAAAAATCGGCTGCATCTCAAAAATAAAAACAACAAAAAAGCAATCAAAAGAATAAAGCATATTTTAAAAACTAAAAGGTAACATCTTTAGGTATGTTCTTTTAAAACTGAGGAGAAAACTGGGTAAAATAGTGTATAGCAAAGAAGTAAAAATATGACTAAAATCATTAAGTAATTAAAAGCTCCCTTTGCCCGTGGAAAACATATCATACGTGGTGTGCTAAGAAGAAAAGCTCCAGCTACCTCTGGACACACAGAGTCTGTGTAACCAAAGCAGCAGAGCTGAGACTGAGTGAAATGATGGCTACTGGTGGAGAAGGGACTGGGAAAGAGAGTTCAATGCTAGGGCCCCTAACCTGTTATTTTTCTCAAAGAGTTTATTTCAAAACTTTTTGCTTTCTTAACATTTGCTTCCAAACTCTAGCAGCTATCCTTTTTATTTTTTCTAAAGAAAGTTCCCTATCACCTGTTAACACCAAAGAAACTTCAAGTTAAAATATTTAAAATTTCCCCCCAAATCTACTTATTTCATAGAATTTTAGAACAGAATGACCTTTGACAAGAGTCTAAATTCTTTCATTTACAGAGAAGAAATAGGCCCAGAGAGGTCTTACCTTGCTAAAATCAAAGTATAAGCCAGATCTATGGACTCCCAGAGTTCAAAACTCATTCTTTGAAATTCCAAGTGTTATGATATCAATTCTACATTTTTGTTTCCAATAAGACTAAATTTTTTTTTTTTTTTTTTTGGATACAGAGTCTCCCTCTGTCACCCAGGCTGGAGTGCAGTGGTACCTTCTAGGCTCACTGCAACCTCTGCCTCCAGGGTTCAAGCAATTCTCCTGCCTCAGCCTCCGGAATAGCTGAAATTACAGGCACCGCCACCACGCCCAACTAATTTTTGTATTTTTAGTAGAGATGAGGTTTCACCATGTTGGCCAGGCTGGTCTTGAACTCCCTGACTTCAAGTGATCTGCCCTCCTTGGCTTCCCAAAGTGCTAGGATTATAGGCGTGAGCCACTGTGTCCAGCCAAGTTGTTTTAAAAAGACATCCTAAATTTCTCATGTAATGATAGTTTTTCTGATTTCTATCTGTGTTGAAGAAAAACTTTCTTTCTCTTGGATTTTATTCGGCTTAAGTAACAATTTATAAAAATAAATTTGATTTGATTAGTATATTATTAGGCTCATTTGATAGGTTGGTATTAATAAGGCATTTAATGATAGATCATTAAATTGAAATTCATATTATAGGTGTCGGAAATGCCAATCTCTAAGAAACTTATTGGGTAGTAAAGGCCTAGACAGCATATATATTAAAATGAAAGTTCCAAGATGGGCTTAATTTATCTTGTAGGTAGAGCTACAGCATTCATTACAAAATTTATTTTAATTATAAAATGGGCAACATTCCCTCTTGTGTTGTAGTACTAACCTACTATATTCACTACAAAAACATACTATCATCCATGATGTCTAGAGAATTAAAAATGAAAAAAAGAGTTGTATCATATTTCTGTGAGTGTTCCAATTTCTTTGTTGGCATTAAAACATACAACTACAGATTTTGCACACACACTTCAGAAAACACACATTGCATCTTCATACTACATCAGAATATTTTAATGGAAAATTACCACAAATATCTTTTGCATGTATATTTGTGAGCATTCAGCAATAAGATCACTTGGGGGAGAAAAACTGATAATGCTCTGTTTTGGCCTTTGACCTGGAGAAAGAGTTAATTTAAGCAATGCATGTCCAATATTTAATTTCTACTGTCTATAAATTTTGAAGATTAGAATTAAAAAGGGAATGCAAACAGTCTAAAAAAAACTCTAAGAATATTAACAAATGTTTTTATTGTCTAAAATGTGCACTTAAAACATAATGAAAACCAAGTGTTTTATTTTGATAATTCAAGGTCTTTAAATTTAAATATATCTTGCCAAAATAAATCTGGATATTTCAGTTACAACTTGATACTAAAGAATCATTGAAGGAATTTTTTTGGGGGGAGGAACTAGTTAAACTCCTAGAAGCAAACTACATCAGAGAAACATAAAAAACTCTTCTCTATCTCTTGCTAAATCTGAGATTTTCAATCTTCTATTTTTATCACACACATTTCTTAAAAAAAAAAAAATCTTTTTTTTTTTTTTAATAGAGACAGGGTCTCACTGTGAACCAGGCTGGAATGCAGTAGTGTGATCACAGCTCACTGCAGACTTGAACTTCTGGGCTCAAGCAATCCTCCAACTTTGGTCTTCCCTAAAATACTGGGATTACAGGCATGAAACACTGTGCTGGCCTAAAAGTATTTTAAAGACACAATCTAAAATATGGAATTTGAAACATTACAGAACTATTTTTACATATCCAATTGGGACAATATCACAGGTGCTAGGTTCATATTATTTCCAAGGTCTTGAAAATTTATACTGTGCACAGCAACACTGAATAGTATGATTTAACATTCTTTTAAATCATGTTTCAAAAGATAAGATTTTTCTTTTCTTTTTCTATTCAAAATGTTATGATTATCTTAAACAGAAATGTCATAATATCAAAGGCACCTAAATCAGCAAAATCAAACAGGTATGTTTGTTTGTTTGACTACCTTCTCCATACAGCTATCATAGTATGTTCCCACTGAATGAAAGATCCTGGCCACTGTCCTAGATAAGATGTAATACCATGGGCATCTTGAGAGAATCTGAATATACAACCCTAGATTACAAGGTGGCTTTAAGCTCATAAGGTGGAATAAAGAATAGAAACTGGGTAAAACATCAGAACTGCAAAGATTTTAGTCAACGATACCAAAACCTTTATATTGTATATTGACCTTGCATATGCTCCTGATAATAATCCAGTAGATTCTGTCTTCTGGAAGCTTGCACACAAGTAAACACTGAACTATTTCTTAGAGCTAGAATAAATATGGTCGAAAAACAACAGGCTGGGCATTTACAAAATTCTCATTCCGCCCCGGCCACAGCCATGTGCACAAGGCAGGTTATTTCTTCTCTTGGCCTCAGTTCCTTCAAGGGAATAACCCTCCTAACTCTAAAATTCCATGGTTCTAATTATTTAATACATTGCTATTAAGTATGAAAAGACCAAAATCATATACTTCATTTTGTCCTAGGGAATTTCATACACAATTCAAGGTTCTTTTTGGACACAGAAAACTGAACATTTATCAAGTTCTGTATTCAAAGCAGCAGAAATGAAATTTATCTTTATAATAGCATCTTGCAGTTGTTTCTTAGACTTGCTGAAGTAATCATATTTAGCCTGCATCTCAAGCCTTATCCTAAATATCGAGGAATAAAGCCACATCATGTGTTAAGAGGTACTCCAAGCTACTTGGTAACATATAAATTACGTTAAGACAGGAGAATACATGCATATCTTAATGTACTTAAATGGAGATGGGTGATAAAACAAGGAGTATAGCAGAAGAATTTCATCAGGAAACGCAGTGTAGATGAAATGTGAATTGAAAAGGTAGAGCTATAAGCAACAACAGAATAAAAACCAACCAAAATACAGTAGTTAGTTTTAAAATATTTGGCAATAAATTTTTGAACTGCCAGCCAAAGCTTCAAGTGTAGAAATGAAGACTGGGGTAATAAGGAAAATGATGTCTATGTTTTACTGGAATCGTGATTATATGTTATCTGGCTTCAGCCTACATCCATTCCTACCAGAGACAGTGACCATCATTACCAAACCCACTGACCAGCAAAGAGAGACAGGTGAATGGAGTGGAGGAGAGCAGCAATAAAAAGAGGAAGAAAGGTAAAAAAGTATTGTATGCAAAGTACCGTTCCTTCTGGGTCTTGTAGGATACGGTGTGGTAGATGTAAACCAATCAAAAATAAAAAGATGAGATTTCACGCCAACTTCCCCTCCACTCTTAACTCAAGACTTAGGGCTCACTTAGATGTCTGCTGACTGAAAATAATCACCCATCTTCAAGTCTGTTATAACAGCTGCTCTCCCACATTGGCCTTTTCAGCCACGCCCTCATATGAAGCTCATTATGAAGTAATGAGAGCATGCTTACAGGATACAAACAAATATCCACCTCATCACTCTTTGGTCACACATGATCTCAATGGCTTCAGCTCTGAATACGAAGTACATAAGCAAACAAATATAATAATAGCAGTTAAATTCTGGTGGAGAGTAAGTAGTTTTTGTAGTTATCATATTGAATTACACCTAATTACTAGCGTTAAATGATATAACAGCACTTTGTGAAATAATACTCATAACCAGTAAAATTTCTACAGCTCGGTTTGGCCAATATATGCTGAGTGATTCCCCATGAATCCATCTTCTTCCACTGAAATAAATTAAGGATTAGTTTTCACCTGCTCCAACTATAAACAGATTTAACTTTAAAAAGTGTAGGTAAAGGACGAGAGACATTTCAAAATAGGTAAGAAAAAAAAAGAACAAAACACTGGTTATTTCACTTAACTCTGAAAGGAATAATAAAGCATATACTGCTTTTCTTCAAGTTCTTAATGGCTTTGAATTGTGTGAGGATATTTAAAGGTTAAATACATGCTTTTAGAAGCACAATGTTAATTCCTATTATTTAAACCAGGTAATTCCAGATAATCTAATTTTGAAACACAAATCCAAATATATCACCAACAGGAAAATTAAAACTCCTAAATCATCTCAATGAATTCCTAATTTTTGAAATCACTATTTTGCCCCAGGACTTTAATTGGAAGTATATATAACTTCTGACTTTTCCGTTTACTATGCTAAATAAAATTATTTCATAGAAAAACCCCCCTGTATATCATAACTTTTCTTTTGAATGAGTATCTTGGGAAGACAACTAGAAATTTAATTTTTTTTAAAAAGGTACCCCAAAATATACAACATGCTAATGCTATTAGAAATCTGGATCCAATTTACCTGAAGCAGAGCCATGAGTGGAGGTCATACTTTTGACCTTGGAGTCTGAGAGTCGAGAGATACTGTTAGCTCTAATTCTAGGAGAAAATTTATCTGATGGTACTAATCTGGCTCCACTTCGAATGATGGCTTCTGCGGTCCTCGAAGAGGCACTACTTCTAGAAATTGTTGCTTCAGAGTCACTACGAGCTGACAGAGAGCCAAGTCGTGTTCTACGAGGCTGAGCCAGTAAATCAATCCGAGAGATGCTGCGCCTTCCTGTGGGAGGTTTTGATGTAGAACTTGTTGTGGATACTTCAGAAGCAACAGATGCTTTGTCGGCATCAGCAAGTTCACTGTCTGAAGCTTCACCAAGTCGTGCTCTGCGCAAGAGGGAAGTCCTGGTAGGTCGTGGCCTTGGAAGAGTGGTAGATTTACTGGATGAACCAGATACTACAGGAGAAGTCTTAGATTTCGTTATTTTACTTCCTTCCAGTTTGGAATGTACATGCTCATCAGCTGAGGTAAGTGGAGTCCGAGCATGAGGTTTACAAGAATAAGTTTCTTGATCAGATGACATAATATCAGAGATAGCAGAGTGAGGTACACTGGAGGTTTGGTCATCATCTGTTAAGTCCACTGAAGGCTGTCTTATTCTCCCACTGGATTGACAAATTTACGACCATCTGCTCTTGAACCCACGTCTGTGGAACGACTTTTTGTTTTCTTTTCAACTTTTTCCCTAGCACCTGAAGTTGATGCTTTTGTAACATCTTTGGAAGGAGAACCTGTGGAACACCTATCTTTATAGAGGCTAGTGAAACTCTTTCGCTTTTGCGTAGACTTTCTCTCAGTTTCTCCAGTAACCAGACTGATTGTACTAGCTGTATCTACATCAGATTCTGGTGAAATAGAATTGTCTCTATTATAACTGGGAGTATCTGGTCCTTCATCAGCTTTATTATCTTCACGTAGTTTAGCTTCTAGAAAAGCCATTACCGCTTCTGTGTCTCTTTAGAATAAGGGTTGTGTCCATACTAGAATCAGGATCCAAACACTCACTTCTTTCCCGTATTCTACTTGCAGATGCTAATGCTAAAGAAGAAGGAGTAGAAGTATTCTGTTTATTTATATGGGGAATAAGTTCTATGGGTATGTTTGAGCTGGGCTTTTCTATAGTGAAGCTCCCTTGTCGCACTAATGACTTGGAGGATTCCTTCTTGTCTCCTCCCTTTGGAGTCTGAGTTTTCAGAATCTCCTCAGCTTTCTTCTCTTGCTCTCACTTTGTGCCACTCTTTCTCCTTTGCTTGTAGAATGTCCTGAAATTTTTTCTGGAGGTTGTGATTCTTGTTTAAAAGATTCTTCCCTACATTTATCTGTCTGACCTGAAACAGTTTTGGAAGACAATTTAGTAGGTGTCCACTGAGCCTCCTCCCTTTGTTCTTGCTGTTGAAGTTTTGCTAATGTTTGCTTTACCAAAGAAGCTTCCTTATCAGTTTCATTTTTCTCCTTTCCAGGAGCAGAGCTACCTAAGTGAAGTAGGGTTTTATTATCTCCACCAGTTTTGAGAGTCTCTCCATTTACTGCCCTGTTCATTTTACTCAAAGGTCTGTCAGTATCTTGTTTATCTTTCTGGTATACCTGTGTAGGTGTTTCTTTCTCCTGAAGTTCTGTGTCCTGTTTTTCTCCTATCTCTGACCTCTGTGTTATAACCTTTGCTCTGGGGCTCTCAAGACACTTTTCTTCATTTGGAAGCTGGGGAAGAGTTCGTCTCCTTCTCTCTCCCTGGCTAGCCAAGGAAGTTGCAGAGCCAGTACTTCTCACTGTCATGCCAGACTCACTGATCTCTGTCTCTATAAAATAAAAAACACAAAGAAACAACTAATTAAGACAAAAAATAAAAATAAAAGGAGCAGGAGTATCATACAGTTTCTGTCAGTGTCCACAAAGACTGGTTCCAGACCCCTTCTTCTCCCAGGATACCAAATTCCAAGGAAGCTTGAGTACCCTATAGAAAGTGGTGTAGTATTTGTATATAACCTACTCACACTCTCCCATATACTTTAAACCATGTCTAGATTACTTATAATACCTAATACAATGTAAAAACTATGTAAACAGTTGTTATACTGTATTGCTTAGTGAATAAGCAAAAAAAAAAAGTCTGTACATGGTCAGCAGAGATGCAATCATTCCTTTTTCCCCCTCTCAAATATTTTCAATCCTTAGTTGAATTCACAGATGCAAAACCCACTAGTTCAAAACCTATGCATACAGAGGGCCCAAAATATTACATTAGACTTTGAGATGTAAGTTAAAAATGACTTAAGTATAAAAAACAAATGAGCCAACATTGTGACTAAGTAGTTTAAAAAGTAAGTACAATTTCGAGCTGCACAAGTAAGCAATTCCTAGAGGAGTTAGGAAGGAAAATTGCATGAGATAAAAAGAAGAGTCATCTGATCTTTCATATATTTTCTATTTATTAATTGATAAAATTATACATATTTGTGGCATACAATGTGATGTTTTGACAGATGCATGCCATTATGGAACGGCTAAGTCAAGCTAATTAACGTATCTATTACCTCACATACTTATCTTTTTTGTGGTGAGAACATTTAATATCTACTTTCAGCTATTTCAAATATAAAATGCATTGTTATTAATTATAGTCATAATGGTATATAAGGGTCATTCTGATCTTAAACCTAAATATACTGCTATTCTTTCCTCTTAAGGCATTTTATAGAAGGAAAGTTCACTGTGTTCATTCTCACTTTTGTAATTTTCCATCCTTGAGGTTTGCTAAAAAAACCAGAATCTAACGATTACAGATTCATACAGAGAATGTCTAATAAACATTGTTTATTTTCTATATTTTCAATTACATAGTAGAGAAGAACATACCTAGTTTTTAAAAGGCATTAGTATCTACTTGAAAGAATGACAATTTTGGATTTCTTAAGAAAAATAAAAAATACAGAACTTTAACAAGATTTTAAAAAAATGTATAGCTGATTAAAATAATTTTTAAAATTATAAAATAGCAGACTTTTCATAGTTAGAACATGGCAAACTTTTATAAATTGAGGGATTTAAAAATTATAGTCTTCTGGCTATTGAGCCCACATATGGAAATACAAAATCCCTTTCTTTTTTGTCAAGTAAGTAGAAGCCAATGAGAAAATACGTATTTTAATTTTTCCACATGAGAGAATTTAAGAATATTTAAAAATTTTCCTGAATGTTATAAATGGAAAGTATTTCTGAGAAAAGGGAAAACATCTTTTCAGGGAAATGTAAATTAACATATAAAGCTTCCTAATCTTTCAGGGATAAATGGTAAAAGATACTAAATACAGCTTCTGTGGGTCTTTTTATTCTCTTTATAATCTTAAAAGTTTATCTTTTAAATATTATATCAATACAATGGTTATGATGGAGGAAAATACTTACTGAACTGATATTTAACTTTAATTTAGTCATTAGTCATGTTATATCTTATTTTGTTTCTTCTTTCATATGTCTTATCTCCTTAGTGCTAACTGAAACATCTAAAATGTAATGCTATTTTACCCTTTTGTATTTTTCTAGTATTTCTCATACTGACCCGCTCCTAATATACATTCAATATGTTTAACAAAAACATTTTAGGATTTAAGTGGATTTATCAGCTTATTTAAATAAACTCATTTAGAATACGATAAAACAGAAATGAAACCATGAAAGGTAAGTGGTCTATTATTTTTTATAACAAGGGTAGAATTTTGCTTTTCTCAAATAATACTAAATAACTTTATAATAGATTCTTTGGTAAATTTATCTAGCCTTCTGTCTGGTTTGTTTCCTAAACATAATTTATATGAACCAAATGATTTTCTTCCCTCCAAAGAATTTCTGGTAATACTATCAATTACTTCTACATTCTACATTCTAACAAAAATAAATGATGTCGCTTTTCTAGTACAATGCTATGTAGCTTCCTCAAATACTTCTAATACTTACAAAATTCTTAAAACAGATTTTTGGGGTGCCACAAGCCCTGAGACAAAACAAATTTCCATTTTCAACAAGAACAAAATTAAGAAAACAGATAAAAGCCAGCTACAATATCTCATTGAGGGTCTTTTTGCTTTTAACTATAAATACTTATTTTCCAACTTGGGTAAGTTTTTTATTTTAATTTTTTATTGTAAGTTAACAATTTATGATTGTAGATGTTTATGGTGTACCAAATGATGGCCATAAGGACATGCGAAATAATTAAATCAAGCTAGTTAGCATATTCATCACCTCAAACAGTTAACATTTTTTGTGGTAAGAACATCTAAAATTTACTCTTAGCAATTTTGAAATGTACAATACTATATTATTAACTATATTCACCATGCTGTGCAATAGACCTCAGGGGGAAAAAAAAAGCTGCTTCCTCCTAACTCAGATTTTGTACCTTTTGACCATTATCTCCTCATCCCCCCTTTCAGGGGCTTATTTTTAATTAGGAAACTAATGAACAAATAATGAAATCCTTGGAGGCATATGATTTCATTTTGTCTAAAAGCCTTTATATTTCTGTTCACGGAAATATAAAAGGTAATAAAAATCATACTACATAGATTTGTAAGATTATTCCTTTTCATTAAACATATGACATAAAGTAGGCACTCAATATCTGTTTTATTTATGAATAAAATTGCCTATCTTCATCTTATTTTTAATTTTTAATTTATACGTATGAAATATATATATGCTTCATCTATATATGTAATATATATACACATATGTATATGCTTCATTTATAAATTATTTCCTTATCTTCAGTGAAGATTATACTTTAATGATAGCTGCATTGGTCAAAATCCTATCTTAAGATATCAGCATGTCAGAAAGAGTAGGAAGAATTTTCATTTAAAAGTAAAAACACAACATTTAAAAATCATTCTTATTTTCAACAGCAGAAATTTACAACTAAAAGGAAAAGTGCCTTGGAATGAACTATTAAATCCAAGCTGGTGTCTGTCCATCTGTCTGTCCTTAGGAAGTCCTGACTTATGAAGTCCACAAAGTCTCTTTAAAAAAGTTTTATCACTTTGAATTTTTCCCCCTGCTTAAAATCCCTCAAAATATAAAATGTACAATAAAAGCCAGCTTTTTATTTATAAAGAAATTCATATATCAGCATGAGAATACGTGAATATGTTTATTAAGGTTTAACTTACTTTTTACTATATAGATTTGGCTTGTCTTTTATAATAACAACTGATACATGATTCACAAAAAAAGCAGAGAAGGAAAGAGCAAGAGAGAAAGACAGAGAAATGGAGAAAGAGAAGAAAAAGGGAGAAAGAATGAAAGGAAGAAAGAGAAAGAATACCATTCTCTAAAGGAAGAGGTGCAGAAAAATCCATTATCCTTTCTTCTTGATCATGCCTTGTATGATTAGCAGCCAAACTAGCCCACTGTGAAACCCAACGTTTGCTTCCCGATGAAGATGTGCCTTCCTAAAGGAGGAGAAAAATAAGAAAACAATTCGGCCTGGTCATATTGGAGTCTCATGAAAGAGAACTTCATTTAGTCACATTAACGTATCATACAAACCCATAAATAAACCTCACCTTGCTATATTATTTATTAAATTTTCTCTTACATAAAATAAAAATTCTCTAGAAAATAAAGATTTTCTCTGAAAAAAAAAACGAAGTCACTAAAACTGACACCACTCAATGAAAATCTAAGACAAGTCAAGGCTTCATATGAAAACTGTAATGACAAGCAGGGAGTGGAAAGGTATGACAAAAACTTTATTTTGAACTAGTCAAAACAAATATTTTATTGAAAGTGTCAGATTTGGGCCGGGCGCAGTGGCTCATGCCTGTAATTCCAGCACTTTGGGAGGCTGAGTTGGGTGGATCACAAGGTCAATTTTAACATTAATAAACAAACATACGGGTCTATTTATCTGTATGAAAAAAAAAAATCTTATTTATACTTCATACAAATGTAACATTTTATTTATATTTATTTATACCTTTAGATTTTCTATTTTTATTTTATATTAATTTATATTTGTATATTATAAATTAGCTCATTCCTGAGAGACAGTATAGCATAATGAGTCAGAGAATGAAAGCTTCCACTGAATGTTAGCTCTTATTTGAATAAATAATACTTCTTAGATTTTTTTTTTTTTAACATTTCTTTTTGACACATCAATGTGGCATGAATTTCTAGTATCATTTCTGATAAAGGTAAAAAACATTTGTTAAGTGCATAAATCTCAGGCAAGTACTATGCTGGATGCTTTATATACTTCATAAAATTCTCTATAAATAGATTTTATCAAAAATGTCATTTGTGTAGATGAGAAAACAGAAGATAAGAGAGAAGTGACTGATTCAAAAGCTCTGAGCTAAAAATGGCAAAGGCCTTTCTAGCTCTACTACACATACTGACTCTGTAACTATCTTAACTAAGCAATCCTTAATTAATTTCATATTATTCTAATTATATCCTGGACTGTACTGTATTTGCACTTACTGTGGTATATAAATCGTATGTATCAGAAGTACCCAGGTACATGTTTCTTGGTATGATATACAGGAAACATATACTTCCAAGAAAGTATAAGCAGCACATGTTTCTTGTCTTATCTCATAATGCCAATCAGAACCAAGAGCATATAGCTCATTAACTGCTTATTGAAAGATAATATTTTCCTCATTGACAAAAGAATATTTTTAAAACCTAATAAAAACTAAAGTTGAATTACTGCAAAATTGCTTTAGGCTTTCATTAGAAAATAAAATTGTAATAAGTTAGTTTTTAGAAGCATTTTACAAGAAGATATACTAATTGCTTAAAATAATGTCATTTACAGATGATACGAATTCAGGCCAGGTGTAGTGGCTCACTCCTGTAATCCCAGCACTTTGGGAGGCTGAGGCGGGTGGATCACATGAGGTCAGGAGTTCGACACCAGCCTGGCTAACACGGCGAAACTCCATCTCTATTGAAAATAAAAAATTAGCTGGGCATGGTGCTGCATGCCTGTAATCCCAGCTACTTGGGAGGCTGAGGCAGGAGAATCACTTGATCCAAGAGGCGGAGGTTGCAGTGAGCTGAGATTGTGCCATTGCACACCAGCCTGGGCAACAACGCAAAACTCCGTCTCAGCCGGGGGTGGGGGCGGGAGGAATGTATACTTTATGCATACAAATAGGTACACAGAAGAGATGTATACCTCTGAGTGGTGAAATCCAGATGTAGACAGTGGTTTTCTTCTTCCATTACTGCAGCAGCAGAACTGAGAGCCCAATCTTTTATTAGATCTTTATGTTTTTCATTGATAACAGGCCTATTATAATCCTGATTGTCATCTACTCCAAACACCTAGAGGGAAAAATTATTTTATAAATGAAAGTGAAAAATCTGAGCATAAGATAAAATGTAATTAACATCAGAGGCAAAAAAAAAAAAATCTGAATTAATTTTAATAGTTAATTTCAAAACTAAGGAAAACCTGAATGACAGTAACAGCCAATTATGATAGCTGGAAAGGAAAGTAGGCAGTCATAGTTTATGTGAAAGTAACTACCCTTTTTTAACAATTAGCAAATGTCTTGTTTGATTAAAAAAAAGAAATATTCAAGACATATTTTATTTGTTAAAAGATTTAACAGGCCAGGTGCAGCGGCACACACCTGTAATCACAGCAC
Source organism: Ateles fusciceps (assembly GCA_036589455.1). Lineage (NCBI taxonomy): Eukaryota > Metazoa > Chordata > Mammalia > Primates > Atelidae > Ateles > Ateles fusciceps. The sequence continues at coordinate 12,585,036 of JAZHEH010002229.1, forward strand.
TTTGGGAGGCCGAGGCCAAGGCAGGCAGATCACTTGAGGTCAGGAGTTTCAGACCAGCCTGGCCAACATGGTGAAACCTCGTCTCTACTAAAAATACAAAAATTAGCTGAGCGTGGTGCTGTGCACCTGCAGTCCCAGCTACTTGGAAGGCTGAGGCAAGAAAATAGCTTGAACCCAGGAGGCGGGTTACAGCGAGCTGAGATTGCGCCACTGAACTCCAGCCTGGGCAACACAGTGAGACTCTGTTTCAAAGAAAAAAAAAAAAAAGGATTTAGTAACGTTTTTAAACACTACAATAATGCAAAGAGTTACAAAAAAAATAGTATCTCTGCAGTTTGTTTTCAGCTTGTTTCTTTGCTCTATTATTTTTGTGATACCCGTTGACAAACTCTAAACATGTGGCTCATTTTATCTGTTCCTTCCCAAGCAAATGTTTAACATTCACATATCTGTGTTAAATTCATACATAGAATTTTCTAAGATGCCATTTTATTGTATAATTGTGACATATTGGATAGCATAATTCTCAAACTGTATTTGCCTAACAACCACTTAAAAACCTTTGTTTGAAATACAAGCTCCAGGCCTATTCGGTCAGATTAACTGTTTCAAAAAGCAAGTTGTCAATGTTCAACACTTTTGAAAAGTTCTAAATACAAAGACAAACAATCGTTGAGCTTGAGCTTGTTTTTTTTATGGGCAGGACCCGAGTTTTACTCATTTCCTGGCAAATAACAGGCCCTGGATGTTGCAGAACGGATCGTAAAAGTTTAGGTGTATAAATTATAACATTCTATTGTGCTATTAAGTCTCTACTTTGTTCCCAATTTTTATTCTTTATAGTTATTGTTTGTGGCTCTGATTATTACAATCTAGAAAAATATCATGTCTTTGAATGAGCAATTTGCAGTTAGGATCTTTAGGATATAACCAGAGGGTCTTCATTTACTATAAGGAGAAACTACCTCAGGCTAAACTATTTTCTAGATATTAAGTTTTAATGGTCTTATAGCACAGCTATATGATAAGTTCTAATGTTCATATTTAGTGAAACAGGTATCAGACTTTCTCATTCACTAAAACTTGAAAATTTTACCACTAGATGGCCTTATTACTTAATATTTAATTCTAACATTATAGTTGTCAAGAATTATGATTTAATTTTCTCTTGAACTCTGCAATATTTAAATTATCTTTGCTGCAAGGGCAAATTATATATTGTTAATTTTAAATCAAGTGTGAATTTTAATATACGGAAGCACAGTGTACAGATGGGAAAAACAAAAACTGCTTCATTTTACTTAACATTAGAGTTAAGTGTAACAGCAGTGAAAAAACCAGAGTATTACCTGTGTTCTCTACCTTTAACCCCCATTCATAAAGAAAGCAAATTATAGCTATTCAAGTTAAGTGCGTCCGTCTTTAAAAAAATTAATCATTCCTAACTCAAGTAATTACACTCTAATGTTACTGAAGTTTACTCCCTTATTTTATAATTACTAAGGAAAATCTAACTGAAGTTTGAAAGTAAAAATTACCACATGAACTTGCATTTTTGCATCTCTTTGACATGTAATTTAGACATTACCTTAAGTGATTTTCTGATTTATTAATATTTAATTCTTATCCACATTAAAAACTTGATTTCCTCAAACATCTAAGCACCAGCAGTTTCAAATAAAATCTCATGAACCTCTCTAAATCACTTCTGACACCACTTTGAAATGACAACAAAAAACAAGAAGAACTAATCCTGTGAGGAAGGGGAGCTGAAGTTAGACAAAAAATACTTGGATGACGTTCGACAGACTCCTTTTAAAGCATTAGAGACAGCTATACATACATTATTAAGTAAATAACAATTATTTCTTCTCCAAACCAGTGGTAGGGCCTGACCTATTACAGTATGGAAAGAGAAGCCTCCCAATTTCATATCCATTTTGAGAGCGTTTTGAAAAACTAATGATAGCAATGACTACCAGTCCAGATTGAAATTGATATCTACTCGTTTCTATGTCAAAGTAGAAAAACATCCAATTACGACAACTTTTGTAGGAAAGTGAAAATACAAAGTTTATACTGTCTATATACTTAAAGCTAGTGTACTTTTCACACTTCTAAAAGGTACCTACAATCTGACAGAAGAGCTAATAATTGTACAGAACTTGAGAGCTCCTCAAAATCAAGACCAAGTATGCTAGGTTTTTTCACCTTTCATTCTAGATTCTGTTCCTAGGGGATTTCACCTAGGAACATCCAAGGCTTCACTTCGGTTACTAACTATAGTTGGTTGCTCACAAGTCACCCTACCTACTGGAAGGCTCAAAGGTATTTCGAATGTGAGCTCTAGGCTCATGATTCTCTTCTCTTCCTCACACTGATCTGCTCTCAATCAAAATCCCAAACATGAGATAGTACAAAGCCAGGTCTCTCATTCAGCGAGGAACTTCCGTAGGCTAGAAGTCCACAGTGGGGAAGGAGATGAGACACCTAATTTTTATACTTCCTCTCTAATAGAAGCTTGCACCCCAAGTTCGCCAGTTTCTAATTCTTCCAGAGTAGGGACAAAGGAAGGTGAAATAGGACAGGAATAGAAAATGTCTTTGTGAACATGCGCTTGCATGCAGAGCTGTCTGGGCCCAGCAGATGTTTAAAGACAACTCATTTGTATTGGGGGGTAGGAAGTGGCTTTCACATGTTCTCTCCTACAGTTCCCTTTATCCAAGTATATACATCTCTATTTGTGGAGTGGGCCATGATCCCTCCCCTGCGGTCTCTAGGCTTGAGGTAAGAAGCAGTACCTCCCTCCCTGTCCCACTCCAACAACCATGAAACAATCTTTTCTTCTGAATACATACGGATGATATTTGGTATTTCACTTTGGGATTTCACATCCAAAGCTCAGTGGCTACTGTAAACCATTTTAACAACCTGTTACTGGGGAATGGCACTATCCACAGGCTACTTGTCCAGCCACTATAGGGGATTAAAAACATCTGTATGCTTTTGAGGAGGTTAGGTCTCATAAAGGAGCTTAAAAAAAGAAGAGAATGTAAGCTGAAAGAACCATGCAGGACTGTTCTGTAGTTAAAACCAAATATCCATAAGAAACAAACTCTATTTTTAAATTTTAGTTTTAAAAGAGGCTAAACATTCTCCAGATAACGAAGTAGCACACTACAAACCAAACCTATGAAAAGTCTGACTTTGATTTCTTTCACTGGCATGTTATGATCATAGTCATTATTATTTAAAAGCTCAGTCTGTGCTAAGAAAATCCACGGTGTCCAATTCTGAAACCAGAATGGTGAGGATAAAGGATACAAGGTCAACTTTTGTGGGGATAAACATCCCATCTATTGAATGTTTGTAGAGAGGTCAAAATTTATATTTAGTAACATCAGACACAGGAAGCCTGATGATTGTGACAGAAAGTAGAGACCATTGTGAAGGAAGAGAAGGGCCATGGGGTAAGATGTAGGCATAAAAATATAGTAACGCAATGTAGAGCAAAATGATAATTCAATAGCAATATGCTAATTTATTAGTTTAAAAAATATCTGAATCAGTTGGAATTCAGCAATTCATCTTCCCACAGAAATGAGAAATATAATGGCAGATTAAATACCTAACTTCCACAATCTTAAAGTAACAACTGAAAAATAGTATTCTATTAGTATATCAATCACATCAAGGTGGCCAAGTAAAAATGTACTTAAGTTTCAACCTCAGATAACCAGAACATCTCTCTCCTCAGTGAGCAAAGACTTCTTGGGTAAGGAGAGCAGGGTCTCTGTTAGATCAAATCAATAACAGAGGTTCCCATGGCCCATGAAAATAATTTGACACAAAATTACTTTAAGAATTATGCAGAATTCTAGCCACTAGTGTCAAGGAACTAAATCAGGATGATTTAAGAGCAGAATTTATTTTTGTAATTTTCCATGAAAATCTAACTTTACTTTTAAAAAGAAAAATCTCTTAAAATTCAATGGAATAAATTATTCTGAATATTTAGCACAGCCATTTTTATCACATATTTGTAATCAACTTTTAAAATTCAGACAAAACTATTAGAAGAGCTCAGACAGGGGGTCAGGAGAGACATTTTATAATTTATCCTGTTACACAAATAAATATATGTACATGCACATTCATAGCAGTGTTATTCACAACAGCCAAAGGAGCAAACACAAATATCCATCTGTGGATGGTTTACGCACACAATGAGGTATTTATTCAGCCATACAAAGGAATGAAGTACTGAAAGACGTTACAGCAGGGATGAACCTTGAAAACATTATTTCAAGTAGCTGGTCACAAAAGGCCACATATAGTATGATTCCATTTCTATAAAATGTCCAGAATAAGCAAATCCATAGAGAGAAAAAGCAGATTAGTGGCTGTCAAGAGGCTGAGAGAGGAAGGAATGGGTAATGGCTGCTTAATAGATCTGAGAATGTTGTTTTGGATTGATGGAAATGCCCTGAAATTAAGATAGAGCTGACGGTGGCACAACATTGTGAATGTACTAAAAGTCACTGAATTATACATTTTAAGTGGCTAAAAGAGTCAATTTTATATTATGTGAATTTTACCTCATACTTTCTTTAAATGGGACTCTATCTTCTTCCTTTGCTCCTCTTTCTGGGTGAAAACATGCTCTTAAATCTGTCTTCCCTCTTAATCTACCTTGTGTCCTTGATTCTCCCCATTCCTTACAAGTCTTACATCTATAATCTCTTCCCTTCCATTACTTCCTACATCGTTCTCTATTCATTCTTTCATATCTCCAAATTACATTTAGATCTCATCTAATGCCTCTATAAATAAAATGTCCAATTTCTCTCCTCCTTATGGTCCATTTCCTGGTCATGCATTCCTTCTTCTAGTCCCTATAATCTGGCTATTCATCAATAATCATATTCCCCTTTCCTTGCAAAGCAGATTTTCCAGCTGGAAGCTGTCAGGTAGGTATTTCTAGGAACTCAAAGGTAAGTCTAGTCTATTTATCAAGGCATCTCTCCTGAAATTTATACATTTCTTTTTCTTCTGAGACTATCTATCTATCTATCTTTGCAGCTCTCATGTTTAATATTACAAAGCTAAGCTTATGATACATACAAGGTTTTAAACTATATATATTAACAAGTTATTTTGGAATCAAGATATAAACTAGTTTCAGCACACGAAAATGTAGAAAAATTTCTTTGTGGGGGCCTGGCTGGATTTCATCAATCTATACATTCATTGAAATATATTAGCCAATATACAACGAATCATACACAAATACTAACAAATGAAAAAGGATGTCACAAATTTTTCTAATTCATTCACTCAAAAGATATTTATTGAGTATCTAGTACATGCCAGGCACTGTTCCAGACACAAGGGATACAGATGTGAACGAGACAAATAACATCGCCTTAGAGTGGAAAACAGAAAGTAAACCAGATGGAAGTGAGTTCTATAAAGAAAACAGAACATGGTGATCTGATGGAGAGATACAAGTGAATGATGGAGCTACTTTAAACAGAGTGGTCAGTAAAAGCCACTTCAAAGTGAATTATGAGATGAATACAGAGTTTCCCTTACAAGACAAGAAGTTACAGAGATGGATGTTAGTGATGGTTGCACAGCATCATAAACGTACTTAATATCACTAAACCCTGCACTTAAAAACTGCTAAGAAAATTTTATGTTATATATATTTCATGTTATATTTTATGTTAAATTTTATGTTATATATATTTTCCCCAATTAAAAATATGGAAGGAATAAACAAAATGAATTCTGAGAAGCTAGGCATGCCAAAAACACAAGGAGGAGTGTATTAGATTGAGGGCACAGTAAGTGGGAAGTTCCTCAAAGGGGAAAAGAAAGAATTTCTTAACAACAGTAGAGAAAGGAAAATGAGGGGTAAACATACCATGTTAGGCTTCTGACTGAATAAAAGGTGAGGGTTCCCTCGTGAAGTTTTGGAAATTAACATAGCAGGAGAAGGTTTCTTATACTAGGAAGGAGACAGCAGATGTCAAGAAAGGTGGAGGAGAACTGATCAGAGAAACCAAAAGTAAAACTCTCCTGGTAGAAATTAAAAAAATATATATATAAATATAGAAAAAATTGCTCAGTCAAAAATAAAAATACTGACTCTGTTATCAAAGCCTTCTCCTATTGTCCAATACTCTTATTTGATCTCCTACTCCCTGAGTTCCCATGCACATCTAATTTTATATTTGAGTGGGCTTTGGATAGACTGCCTTCCTCTGAGTTCTATGTAGCAATGTCTACATAAATTTTGATTCTGGTTTATCATTGTTTCCCTGGCTCTTACTTGGATCTCATCTTAAATCTTGTTGTGACTTTCATGGTTTGGAATATTTCCCCAGGATCCAGGTTCTCAGCACTGACTTCCTTGAGCTGTCTGACTCACTGCTGTAAATGTTCTTCATCCCGTGTTTCTAGTTTTGTTATACGTCTCCTGGCTCTAGATTCTTCCCTACCAACTGTTGCCTATAGAACCAGCAGTGACCAGGCCCTATGAGGGAAGAAAATACGCTAATAAGAGACTTTTGCGGGGAGATATATTGACACAATGAACAAGAATCCAAACTCAGGACAAGAAAAGTATCTGGCATAGTTGGTCTAAGATATGAAATTTATGAGGAGAAATATTTCTTTTAAAAAGATAGCTCCTCAAGCCCTCCAAAATGATCAGTATTTTTTCTTGTTCCTTTAATGTTTAGCTTTCTGTTCTTATCACAAGTGTCTCCTACTTGCCTTAGGAGGCTAGGGAGTAACCCCGACAAGGTCTTCCTCCTGCCTCAGTGGTTATCTCTTTTGATGGAAGAGTGGAGAGAAGAAACTGGTACCGTGACGGAACAGTGGTTACCAGAGAGACCAAGGGAGAGAGGGCTGGGAGAGATTATCACTATTATGAAAGATAAATGCCTTCGGCAGTCAATAGCCCTTTCTTATAGTGTATTTCCATGTAAATTTAGATGTAAAACTTAAGAGGTCTTTATAAATATCAGGTATTTGCCAAGTAGCTGGGATTACAGGCACCCACCACCATGCGTGGCTATTTTTTTGTGTTTTTGTAGAGAGAGGATTTCACCATCTTGGCCACACTGGTCTTGAACCCCTGACCTCGTGATGCACCCACCTTGGCCTCCCAAAGTGCTGGGATTACAGGCGTGAGCCACCACGCCTAGCCAGGTAGCTCAATATCTTTTATCTACTCCCAGCACAGAAAAATCAGGATACAGCAGTTTAGCTTGGTTATCTCTTTAAAGAAATCCCATTTTAATGTTATGTACTTTTCCTAAGATAAGATGCAAATACATGGTTTGCTCATCTTCCTTAGACCAAGCATTACAATGTATTTTGGAGAAGAACTGCAAAGGTATTCTGTGCTCATCATAGTTAACATTAGTGTATCATGTGATATTGCTGCTTACTGGCTTCTCTTACCTCTGCTTTTTATTCCAAGATGGTACATATTCTCTTGGTTTTCTCTGATTCCTTTGTTTGATACTTTTAAGTTTCCTTTGTTTGCTCTTCTCCTTTGTGCGACAATGCTGGTGTTGCTGAGATTTTCATACTTTATTTCCTCTCACCCTATACATTTTCTCTGGTTGATCTCATCTCTTATTTTGTATTCAATTACTGCTATGGTTTGGATGTGGTTTGTCCCTGCCAAAACTCATGTAGAAGTTTAACTGCCAGTGGAATAGTGTTGGGAGGGGGAGGCCTAGTGGGAGGTGTTTGGGTCAAAAAGGCAGATCTCTCATGAATACATGAATGCTGTCTTGTGAGTTCTTGTTCTCATGGGAGTGGATTAGTCCCCTTTATAACAGACTGTTATAAGTGAGGCTGCCCCTCTTGTTTTGCCTTTTTGCATGTGTCCACTTTCCCTATGACTTTCTCTACCATGCTCTGACCCAACATGTAGCCCTTAACATAAGCCAGGCATATGCAGAGCTATGCTCTTGAATTTCCCAGCCTGCAGAATTGTGAGCTAAATAAACCTCTTTTCTTTATAAACTACCCAGTCTCAGACCTAACAATACAAAACATACTAAGACAGCTACCCTCTAGTGTCTAGTAATTCCCAGATCTGTATTTTTAGCCCAGACCTCTTACCTAAGACCTACACATTAACTGATTAACTGCTGGACATGACAGCAGCTTTTAAACTGCCCTCTGTGCTTCTGGCATTTCGATTGTTCAATCCACACTTTACACTTCTGACAGTGACTTGACCATGTCATTGCTCTACTTAAATGCTGTCAATAATTCCCCACTGCTTCAGCATCACACCTAAAGTTCTTAGTGTGATATGTAAAGAACTTCAATACTGAGTCCCATCTCATCTCCTCAAAAGTAACTGTGGTCCTCTAAGCAAGTTATGTGTGCTCCTGTGCTTTTGAATAGGCTGTTCCATATTTCTGGAAAATTCTACCTAGCATGCCTGTTACGGGATTAATTACATATGTTTAATGACTAGCTCAGCTGGCAATATTAAGGACATTTTATATGCTGGTACTAGGTTCCTGCAGTCATGAAGTTTACATTTGTTTGTGTCTCTCTCCAATGGGAGTGGGGGAGGTAACTGAATAAACAGTGAATTAGTGAAGTAGTAATAAAGCTTATGATTATAATGAAACAAACTGATGACAGTTAAAAAAAATCCAGTTTTTTTTAACTGGATGACTAAAGATTTCTCTGAGGAAGGAATGTCCTCTGAGGAAGACCTGAGATCTCCTCTTGGAAGCTACTGGTAGCTTTCCTCCAAAAACTTTATTTTTAAAGTCTTGGTTTTCATCTGTGTATTTCCATTCCAGTACACAGTTATTTCTTGAGAGAAAGAACTCAGTCTGTTCATTATGAATCACCTTCTTCTAAACACAAAGACTGGCACACAGTTAATGCTGAATTAAAGTTGCTAAATAAATGAATCAATGAAATAGAACACCTCTCAAATGATGAAGTGAAACAGAGTTAGACCACATGAACGTTTCCAGGACCAAAAAACATTTAAATTCAGTTAACAGCTGATGGCCCCAAGTTCCATCCCACACATCCAAACTTCAAAATGGAGAAACTAGATAACAATACTCAGCCAAGCAACTTGACATGATGCCTGTATCTACTCCTATCCTCCAAAAATGCTTTTTATGCCTTCCTTCTGACTGTTGGTCTTTGTTTTCTTCACAAGCACAGGTTACTTCACCTTACTCAGACATATGATTCCTGGTTCCATGCTTTTGTTTCCCCAGAGCTGGACTTGAATTAGCCAAAATTTGGCTTTAAGCTTTATTTGGATTCCAGCTAATGGAATCTCAGCTCTTTTCTTTGGCAGTCACAAGATAATGTAGTGAGCCTTGTTCTTCCCAGCAATATGGTCTCAGCTTCATTTTCTGGTTTATACAAACTAAGAATGACTTTGAATTATGTACCTAGTCACATACTACCGTTATTCCTTTAAATGACTCCTAAAGTCATTAAAGTTCTAAAGTCTTAGGTTTGTCTGTCCATAGTGTGACCATATAATCTGCTATCAAAATGGACTCTGAGAATAAAAAAATGATGCTTATGATAATTACAGGCAACAGGTATAAACCAGGTTTTGTGGCCACCCTCTCTATCCAGAAGTTTCCCGAAGAGTTTCATCTGCTACAATGACTTCTTTCTTGGCTTTCTGCCATCCTGGCCAAGCTAGCCCCTCACGTCCTCACTTTCACTTGGTTTTACATTTGACCCTTTCAGTGCTGAAAGAATATTCTGGGATTTGTCAATACTTTATATAGAGATTCAAATGTGGAAACTCCTAATAACAGTAATAAGGTAGCATTTATAAAACAATATAATAAGATAGGTATTGTGATAAGCCTTTTATATGTTTTATTGGAGTCTTTTTATAATCTAGTGTTAGCTCCTCTGTTTCAGAGATAAAACAAACTGAGGCTTAAAGGGGTTAATTTACCCAAGGGCACACACTAGTACATTCAAAGTTTATATTTCATCCCAGATCTGTCTGCTTACAAGTGTCCATGTTCTTAAACTGTAACATATATATATATATAAAATATATATAATCCTTCACTGCAAAATGATCTTTTAATGGGAAAACATCAATCATTATGCTCAATCATTAAGAAACATTAGATGTTTCTTAAACACTATAATTTTCTTATTAACAACTATAATATTGCTCACATAACACCTATTTCCTCCTAGACAATGGATCTCCAAAAGTTTAGAGTTGAGCAGCCCAATGGTAAACTTCAAGCATGTACTCCTCGATAAATGTATGTTTAGATATTATACGTACTCTCTTACAGCATAGTAAGAGATTTTATACACTACAGAACACACTCCAAAATAAAAACTAAAATATAAAAATAAAAGTAAACGTAAGTTCTAACATTCTTCCTGCATCCCAAAGGGTTATCTTATCTTGCCCTCCTCCCTGGGAGGCCATTCCAGAAACTCATCATCTAAATAAGTGTATCTCAAATGTTACTGTGCACATTAGTTAACTGGAGACCTTGTTTCTAATGCAGATTCTGACTTGGTATATATGGGATGGGCCTGAGAAGCTGCATTTCTAACAAGCTTCCAGACGATATTTATGCCGGTAACCCACAGAGCGCATTTGAGTAACAATAATTCAAACAAAAGATTAATGTTTAGCCAAACTGATACTGCTATTTTGCAAGAGGTAAATAAATATAAGGCTGGTGTAAAACCTAAATAAATATTAGGTTGTTTGGCAACAACCTTGATAGCTAATTCTAAAGTCAACCTTTCACTACCATTTGCAAAACTGAGAAAATTTACTTTTTAACCATGCAACAATCCTTATACACACCAACCAATAATATCAAAAAACATACTTGAAATGTAGATAACCATCACAACTGGGCATATACTTGTCTGAACTAGTAAATTAAATCATAAACAACTGATTTGTTTTCACATACTTCTATCACCAATGATAGCAGGGAACAGAATTAAGAAAAAATAAGGACAAAGAACAAAGCTAAAACATGTATTTTCATCTGCTTCCAACACGAAATCAGTAGGCAGGAAATCTGTCGTTAACTATTATTGGCTAGTATGTACATTTACGTTAACAGAGGTATACAGCAATGTTTGTTGGTTGTTTCTTTTTATTTTTAAATAAATGCAAAGTAACAATTTCCAAAGTATACTATTTTTAAAACCTATCTTTAACTTACACAAATTTAAAAGGTCCAAATCTTTTAAATGTACAGGGCTTTATGTATGAAACTCAGGCAAATTCAGAATATCAGCACAAAGCATGTAGGTCTTACTGTTAGTCTTGCAGTTCCCTAATAAAACCCTAGAATTCCAATACCACCGACAGCATGACATCTCATGCTGACTCTCCAATAATTTCCACCAGTCAAAAACACCACACAACAACTAAGATCACACTCAAATTTCAATTATTTACCTTGTCAATCATTTTTCTTGCTTCCACTTCCTCACTGTTGGGATTCTCTAACTCAATGGTATAAGTACCCTTGTCACTTTGGTCATCATCATTATCCTTTTCAGAAGTAGCAGAAGTTGCTTGATTTTTTAACATTTTATCCATCTCCTGGCTTGGTCTGTGCCCAAGACTCCCTGAACTTCTTAATAATGCAGTTTGTAGGAAGGGTATTGACACCGATGGCTCCTCTGATTTCTGTTTTAACAATTTCCCATGTGGAACACCATGCCCCCCTCTGTGATGCGCAGAGCTAGTCTGTAAAGACAAAGAAACCACTTTGGCATCTGCTGTTGGAGATTTTGCTTTCTCAAGTTTTGTATGTGGTGTTGAATATGTAGTTTCCTGACACAAGATTCCCGCACTTTGTGTAAAAGAATATGACCTTCTTTTTCTGGGATTGTCTTCATCAAAGAATGCAATCATAAAAGCAGTTTGACTTACAACAGCTTGGTCTTGATGCTTTTCAGTAGACTGGACCTTCTGTAGCTTTTTGTGTTCTGAATGGTGGCGCCTTAAGTGTTCCTCAAGAGTTGCACGTTTGCTACAGCGCCTGTGAGCTCCGGCGTTCTCTGAATCACTTTGCGTACCATCATCATGTTTATTTCCTGGACACAAAAAGAAACCACACAATAGAGAAGGAAAAGGTTTCATGTAGAAAATTAGACTCGTATACAAAAGTGCTATTTGTTTTGCTCCCCTCCTCCTTTTCAATCCAAAGTCATATGTTCTCTTCAGTAACAGGCTCTGCAAACTTGCTCAATTGCAATGGTTACATTCAAATTTTATCAACTAACAATGAGGTCCTTTATAAACAACTGAATAAGATTGCCTTTCTTTCTGCAAATTTTAACTTTATAATGTTTCATCAATGTCTTAATACATAATCGATGCTCTATCTCTGGGATATTTATGTTCATAACATCAATAAACATTAATTCTGCCTTCAAATTATACACCTTATTTAGCAATAAAAGATTTGACTCTAGCATTAGAGATTAAAAAAAGACAACAAAAAGGGTAATGCCACCTGAAATGTTTACCGTTACACAGGAAAAAAAGAATGCAAGTATCATAAAAATGTGATGAATCTTTTTTTTTAATGTGATGAATCTTAAGTTTCACTGATGTTCAATACTTTCAGAAGCTCAGCACATTTTTCCTTTTTATTAAAAAGATTCAAATTTGTAGTCCCCACTAATCACTACACAATTTTTTCCAAATATCTTTCTGGCTATGAGAATTTCTGAAAATTGCATTTGCACTCTAGTGGCTTCAAAGAGTTAAATAAAGTGTGCTGAGAGGTCTACCAATGAAAAGAGTCATCTGTGAAATTTCCACCGAGGTCCAAGGACCTACTGGGCAAATAGCATGGTGCTAAATATAACCAGGTATCTTCCCCATGACGCATATCAGGTTAGAATATATCTGAATTTTGAAAGGTCACCTCTTTAACAAAGGCTTTTTTATTTTAGAGCAAGAAAAAGCCACTAAATAATTACTCCTCATGGTTCTGTTAGGTTTTGGATATGACAACACAAAAATTATTTTTTTCCTTATTTAAAATTCTCATGTTTTAGATGAAATCACAAATCAGAGCTTAAATGAATTTTAAGCTTCTTTAGCTATAAATGGATTTAGGCTTCTTTGGCTATAAATGAATTTACTCAACAAGGTACATTCTAATGCTTCCAGGACTAATCTGATTTTTAAAATTTACCTGGGCTACAAATTTTAATGTGAACACCCACTGAATAATATGGTACCAAACAAAATAATGATCAGACATGAAAAACTTGCAGGGTGAGAGAAGTGAATGACATATGTCTAAGGAAAAAGTTGAGTTCTAATGTTTATAGGTTGCTCCTAACGAATTTAGAGATTACTAACTGGTCCTAATGATTTAACCCAGAAGCACTAGTTACAAAAATGTGGTACATAAAACGAATGAGAAGACGCAGAAGAGAGAACTGCAGAACACACAGAAAAGGGTTAAGTCTTGGAAAAGTAATAGGCAAAGGAAACAAAGACAGTGAATAAGATAAAAATGAAGGTGATTTGGAGATCACTTCTATCAAATTAATAGTGATTAATATTATAAAAATCATATATGACAACAAATCTGAAGATCTTTCTTCAAATTATTGACTACTCAAAATGCAATCTGAAAAGAAAAAATGGGATTAATTAATGAAATCCCTGCCTCAGGTAATTAAGCCAGGAATAACAGACAGCAGATGAAAGGCAAACCCAAATAAACTCACTAGTTCAAACACAGACTTCATTAAAAACACTACACTTTACAACCTATTTCATTGTCGTATTGGCTCTATGGGAAAGGAATCCAGTTTCTAAGAGCTGAAAATAACAAACTCCAATATTTGCTGCACCACAAAAACAACCCAGATCACACACATACTCAAAAACTTTAATGTAAATACCATCTTCACAGAATTTAATTCTGGCTCCAATACACAAAGTTTGGCACTTAGTGGTGTCAGGCCCTTTCAAATATTTTTGCTATAACTTGTAGTTCAAAAATTTTCTTATAGATGAGTCATTTTCTTTTTTGGAAAACTACCATTCCCTCTTGTATTTTTCAGTGTTATATAAGTCAACATCTCATCAGAGCCACAATTTTCTATTTCTACTGAACAAAAAGGTCACTAGGAAACACTCCTCACCAAATTCTTTTCTTTCCTTTGCTTATCATTAACCATGCCTAAATATGTTGGAGTTCTTTAAATATTTTTAGGATAGCTTAGCTGTAACAAGTCAGTAGCCATAGCCAAAGAAGTGGCAAGTCTCCTAAAGGGTCACAGTGTATGGGCTTTATTTTCCTCACTGTCCCAAAGCACCTGCACTTGATGGTAGGAGCAAAGTTTTCTGTTTTAGTTTTGTTTTGCCTGCTTTCAATTCTTTGATCTAAACAGTTGCTGAAAACCCAATGTTTGTGAAATTTTTATTATTTGCTATAATTACATTTATTTGGAGTCTGGCAATATACTTTTCATATACTAAATCATGGAAAATTGTTATCTAACGATGGAAGCTCTGACGTTTAACTCACATGTCATTTATAAACATATCTAGAAAAGTAAAATGGATCTATTTTGGATCAAAAATGAGTTATATTCACAAAAACAATATCTTGAATGGCTTGTAAAATGGTCTGAAAGCAAATCCAAAAGAAAAGTTCTTGCACTGGCACCATACTGGAATATATGTCTACCTATAAATCAACTTTAAAGGACAATAGTAATGTGATTACATAATTTCTAGTAAGGGCTTAAAATATCTAATCATCAAAATACAGATGCAGCGTACATGTGGACATTAATCCCTCTATTTGGAATTAGGCCCACAAATGGGCCTTTTTAGAAGAGAATGTTTTAAAATAATGGCTTAAAAATAATAGCCAGAAATACAGAAAATAGTTATAATGACTAAAATAAGTTATAATATAAATGGGTTTAATAAAGGTATTTTTTAATTGATTATCTTTCAAAAGGATATTTTACCTCAGTTTTTATTAAGAGTGGTTTTAAAAAGTCTAAGTTATTTCTAAATTCTCAAGGTTCAGCTATCTCTTATACTGTACTAGGATATCAATATCATTTATCCGATTCATATAAATAGCCTATTTGTGAGTGTTAACCTATACGCATATAAATGATATAAATATAAATAAAATGTCTCAGTTATGTACTTTCCAGAAGGTCACAATCATGTCTCAAAAATACATATGCCAGGTAATTGCTGATAATTATAATTAAATATTATAATAGGCTCCAACAAATAATTAGGTAATCATATCATCTTACGGTCCTGAAATGTCTTAGAAGCAAATCAGAAATAAGTATACGAATACTATTTCTTCATTACTTGTTCGAATGCCAGGGCATAAGGTATACATTAAATCAGGCCTAGTCTTGTCATTGACAGAGAAGTTACCCATTGTTTATTCAAATGAGTACCTATCACCTGCTTGAGTACCAGATGAAGTATTAGGAGCACAAAAACTCCTAATATAGTGACAGAATGGTCAGATAAACATGTAATCACAATTTGTTCAAAGTCATTTTCCTTATAGAGAGCTTGTTAAATTAAAATAAGATAGAGTAACATAAATCTATATTCAATGAATTCTAAAATAAATTGGTAAAACCAATGAGAAAAAAAACTCATCAGCTGATATATAAATGTACAAACAGACAAATTTTGCTAATTTTGGCCAAGTTCTACACAAATAAAGTATATATAACTATTTCAAAAATAAATATTCAACTCTAATTTTCCTAAAGTCTGAATATTAAAAAACTTTTGAACTGGATTAATAGATCCTACCAAATATTTCTAAACCAAAAATCTTTGTTTTATGAGTAACCACTGAGAATACTTTGAAGCACTCCATCCATGATATGACTGTATTACCCAAGTGCAACTTTTGGCTCACACCAAATGGCTTAAAATTTCTTTCAAAATCTAGAAATTGATCATAATAGAGAACAGAATTGAATATATCTTTTCCTTAAATCAAGAAAATGATGGAACTCGTCTTCTAGAAAATTCTACTGGTGAACTTAATAAATTATATATTTCCAGGAAGAAAAAGAAACATATCTTACAGCATAAATATAAGCTCATCAATCCAATCTGGTTTTGTCAAAGAAATGAAGAAAGACTACTTTGAATGAGGAAGTGGGACATGGGCAGTGTGGCTTCCTGTTAAGTTTTAAAATTAAATATAACCTTTGAAAAAAGCAGAACGTTTTCTACCATGTAATTCTCTACTAGTAGTATAGAAACTGAAGACTAGATTTCCTTTATCATAAAATAGGAAGTTCTGAATGATCAAATCACTTTACCTTTCAACCTTTTCAAGTACACTGGAACATCACTTTTAATGCTTTTAGAATCCTCTTCTGTTCTTTCCCAAACCATTTGAGGAGGGTTGTTTTGTGCTAGCCAGTCAGCAACTTTGTTTTCTGGTGCCATCATTCCTGTTTGAATCCCCAGCAAGTCTTGAGTTCCAGGAGAAGACTTCTTGGACTTGTGGCGTTGATCAGAAGTAAATTTTGTCACATGGTCTCTAATAGTTACCTTCCCTGGGGTACTGTCATCAAATTCAATTGTAAATGAAGCATGCCCTGCACCTGTTATATGGGAACTGGGTGTGTCTTTTGTTGGGATTTCATGAATAGTGCTCTCTGTTATTTGTGATGGTTGCTGGAATTCTTTGGTAGGGATTTCAAAATAACTTGGTTCCCTACAGAAAGGAAAAAGTACTTCTTCATTTGCAGCTGCAGATTGTTCCTCAACTTGCTTGGCATCTATGCTGCACCCTAATGAGAAAAATAAGAGAAAATTCAAAATATTTGATTGCTTCTGGTACTTGAAGGAGTCTGGTAATGGCCATGTGTACTACTCCGTGAGAACCAGAAGGCAGATCACAGTCTGGATGACCCAGCGGCATTTATATCACAGAAAAGTGTCACAGAGAAGAAAGAATCTTCGTTATAAACATGCTATTTGATTACCAATAGGGGATGCAAGATAAACAGTAGTAATGGCAAATGAGAACAAAGCAGTTAAGAAATGATCTTCCATGGCTAGGTCCATATGTTTTCCAACTCAGATCTAGAATTCATCAAGGTACAAAAGAATTAAAATCAAATGTAGATGGAGATGCATGCTCAATGTATATATAAAAAGTGACAGAAAAACCATGAACTTCCTTCTCAAGTCACCAAGATGAGATATCTGAAATATATATGAACACATGTAGTGCTCCAAAGGAGAATAGGTGCTCAAATGAGAATACAAACATAAAGTAAATATGTAAGTGATCTTCTGGAAATAATGATTCCACTTACCATTCTTCACCATTACATTCAGAAACATTACTTTTAGAATGACAAAGATGTTGCTGAAGTGTGATCCTTTCAAGAAGATACAAACATTTTATAAAGACTAAAACGTGTGGTTTGCAATCCAAGCAGCAGTGTTAAAGAAATAAGGTTAAAATAGGAAATTCAGTTTCCAGACAATAACTTTGGAATAAAGTCAATTTGCATTTCTATACAGCAGAATGTACACAAGTGTCAAAAATCCTTGGAGGAAAGCTGAATTGTAAACCTCAGATTAATATGAGTTGGCAGAAGGAGCAAGCAACTCTGAAACACTATCTTCTATTGCCTCAGAATCTAATACTAAAGTATAAAAATAGATGCATTTATGAATAAAATACATACATGGAAATGGTAACTAAAATGTTTTCAGTATGTTATTAGATAGTGTAAATGCAAAAAAGAAAAGAAAATTAAAGATGATATTGTCCTGTTGTTGAAGACGCAAAAGAAGCATGTCCATTATCAAGATGAAGAGAAAGTTCAAATGAGATTTATTTCCCTAAAGGTCAAGAATTCATTCTGCCTTTAAACAGATTGACAGAAAAATCATTTACAGACAACTTATTAGGCAAACAAGGCAGTACACAGAGACTAGGTTGTTTCCAAACATTTTTTAATTTAGTGAAGCATCTGGTCTTTTCAAACATCTTTACAAAGATTAAATCTTAGTGGGATCTGTCAGGTACTATAATTGGTTTCTTGACAGTAGTCTGAATATAATAAAAAAACTGGACTGCTTTTAGGTTATACAAGAATGCTACAGTAACATCCCTGTAGTAATCAAATGTGTGGGATAGGGCATTGAAGACATCAAGCCCCATGTTCACAATAAAGATAACAAGAATTGTCAAAAAAAAATCTAAACAAGAGGCAAAGAGAACATGTAATATTAAAGAATATATTATAGGCCGGGCGCGGTGGCTCACGCCTGTAATCCCAGCACTTTGGGAGGCCGAGGCGGGCGGATCACGAGGTCAAGAGATCGAGACCGTCCTGGTCAACATGGTGAAACCCCGTCTCTACTAAAAATACAAAAAAATTAGCTGGGCGTGGTGGCGCGCGCCTGTAGTCCCAGCTACTCGGGAGGCTGAGGCAGGAGAACGCTTGAACCCGGGCAGCGGAGGTTGCAGTGAGCCAAGGTCGCGCCACTGCACTCCAGCCTGGCGCCTGGTGACTGAGTGAGACTCTGTCTCAAAAAAAAAAAAAAAAAAAAAAAGAATATATTATAATTTTCACTGTAAAAATTATCATTTTCAAAATCTACTCAGTTTTCCTTATCACTGAAAATGAAAGAATAGTATTGGAAAAACTATACATTATCAGAGAAATAATTATACATTTATACGACATGACCTAAAGTTTTTAAAAAATGTTTGATTAAAGAGTTATCTTTTTCTTAAAAACAAAATGTTCACCTGGACTCTGAGTGTTTACTCTGAAGTCATGTCAGTTAAAATTTCCATTAGAATAAAATGTATTAACTACTCATCATATATTAATAGTTCATTCATGTTATTTTTCTATTATTTTTTTAGACTTTTTTTTTTACTAAGTACAGCATACTGTACTTGTTCAAGTCCATACAGTACAACTGGTTCATGAACCTGTCCTCTCTCCCACCCTCCATGTAGATATATACATATAGTTAGTTTTTGCTTTGCTCATCCTTCAGGTGACAGCGTAATGTTAAGGTGGTAGTTTTCTACTACCACTATACAGATAGCCAAATAAAACTGATGTGGCTCAGCTATGAAGCAAGTAACACAGAAAAGCTGGCCAGGGAGATAGCACTTATCAACCACTTGTTGCTCATGATTCAAAGGAATATTATCTCAATTTTCCTCCCTTGCAAAAAAAGTTCACAGTTAATACTGACACGTTTTAACATGTTTCATGCATTGAAACAGCTGAGATTAACAACAACCCTGCACTGTTTTGAAGGTTACCATTCCCAAGCTAGTACTACTTCAAAACCGCCTTTACTCAAAGAATGAGAAACTTGAGAGACTTATACAAGTTAATACCTAATTCATCTAGAAATCAAGTACCTAACCAAGTCAAGTAGCACAACAGAATGGAAAGGCAGCATGTTCCCATCTGATGATCACAACCAGGCAGCCTGGTTTCGTGCAAAGCCCAGACAAGATCTGAAATCAGATAAATCTTATCTCTAATCAGTCTGTCATCCTCGTTTTCCTCATCATAAAGTGAGAAAGCAGTATCTTCCCGTAAGAGTGTTGCGAAGATTTAGTGAGATGAATATTAAATGAGATAATGAAAGTTACCTAGAACAAAGCCTGACACAGAGCAGGTACACAAATAAATGCTTCCCCCTCAACCTTCAAAAACAGCTGAGAATCAGGAAGACAAAAAGCTAATACCAAAACCTAACTCTAAAAAACCCAAGACAGATATGACAATGCCTACACTTGAATATTCATAAACTTTACACTTGAATATTCATAAAGTTAAGATCTTCACTGAGAGATGTTTACTATTTACTCAGATTACATGTAGCAAATCTCGGGCAGGGTACAAAAGTGAGGATTAAGGACAGAAAAACTGCACTAAGAAGTAAGCCAAGTGGTAGAGATAAGATGAAAAACAAGAGCAGACAAATGGCCCCCAAAAACATGGTAGTCCAGAATCATTCAGCATACAGGGCAAACAATCTTATATACTACAAAGTCTCCTGAGGACATTATGGTAGGGCACTATCAATATTATTATACTACTAATACAACTGATTGTTTTGCAATAATATTGATATTGCTATTGTTGATACATAATAATAACACTGATACTGATGATGAACGATTCTGAGTCGTAAGGAAACGTTTTAAATTATACTCAGCCTTCTCTGCTTAAGAAATGGTGATATGGGTAATGAATTTAATAGAAACTTAGGAAATAGTTAAACTTAAAAAAAAAATCAACTGTAAAAGTAAAGTTCAATCATCTGCAAAATTCATTATGTGGAAGGATTCATTTCCCTAAAGATGATAAAAAACAGATGAAGTGTGGTCCAACTACACTTGAGAAGTACCTAATAGAAAAACTGTAAGGGTGTTTCCAATCAACGTAGAAAAATAAAACACCTTTCCTCCCTCAGAACATTAACAGAACATATTCTGGAATTCAGAAATTTAACATTCATCTATCTTCAAAACTCATTTTGTTATACCAAATTAAACTAAATAGTATTTGTTTAGACTAATATATTATTAATCTCAATTACTAGATTTAAAAAAATTATTTGATGATTGATTATGCTAGAATTAATTCTGTATATCTAAATCAAAGAGCAATTGGTGATAATCTGTTTGCTTATGTTAAGGTATTTTATGACTGTGTTACCTTAACACAATATATTATTGTAAGAGATACTTAAAATATACTTCATCTGGAATAAATGTTTTCATTCTTCTGTATTAAATTCAATGAAATATTAAACTTATTTGAGATGACAAAGACTATAATTATACCAGCTCATTCTGCTTAAGACATCCATCCAACCTAGTCTGTTCAAGTACTTCAAATTAAGAAGACTGGGAAACTCCTTTTGCTTAAAAGGAGCTACAACTCGAAAATTTTCAAATTTAGTTTCATTGGATTAAAAATCAACACAAGAGAGCCAAAAATCTACTACTCACTATTGCACATGCCATTTCAAAATGTGTGCAATATTTAAAGGCCTTTAATTATAACCTAAATTAATTGTTGAATCCAAGTTAGGAGACAGAAAAGCATAGCTGTAATAAACTGAGGACAAATTTTCTGTCTTAACAGGATTAAAAATATTCACACAATTTCTGCAGAACAAAATTGCTCTGAAGTAAATATTTGCTTAAACCAGGCTTTTTAAAGCTATACAGCAAGTCTTCAGGAATTTCTGGATATATATGAACCCACAGAGAGGGATGTTAAAAATTACTAGGTAGCAAACACTCTGTTATCCTTTCTGGAATGTAACTCTAGAAATTAATAATTAAGAAGCAAATTGGCTGGGCATGGTGACTTATGCCTGCAATCCCAGCACTTTGGGAGGCTGAGGCGGTGGATCACCTGAGGTCAGGTGTTCAAGACCAGCCTGACCAACATGGAGAAACCCTGACTCTACTAAAAATACAAAATTAGCCAGGTATGGTGGCGCATGCCTGTAATCCCAGCTACTTGGGAGACTGAGGCAGGAGAATCGCTTGAACCCAGGAGACAGAGGTTATGGTGAGCCAAGATCATGCCATTGCACTCCAGCCTGGGCTACAAAAGCAAAACTCCATCTTAAAAAAAAAAAAAAAGAAAATTGCTTTTTGCTTTCTCTAAGAGTATGCTTACAGCATAAATTATTAAACGAATCACATATATTCCACAATTTGAAACTTCAAAAAGAATGTTTAAATTTTTTTAAATATCTTAATTTCAAAATGATCAAATTAAAGAACACTTGCAAATCTGACTCTACAATTTCTGCTGGTGTTATAAATTATTTCAAGGCAGTAAACTGTTTCCCTCATCCTATATTTTAAAAAGGTGCAAATGATAAATCTGAAACAGTAATATCCTCATACTAACATAAGAAAGCAAGTGGGAATCTCTTAAGGGTATTATTAATCAGCTGTATCTGACAGAGCATTTTAAGGAATTTGATGCAAGATATAAATCGCTTAATTATGACTCAAAAAGAATCCCAAGATTATTAGACAGCTTTTGATCATCCAGCAGAAAGGGCACACAGGCTGAGAATTCAGTTACATTTATATAGATGAAAGTACTGCTGGATGCTTCACATTTGAAATTTATTATGCTGAGCTAGAAGGAATCAATTTTTATCCCTATTTGTTTTTGGAGTGTTTGTTTAAATCTTTGTACCCTATGAAGTATATTCTTTAAGAGTGATTGTGTGTGTTTACAAGACTAATGATGGCTGAAATATTAAAACTGCTTGTGGTAAAGAGCGTGGGCTCTGGAGTCGGGCGATCTAAGTTCAAATCCCAGCTCCATTGTTTGTAGCTGGGTGACTTTGACAAGTACATTAACTATGCCTCAGTTTCTTTATCCATAAAATCACAGTAACTACACCTTTAGATACTGCTGTGATAATTAAGTAATTAAATGCATACAAAGCACTCAGAAGAATGTCTGGATAAAGTAAACATTACTGAAGTGTAAGCTATTACTATAAAGCATGGTTGTGCCTTTTGTACAAAAATTACAGAGACACTTCATTGTTAGAAGTTATGTGCTTCAGATTCAAAAGCTGTTTTGTGTGTGACAGAGGAGGGCTAAAATTTTAATGGCAAGATAAAATTACTATAATTGTGATTTTCAGAGTTTGGCATCATTAAATTCAGCTATGTTTTCTTAATCATCTAATTGGTAAATCATTCCCCCTCTCAGTACTAGGTGGCTAGGGCACAATGACAGTATATTATGTGGTACGTGAATAAGACATGTATAGTTTAGTTGTGGGGAGAAGGTATACACACAATATAGTGAATGAGACTAACATACTGACAATAAATATACAGATATCATTTAGAATGTATCTCTATATCATCTAATGTATGTGTGTATTTATGTCTGTGGGAAAAGAGCAGGTGGTAATTAGCACAATTTATGGGGGGTGCATTGGGAGAGAGCACTCAAACAACTGGTAATGGGACATAAGGCTGACCATGGAAATTGGGACAAATTAGAAAACTCTGACATATAAAACTTAGTTTAAAATCTATTTGGCAGGCAAAAGACAGGCATTGTAGTGTCTTGAACAAATACAATGAAGATCAATTTAAATGTGTTATACAAAATAAACTGCAGGAGGGTTGAAACCAGGAGGTTGGCAGCCCAATCATGACTCAGGACCGGGGAGGTATGGGGAATGGCAACAGATGCAAGGATTAGACCGACAAGGAGAAGAGAAGGGAACACACAACATTTACCAATAAAGCAGACATCATTGATTTTCTTTCAATACCCTTTCCCTGTTCTTCCCTCCTAAAAGGACTCCAAAAATCTCCGGTATCCACTCTTCCCTGACGTAGCTCAGGTGGCTTAGGGGAAAACTCACACCACACACAGCTTCAAGGCGAGTAAGACTGGTTTAAGGATAATCTAACTTGCCTTGCTAGGATTGATTCAGAAATAAGCAGATGACCCTCTCCTGAACCTGTGAGAAGCCAATGAGATGAAAGAGATGTTGAGAACTTTTGGCAGAGTTCTTCTTCCAAATTCTTGGAGGTGTTCTGGAAGTAACCTTTTCACTTTTCTGCTGGATGTGATCTCTGGATGTAGCGAGTATCCCTTACTGCTACTGCAGGTAGCCTATGAGAGTGAGGGTAAACTCCTCAGTCTGCAACCACTCTGAAGAGCAAGACTGAGAGACAGAGAGAAGCTAGCTAGCTGATGACGACATTGTTGAGATGCTGCAGTGAACAACTCTCATGGGGTTCAGTTACATGAGCCAGTAAATTTCCTTCCTGTTTAGTCTCAGGTAGCATTTGTTATTTACATCTGAAAGCATGCTAAGTAATACTGTTTCTGCGCATGGGCATGAAGAAAACTGCTGGTGACAGAAACAATAAAGCTGTGATGGAAATTTATTTGCAAACTTGACAAATTCAGCCTTGGGCACTGTAAGATCAAGTTGATAATGTTAGTTTTCTTAGACTTGTATCCATTAGAGCATACATACAGAATCAATGTTCTTATTTTCCAGCTAAGAAAAATGTCTTATTTATCTTGTGGAATTAGGGTGAAAAGTAGAAAACTGACAAGAGTTCTCATGAAATTTATCTTTGCCTCAGAGCCAGACTTAAGTTTTCCACACTGATCCCAGGTGTCTGGACTTAATTCCTCCAGTTCTGGATCCTTATCTGCTGTTATCTCAAAAGCTGGCTGCTCCATCTTTCTGTTCTCATGTCTTTGCAAGGTCCTTATGTAGCAACTGATACCTCAATTTATTTCCTGGAAGTCTTGATTTTCTGGTTTATGGACTGAACCACTGCATCAACAATATCAGAAGTATCGAAAATGTTCCTTGATTATTAATCTGAAACTCTGACCCAGAACTATTTTTTCATTCTGGCTGCCAAACTCAACTAATCTTCTTGCTGCCATTTCTCATCAAAATGAGCACACTGAGGTTTTGAAGAATCTGTAATTTCATATCACATTTCTTAACAAAGTGGGAATTGTTCATTTAAAAATATCATTAAGCTGGACATGAGATGGTGTGTGCCGTAATCCCAGCTACTTGGGAGGCTGAGGTGGGAAGATGGCTTGAGTCCAGGAGCTCAAGACTAGCCTGGGCAACACAGTGAGACCCCATCTCAAAGAACAAACAAATTTATTTTAAAAATATGATTATATGCTGAGGATCTAATAAAAATACAAAATTAGTATCTACTATTTTGGTCTAATTGATATATTTTAATAATTATTTTTATATACTTAAAATGCCTAGTTACATCATTAATCTACTTTCCAAATCTTAATATCTATTTTAAACTGTAAAATATATTTTAAATAAAAGTGCTTTATAAAGATATTAAAAGTAATACTTTACATAAAAATCACTCATAATTTTAAATTTTACATGAAAACATTAATCAAAATTTTAAGAAATAAAATTATAGAATACTAGATCATATCTTTTCATGGTAGACAGACGTTTGCTTAGATTACAAATGCTTCTCAAAATGTCCATTTAATGTCACAGCCATTGAGATTTTTTTACCTGATGTTCCAGCGTCATGGTTTTTTTCTTCAGGTTTGCCATTTGTCTTGAAAGCTCTTTTTTCATCCACCTCATCATCCCCCCCACCATGATGGCTGCCCATATAATGGAGTACCACGGGGCATAGCAGAAATATCTGGAAAGAGGTGGGAAAAATCTGTCTAAAGCAGATGAAACAGAAAAAAATACGCTTTCGCAGAATGCTAGAATTGCCTAGTTGATTAATTAAATTAAAAAGCAAAGTATTAGTCTAGATAGCTAAAATGTACTCTATCCTAAATAACTTGGTATTTGTGTAAGATCTCATACAATGTTGGACATGACTAAATAAATAAAATTTCCACTGGGTGGTATCTAAGTAACACAACGTGCTACATATCCCAACAGCTTTTTGTTAAAGTGTTATGAGTTGTTTGGTATATAACTGAACCACTTCTAACAAATGTCATTTTACTTGAATATTTAGACACAAAGGGACCTCAAAAGAATAAGTTTGTTGAAACGAGGCAATAATCAACTAGAGAAGAACAAAACCAGTCTGATCAGAAATGGCTCATTAAGGGTAAGTGTAAAAGTCAAAGCTAAAGTAAATTTTGGCCTGAGTAGCCATTTTCCAGTTGTTTTCAAGCTCAAGGGCACACAGTAACTAAATGTAAACTAGTTCTTAACAGAACTAACATATTTTTGTTTGAGCAAATGTAGTAATGCCTATCCATTTAAAAACTTGTTTCTGTTTGAATGGGATTATTTATGTAAAGCATTTTATAATGTGCCTAGAATTGTAAATTATTCTGATATAGCCACGTTGGATTTAAAAAATTTTCCTTTTATTTTGGTTGTTATGCTGCAGAAGAAAATGCAGATAAACATGCAATAATAAAAATATTTTAAGGTTAATTACATAGTAAACTATACAGCTGATCCTCTGAAGTTGAAGGTTCTGCAGCCATGGGTTCAACTAACCGTAGATGAAAAATGTTCAGGGCGGAGGAGGGGGGGGGGATTCCACTAAGTTCCAAAATGCAAAACTTAAATTTGCCTTATGCCAAGTACTACATTGAATCCACACAAACGAAGTGATGTGTATGTCTTGTATTAGGTATTATAGGTGATCTAGAGATGATTTAAAGTATACAGGAGGATGTGCATAAGTTATGTGTAAATACTATGCCATTTTACAAAAGGAACTTGAGCATCGTGAATTTTGGTGTTCATGGGAGTCCTAAAACCAATCCCCCCATGGATAGTGAAGGATGACTATATTTACCTCCCTTAAACATT
Organism: Ateles fusciceps; assembly: GCA_036589455.1. Lineage (NCBI taxonomy): Eukaryota > Metazoa > Chordata > Mammalia > Primates > Atelidae > Ateles > Ateles fusciceps. The sequence continues at coordinate 12,611,488 of JAZHEH010002229.1, forward strand.
TAAACATAGTTAAGCACACCTATATACAACTGCCACATATAATTATGTTTTACAATGTTTTCTGATGAAAGCACTAGCAGCATTAAAACACACTCTGAAATTATCATTATTATAATTATTTTTATATGGACATGGCCAACTTTTTGAGAACAAAGCATGCAGTGTCTTCATAATCAAGTCTAAAGATGGTCTTCTGGAAGAGGACAGCTTACCCATGGCTTTTTCCTCAGCTTTCAGTGCTTCAGTAGCTTTGTGCTGCACTTCAGGAGCAGCCTCTGCTACTTTTGAATCTATGCTTTTGGCACTTGCAGATTTGGATAATTCTGATTCTGAAGATTTCTGGGACAACTGAAGTTGAATGGTAAACTTCTCATGCTATAAAACATGGAAGTGAAACATCAAGAAGTAAAGTGAACCGTAGTAAATAGTAGGTTTCAAAAGAAGTTAAGTAAACACTTTTACCTTTAGAGCTTCTTCAGGGACCCTCATTTCTCCTTGTACTACAGTAAAAAGATTTGTATGTAAACGGGGCTAAGGAAGAATATAACCTCAAATTTCTGGTAATTGAGCTAAACATGGTCATCAAATATAATTTAGAAATTGTTGTATTTCAACAGGTAATTATAGAATTATTATATTTCCCCTGAAGAGTTAAATATTAAAATATGCTCACAAATATAAACATTTTCATTTTAAAATAGTGAAAAATCTTAAGATCCAGCATGTTTTCTAATTTTAAGTAATGGTGGCCCTCCAGAAGCAAACTGGGTAATTAATCAGAGCACAGACATTTTCAATTTTCCCTAACAATAATATAACTACAGTGAAGAAAGAGTACATGATTACATTAACAGCAAATCACAAAAATGTAAGGAAATATCTCATCAATGATTGACCAACAGCAATCCCTAAAAGAATCTGATTACTCAGACTTCATAGGCATTGAAAAAAATGAAGTTCATTTCACAAGTGCAAAAGAAATGCTATAATTAGGGTCCATACAGCAACAACAACCATGACCATCCCCATGATCGCAATTAAGGTCACATTACATTATCAAACAATGGATTCTATACCAAGATTAGATTAGAACCAAGTGCTAGATATAATGAATGCTTTCATTATTAAGCCAAAAAGAACAATGCCTCTGTATATTAAAAAGATCTATTCACTAAAGAGTAGAGGTCACATTTCCCACCATTACTTAACTCTGTAATGAAAGGACATTTATAACCATGTACTAAATTCTATTCTTACGAGTTCAGAGCACTCATGACTTTAAGTGTAGAAAGCTGTAATTATCATGACCACTCAGGGGAAAAAGATGACTTCCCAAGCATAAAGGAAGTAGTAAACTTGTTAGTATTTACTCTATGCTTCTACTTGTTAAAATAATTTCAGAATTGTGAATAATTATAAAGAACTTCGGGAAATATTCTGTTCAATTCCATTAATCCTTCCTGTTTCATAAATAAAGAACTTGGGTAGTGGACAGAAACCAAAACAAGAGTCTAGTCAAGTGAATCCCAGGCCAGGGCTCTCCTATTAATCTACATTGCTTTTTCCTATAGCTTTGAAATATTAAAATTTTCCTTTTTATCACATTCATATGCTAGTATATATTTGCTGGTACATATGGAAATCACATATCATAACTAAGTATATTTAATAAAAGATAATGTCTAAACTGCAAACATATGAAATCAACCTAAATGCCCATCAACTGGTAAGCAGATTAAGAAAATGTGGTATATATACAACATGAATACTACTCAACCATAAAAAAAAATGAAATAGTGTCTTTTGCAGCAACTTGTATGGAATTGAAGGCTATTATTCCAAGGAAAGTAACTCAGGATCAAAACCCAAATACCATATGTTCTCACTTCCAAGTTGGGCCTAAGCTATGGGTACACAAAGGCATATAGAGTGGTATAATGGATATTGGATACTCAGAAGTGGGGGAAGTCGGAAGGGGGGTGAGGGATGAAAAACTACCTATTAGGGTACAATGTACACCACTCAGATGGTGGGGGCACTAAAATTCCAGACTTCACCACTGTACAATTTATCCATGTATCCAAAAAAATCACTTGTACACCTAAAGCTATTGAAATTCAAAAAAAAAAAGACAAAAAATGTGATTAAGCTATCATAAGAAAAAACCTAGAATTTCATTAAGTATACATATATTCACATATTTATATAATATGAATTTTATGTAAACATATAAATGCATATATATATGTTTATATAAAATTTCACATTGGCTCACATTGTATGTGCTCACTTGACATTGGCTCAACTACTGCAGATATTACTGAAGTTTTTCATTCTTTTCTGAAAAGTGCTTTATATCTAATGTTACAGATGTGAGTTCCATGAAGCAATATGATGGTAAAAACTCTGCTTTAAATATAATAATGTCTAATAACTTTGTTTTACCCCAAGACTCATAAATAGCTAGAGAAGATTCACAGCATTCCTTTTTCAATGAAAAAAAGCATTAAAAATTGACAGTCATTACCATGAAAAAAAGCATTAAAAATTGACAGTCATTACCATTTTTTCAATGGAAAACACAAGTGATTTTAACCTGTTGTGAGAGTTTCCTGGTGCTTCAGGCTTGCCTCTTGGGAGTGCCTGAAGACGGGCTAGTCTGGGGTATCCTCTTTAAACCTGGACATGCTTCAGGTTATGGAGAACTTAAGAGAGCCATCCTTCTCAGGTTCAAACATTTTATCTTCCAGAAAGGTTTCTGTGTGTGGAAATGAAGATCTCAAGAAGTCTCTTGTTTGGGTGATTAATTCATCTGAGAACTCTGGAGTAACTGTAGGATTTGGAGACTGCTCTAGCCCTAGCTTTGACCTCCAGGGCTACACCATCTTCTTAGTGATGCAGACCTATGTAGCTATTTTTAACTAGCTAATAAAGAAAAATGACAAACTGAGGTACAATCACTTATGATATCAGTAAGTTATAAAAAGCTTGAATTCTTGCTTATTAAAAATCATAATTTTATAGGTTATTCCTCACTTCTTTATGTAAGACTATGATTTCTATTCTAAGTCATCCCCACTGTATTGACTTAAGTCAATTTATTCAAGAAATGTTTAACTAAAAGTTACAGGTGGAAACTCACCTGCATGCTAGTAATGTGTTCTTCGATACGGTTCTTCCCACCCTTTTATTTTAATGACAAGATTAAAAACAGAGCAAAATTTTTAAGTGTTAGTTATTCCGAGGGGTATGATTTAAAATATGAAATGTGAGATACCACTGTAAACATTTCTTTCAAAAATCATGTCAGATAAATAAGAATACTTGAATAAAATTATTTTATACAAGGAATGACTGGAAAAACACATTTTTCAAAATTAGTATATTTCATACATGGGATTTTAAAAAATATGTAATAAGGCTATCCCAAGAAATCCTTAAGGTTACCCAAAAAATGTTTCTTTTTCATTAAAAATATGAAAATTTTCCCTCATTTAACAATAATTGATAATAAAACATACAATTATGCTAAATTAGAGCTCACAGAGTATTAGCAAGGTAGGTCCTAGGAGATAATAAGGGTTTAAAAGAAAGTTAATTGCAGGAAACTGTCAAGGGGAAAATTTTATCTATTTGCTTAATTTTGCCTATACCTTCAAAAAACTTATCATTTTATTTTAGGAGATGACTATCTTTCCAACTTGTGGAAGACCCTGTTCTTTAAAAACATAGTTTCCAAACAACTGATTTAAACTTCTCTATCACTTTATTCTTTCATCCAAAAAAGTTCATCTCCATTGATTTTTAAAATTTAGTTCTTTTAAGCATTGAGAAATGTCCTCTAGTTTTGAAATTTGAATAGTATTAATATGTTCATGTTTTGTTATGGATACCACATAAATAAGGAAAAATCTTCTCTGAAAGTTCTTAATTTTTACTTAAGTTTAACTTCCCCTTGATCATTTTCGAAGCCATTATGCCTTTTAGCATCCCCTTGATCATATTTAGCAGTTTGGTGGTGACAGCCCATCAAACGGAAGTACGGATTATAGTTTTAGATGCTACGACATGATGTGTTGGAATTTTTTCAACCTGGTTTCTAATATGACTAACCCAATCATTTTGTGGGCCATTATGCAGTAATATACAACTTCTTCAGGAAAATATATAAATCACAATTTTAAAATAAAAGGTACTGGGTTCTTACTTATGATGACTTATATGATTGAAATGTTGAGGGGGGTGGATCTTGAGATTCAAGATACTTAAGTAATGTTTAAATAATTTCCCACTAAATGTGGAAACCATACTACACTCTGATTTTCCTCCTAGCACAACAGTGGTTTCTTCTTAGTCTCTTTTACTGGTTCCTAATCTCACCCATCTCTCAATATTGGAATGCACCAGGTGTCAGTCCTTGAACTGCTCATCAATCTGTATTAATTCCCTTAATGACCTCATTCAGTCTTACGGTTTTAAATATTATTTATACAATATAAATCCCCACATTCATGTCTTTAGCTTCTACTTCATCCCTGGATTCAACTTTACATTCAACATCCCGCAAATGAACTTATCAATCTTTTGGATAAGATGGAGTAAAAAGAATTGGATTTATTCTCCTACATTAAACAACTAAAGGATGGGTAAAACACATGAAACAATGTTTTACAAGACAATCAGCATCAGGCAACAAAAGACAATGATCGCTGAGAGAAGAGCAACCTCTTTAAATGACAATTGATTTTTTATTAACACAATATAGTACGGGGTTTGTGACACATAAAAATAAAATACATGACATCATAGCACAAGGGTTAGGAGAGAAAAAAGTATACTGTTGTAATGTTCTCGTACAATATATAAAGTGGTATGTCACTTGAGGATCAAACTTGAAATTAAAGACATTATAAGTCCTAAAGCTACCACTAAAACAACAACAACAAAAAATTATTGCTAATAAGACAACAAAAGAGATAAAAGGAAATAAAAAGAATTCAAATAACTCAAATGAAATCAGAAGTGGAGAAAAAGAAAACATAAAACAGAACACAAAATTCAAATGATACATTTAAACCTAAGCACATCAATTATCACATTAAATGTGAGTGGCCTAAATCCCCAAATAAAGGCAGAAATTATCACATCAGATTAAAAAAAACTATATGCTGCCTACTTTATATGTAAAGACAAACAGAGTAAAAGTTAAAAAAATATAAATAGACAAAAGAAAGCTGGAACAATTATAATATTAAGACAAACCAGATTTCAGAGCAAAGAATCTTATTGTCAATAAAGTAGGTCATTTCATAATGATAGAGGGGGATAATTCACCAAGAGAACATAATAATACCAGTTGTCTATACAAGCCTGCATATTCTGCACATGTACCCCAAAATTAAAGTATAATTTTAAAAAGTCAAAAATAAAAATAAATATCACTGTTAGCATTAAAAAAAAAGTGCTGCAAATGACATGAAGAAAAAGTTCTGCATGGAGGAGGAGGCTAACCTGTAATTACTGCCTGAGATTTCAATACCTCTTTCTTAATCATTGAAAGAGTAAGAAGACAACAAATCAGTAAAATACAGCAGACCTGAACACCAGCACCAAGCCAACTTGGCCTAACTAACATTTATAGAACATTCCAACCCCCAAATAGCAGAATGTATATCCTTTTTGAGTACATATGGAACATTTACCAAGATAGAACATATTCTGGGCCACAGAACAAGTCTCAATAAATTCAAAAGGATTTGAGACATACAAAGTATGTTCTTTGAGCAAAATGGAATTAGAAATCAGTAACAAAAATATCTCTGGAAAACTCCCCAAATATTTAGAAACTAAACAAACTTATAATAATCTACGACTCAAAGAAGAAATTGAAAGGGAAATTTGAAACATTAAAGTAGTAATTAGGGAAAAATTTATAGCTCTAAGTATCAGTATTAGAAAAGAAAGGTCTCAACTGTATGACCTCAGCTTCTACCTAGAAGAAAGGAAATAATAAACATAAATCAAATAGAAAACAGAAAAATTGTGAAAACCTGGTTGAGCATAAAGCTGGTATTTTGAGAAGATTCTTCCTATTTTCTCCACAAAACTTCTACCTACAGAATTCTCTATCAGTTAATGCTGCCTTCCTTTATCATATTGCTTAGGCCTAAATTCTGGTTCATCCTTGACTCTTTTACTTCACATCCAATCTAATCAGAAAATTTTATTGGCTTCATCTTCAAAATATACACAGAATCCTTCCATTTCTCATTACTTCCAGATACATCACCCTGATCCAAACCTCCTTTACTGTTCACCTGAACTACTGCAATAGCCTCCTAACTGGTCTCCCTTTTTTATACCCCTGCCCACTCCACCTTAGTTTTCTTTGAACAAGAGTAGCCAGAGGATCTTTTCCAACATGTCATTTATCACTGTCTGATTAAAAAAACCCTCCAAAGACTACCCACTTCACTCAGAATAAAAGTCAAAATCTTATAATATCCTACAAGAACTGATATATTCTGACCCCTAACATAGTTTTTCTTGATTATTGCAGCATTTTAGTACTACTCATGAGTTTATTGTCATTTAAAAAACGTGTATATTTCACTGAGTATGTGCTTTTCTAAATCACTTATTTTTCCAGTTAGAAAAAGACTTCTGGTAGATAAATTATGTTGCCTAATCGTATTTCAATCTATGTTTGCTCCTTCTATTGCTGTAGCATTTTATTTTATTTATTTGAGACAGAGTCTCGCTCTGTCGCCCAGACTGGAGTGCAGTGGTGCGATCTTGGCTCACTGCAACCTCCACTTCCTGGGTTCAAGCGATTCTCCTGCCTCAGTCTTTTGAGTAGCTGGGATTACACGCGCCCACCACCATGCCTGGCTAATTTCTTTGTATTTTTAGTAGTTATGCGGTTTCACCATGTTGGTCAGGCTAGTCTTGAACTCCTGACTTCATGATCCGCCTGCCTCAGTCTCTCAAAGTGCTAGGATTACAGGCACGAGCCACCACGCCTGGCCTATCTTTCTTAAATTTCAAGGAACAATTTTATAGTGTTAATACATTTACTTTGAGCAGCAACTCTATTTACCTGAGATTACACTTTTTCTGCTACAGTGACAAAAGTCCATCCAAATTGCTATGTTTAATACATTCTTTATTACCAAAGTCATGATAAAGGTAGTAATTAAAAAAAACTAAAACTCAAAACATTCAGCATAATGTGGAATAGCTGTATTTAATTAAATGTAAGTCCTTTTTACAAAGCTTCTTGCCTATTATGAATAGAAATGTTTTTATTCTTCTGCAATCATGCTCCTTCCCTTCACCAGTGATTCTTTACATTACCCCATGTAGTTTAATAGTCATGTCCCTGTTCAGTTATTAGATTTCTAATTTTAAACATAAGAATTTTAAATACACATTAAATGCATCATGTAGATTAATCAGGGAGTATAGGTCTTAGAAGACACAGGATATTGAAAAGTTTGAATTAAATAGGCAATATAGCTGTGATGCCTAAAACAGTAACGGTAGGGATGGAAGGAAAAGTAGGTTTAAATTCTTACATTCGTCCCAGGAGGCTGATGTGTGCATCACGCTCCACCTGAAAGCAATCCCTAGGCTGGACTAAAATTAAACATTTCCCTGTCCTCTCCCAGTTACATTCTTTGATGCTCAAATTATATATGCAACAGCACTTCAGGCAGACTGCTGCTGAAACTATATAAATAGAGAGAGAGAGAAAAAAAAAACAAAACGCTGAGTCCACCAACTTTTCCAGGATTATTTTTAGGAACAGTCGTAATAACTAAAAATATATACATACTATTTTTAGACATGTATTTTAGTATAGGAAGGCACCCAATAAATAGAAATTTCTGGCATATCTATATTGTGAATTATGTTTCAAAATGTTAATTTCCACCAGAGTAAATATATTTGAATAAATTTAATAAGTACACAAAATCATTTAAGGATATCATATCCAAATCTCAGCTTATCTTCAAGTTTCAAGGTGATATAAGTCTGTTCCGGAATCCTTACATCATTCACAAAAGTCTACAAGGGAGAAAAAGAGATATTAGGTTACGTATGAAGTATTCTTACATTTTAGATAAGCAAATTCTCAAATCTGATGCTTAAAAGTACGTATCATATGGTGGCTACTATAGCCTGAGTATCATAAGATGTGCCATACAGCCTATAGGCTGATAAATGATTTTATGCTAAGCCTTTTATCTCTATTACTGGTAACACACAAAGAACCCAGTGCTGCCAAGATGAATTTAGGCACTTAGAATAGTTCTTAAAAATGTTGCCAAGAAAAGCTCTTAATCTGAAGCTGGCAAATCGTTAAGGGTAAAATATTTAACTGTTAATATACCATCAGGGTTCACTGGACCCAATTTTAGCTTTCTGAGAAATTCTGACTATGTGTAAGGATTGACATTTCATTACTTTTATTTTTGGAATTATTATAAAGAAGAAGAAAAAAAGTTACTTTAAGAAAAGAGAATAAAACTCATTCTATTTTGCAATTGTCATATGGGTCCTTTGGATCCCTTTATGAATCTGAGATATATTATAAGGTTTCAATGATCTTATTTTGCTGCTATTTTATCATCCTAGTAACTATTTCACATTTACTCATCAATTATTTCTAACAATGCTAAAAGTGACCCAAATAATAAGACAAAAGAACAACAGAACGACTTAGAACAGCAATAACCAACAAAAAAATATTGTAAGCCACATCTTATATTACATTTATTTTCCTTCCTTCCTTTTCCTTCCTTCCTTCCTTTCTTTCTTCTTCCTTCCTTCCTTCTTTCCTTCTTCCTTCCTTCCTTTTCTCTCTTTCTTTCCTTTTTGAGACAGGGTCACAGTGGTGGGATCATGGTACACTGCAGCCTTGATTTCCAGGGCTCAGGTGATTTCCCTACCTCAGCCTCCTGAGTAGCTGGAACTACAGGTGCATGCCACCACAGCCAGCTAATTTTTTTGTATTTTTTGTAGAGACAGGTTCTCCCTGTGTTGCCCAGGCTGATCTCAAACTCCTGGGCTCAAATGATATGCCCGCTTGGGCCTCTCAAAATGCTGGGATTACAGGTGTGAGCCACCATGCCTGGCTAAATTATATTTTTCCAGTGGGCATATAAAAAAGGAAACAAGATAGAGGTGAAATTAGTTTTAATAATGTATTATAAATTTCACCTAATATATCCAAAATAGTGCCATTTCAATAAATTATCAATATAAAAACTAACAAGATATTTTACATTCTTTTTTTTTTGTACTATGTCTTTAAAATTTAGACTAGTACACATTTCAAGTGCTCAACAGGCACACATGGCTATTAGCTACTGTGAAAAGCACAGACCTAGAAGCATGACTCAATAGTGAAATAAATCACGATTTTATCATTCTTTAGTTATATTACTGTAGTGGCCAAAATATTCATCATCTTCCCAAGAAGACATAAAAGACACCTGGAGATAAAATCTTTATACATTTTGGGGTTTCTTTTTTCACCTATTAAAGAGCACAGCTGAAAATTCAGAATTTCTGATTTAACATTCACAAAGGCAAAGAGAAAAAACAGGAAGATATTTCATAATTATAAGATAAATACAATATAAATACGAGTGGCATTCTAGACTATAAAAATGATGATAAAACTGATAGCATAAGCAAATTATTAGACTACATGTCTTCAGATGAAGACAGTTATAGACACATTTTTTTCTAATGCAAGAATCAATGAGAAAGAATGTTTCCATGGAAAAAAGAAATTTTCATCCAGTTAGTCATTCAATAAGAATCTTGTAGTATTTTTCAAAAAGAATCTGAATGATTTGGGGTTTTGTGGGGATTTTTTGGGGTTTTGTTTTTGGGGGTTTTGAGACAGGGTCTTGCTCTGTAACCCAGAATGGAGTGCAGTGGGATGGACCACATCTCATTCTGCAGCCGCGACCCCCCAGGCTCAGGTGATTTCCCCACCTTAGCCTCCTTGGTAGCTGGGAGTAGAGGCACGTGCTGCTGCGCCCTGCTAATTTTGGAATTTTTTGCAGATGGGGTCTATGTTGTCCAGGCTGGTCTTGAATTCCTGGGCTTAAGTGATCCTCTGTGTTGGCCTCCCAAAGTGCTGGGATTACAGGCATAAGTCACAAGGCCAGCCTCATTTTTAAAAAAGTGTTATATTTCACAAAAATGTTGATAGCATTCTTTCTTTTTTTTTACATCTGTGTTCCAATACTTACTTGATAAAGTATGTAAGCGACATATTCTCAACACAAGTGTCTATACAAAGATGACTAGAAGGAAAGAGATGATGTAGAAATAAAATGATTGGATTTATCTTCTAATTATTGTTTATAAATCTAAAAATAACAAGTATTTTGCAGTTATAGAGGAAGAAAAGATGGCCATCCTCTTAACAAAAGTATAAGCTGGTAAAGTTTTTAAAACACTGGTTTGACCATGCAAGAACAAGAGAACCAGAAATAATACACCAGAACCAACTAAAGATATACAGTACTTGAGATCTGGAATCAACATTTATAAGATGGATACATGTTCCAGGCAAATACATGTCAACTGACGAGCACTTAGTCGCACTCAAACAACATTGCCCATTTTGGGTAGTATATACCTTTAAACACCAGAAAAATATGGAATAAAAATTTGAGTTTGTCATGTCTAATTTTTTCCCAAAATTTCAAGTTGTGTTAATTACCCTTTTATTCTTACATTTGTCAATTATCTGTACAAATACATGTATTACATATATATAATGTATGTTTTTTTAAAAAAGGATACACTGGATACAGATGGCAAATGGTGATAACTATCTTTCCTGGCATACTAAGAGTTAAAGGCCTAGAATTTGCTAGATTTATAGAACACGGAACAAAGGTTATGATTAATTGCCTATGCAGACATCAAATAAACACCCAACAAATTTTTCTTTGATAAACTGAAATTTTAAAAATTACTTTATTCTTTCCTTTTTAATTCCATTTTTATCATCTTCTATTTTATTAGATTTAAGATGGCCATAACAGCTTATTTGAGAAGACTGCCCTTCCATGTTGAGGAAGTTACAGTAAAATACATAAAGGGATTAGGTTATAATACTCTCAAATGTCTACGCATAAATAGCTCTTTGTAATATGCCATAAAATAGCAGTTTTAAGTGTACAAAAGAAATTAGGAAAAGTTACAATCTTAATTATAAGCATATATATGGAGATAGTGGAATAATATCATTAAAACTCTAGATTATATCTTAGGATGATTTATGAGTAATCTAAAATCACAAGCTTCCAATATGTTTTACAGAAAGGTTGAAATGGTAATATAAAGAAAATTCAAAGGCTTCGGAGACTTATAAACTCTAACTTCAGGTTCAGTTCCAAAATGAAGATTTCAGAGTGTCTTAAAATTTATGTTTTGAGTTTACCAAAGTACATGGAGGATACAGTCATGCCTTGCTTAACAACAGGGAAACATTCTGAGAAATGCATCATTAAGCGATTTATTTCACTGTACAAACATTATAGAGTGTACAGTATTTACACAAACCTAGACAGTATAGCCTACTACACACCTACTATTGCTCCTAAAGGCTACAAATCTATACAGCATGTTACTATACTGAATATTGCATGCAATTGTAACACAGATAGGAATTTTTCAACTCCATTATAATCTTATGTGAGCACTGTGGTGTATGGGGTCTGCCATTATGGGATGCATGACTGTAATTACAGAACAGGAGAGCTGAAGAAAATGATGAAAAAGAATGAAAGAAAATGTTAATTTACTGATGTCTGGTATGCAAAAGATCAACAACTAGATACAGTATTGAAGATAAGTGCTACAGTTCTGAGCCAATTTTATTTGAAACTAATAACCTAAAACACCATATTTATTCAAAAGGCCTATGATGACCTAGAAGATCCATTTAAGATTGTCTAACTCTCTTAAATATTAAGCACCTGTTGTGTGTTGAACATGTGTACTAGGCACTTTCAGAGATCAAGAAACATAATTTTAACATGCTGCCATTTACGACTGAACTATTCCCTAAAGTCTAAAAGGCTTAGTAAATATGAGCCATACACAAAGTTTCAGCTCACAAACATGCAAGTGAAAACATCTGTGAGAAAACAGTCTTCTGAAGGTCTAAAATTACCAAAGGAAAAGAGAAAATTTCAAAGAGCAAGAGGAAAAATCACTAAACTAGATCAAATTGTAGTAACTTAGATATGGAAGAATGAGTTTTGTTACTTTGTCAGTGCCATTTGATCACACCTCTACCTGGTAATGAGGAAAATAAGGCAAAGAGAATGAAGTAATCATTAAGATCTCAGAGTCCGGAAGTGGCAATGTTGGGATTTGAACTCAGGTCTTTGAACTACAAATCCTATGAGTGTTCCACATCAAGAAAGATTAGGTCCCCAAGCTAAACAAGCTCCCCAAATCCTCCATTCAAACCACTAACCCCACAGAAGCAAACCAAACTTAGATAAATACCTATTTAATTTATATATAACTAACTGACATAATTGATAGCATAAAATCATATAGCCAGCATGCATTATATTGATGATCTGGGAAAGTGAACAGAGCACAATCACCTCAATCTCTCTGCCAGCTACAAAAGCCTCCTCTCCTTCCCTAACCTTTCCTTTCAACCTTTAGTGATGACCATTCTCTACTTGATGCCACACAGGTCTGATGCTGGCAGGAACTCTAGTGTACAAAGGGGACACAATGTAGCTGGAACACAGATTGCTGCGAGGGCAGTCCAGTAGCAAATGGCAGGGTTGGAATGGCATAGGAGTGGTGGGGCAGAGGCGATGGTGGCTACCAGAGGGGCAAGTGTTCTAGCAGAGGAGGCAGGAGGAACTGAAGGCAAATGGGTTCCCAAGGAAAGAGAACCTTCAATGGGCTTGCAGGAAAACGGCCCATTAAAAATATCAGCAACAAAGCCAACTGCAGCCTGCTCAGGCACAACAACCTCATTTCTGGTGGCAATTCCATAAATTGTAGCTCTAGGTCCCTTGGTAGTGTATTCTGGGGTAGGGTGAAAGAAACAGGAGTAGAAATGATCATTTTTAAGTTGGATTTAGTTGGTAAGTGATTTTTCTAAAAAGTAACAGTGAATTCTTTGAAAAGTATGTAGGCTACAGGGTGCTAAACTTGTCTTTGCTGCTTTTCTTACCATAATAAAAATAACTCACATTTACTGAATGCTTACTATGTACTGTTGTGTTTAAAATTATTAGCTTATTTATATCTTCACAACACATCACACAACACACTTACACAACCTGTGAGTACCATTTTATTATTTCTATTTCTTAAAAAATGAGGAATAGAGAACTTAGGTAACTTGTCCAAGGTGACATCAAAGGTGGCTTCATAACCACTACACTGTGTCCCCCTACCTCCAAAATGACTACTTTCAACCTGATGCTTAAAGTTCAGGAATAATATGGATCATAAGAGTAAATAGGCTGTGAATAATAGTCTACAAGTTCTCTTATGTCTAAAATGCATGACAGTTGGTAGTTTTGACATTTTTTGGCTACTAAAGAGTTTTGTGGCATGTTTCTTAGGCTGCCATTTGTGTAATGTATATTTACCATTTACGTAATGCTTTAAAGTTCTATACTAAGCATACACTCATATGTACTGCTGCATTTAATCCTCATAACAACATGACAGAGCAGGAATTATCATTTCATTATTTAATGACTAAGGCGAGACTCTGCACTGCATCGTTACTTTCATAAACTTCATCTTATTATATGTTCACACGCTTTGGGAGACAGTATATATGAGGAAACTGAATTTCAGAGAGATTAAGTGATTTGTCCCAGGTTACAAATCCAGGTCCTGATTTCAAGTTCAAAATGCAGATGTTTCTCTCCATGAGTTAGGATCTTTCATAATATTATTTAGTATAATCAAATTATAAGAAAGACCAACCTAGAGAAACATCATTCATATTTCACCTGATTATTTTTGGAACCAACAAATAATTTTCATATTTGATCACAGTCTTTCAAAAGACTAAAATGCTGATGTAATTCCCACTTATTATTTTCCAAAACAATAATGTAAAGATATACAGACTACCACTGTTAATCTGTTGTCAAGATGAAACTTTCTAGACTTAAAGACAATATAACATTGTTAAAATATTCCACATATAGAAGTTAAAATTTTTCACTATGAATTCTTCAAGTAGAAAATTAATTCAGTTCCACTCAAAAAAGATTTATGGGTTCATGGACTGTGCAGAGCCCTCTGCTAGGCACCGTGGTCGCAGAAGCAGAAGGCACATGAATGTATTCAGGAGTTCAAAATTCAGCATAGCTACAGAGTTGTAGAAGTAGGACACGAAGGCTTATGAGTGTAGAGAAGAGAGAAATTCTAGCAAACAGGAGTTGAGAAGCAAAATTGGTAACATTCATGCCTAATGTTACAACAGTTTCCATCTACTTTCCCATCTCTGTTTATTTTAATCCTTTCAACATGTTAACATCAGCAGGTTAAAATTCCTAAATGGGCCTCTCCTTCATCCCTTCAAAGAGAAGTAGAATTTGAGCTTTACTTTAAAAAATATGTAAAACTTTTATAAATGGCAAGGGAGATGGGAGAAATAGTAGACTGAAGAAATTCTAAATTATTTGAAGAAAGAGACAGTATAGCAGGAAGACTACTGTTTTGGAAGAAGAGCAAGGGAAAGTGCGATGATGGAGCATCAGTCTGGAAAGGTGGATAATGCCAATGTGAGGATTTTCAGGGCAAACATGAAGAATGTAGACTTAATTCTATGCACTTTGAGAAAAAAAGGGCTTGAATAAAACCAGGAAATATGCCTACAAAAAATTTATACTTAAAGAATAAACATAAAAGTCCTTTAGTAGCAGGTCAATTCAGAATTGGTAAACAAAGAAAAAACTTACATATATTACCATATTTGCCAAATTTCTGCATGTTCTTGGACATAATGTTTGATGTATATTTGAAAAGTATTACTAGTTTGAAGCAGTTGGGATATACCTATTTCTGTTAAATTCGTTTTAGAATTTCAACAGCACAGATATGAACAACACTGTACCTGCTTGTGTTAGCAGAACCGTAAGAAAATGAAAAAACTGAAATAAGATAAATAATTCAGAACTTTAGCATTCTTTTTCGTTTGTGGCTACTTATATTATGCTAAATGTAGAAAGACCAAATGAAGAAATAAGAAAAAATTCACAGCAGTTATAGAAAAATATATTCAAAGTATGAATTTCAAGAATAATGAACACTGGCATTTAGATAATGTACTGTACTTGTTAAGGCAAATGGTTGTGTTTTACTTTTACCCTAGCAGAAAAAGTTGTCTACTCTCTGGTACCTTTTCATCTTTCCATCTGCCATCTTTCCATTTTTTTTTTTTTATTTGAGACACAGTCTCGCTCTGTCGCCCAGACTGGAGTGCAATGGCGCATTCTTGGCTCACTGCAACCTCTGCCTTCCAGGTTCAAGTGATTCTCCTGCCTCAGCCTCCTGAGTAGCTGGAACTACAGGCATGCGCACCAGCTCAGCTAATTTTTGTATTTTTAGCAGAGATGGGGTTTCACCATGTTGGCCAGGCTGGTCTTGACCTGATGACCTCATGTGACCCACCTGCCTCAGCCTCACAAAGTGCTGGGATTACATGCATGAGCCACTGCACCAGGTTCCATTTTTATTTTCTAAAGTTAACCATTACTTATCTGTCCCTGAGAGTACTTTTTTGCATTCTTACTGCCATGAATTTTTACTGTTTTCCCTCATATAAATTCCAGCCATAAAGTGAAGTCAAGCTTAGGTTTCAAATCCTTAAAGAAGTCTTTTCTAGCCATCACAGACAATGACAACCACTTTCTGAATTCCCACATATGGACTGCTTCTACAGTTTCTTTGTTGAAATATGGGCTAGTTTCATACTTTATTGGATGGTTCCCAAAGTGCTATGTACCTAATAAGCACTTAAAAGTAAAATACAAATTAAATAAAAAGGAAATATAGCTAGGAAATGTAATCTGATTTTTTAAAAAATTAAAAAAACAATATTAAACAAATGTTCAAACAAGACAAAAAAATAAACTCAACTTACTCCATTTAGGCTGCCCAAATCTTTCACTAAATGTTCATCCGTAGAGGCGTCATAGTTGATCACAGCATGCTGCTTATCCACACTACGAGACTGAAAGGAATTTTTTAAGTTAATACAAAAAATACTAGAATAAATACCAATCACATTTTAACTAGATACCTAATATTAACAAGACAGTAAACACAGGGAAGTATTAAAGTAAATGTGGATTAAGTGAGATTAAAATAGTGCTACTACACAACAAAAATTTAGCATCACTCCCCAAAGAGGAAAGCAGTCAAATTTTAAAGTTCTACTATTGAGAATTTACATCAGCTGACTTTGCTGAAATGTATTCATTTTTTTTTTTTTTTTGAGACAGAGTCTCGCTCTGTCACCCAGGCTGGTGGCATGATCTCGGTTCACTGCAACCTCCATCTCCTGGTTGAAGGGATTCTTCTGCCTTAGCCTCCTGAGTAGCTGAGACTACAGGCATGCACCACCACTCTGGGCTAATTTTTTCTATTTTTAGTAGAGATGGGTTTCACCACATTGGCCAGGCTGGTCTCGAACTCCTGACCTCATGATTTGCCTGCCTCAGCCTCCCAAAGTGCTGGGATTACAGGCGTGAGCCACCACACCCAGCCTTAGCTTAATTTTTTAAATTTAAAATTGTTTTAGAGAAATCATGTGAATTATAATTTTACAATGTTTTATAGATCTTACTGTTAAAAAGCATTTATCTTGTAGGATTTTCTTCTTTCAAAACTAAAAATGAGCATAAACTAAAGAGTCCAAAGATTTAGAGGAAAAGGTACACAATATGATATGTTTCAGAACAAAATTATCTTCACTTAAAATATGGGTTCTAGAACTGGAATGCATGGGACAGCTCTAAGAGGGAAAGGGACTGGAAGTCAAAAAAGGTATTTTAATGGCAAACTGGTCTTTGAAAATTGCTTTTAAGTTTCTTTTAAAGCTCCTCTCTCTCTCTCTCTCTCTCCAGAGCTTAGTGAGTTATCTGCAGACAGAAGCACCTGAAAGAATAACTATAAACCTGGTATTAAAATGAATCGGTATTAAAAGGAAATATCATTACTGTGACAGAAGAAACAGTCTGTGAACCAATGAATCTGAACTTGATCACCATGTATTACAGGGTTACTGTATGAACCCTGGTATACTAAAAGCAAAGGAAGCATAAAAAATGGGGAACAGACATGACTTCCAGTTTCTGGTCCAATATGGAAAGAATTTGAAAGTCATCATTCCCATCTTCGTAATAAGAAAAGTGTTAACAAACCGAAAACCAAAAACCCATCTTAGTTTTATCAGCAACTCGAGGTCACAAGGCAAACTACCACCCTGAAAAGTAGAGAGATAAGCAAATACAGAGAGAATCACAGCTTGCCAGGAGCAAATGCTCCTGCTAGAAACAGCCACTGGTAGGACAACTTAAAGGTGAAGTGATTAATTGCTGGAGACTTGAGTGTGGACCAACTTGAGATTTTAAAAAGCTCCTGCATTAAATCTAAAAATTATTTAAAATTCATTTTTGTTTTCATTAATTTTTTGTTCTTCTGGTTAAACCAGTGAAATACTAAATTCAGTTCTTAAGTTGGTAGGAAGCAATACAGCACCACTCAGCAAAATAATTTTACCATATTGTCGATTAATCAAGTTGATCTAGTCTAAGGATAAACCTCTAAATGTTGTAAGTGAGATTTCAAGTACATGTAGGCTCTCAATAAATACTGAATGGATCCTGACTCTCTCTGAGGAAAAGAGTACCCAGAAAAAGGGCAGAAATCCTTTGGACAATGGACTGAAATTCAAGGGAAAAAAATCTAAATTAGAGTTGAGAAAAGGCAAATTCCAAAGTAAAGTGAAAGGTTACCATTAGGTATAGGAATAAAGAAGTCGAATGGCTGCTTATGGAGCCAGAGAATGGTGGCCTTCGAAGGAGTGTCATAAACACAGATCAGGGATATTGAGAAAAAAATGATTTGGGGGAGGAAGTAATTTAGGATAGGCTGCTTCACTAAGTCTACAACTTGTTTGAAATCTGGAATATCCTTAATCTACAATGTACCCTGCCCTCCAATTGCTCATGGTGAATACCGACGGTACATAAACACCTACAGCAAAAGATAGAGCACACTGAAGATATAAGAGAACAATACAGTCCACTGACTCGAGATGCCATTCCAACTCTGGGGGATCAGGGAGTGCGGAGCAGAGCGGGCCTGTTATGTGGGATCATGTGGGATCGCAAGAATACATCGTTTGTTTAATAAAGAGAGTAACAACTTTTCAAGAGAGTAGTCAGGAACTCAAGGCAAAGAGTATCAGTTTAGTACCCACAGAACAAGACAATCCCATTTGTGTAAATATTTTTTTTTAAGAAAGCAGCCAATTAAAAAAATTCCTATGTTTTTAGTTATTATGACATATATATGAAGTAACAATGTGTTTCAGCACCCATCACAGGAATTAAGCAGAAGACTGAGATTACTGAATATAATATATCTGGTGACTGGGTCAAGGAAAACTAGGGGAACAGGAAGAATATGTAATGGATAGCTAACCACTTAAGCATTAATCTGTTTTCATTTGTACATAATCGAATTCACATTTCCTCTAGCTTAAACTGAACCAGAAGGTGTATGACAAATTGAAGTTCACAATCCATTTAAATATTTCAATGACAATTTAATAAAAATCTCTCAGAAATATATAATTTAAATCCTAACAAAGACTGCTAACTTAATCACGTCTCTGATACTAATGGGAAAACCTTAACTGATCTGAGATTAAAACTTCAGACAGGCAATTTCGACCAGGCCCTTTATTCCTGTTACTTAAACTTCTGGTAAGAATGAAAGATTATAGTCCCTGTCCTTTTATAGCAGGTGTGTCCAATATTTTGGTTTCCCTGTGACACACTGGAAGAAGAAGAATTGTCTTGGGCCACACATACATACGCTAACAATAGGTGATGAACTAAAAAAAAAAATTCACAAAAACTCCTAATATTTTAGGCAAGTTCACGAATTTGTGTTGGGCCGCATCAAAGCCATCTTGAGCCCCAGGTTGGACGAGCTTGTTTTTCAGTGTTTTTCGAGTCTATGCCTCTTCCATCTGATTTTTACTTCCTATAGAGACCCTCTTCCCGAGGCTGTGCTGCACTACACTCTTGAGAATCCATTTTACTTTAAACTCTTTGTTTTTCTAGCTTTTCATGGATTGTTACCTCCTCCTTTCTTCCTTTAACTGAAATCTGCTGGCTTTGCCCCTGAGAAAACACTAATTCCACTGCATTCCCTTAAAGAAGATGCTAGCCATCTCTTAAAGCCAACATCCTGTTGAATTCAAAACTGGAGTCTGAATCCCTCCAGTTTACTCTTGTGGCTTTTAGATCATTACTTTTCCTCTTCAATGAATAACGCTTTACCGTTTTGAAGCTTTTATTACTAATTCTATATGTATTCATTGCACAAACACACAACCTCTCCTCAGATGCTGCATTCATTTGGGGTCACTCTAACTTAAACGTTTTGAAGATCTGAGGTTCTGGTTCACAGACGTCCTTTTTCATTAAAACCGCTGCCTCCCAAGACTGATGTTAAATGTCCACGTGGATGACCTGTATAAAAACTTAACATTCTCAACTCCCACAACCCAAATCCTACCACATTTGGGATTATCACTCCCACTGATAGCCTTTACCAGGTGAAACTGATTCGACCTCTGGAATCTCAACCATAATAGTCTCTTTGACTATATTCTCCCATTCTTTAAGTTCTCTCAATTATTTATAAGAGTTTACTGGCATAGTACTTCAGCGCTTTGACAGCAGCAAAACATCTAATATTCTGACCCTACTTTTTCTCCTAAGCAACTATACCCTTTTACCCTGACTTTATTTCCCTCTCTATATAACCAAGATCCTGCTGGCTTCAATTATCCCCTCTATGCTCACAACTGCCAAACCTCTACCTTTTGCTCAGACTCTTCTCCTCAATATTATGTTATTTGTTTCTAGCTTTCTGTTGAATATCTCAATCAAGATATCCCTTAGAAATGTCAAACCCATCATCTTATTCTCCCAAAGTATACCTTCTTACCTCAATTTCATCTATTTCCTCAATTCCACCTATTGCCAGAAACTCCAGATTTTAGATACCTTTCCTCTCTTTCATTCATATATAACTAGAAGGCACATCCTACCTCTAATCTCTCCTACTCTTGTCTTCTTTTATTCATTTCAAATGATACTCTCTCTTCTTTAGAACTCTACCTTCTCTTCCTAGTTTATTATAATCTCCTAACTCCTTTTACAGATTCCAGTTTCCAATTCCTGGGCAGTAATACGGAATAGTTTAAAGAATAGGTGTTGGACTTAGAACAAGTCAAGGCAATACTTCCCTCCTTAAAAACTCTGGAGTCCTCTTACTAAGGAAAAAAATATAAAGTCTTTAATACACCACCCAAGGCCCTCCAAGATCTGGCCTTTTCTAGCCGCCAAGTCCTAATCTCTCAAAATGTTTGCCTTCACATTCTATAGATAAACTACAACAGACTATTTAAATTACCTAAACAGATAAATGCCATGCTATCTTCAAAGTCATGTCCTCAACCACACTCTTAGCCTTCCAGAAAGCCATCTTCTAAGACTGAAGTCTTTCTGAATTTCTCATCCCCACATTCCTTCACAGGTAGAACTGACCAATCTCTCTTTTGTGCACCCAGTGTTCCCCACACGAACTCCCATCACTGTCCTGGGTCATGCTATTTATACCTACATGTTTACATGTATGTCTCTCTCTACTAGACTCTAAACCCTAAGGATACACAGACTCTATCTGTATACACATTGATCCCGAGCACCTGGCAGATGCTTAATAAAGGTTTGCTAGAAAAGAAATAACATATGCTATTTGACTAATCTCATTTCATAAAGAATGAGGTAGAGATGTTTTCTAAGATAATAAAATAGTAGAAGTATTGAGATTACAAAGTTCAGAGTAATTTTAAGAAACCAACAAACTGGGTAGTTTTAAAAAACAGAACCCAAACAAACAAACAAACAAACAATTCTGGCTCTGAGATAAAACCAGAAAATTGAGAAAACATCAAAATAATTTATAGCATCAATTCAGACTACCAGATGACCAGCAGGCCAATCTATTCTTATGAACTGTATTTCCGAGAATACACTGGGTCTAGGACAGTACTAAAAGCAGTAGGCTGCTATTAGATAAAGAACAACAGTTTCTTTAGGAGTAGAGCCTGAGGAAAAGGTTTAAGTTATTTTTTATTGTCTGATCATGCAGTTTCCTAATCAACTTTATATTATATTTAAAGAAAACAAAGCACAGGTTGGGCGTGATGGTTCTCATGCCTGTAATCCCAACACTTTGGGAGGCTGAGGCAGGTGGACTGCTTGAGCTCAAGAGTTTGAGACAAGCCTGGGCAACATGGTGAAATCTGCCTCTAAAAAAAAAAAAAAAGAATCAGCCAGGCATGGTGACATGCACCTGTAGGCTATCCAGGAGGCTGAGGTGAGAGGATTGCTTGAGTCGAGGAGGTAGAGGCTGCAGTGAGCTCTGATCGCACCACTGCACTCTTGCCTGGGTTACAGTGAGACTCTGTTTCAATGAATCAATCAATCCATACAGCATGAATAAAAAGGACATGCTTGGATTTATATATAACATTTATCCTTTGTTTCTGGCTTATTTCACTTAGGATAATGTTTTCAAGATTAATTCAGGTTGTAGCATACATCAGAACTTCATTCCTTTTTATGGCTGAATAATAGTCCACTGTATGTATATACTGCATTTTATCCATTCTTCTGCTGATGGATACTTAGCTCTTATGTTTAGCACAATGATCCATTTTGAGTTGATTTTTTTATATGGTGTCACATAGGGACCCAATTTCATTCTGTTGCATAAGGAAATCCAATTCCTCCAGCCCTATCAGAGACTATTCTTTCCTCCACTGAATGAACTTGGCATCACTGTCAAAAATCAACTGCAATTTGTAGCAGTTTCCTAGGGCTGCCATGACAAAGTAACACAACAATGCGGCTTAAAGCCACAGAATTTTATTCTCTCACACTCCTGGAAGATAGACTTCAAAGTGAAGGTGCTGGCAGGGCCATATCACCCGGAAACCTTGAGGGGAGGATCTTTCCTTGACTATTCTAGTTTCTGGTGTTAGCATAACACTAATCTCTGCCTCTATCTTCACATGGCTAACTTCCCTTTGTGTCTGTTCTTTTCCTCTTATTATAAGGACACAAATCATACTGGATTAGGGCTGAACCTAATACTTCCATCTAAATTTTATTATATATTCAAAGACCCTATTTCCAAATAAGGTCACATTCACAGATATGATAGAAAGTATACTGACATATCTTTTGGGAGGCACAATTCAATTCACAGCAGCCACAGATGCATGAGTTCATTTCCGCTGTCTTCATTCTATTCCTTTGACCTATATGTACCCTTATGCCAGTACCACTAGCTTTCTATTAAGTTTTAAAATTGGGAAGTGAAACTTGTCCAACTTTGTTGTTCTTTCTCAAGACTTTTAAAGATTGTTTTGCCATTTTTAAATTTTGCCAAATTTAGCCAAACTCTCTTATTTTTCCAAACTACACAACCAAAAAAATCTTTTCTCACCTAAATACAATAACAGAAACTATAAAACTCCTAGGAAGAACACAAGGAAAAAGCTCCTGGACATTGGCCTTGTCGATGATGTTTTAGATATCAAAAGCTCAGGCCATAAAAGCAAAAATAAACAAATAAATGGAACTAAATCAAACAAAAAAGCTTCTACACAGCAAAGGAAATGACTACAACCTGGGGGAAAAAGTATCTGCAAACCAGACAGCTGATAAGGACTCAGTATAAAGAGCTCACACAACTCAACAGTGGAAAAACAAATCGCCCATTTAAAAGAAGGGTAAAAGATGTGAATAGACATTTCTCCAAATAAGACATAAACATGGCCAGCAGGAATATGAAATGGTGGTCAATGCTATTAATCATCAGGAAAATGCAAATCCAGACCACCATGAGATACCACCTCACCCCCATTAGGATGGCTATTACCAAAAAATCAAAAGACAACAAATGTTGGCAAGGGTGTACGTGTACATCTTGTATACTGTTGATAGGAATGTAGATTGGTACAACCATTATGGAAAATAATATAGAGATTCTTAAATAAATTAAAAATAGAGCCACCACACAACCAAGCAATCCCTTTTCTTGGCATGTACCCAAATGAAATGCAATCACTACCTCATAAAGATACCTGCACTCCCATGTTCACTGCGACACTATTCACAATAGCGATGACGTGGAAACAACCTGTGTCCATTAATGAATGAACAGATTAAAAAAACTGTGGTGTATGTATACAATGGACTATTATTCAGCCCTAAAGAGAATGAGATCTTGCTATTTGCCACACTATGAATGAGCCTGGAGGACACTATGTCAAGTGAAATAAGCCAGAAAGAAAAATAGTGTATGATTTCATTTGTATGTGCAACCTAAAAAGAAAAAATCAAATATGCAGAGATACAGAATAAAAAGTAGTTGAGGGAAAGGAAATGGAGAGTTGTAGGTCAGAGCACACAAAGTCGCAGATACGCGGGATGAACAAGTCTAGAGATTTAAGTAGAACATGAGGACTACAGGTAATACAATTGTACTACACATGGGATTCATGCTAAGAGGATAGACTTTAGCTGCTCTTGTCACTCACACAAAAAGTGGGTACCTATGTGAGATAAATATGTTAATTTGCTTCATTACAGTAACTTTTATACTATTTGTATGTATCATATAACATCACATTGTGTACCTTAAAAATACATAATAAAATTTACTTTTAAAAA
This sequence comes from Ateles fusciceps, assembly GCA_036589455.1. Lineage (NCBI taxonomy): Eukaryota > Metazoa > Chordata > Mammalia > Primates > Atelidae > Ateles > Ateles fusciceps. The sequence goes on from JAZHEH010002229.1 coordinate 12,635,571, forward strand.
CTGTAAACAATGTTTGCTTATGTTTGAACTCCTGGCAGGCATCATAATGAACATCTCTAAGTGATGAAACCAATTTCCATTATCACTGAAGTATCAACAATCAAAATTCAGTTTTACTCCATGCTATGCTGATTTTACGAACGTTTGCAATGTCTTATTTTAAAAGTGTATAGTGTGAAACTTTCTACTTACTAATAAAATTCCTTATTCTAAGAACTTATTTTTCAAAACATAAGCCTCAAGACTTGGAACTTTCTTTAGATGATTCAAAGGACAAAAAATTAATGAGAATGATAGATGGAGCTAAAAGGAGAAAAAGTTCAAATCCAAACAGAACTGTTTTTTAAAGGAGCAGAAAAAGATTTTATACTAATTTCAAGTTTTGAATAAACACATATAGATAAGGCTGACACAATTACCTGCAACATGAGCTCACAGTCATCTCTTCCAACAAAAATCATTTCTCGTGGCAGCCTGTGGCGAGTGCCTCCACTGCTCACCAAAAACCAGGATGTTAAGCTCATTTTCTGCTTAGCTTCTAAGTCTTTGGCAAAGCTACGTCATCCTGAAGAAAAACATGAAAAAAAAAATACATTCATATATTTTTAGCTTTAGTGGCTATTCATCAAACCCTGGAAGTCCTAATAGAATTGCATTCATCAACATTTATACCTGACTAAGTGGACTGTCCACAGGTCCCAGGAAATGACATATATACTAAAGTCTCATCAGTTAAATAAGCCCACAGACTTCACTAAGAGTCCAATTAAAAAGGAAGAGGTTAAGGTAATAAGTAGGTGCTCAGCTAGTAAACTTTTACAGTTTTCATACCTCTGGAAGCCTTTTAGCAAAGTTTATAAATGCTATAATCCTCAAGATAATGCTCATGTTAGCATCAAGTTAGCATCAGAAAAAGAGCAATACTGTACCAATAAATGTCTTAGATACAATGAATTCAATGAGGATATATGATATCTGATTAAGAACTATGAAGACCAAATAAATTGCTCCTTTGTCTACCAAGTGTAAACCACAGAATGCAATTTCAATTTCTTTTTCCTCACATGTACTTTATTTTCTTAACACATTTTCCTGGAGCAACAATTCTGAAACATTTTGTTCTTGAGACCCTTTTATACTCTTTAAAAAATGAACTCCAAAGAGCATTTGTTTACATGGGTAATACATATACACAAGTATATAGTTTACATATTAGAAATCAAACTGGTATTTATGAATTCATTTAAAATAACAATAACTGAATTTAAGAATTACTAACATTCTATGACAAAGTAACCATACTTTCTGAAACAAAAATAAGTGAGAAGAGTAGCACTATTTTACATTTTGCAAACTGCAAGGTTCTTTGAACTGGCTGCACCATAGGCCATACCCTAGTCGAGCCCTGGTGACCCCCGTGACCTGCACATACACCTCAGGATGGCCTCCCAGAGCCAGAAAGTCTGAAGAACAAAGAAAGGCCAGCTCTGCCATTGTTCCTGCCTCAACCATTCCTGCCTTAACTGATAAGCCAATCTTATGACACTGGATCTTAGACCTTGTGACACACACAAACCCCCCCAAAAAGAACAAAAGAAGAACAGCTAGCTCCTGCAGTACCTGATTAACCGAACTTTCAACATTCTGCCATTGTTCTGGCTTAAATGATAAGCCAACTTTGTGACACTGGACTTTGGACCTTGTGACACTCTCCCAGCATCACCCCCAACTCCATGTTTGCAAAAACCACCCTGAACTGTAACTTCTGTAACTTTCCACTGCCTACCCCAAACCTATAAAACCGACTCCTATCCCACCACCCTCCGCTGACTCGCTTTTCGGACTCAGCCCACTTGCACCCAGGTAAATAAACAGGCTTGCTGCTCGCACAAAGCCTGTTTAGGTGGTCTCTTCATTCAGAGTGGGCCTAACGCAAATCTCTTTAATGTCTACCTTAAAAATCAAAATGAAAAACCCTAATACCGGCTTTGAATTTAATCCACCGCCATATACTGCTTAACTTGAAATATATAAAGAAAACCTGGCTTCAGACAGATAAATAGGTGGATAAGGGAGAGGTATTTTAATAAGCTTTTCAAATAATTGTCGATAGTTTTCTTTGATACTACATCAAAGCTATACAAGCAGTAGTTTCTTGAAGGTTTTTTGCAATATGGAATCTGAAACCATATCAATGAACTTTTCACACAATGTTATATAAAAATCCATCTTATACTTTAATGGAATTTTATAACACTATGTATGCATTGGTCCTTTGGAAAATATGGCTTTCCTGAATAATGCAGATCTTCCAAATGTTGACGTGTTTCATTATACTATTTTAAAACATCACATTCATTAACATTACCACCTATCTTATCATAAAAGTCTTTAAGTACAGGGCAGCTGTTAAGCTCATGACGGCTGAATCAAGTTTCTAAAATTCTAACTTCCTCTTGACAGCTCAAACATTATCACTGGTCAAAAAAAAAAATCCCGTCACTTATTTTCCTTGAAGTGACAAGCTCATATTGTCTACCAAATACTCAAGTCTATACAACAAAATGTGTCTCTCAGTCATTTGTTTAAAGTAAAATGGTAAATCATTAAATCAAGAGCTTAGTTCTGCAGACAACTCACATAATGACACAATTTCTCCTTCAGAAAACCACAGCACTTTGGTATACAGCATAAGTGCTCTATGCATACTTCTATTTAGTCATACAGAATATTCAAAAGATGTGACACTCAAGGGTCAGATTTAATAAAATAAATAATTTTTACCATTTCATCAAGATAATTCTTAAGTGAAACTAACTTAAAAAAAAAAAAAAACCTTACAAGTATGTAGCAGTGATGAATACAATTACTCCTTGTAGAGTTTGGTGCCACTACCTTGATCTGTGCTAAAGAGCCAGAAACTTGCATTGTTTTTGTAATGTCAGGGCAAATGTCAACACAATAAAAAAGGCAAATAATGCTTTGATAGCACTATGAAAAAGGTTTTTGACCCTGTGGACCTTGTAAGGGCTTCCCAAAGACCTGTGGACAGAGCTTTGAGAATGGTTATCCTAGATAATGGGGCTTAGTCATTAAGGGCATAAGCCATGGAGTCAAATAGACAGATATGAGTCTGAATCCTGGTTCCATCACTTTTTATTCTGCATGACCTGAGGCTAGCTATTTATCCCACGTCCCTTAGTTTCTTCTTCAATAAAATAAGAATAATGTCAGTATGTACTCAAGTTCTTTCTTAAGAATCTAAAGAGTATACTTGTAAATATCTTCCCATGCAATGGTATATTCCACTACACTTTGAATTAGAAGCAGAATATACTACAGTGAAATGAAATATTCTGCAATAAGAAATGTATCTCCACACACTAAAGCAAAATCCTGTAAAATGCAGAACTTTACGTTAAGGTAAAATCCTGTATATTACATGTTATCTATACAAAAAACAATGGGTTTCACCAAAGCAATCAAATAATTTTCTATAAAGCTAAAACAATCAACTTTTACTCCCTTCTCAGCTTATCTGATACAGTTGATTTATGTGGATTATTAGGTCTCCCATTTACTCAACTCCTTAATGCAGATGTTGTTGGTCTTCCATCTGTTTACTTGGTTTTTAGCATTTCTTTCCCCCGGTTCAGAATATATACTTCCTGGCCAAGTCTATAACAGGGAATCAAATTTTACTGGAGAAAAAAGCCCTCGAATCTAAATGCAGTATATAATCTGCATACTGCATTTCAGGGAAGGACAATTTTAAAACGCAACATGAATAAATAGGTCAACAGTTACACATTTACTCAAGGGAACTGAAAAAAATATATATATATTAAGACATGTTATAGGCCGGGCATGATGGCTTACGCCTGTAATCCAAGCACTTTGGAGGCCAAGGCAGGCGGATCACCTGAGGTCGGGAGTTCAAGACCAGCCTGACCAACATGGTGAAACCCCGTCTTTAAAAAAAAAAAAAAAAAAGAAATTTCTATTATTAAAAAAAAAAAGACATGTTAAAAGAAAATAAATCTAGCCTACCTACAGTAAACTAAAACAGAAAATAAATCTAGCCTACATGCAGTAAACTAAACATGATAGCCAAATATGGATAACAGAAACAGTTTCTTAACATAGCAAAATCACAAAGTTAGTAAGCATTATTCATATGCTATAAAAACATACTTTATTGACATATCGAGTGTTATTATATAAAATACAAACAAATACGTAATATATAATTATATAATATAAAAATGCAATAATTATACAGTTGGATAAAATAAAAATGGCTTTTTACATACTTCATCTTCACTTTAATATGACTTAAAAGAATATACAGTTTCTGAAAAATACAAACAAAACACGTAATACTCAAGATGTGGAGTATTTATTTATTGAGCTGGGGGAATGACTCTGAGTCCACTTACAGCTTCTCTGCTGAGTGGGAATGTGATATAAACCAAAGCTACTATGTGTTTTTATATGGGACTCTCTCCCTGTCAGACAGCTTTCCTACTGGTCCCTGAGTATTGGATCCTCTTTTTCTACTAATTGAATATTACTAACACATACATGGATAAAACTAAAACCTGGTTGGTAGTTTCCTCAGTAGCCAAGGCATATAATTCAACTCAGGTTCCTCTAAATGGTGGAAAAGGAGCCTTTGGGTTTGTAACTTGTACAGAACATGACCAAGGTCTTAACCTGATGTGATACAGGTACATTTCTTTCCAGAATTTCTGGATTAGTCCAATAGACATGGGTTTTACAGCAGACTTTCTGAGTTAAATTATCAGTCCCTCATGCTTTCTAAATGACTGCAAAAATGTATACATTACATTTCTGCATTTCAGGTATCCTGCCTGTAAGGGGAAAAAAAAAACACAAGAAGATATCAATTGACAAATTACCTAGTGACTATCTTGGAACTCTGGCGTATAGTAAAAGAGGATGGTAAATGTCATGGAATTGCCATCCTTCATCGTAGCAGCTATCACCCATTCCATAGTCACAATCCCAACAACTTCAAGAAGCAGCCTGGAGACAGCCTCCTGCATTCCTAGTGTGGCTTCCTGGAGCCAGGGTATGCAAAAAGGACCCAGTCTTCCAAATATTGGATTGCATGATCTCATTGCTGCTTTTGATTACTGAGGAACCAATACAAAAGCTGGCCACCAGTGCTTCAATACCCACAGGTCTAAGAAACTTCCAAGGAATTTATTCTATAAAGACAAAGTGTGTGTGTTTGTTTTTCTTTCTCCTTTTGAGGCCAGATAGTTAAAGCAATCTTTATCAGGTCAATAGCTAACCACAGAGAAAGAGAAGAAACTCCAGTGACCACATACAACAAAAACTACACACCTTGCAAAAGCAGTTTACAAAAGTCACAAACAGATCATCACTACAACCCTTAGTCAGCAAGATTCAGCAATCCCTTATTGAGAGTGGAAAAATTACATTTCCAGATCTACCACCACATAATGTTTAAAAGGTCTAGTTCTTACTGGGCATGGTAGCCCACATATGTAATCTCACCATTTTGGGAGGTGGAGGTGGGAAGACTCCTTGAGCCCAGGAATTCAAGACCAGCCTGGGCAACATAGTAAGACCTAATATCTACAAAAACTAAAATAAATAGCTGGGCATGGTGGCGCCCAACAGGTTGAAGCTGCAGTGAGCCATGATCATGCCCTGTACTCCAGCCTGGGCAGCAGAGTGAAACACTGTCTCACAATAAATGAATAAATAAAAAAGATAAAAAGTACAGTTCTCAAAAAATAAAAAATAACAAAATGAAAATAAACAACAAAAAAGATTTGACAGAAACTATCCTGTTAAAGCCCATTGTAGTGATTAGTTGAAGGTGTTAAATCAACTGTCTACTGTCTTAAATATGTTGAATGAGCTAAAAAAAAAAAAAAACCATCAACAAAAAAATTAGCAAAACAGTATATGAGAAAAATGAGAATATCAACAGGAAGACAAAAATTATGAAAAGGAACCAAACAAATTCTGGAGCTGAAAAGCAGAATAAGTGACATAGGAAAAACTCACTAGAGGGGCTCAAAAGCAGATATAAACAGGAGTTAGAAAGGTTCAGTGAACATGAAAATAAGATCATTGAAGTTGTCTTATCTTCAATGTGAGAAGCAGAAAAACAAATGAAGTAAAATGAACAGAGCCTGAGGCACCAATAGGATACCACCAGACATACTAACATATACATTATAGGTCTCCCAGAAGGAAACATGACAGAAAAGTATTTCAGATCTTAATAAAAAAATACTTTCAGAATACATCAATACACACATCCTAGAAGCTCAATAAGCTACCAGCAGATAAAGAGCTCCACACAAGAAACATTACAGTCAAATTGCCAGAACCTAAAGAAATAGAAAGAATTTTGAAAACAATGACAGAAGTGATTCTTCATGTACAATGGATCCTCAGTAAGATAAACAGCAGATTTCTTCTCACAAACTATGGAGGCTAGAAAGCAGTGGGATGGCAGTGAAAGAGGAGGGGAAAAAAACCAATGTTTGACTATCTTTCAAACATTTTTGAAAGCAAGCAGAAATTAATATATTTCTAGTTACACAATATTTGACACGGTTTCTTTTTGTCAGTACAGTGCGCGCGCTCTCTCTCTCTATGTCTGTCTGTCTCTGCTTGAACTCATGAAGTGCCGTGATTACAGGTGTGGGCCAGCATACCTAGCCTTCAGTGTCTCTTCTAATACTGTAGTATTTATTCTTGAAAGCAGACTAGACATAACACAAAATTATATCAGTCTCTATCTACTGTGCTTATTAATTTCAGCACTTAAGAAATCTCAGAGTATGAGAAAGTACAAAACTAACAGTTCTGCTTTTCAGTAAGTTCATTCCCACTTCCCCAAGGCAGAGTCAGACATTCTTTTCTCTGTAGTCCCACAATATTTTGTTCAAACATTTATTATGCTATAATTTAGACTATAGTTTTTAGCATTAATAATTCTATACTGTATATGATTACATCTCAAGTTGATGAGATCTTTGAAGGCAGCAAAACCATCTTCCTCCATCCCTCCCTTCTTTCAACAGCTATTGAGAAGCCTGCAGAATCCAGGCATTCTGAGGATCAAGGGCACACAAAGATAAAACAAAAAAATCTTGCCTCAAGGAACTCACTACTGTAGGGAACGGTAGTTAGTAGATGCCATGACAGAGATAAGCCTGCTAAAACAACAGGAGGTTGTCATTACTCCAGACATGGATGGTAGCAGTAGGGATGGTATCACTGTAAATCAGCCCACGGCTGAAATATAGAGACATTTTTTCAGCTTCGCATCCCTTGAGCTTAGCCAATGTTTTATCTACAGTGAGCATCTGACAAGCTATTTTCAATGAATGTGTAGCCTCCGAGCTGCTACAAGTCTTGAAGTGAGGATAACCTAGAAATTTCCAGAGGCAGGAGGTGAAATTAATAATCCAACCTTTAACAGCAATTCAATCTAGTCATTAAATCCTAGTTCCAGTCCTCTTCGGTTGTCTCTTTCTTATTCTTTGTCTTTTTTTTTTTGAGACGGAGTCTCTGTCACCCAGGATGGAGTGCAGTGGCACAATCTCAGCTCACTGCAACCTACGCCTCCTGGGTTCAAGCAATTCTCTTGCCTCAGCCTCCCTAGTAACTGGGAGTACAGGCACGCGCTGCCACGCCCAGCTAATTTTTGTCTTTTTAGTAGAGACAGGGTTTCACCATGTTGGCCAGGATGGTCTCGATCTCTTAACCACGGGATCCACCCACCTCAGCCTCCCAAAGTGCTGGGATTACAGGCGTGAGCCACCGCACCCGGCCTTTGTCTTTTTGTCACGTACAGCTGTTTTCACCAGTGATCTGACCAAAGTTTAAAGTTCAGATATTTGGATGTCAGGTGGACGTGATCACTGGCCCACCTTTCTAGTTCCACTGACATCATTACATTTACAGTTAAAGCTATCATTAACTTTTAAAACTGACTTCCTGCTAGATAAGAGTTCTTTTCACGATTTAATGGACTAAAATGTTAATAGCCAAGCTTTACATTTAAATAAACATGAAACAAAGAAAACCTGCAGTTATTGAGCAGAGCACACAGCTTCACTACACAGGTTCAACATTATGTACATTTTACTGCTTTTTAAAAATATCTTTAAAAGTTGCTCCTAGTCACATATAATTCAAATCAAGGAATGATGTCAAGAGGAGTCTGAGTGATGTTAATTACTGTAATACTTAAGTTGAGACAGGCAATAATGAATAGTGCACTTGATATATGACAACATTACAAGAGAACTACAAAACAGGGCACCATATCAACCATAAAAATAAACTGGTTTACTCAAATTATTAAGCCTGAGAAAAAATCATTATTAAATAAATGTTAGTCAGTGTATACAATTACTTGAGCTAAAACACATGTTAAGGGCAGTCTGTCCTTATGCTCTGGCAATTGGCTGGCTGATTCATCACCAGATGGCTTTACAGAGAATAAACCTCTTTTTACCCTATAACTCCTGCTATTGCAGAGAAAGAAATAACTGGCTTCATAGGAGGACTATCCCTCTACACGGTAGAAAATGCTTTCTTTCGCCTATGCATTTCTCATTTTAATAAGATATTAATCTACTTAAGCATACATGTGACAACTTTTCTTTTGGTACCAACAGGCAGGAAAGGGTGACAATAATCTCCATGGGCTTGGTCCAGGACCTAGCTTTGTTTCCTGAATGAATAAATCGTAAGAGAAGAAGATCTGGTTTTCTTAATAAAATCAATGAAAATATAAACAAAGGGGGGTAAAAATGATAAACTTTACCTTACAAAATTGTAATCTGAACCAGTAGTACAGCTTATAAACTAAAATAAACACACTAAGGCATTAGATCAACTGGGATCTGTAATTTTGTCGTGTCTTTTACCCCATCACACCAAGCATCTAAAAGACACAATTTTAAACAAATGTATGAATACTATTTCACATTTTCACCCTTAAAATGTTCCTAACATAAAATATATCCTCAACACCAGAAGTCTGTCTTTCGATGCCATGTATTTCTGAAAATGAAGGAAATAATTCGGAGTGGCATTTCAACTAAGGATTCATGATCAAATAAGGTGCAAATATACGTTATCACTCAGGATCAAATAAAATGGAAACCACAGATTATAAAAGCAAATCATTTTATTCGTAACTGATAGAATTTATTGACCACTTAATATGAGACAGGCACTGTTCTAAGAATTTCACATATGTGTGTATACATACATAATTGTTTTTAACTACAAAAATGCTTCAAGTTCTAGAAAACGAACATAAACATTATACAATGATTACATACGATGACTCCGTTTTACAGAGTACTGTAAATAAAACCCAGTAGTAAGCACTATAAGATACTGGGGAAAGAGAGTGGATCAAGATAGAAAAAGTTCCTAATGTCATAGAAGTAAAAATAGACAAATAGCTAAATAAATGAATAAGAAAACTTCAGGGGCAATGGGAAGAAGGAAACATGAAAAAACAAAGAGAACAAGATAATTCGGGGGGTGCTCTTTAGGCTGGGGTGGTCTAGTGAAAATATCTTTGAGAAAGTGATATATGCTTAGAACATATTCAAAAATTCAGCTTTGCTGTATAATTAATTTGATCTGGCATACATAATGAAATACACTCTTGGAAAAAAGTTATTTATTTTAAATCTCCACCCTTATTTATATAGTTACTCCAAAAGAATAAATCCACAGCTGTGTTTTTTTTTGGATACTTACCAAGATACTTGTTTCATCCTCATGTGAACAAACTCATTACTGGGAAAATTTCTGCTTTCATACACTCATGATTATTCTGGAATGACTGCTCTAAATTTTACCTTTACCATCTGCCATATACATTATTAATTCTTTGTTAAAAGGCAATTGAAGCAAATAGGTATAAAGAAAAAATATAAGCTGCAACTTAGATTTGAAATAGCATTAAAACAAAAAAAAAACCACTTTTCATAAAAATAGGTGAAGATGACATTCCAAATACCAAGCCACATATTCTTTATCTGAGTTTATTACGTATTTTTAAAAGAAGACTTAGATTTGATGGAAAAGCTACACTTTTCCATAAATTATTTAGGCATTGAAAATTCTTGCTAGGTTTTCCCTGCCAGTTTATGAAAAATGTAAAGTCTAACTTGTTTCCTTCTGTAGAACTGCACTACCCTTATTGAAGCATAATTTTGGTGTTGCTTTACACCAAAAAATCAGTTAAGACTTAGATTCAGACATTTATCAAGTACCTCCTTTGTGCCAGTAACTGTGCTAGCTGCTTATATTAATACTTGCATCCTTTCATTTAACTCCCCAAACAAGCATTCAAGAAACATTTTTCCCTGAAGAAAACTACAGTTAAAGGCTTATTCAAGGTTACAAATATAGTATAAACAGGAGCCACCTAGATTCAAATCTGGGTCTTCAGCTACCAAATACTGGGCTTTTCCCACAAATCATTATCTCCTTTGTATTTTTCTTAAATATACCTTAACATGATGCAGGTGATTCCGACAGTCTGGGATTTGGCAAGAGTTTGAGTATGACTGATATGCAATATATTTTAACTTAAAGAGTTCTCTGACACTCTGGGCAATAAATGCTGACAGTTCATGTAAATTTCAGCCTATTTCTAATCTTCTTCTCAGCCAGATTCTCTCCTCGAGAAGTCCACAGACAAGAAAGAATCAATCAGTTATTAAAACCAAAAACCAAAAATAAGCTGACCAAAAATTAGCAGATCTAGAGAAATGACGCAAATGTAAATTGAAGTGTAGCATGGATTAGAAACCTAGAATCTGAAGGAATAGTAAACTATCTCTACGTTCACTAAACAACTACAAATCTGAAAACCTGTCAGATCACAGAGCACTAGGAGCAGAAAAAGGCTCACAAAGCTATTTCAAAGAGCTGAAACTGTCTAAAGGAGGGAGTGACAATGGGAAGAAAGCAGTATGAGTTAAGGGTCTGTAAGACCCTGAAAGCCAAATGTTGTGATTCACTGTTCTTAGCTCACTCATGACAACAATTTCTCTGCCATGTGTATGCAACTAATTTTGGCATATCACTAATTCTTGTGCCCTTTAAAAATGGTTCTGTTCATCTTTAATACCTTTTCTCATTCACTATACATTAACTATTTGGGAGGTGGTACAAATCATTTCCGTCACAGTATCAGAATAACATATGAAAACTGAATTGAAACTTCAAAGTGTAGAAAACTAAAAAGTCTCAGAGTATATTTTAAGAATGCAATGGCTGGGCACGGTGGCTCATGCCTGCAATCCCAGCACTTTGGGAGGCTGAGGCAGGTGGATCACGAAGTCAGGAGATCGAGACCATCCTGGTTAACATGGTGAAACCCCGTCTCTACTAAAAATACAAAAACAATTTGCCAGGCATGGTGGCACACGCCTGTAGTCCTGGAGGCTGAGGCAGGGGAATCGCTTGAACCGGGGAGGCAGAGGTTGCAGTGAGCCGAGATCTTGCCACTGCACTCCAGCCTGGGTGACAGAACGAGACTCCATCTCAAAAAAAAAAAAAAAAAAAAGGAATGTATGTAGTGACTATATCACTAATACCCTTTACTGCATAACAGTAAGCTGCTAATTACTAGCCTAAATTATGCAGTTTTTCTTTTTATCTTCACTTTAAATTATAATTTTTATAAATATCTCTGTACCAGCACTATGCAACAGCCTGTGATGATGGAAATATTCCTGTCCAATACATTAGCCACAAGACATGTGTTAACTATTGAGCACTTGAAATACTGCTAATAAAACTAAAAAGATAAATGTTTAATTTCATTTAATTTAAATTTACGTATTCATACGTGGCTAGTGGTACTCTAGCTAGTTGAGCTCTCAAACCAACAAATGACACTATTACTTACATTAAGGATAGCTTTCGTTAAATACCTCATACCTACAGCATATAAACATGTAGAATAGCTGATAAAATAATGGATGCTGGAAAAGAAAATTTTAATCTAATCAAAAGAAAATAAAGTGCTTTGTATTTTAATTTATTTAAGATAGTATCACTATAGGCCAGGCATGGTGGCTCATGCCTGTAATCCCAGCACTTTTGGGAGGCTGAGGTGTGTGGATCACCCTGAGGTCAGGAGTTTAAGACCAGCCTGGCCAACACAGTGAAACCCCATCTCTACTAAAAATACAAAAAATTAGCCGGGCATGGTGGTGGGCACCTGTAATCCCAGCTACTGGGGGGCTGAGGCAGGAGAATCAATTGAGCCTGGCAGGTAGAGGGTGCACTGGGCCGAGATCATGCCGCTGCACTCCAGTCTGGGCGACAGAGCGAGACTCTGTCTCAAAAAAGACAGCATCATTATGAATTTCATATAAATTAGTAAATTATATGAACAATCAGGCCTATCTTTTGTCTACAATTTTTAAATCTTCATTGTATTGGCAAGTCTGTTCTTTCATATATTGTAATTCTTAGGTTACTGATGTTTAAGGTGATTAGGGTTTATCTTTACCAGAAGGCCATGAGGTATGTAATAGTTCACTGGAATTGTTTTGTAGTTTATTTCTGAGAAGATGAAATATAAGAATTCTCTTAAGGGAGGGAATCACTAGGCACAGCCAGGCTAAAGAATACTCAGCTCTGGGAGGCTGATATGCGAGGATGGCTTGAGCCTAGGGATTCAAAATCAACCTGGACAACAAAGTCACACCTTGTCTCTACGAAAAAAAAAAAAATAGCCAGGTGTGGTGGCGTGCACCTGTAATCCCAGCTACAAGGGAGGCTGAGGCTGGAAGATGGCTTGGGACCAGGAGGTCAAGACGCAGTGAGCCAAGATTGCGCCGTTACACTCTAGCCTGGGCAACACACTGAGCTGTCCTGAAAAAAATAAAAGAATATTGACGTATTTCATTTAGAGACGAGCTTCTGCAATTTTGAGGGTAAAAAGCAGCTAAAATAGATAAAAGACTATTGACATTAATAGCTGAGAAATGGAAGTAACCCAAACCTAATGGTAGACACGTTTTTTAAAAGTATAATTTTCCTCATTATATTTTAATTTTCATATAGCAAACATACTAGAGTGTATGGTACATACACACACACACACACACATACACACACACATATATGTATTAAAGACAAACTCAAATCATCTAATCAGAAAGTAATTTTGTAACAGAATTCAGTCAACATATTAGTAAATTTGAATTTCCAAAGTCAAAGTAATTTTTGGAATTTGAAGTACGGTTTAAAATGTTCTCCAGGCCGGGCGCGGTGGCTCACGCCTGTAATCCCAGCACTTTGGGAGGCCGAGGCGGGCGGATCACGAGGTCAAGAGATCGAGACCGTCCTGGTCAACATGGTGAAACCCCGTCTCTACTAAAAATACAAAAAAATTAGCTGGGCGTGGTGGCGCGCGCCTGTAGTCCCAGCTACTCAGGAGGCTGAGGCAGGAGAATGGCTTGAACCTGGGCGGCGGAGGTTGCAGTGAGCCAAGGTCGCGCCACTGCACTCCAGCCTGGCGCCTGGTGACTGAGTGAGACTCTGTCTCAAAAAAAAAAAAAAAAAAAAAAAATGTTCTCCTAATTGTTAAATCTAATGATCTTTAGTATTCCTATCTTAAATTACCTCTCAATATCTTTGACCATTCTTGCCTTCTACAAATACCACTCTGGTTTCCTCTCACTTCTGTGGGCACGCCTCAATCTCTTTGAAAGTGTCCACTTCTTTAAATTCTGTTTTTTAGGGGTTACTTCCCTATACATAATCCCTTTGGGACTTCTTTGAAAACTCTGGGCTTCCAATATTGCTTATTATAATGTCACACACATAATTTCAAGTCAAAAAGTTTTTACAAGATCCAGACCTTACCTCTAACTCCTTACTAGTTATTTTCAGTTCAACGACCTCATGAACTTCTCATATTTAATTTTTAAAAAGCAGAACCCTTTCATCTAACGAATGTGCCTCTTTTCCTATTCTCCGTGTCTTAGTGACTGACATCACCAACTGCCCAGATATTTTCTCTCCCTCTCAAGCTATTTTCAGGTAGGTCATCATGTCCCTTCGATTCCACCTCCTAGGTATCTTTCTTGGTGCCATTCCTCTTATCTCACTGGTACTCACCAATAAATTACTGCAGAACTCTTTTACCTGAACCCCTCGTCTCTAGCCTCCCACTCTCCAAATCTTTCCCTTTCTCCAGCTATCGAAATTACATTTATAAAAGTAAATCTACTAATTTTACTCCCCAATTTTCAATAGCTACCTGTAGAGCTCAAGACAGAATTAAAACTTCAATTTTCAGTAAAAAGCCCCGTAACCCCCACTCCGTTACTCTACCCCCTCCCTGTATTCCATGTTCAACTGAATTTAGAAGTGAAAGCTCTACGCTGTTCCAAGACCTGCCATACTGAACTTCTCAGCAATCACTTCCCCCAGAAAAACTCCCATAAAATTCCCAGCCTCCCAATTCTGATCACCTATCTTGCCCTTCAAATATACCTACAGGAACTCCTAAACTTCTTTGTATAAATATGTTTATTTTTGTCTATTTTCCCCTATAAGTTGAGGTGTGTGAGTAAAGTGACTATTACTTAGTAATCCTGGTATCTCTTGTACCTTGCACGGATGCCTGAAACTTTAGTAAATGTTCAATAAATATTAATAAGTACTTGTGGCACAATATAAAATTTTTTGGTGAAGTTTTATCAATAGGCCAATGGCCAGTATTAGAAATCTGACATAAAATTCATTGGGAATTTTCTGATTACTTAGTAATATTAATACAATCTGGCCTCGTGTGGTCGCTCATACCTGTAATACCAGCACTTCAGGAGGCCGAGGCAGGTGGATCACCTGAAGTCAGGAGTTTGAGACCAGTCTGGCTAGCATGACAAAAACCTCTCTATTAAAAATACATAATTAGCCAGGCGTCGTGATGCATGCCAGTAATCCTAGCTACCTGGGAGGCCAAGGCAGGAGAATCGCTTGAACCCAGGAGTGGAAGTTGCAGTGAGCTGAGATTGCACTACTACATTCCAGCCTGGGCGATAGAGCGAGACTCCATCTCAAAAAAAAAAGAAAGAATACAATCCATTTAATACAAAATAAATCACACTAGAGTTGCAATAAATGATCCATCTGATCAGTTTCAATATTCATCTCATCACTTCTAAAGTTAAGCAGTGGCTACCACCATGAGATGTTCCACCTTATTTCCTAGGAAGACCCTTGGTTAAGGAGATCAACTTAAACTAATGGTTCTTCTACCTAGAATCACTTGTGGAGATTTTTACATACAAGCACAATAAATACATACTTTTATGTGTATTATGTGTTTATCAATGTCTAGGCTTCATATCTGAAGACTTGAACTTATGATATAACTGGAAACATACAGGTATCTGTATTTTTTTTTTAATTCTGCAGATTTTATTGTGCACAGATTAAGAAGTAATCACTTATTTATTTGTATTTTTATTTTTTTGAGACAGAGTTTTTGCTCTGCTGTCCAGGCTTGAGTGCAATAGTACGATCTCAGCTCATTGGCACCTCTGCCTACTGGGTTCAAGTGATTCTCCTGCCTTAGCTGGGATTATAGGTGGCCACCACCATGCCCAGCTAATTTGTGTATTTTTAGTAGAGACGAGGTTTCACCATTTTGGCCAGGCTGGTCTTAAACTCTTGACCTTAGGTGATCCTCCTGCTTTGTCCTCCCAAAGTGTTAGGATTATAGGTGTGAGCCACCGTGCCCAGTCAGAAGCACTAATTTATACAACAAAGTACTTAATATTCCATTTTCACACTGTGAAAACAAAATTCACAGTTTTAGTAATACCTAAATGAACAGAGAACTGCAGAAGGCAAATTTTATTTTGTGCAGGAGGGCGCCTCTGAACATAAAAATGAAAAGAAAGTTAATGAAACATAACTTTTTGCATGAATTATTTAGAAGTACTAAGAAATATGAATATTTTGAATCACAGATTCAGTTCAGATCAAGTGTTGCAAATGTGCTCCACATTAAGACTACAAAACTAGGCGGGGAGCGGTGGCTCATGCTAATTATCCCAGCACTTTGGGAGGCCGTGACTGGCGGATCATGAGGTCAGGAGTTTGAGACCAGCCTGGCCAACATGGTGAAACCCCATCTCTACTAAAAATACAAAAAATTAGCTGGGCGTAGTGGTGCACGCCTGTAATCCCAGCTATTCTGGAGGCTGAGGCATGGGAATTGCTTGAACCCGGGAGGCGGAAGTTGTGGTGAACGGACATTATGCCATTGCACCCCAGCCTGGGTGACAGAGTAAGACTCTGTTTCAAAAAAAAAAGAAAAAGACAAAAAAAAAAAAAAAAAAAAAAAAAAAAAAAAAAAAAACTAGAAAGTGCAAATCAGAAAAACCAGGCACTAGTTAGTAATTTAATCGCCTTATAAAACAATGTTAACATCCCTTTCTTTACAAAAATGCCATTATAACTAAAATGACTGCTTCGTGAATTAAACACATGAATGCTTCACCTTCTACAAAGGTATTTTAGAATATAAAAGAAGGTGATACGATGAGAGCTATAAAGAGATTTTCCTAACTATATCAAGAAAATGTAGGCTGGGCACGGTGGCTCATGCCTGTATCCCAGCACTTTGGGAGGCTAAGGTGGGTGGATCACCTGAGGTTAGGAGTTCGAGATCAGCCTGGCCAACATGGTGAAACCTCATCTCTACTAAAAATACAAAAATTAGGCAGGCATGGTGGCGAGCACCTGTATTCACAGCTACTGGGGAGGCTGAGGCAGGAGAATCGCTTGAACCCAAGAGACGGAGGTTGCAGTGAGCCGAGATCGTGCCACTGCACTCCAGCCTGGGTGACAAGAGCAAAAGTTTGTCTAAAAAAAAAAAAAAAGTATATTTTCTAATCTCTCAAATAGACTCCTTCAGCTTAGACTGCATGGGTTGACAATATGGGAGGGTAGAGGTAGGGAGAGTGGGCTATGAAGTTGACTGTGAGATTCAAAAGAAACAAATAGAAAAGATACTAGAGCACAGGAAAAGCACCACGTACTGATTTAGAATGTAGACTGAAGGAGGAGACTACAAACTGGGCCCAAGAACAAGAGAGAAAGGAAAGTCAAACATTAGAAATCCTAGTGACAAAAACAGACAGCTGAGGAGGAGATGAAAGGAAATAGTTGTCAAAACAGCACTCTTTGAAGAAATATTCCTGCCTCTCATCTTATTATATTTGAAGGGAAGGGGATGTTAACTTGTAATTGACCTAATATCTACTAGGAAAAGGTGCCAGATTCTATTAATGAGTTATGTTCTAAATGTTATTCACAACAAACACTAGACCTGCTTCTGCTAGATACCAAACAGTCCCATCCCCTTGTCCCCAGTGTATGGTGCCCTCCCCCAAAGTTCTAAATTTTACTTTATTTACCTTTCACCGAGTTGGATTCTATTTGTTCTGACCTCCCAATTTATACATTTTGAATTCTCGATTCTTTACAGTAGATCCTTAACATTCTGGAATTTGTTACACATCACTTAGAATCACAGGGTAAGGCTAGGCGTGGTGGCTCATGCCTATCATCTCAGTGCTTTGGGAGGTCAGGACACTTGAGCCCAGGAGTTTGAGGCTGCAGTAGGCTATGATCATGCCACCGCAGTCCAGCCTGGGCAACAGAGTGAGAGGGAAGGAATGAGAAAGGAAGGAAGGAAGGAAAGAGTCACAGGGTAAAACTTTAAGCAAGGGCTCTTATTTTTACTGAATAGCCCAACACAGAATTCCTCACGTAGGCAAAGAAGGGTAGGGGGGATAGTGGAAGTGGAAGGCAGTAAGATACAAAATTTAGAATGAATAATTTACTCCTGGATTTGCTATTAAAGGGTATTAGAGAAACAATATAAACTTCTTTAAATAGCTCTTTAGCTTAAAAAACAAAAACAAAATTCAACTTACCATTCCTCTTTAAAAGTAGATGACAACACACACACACACACACACACACACACACACACACACACACACGCATGCCCCACCCCCAAAAGGAGTTAACTCAATGTCATCCAGGTCAATTTAGTTAGCTAGCTATTTACAGAAACACCTAGTTCACCAATACTACTGGAGTGAAAAACAGTATATTCATTTTTTTAACTTTGTTTAATGTAACAGTGATTGGTTGTGAAATATTTCAATAGTACATTCAGAAAATGTAAAACTGAAACATAATTAGCCTCAATTAATTTAAGAGCACTTTTCTTAAACACACCCAAATACTACTATCTGCAATTTACTTTGAGATGCATCAAAATACAAGATACAGTGATGAACAGAATGATGAATAAACGGCTAGGTATGTGATAAAACTGGTATCGTGTTACTGGTAGGATCAAGATGGTAAGTGTATGAGTAGTCACTGTGAAATTCTTTCAACTCTCCTGTACGTTTGAGAATTTTCTTGAAAAAAAAAAAAAGAAAAGAAAAGAAAAAATCTAGAATAACCCCGCAAGACAGCTCCTTGTATCTCACACTCGCTCTCACATACATACACCCTCAAAAACTTATCTCCCAATTTAACTCTAGTGAAAAGAGGAAATTAAAAAACAAATAGTTTAGAAAGTAAAAACTCTGGGCCAGGCGCAGTGGCTCATGCTTGTAATCCCAGCACTTTGGGAATCCCAGGCGGGCAGATCACTTGAGCTCAGGAGTTTGAGACCAGCCTGGGCAATATGGTGAAACTCCGTGTTTAACAAAAATACAAAAAAATTAACTGGGCGTGGTGGCGTGTGCCCTGTATTCCCAGCTACATGGGGGACTGAGGTGGGAGGATCGCTTTGAGCCCAAAAGATCAAGGCTGCAGTGAGCCAAGATCCTGCCACTGCACTCCAGCCTGGAGGCCAAAGTGAGATCCCGTCTCAAAAAAAAAAAAAGAAAAAAAAAAAAAAGAAATCAAAAAGTATGGAGAGTTATGCAATAAACTGACACAACAGGCTATATATTGCTAAATATACTTTAAAGAAATTACAAATTAAGACATTTGTATGTAAAAATTCAAACCACAAATACGATAAAATATAGGCATGTATTTAATAAAATGTGTAATGAGATTATTTCATAAGGAAAAGGAAATGAGAAATTTCCTTTTCTATAAAAATTTATTTCTATAAAAAATAAAAAAACATAGATGGGCATGGCGGCCGATGCCTACAGTCCCAGCTACTTCGGAGGCTAGACTAAGTCAGGAGGATCCCTGTGAGCCCAGTAGGTCAAGGCTGCAGCAAGCCATGTTCACACCACTGCACTCCAGCCTGGGCAACAGAGTGGGATCTTGTCTCAAAAAAAGCAAAGAAAGTAAAATTTAAAAAAGATATGTAATATTCAGCATTGATGAAGGGATGAAGAAACACACAATTTCATATGCCACTGGTAGAAGAATAAAAGAAAAAAGGAAAAAGATTGCTTGTGCATGTGTGTCTTTTGCTTATTTTTCTAAGGGAATGTTCATCACTATATTCACTTGTAACAAATTCTAGGATCACCATGCTTCTGCTGTGTCACTCTGCTAGGCCCACTTTTAACAACTTTTGTGTAATAGATACTGTAAAATTTTTTCCCAGATTGTCATCTGCCTTTTAAATTTGTTATTTTTACCCAACAAGAACTTTAACATGTATATACTCCTGACCTCAGGTGATCTGCCCACCTCAGCTTCCCAAAGTGCTGGGATTATAGGAATGAGTCACCACACCTGGCCTGTTGTTTACAATTTTAAAAATACCTTGGCCAGGTACAGTGGCTCATGCCTGTAATCCTAGCACTTTGGGAGGCCAGGTGGGCAGATCATGAGGTCAGATGTTCAAGCCTGGCCAACATGGTGAAACCCCGTCTCTATTATAAATACAAAAAAATTACCTGGGCATGATGGCACGCGCCTGTAATCCCAGCTATTCGGGAGGCTGAGGCAAGACAATCACTTGAACCTGGGAGGTTGCAGTGAGCCATGATCACGCCACTGTACTCTAGCCCAGGTGACAGAGCGAGACTCCGCCTCAAAAAAAAAAAAACAACTTCGATTTCCATAAATTGTACATAAGTACATGTTTGAGAAGTAGATTACATGTTTGAGAAGACAGATTCTGTACCACCATTAAAAACTCGAGCTAGAAAGTTTAACTTACGATAAAATGTTACCAAATTAAACCAGAATAGACAAGAATACATAACGGGGTTACTGGCTACTGGGATTACGATAGTACTTAATGGTAGAAAATCTTTTTGTCTAAATTTTCTGCAATGTAGAAGGATTAGATTTGTAATATAAAAAAAGTATTAAAAAATAAAGTGGCCTTCAATTTGCAGTGCCTTAAATGTACTTTTTATCCAATGAGAAGTATTTAATGACCACAGCAAATAATATTATCAAAGGTCCTCAAGATACCTATATATTTTGAAGTTATAGTCCTATTGCTTCAAAAAGCTTGCCACAGAAAGTCCTGTATTTGCAACGTTCCCTTTTCATCAAAATAAGTATTTTGTACTTTACCCCGATTATCATCAAGCGGACTCATTTCCCCTATCCTCCTGTTTCTAACTGGCTGTCTAGAGTTCAAAATCCCTAACCAGTCTCTCAGTTTTGAATTTGCATTTTTTCTATTCCACGTAACATGTGACAAACCATTACTCATCCAGAAAAAAGTCAGTAAAAAAAGGAAGCTTTTTAACTTGCTTACTTTTCTACCTAAATTCTCTTTGACACTGTTTAGAATTAAAGGATGAGCTTAGGATTGGGGAAAAAAGCTATTATCTCAAAGCCTGGTTGTTCTTTTTTTTTTTTTTTTTTTTGAGATGGGGTCTCACCCTGTTGCCTAGGCTGGAGAGCAGTGGCGTGATCTCAGGTCTCTGCAACCTCCACCTCCCGAGTGCAAGTGACCCTCCTGCCTCAGCCTCCCGAGTAGCTGCATGCCACCAAGCCTGGCTAATTTTTTGTATTTTTAGTAGATAAGGGGTTTCACCATGTTGGCCAGAGCTGGTCTCTAACTCCTGATCTCAAGTGATCCGCCCGCCTTGGCCTCCCAAAGTGCTGCGACTACAGCGTGAGCCACCGGACCTGGCCTGGTTGTTCTTACCCTCTTACCAGCATCAAGCCCTTTTCTTTACCCTCAAGAATATTATAAAATGTTGTGCAAAACTGCCCATGGGGACAGAATGCACAGGAAGTAAAAAACTATTCCTACAGACTCAGAATGAAAAATATTTTTATTTGCCAACATAGTTCTTCAAATCTAACACTATCAAGTTGGTACCACACTTGGGGCAATAAGTGAAGGAGATTCCCTACCTGCAATTATACCTTTCATTTGGTTTTTACATCTACCTCATTTGGCTGCCACAGAAAACCTCTGAAGTAGTGGAATATCACTAGCTTCCTGATAAATTGTTCTCATGAAACAGCATCACCTCTGTTCAGACATCAGAGGGGAGCAGCAGCAGCCGTACCCATCCACGGAGGAAACAGCATTGGCCTATTTATGAGTAAAACTTTGTTCAGGGATTTAGATTTAGTAGTTTCCAGGGGAGAATAATTGTGAACATTCATGTTGACAAACCAGATTGAAGAAAGGAAACTGCTTTCTCAGAGGCCATTCACAGAGAAAGAGGATACTGCCTGATTTCTTATGAAGTATTTAGGTGATTAAAGGTGATACAGGAGATTGATCACCCCTTATCTCTAAAAATACTTCCTTTAATTGGCTTGTGGGACAACACACTCTTCTAGTTTCCTCACACCTCACTGGCCACTTTTTAATCCTCCTCGATGGCTCCTTCTCTTTCTGCTCAGCTTTCCACGTTGGAAAGTACCAATTCTCAATTCTTGGATCTCTTCTCAGTCTAACTCCCTACCCAAGAGATCTCCTCAAGTCTACTGGTGATGCTTAAAATTTAACTATCTTCAGTCCAAACCTCTCCGTTGAATTCCTGACTACAAATTGTCTACTTGATGTGTCCATTTGGGTGTTTTATAGACATGTCAAACTTAACGTGTCCAAAATGTTAAAAGAACCCTAGTAACTTCCACTATTGCCACTACTGTCACTCTAGTCTAAACCATTAACGTCTTTTAAACCAGATCATTCCAGTCATTTCATAGCTTATCTCATGGTTCCCAGTGTTTTAAAGAATGACCAGAACCCAATTTTGTTGCTTTGCTCAAAATCCTCCAATCAACACTCATAGCACTTAAAAACAACCAATAAAGTCTCTATCCAACCTCATTTCCTCCTATAAGCACCTTTTCCTCACTATCCTTCAGCCACAGTGGCCTCTTTGTTTTCCAAATTCACTCATCCCATTCCTGCCTCAGAACCACTGCGTACTCCCCTCTCAGATACCTACATGGTTTGCTTCCTTACCTAATGCAAGTTCTCTGCTGTCACCTCAGAAAGAGGGATTCCCTAACCACTCTAAGATAGCTCTCGAGATGTAGCATAGTGCATAAAGAGACTTTTTTGTGTGTCAAAAAGGGGACATAAAATATATATTTATATTTGCTTGAAGTGAAGAAAAATTCACTGCCAGGCACGGTGGTTCACGCCTGTAATACTAGAACATGGGAGGCTGAGGAAAGAGGATCACTTAGGCTCAAGAGCTCAAGACCAGCGTTGGCAACATAATGAGATTTCATCTCTACAAAAAATTAGCTGGGCATGGTGGTGCACACTTTAGTCATAGCTACTCAAGAGGCTGGGGTGAGAGGATTGCTTAAGCCCAGCAGATTGAGGCTGCAAGGAGCTGTAATCATGCCACTGCACCTCAGCCTGGGTAACAGAACAAGATCCTGTCTCAAAAAAAAAAATTCACTGAAGAATACATAAGAAATAATAAAAATAGCTGCTTACTTGATTGGCAAAGTGGTAACTCAGCAGATAAGATACAGGGTGAAGAGGTTTTTCATGTTATTTCCTTTCAAAATATTATTTGATGTTTTAAACTACCTGAATGAATTGAACACTTGAAAATAAAGTAAAAATAGCAGTCCTCCCTCACTATCTCTTTACCCTGATTAATTTTTCTTCTTAGCATCTATCGTTACTTGACTTTTATCATAAAAATAATATAATTATCCATATCCTCCATCATATTGTAAGTTTCACCTAATTCCTTTACTACTGGAGGACATAATCATTTTCTCTTTAATTTAAAAAACAAGGCCGGGCATGGTGGCTCATGCCTGTAATCCCAACACTTTGGGAGACCAAGGCAGGTGGATCACAAGATCAGGAGATCAAGACCATCCTGGACAACATGGTGAAATACATGTTGGCTGCTCTCTACTAAAAATACAAAAATTAGCCGGGTGTGGTGATGTGCACCTGTAGTTCCAGCTATTCAGGAGGCTGAGGCAGGAGAACTGCTTGAACCTGGGAGGTAGAGGCTGCAGTGAGCCGAGATCATGCCACTGCACTCCAGCCTGAGCAACAGGGACTCCATTTTCAATAAATAAATAAACAAACAAAAAAAACAAAGCCATCCAAATGGTTTTCATTCTTTTTGTGTCACCTTTCCTCCCAGCATTTTTTATTTATGTAACGTTTATTCTATTTATAAATGTGCATGGCTTTGTCCTTGGCTATATAAAGTATATGGCCAGGATAAAGACATAAGAGGTTTGGTTTGTTAAATTTATAAATGTCAAAAAGCCAGAAAGGAAAGCTAATCCCCTGGATGACAGAATCATGATTCAAGAAGATCTCAAGTTTTACCTATGGCTACATTCAAGGAGACGACATTTAATAAGGGGCAATGG
Source organism: Ateles fusciceps (assembly GCA_036589455.1). NCBI lineage: Eukaryota > Metazoa > Chordata > Mammalia > Primates > Atelidae > Ateles > Ateles fusciceps. The sequence goes on from JAZHEH010002229.1 coordinate 12,659,442, forward strand.
TAAAATACTGCTTCAAAAACATCATCTGTGTGTATATACACAATGGGAGAGATCTAGCTAAGTGTAAAAATGTTGATTTATGTTGACTACATCAGTGGTTTCCAGATCAATTTTTCAGAAGCAAAATAAGAATCAAGGCTGCCAACTTTTTATTGGTTAATTAAGAACACTAAAATAAAACAAAACCCCATGACCAGTATCAAAAGAAACTTAACACCTACTATCACTATTATTCAATAAAAGCCATTTTGAACATTAGAAAAGCAAAACAAAATCTCAAACAATAATCCCCTGAATTACATAAATATAACTTGAAAAGCCATATAACATTTCTCTCTCTCTCTCTCTTTTGCTTTGAATTAGCAAAGACAATTACTGTTGTTAAAGAGTTGGTACAGTTTTAGACTTTAAACACAAGTGTATGTCTTGAAATAAGGAAAGGGACAATTTCACTGCACTTTGCATTCAGACCGTAACTGCAGAATTAAATATGGAAACAAGATCAGAACACAAATAGCACTGACAAAACTGAGTGAATCCAGTTGAGAGACGTGAGGATGGCAAAGGAAGCCATATGAAGTTGCAGGTGTTGTAACATTTAGACAAACGAAAATCTAGCTAATATGTTGAGAAAAACCTTACTTCATCTTACTTCTAAAGACTGAATTGTGAGTGAGAAGAAGTAATATAGTAAAAGCAGCTACCAGCTCAATTTAAGTAAGATCTTCCTATTACACTTTTTGAAAGCTGAACAGGGTTTCCTATGTCTAGGGAAGGGTTATGGAGAAGTTGGATTCAATAACATATCAGAGTAGTGAGTGGCACATTGTACGAGCTGACTTCTAAAGTTCCCCTCAATTCTAAAATTTTATGAACCAGAGTAAGGAAATAAGCGGTACCCTTTAACTTACTAAAAAAGATGAGTAGAAAGAATTTTGGCTTTAGCCAAAAAGACAAAGGTTCAGTTATAGACTCTACCACTGAGCAACATGTGACACAGAGGCAAAGTTATTCACTAACTCTATGTCTCAAATTTTCTCAATGTGTAAAAATAATACCTTAATTTAGAAGTCTGCTTCATAAATTAAATACACACATATCACACACACATACACTTCCTGGCACTTAGGAGACGTTTAATATATAGTAGGTATTATTCAACTATTCAATAAACATTGTGTTTCAAAGGATAATATTTTCCATATCATTTATTAATTACTGATATACTTTTAAAATGACTTGTTCTCTGCTATGTCTCAATTGTTTTTCAGACCTAAACAATGCATGCTTGAGATTCTTTTCCACTTCCATACTTTATGCAACCCCTGTTTGTATGTAAGTAAATTTTATGAGGTTTTTCTTTAACTTTGCTTTTGCTGTTTTGTTTTTCCACCCTTATTTGATATAAAAGTAGGCTTTATCAGTAACATACATTGGCTATGTCACTGGCTTTGGCTAAAACATTTCAGCTAAACTGGACAATATATCCAGTTTAATCAACCACACTACTACTGGACAGTTTTTTTTTTTTCCTCTCATAATGGCTAACTCATTGCTGAACAATCCTTCATGAAATATGTGAGTAAATAAATCAAAACCTAGGGTATTCAAATAGAAATTTTTGTTGTTAATGAAATAAAGATGGTCTGATATTTCTTCCCATCAAGAGTATCCCATTTTTTAATGGAACAGATCAACATTGAATGCTCCAGTCAATATTATCTACTCATTAAGCATTTTTCAAATGGTATGTAACTGCTCTTTTGTCATACTCCCAGAATAATTTGCAACTGTACAGATATTTTAGTTGGCAATTAAATATGTTGTCTGTTAGATACATAGTTGAAGAGTACACTGCTTAACATACCAGTGTTCAAGACAGATGAGAAAGAAAAGTCTTTACGTATTAATCAGTAAGGAAAAAATATTTTTCAGAAATAGAATTTTGTGGAATAAAAATCATTTTGACAAAAAAGCTTAAGCATATACAATATTTAGTACTAGATAAGCATTATCTAACTGAAACCAGATACAATAATAAAAATAGTTCTTTTTTCAGCAGATAAAAAAGAGCAAGAAATTGATACTTAGAACAAATCAAACAAATCACGAAGCAGAGAATTTTAGAAAGTACCATAACAGGATTAATATGCAGAGTGTATGCTAAAGTTTAGTTAAAAAAAAAAATCACTATCTCATGTTAAAACAGGGAACAGGCAGATTATTTCCATACAAAATAATCTCAGAACACAATGAAATTTACCAATAAAATACATTTAAAGCATGATTGCATATAATTCCGCACACTGAAATTTAGTCACAGATCTTTAAAGTTGAAATTTAAGATAAATAATAAATCCTTTTAAAAGGTCTGTTAAAATGCAACGTAAGATGAAACGATTAAAATTATAAGGCAAGAAAAAAAGCACTTTATGGCAAAATCAACCCAATAAAAAACATAAAGTTAATACATCTTAAAAGTTAAATTCTAAGTTGAAAGTAATCACTAATAATCCATTAATGATCACAGCTCATTAATTGTATCAAAATAAACATCATAGGTTCTTGTTATGCGGAAATTTTATTTTTAACACTGTCTATAGAGTTGATCATCATACTATTATAAAATACTACTGAATTTCAAGAAATAATATTAAAATACGGCTACTATTAAGTAGTAGGGAAAACACTGCAACAGTTTGTTAAAAGCACATGTTAGGACATCTTTCCTCATTTAGTAAGTCACTTTATAAAACTAAAGGTCCATTTCAGGAGAATTCCTACTTTTACATGATAACGCAGGAACTAGATAAATACAATGGTGAGAATCAGGTTCACTGATAGTCACAGCCTACTCAAGGAGCACGGAGGGAAGCTTTCTCTACATTTTCACAGGGTCAGAGGGCCAGGGGGACACAGGAAATACCACTCTGCAGAATGGACCTTTAGTTTCACTAGGCTCTGCCTTACATGAGCAGTTTGGCTTGGGCAGACAAGTCAGTTAACTTTCTGCGTTTGAGTGTTTTCCTCTGTCAAGTGCACTTAGGCTCTTCTGTGTTATCTTCAAAGTTAGGAAGAACTAAAGGCAACCCTAGTTTTACTTTTTAAAAATAATGACAGAAAAATACATAACTTGCTATTCATCAATGTACTGTTTCCAGCGCTGAATTCCTAAGTCTCTGAAGCATATCCAGTTAGGGAGATACCAGTGAAGATCCAGATACTACAGTCATAATGTAACTCTCTCATCTCACATTATTTCTCCACCTGCTCCTCCCCCACCCTGCTTTATTCTCTCTTTTGGTGTGTTTCAAGTAGCAACGCCAGCAAACGGCTGTATGCATTGTAAGCTTAAGGAGGAAATCATTTTAAAGGATGCATTTTCAATCAAATGTATCATCTGCTTCGCCAAATTCCTCCCCCAATGTCTGAATTTTCATTAAGAGAATAAAAATGATTTAACAACTTCGGAACAGATTTATACGGGGCCAGTTGTTTTGTTTGTTTTATTTGCTTTAAAAAATAAAACGGCAAGATATATCTATTCCCTCAGGAACATAAATGCATTACCCGCCCCAAGAGAAAACAATTCTGCTGGTTCATTTCCCTGACACAACAGCTTCGTTGTCAGGCCCTTTCTAGCCCAGGCTCCAACGTCATCTAGCAATTTTATATTGATCACCTTGGCAGTGCTTGGACTCCAGCTGACATAGTCTGTCTTCCTTACATTCCTCTAAAAAAATAAAATAAAACTCTACGAAACACCACCGAACAGAGATTCTGTGACTTAGAGATACATCCCCACGTCTTCCCGCTCTGCGTTAGGCAGCTGCAAATGTTATTTTTTTCTCGCTTGCATAAAATGGAAGCGAACTGTACCCAAACCCTGTATTTGAATCCTAGGACAATGAAGCCGACAGGAAGCCACTCTCTCCTCCCCCAGGTTTACTACGGAGCCAGAGCCTCCGCGGGGTGCAGTCGCCTGGCACGGTGCATGACACCGCGTCTTCCACGCCCTCCCAACGCGTCCAAAAAAGCTCCTCGCCTGACCTCGCCAACCGCCTCACACCCCAAAACCAACCACACAAAAGGGATCGGCCCCGGGAGCTGCTCCAATCGGGGAGAAATCCCTTCCCCCAGCGGCCGCGCAGCCATTCCCTCCAATGCTCCGCCCGCACCCCTAGCAAACTGCTACGGCGGAGGGGGGAGGGCTGCACAAAGCCAGGCGAAAGCTGAAAATGATTCAATGCACTGAGGAGACGCCGAGGCGGCGGGCAAGGGGCTCAGGAAAGCCGGGGGCCCGCAGGGCTAGAGCTCCCGGGGGGCGGCGGGTGGGGGATGGGAGGGGTGGCCCCATCAAGCCCCCGGTCCCGGGCGGGGAGAGGGTGGGGGTGGCGGCGCCGCGCGGAGCATCCGGGAAGCGCCCCCTTCGCGGTCCAGCCCCGCACCCCCGCCCCGCGGCGGGCCGCGCCCGAGTCCTCGCCGCAAACCAGAGAAGCAAGATGTGGAAAAGCAGCGGCGGCGGCGGCGCCTACACCGAGCAGCCGATCGCATCACTTACCCCTCACCGTGGAGAGAGGGACCGGACGGGGGAGGCGGGGCGCGCCGCGTCCCGTGAGTCTCTCGCACGCCGTCCTCCCCCGACCTCGTCGTCGTCGTCGCCGCTGTTGTCGCTGTCGCTAACGCTGCGGTCGAGCTCCGGGGCTCTCAGCTCCGCTGGGCAATAACGTTATTCCACACACGCCCCACACATAGCGGTAACGGCAAAGAGCGGTTGCCTAGTGCGCAGGCGCCTCGGGAAATGGCGAGGAGCCGGACCCTATCCCCTCCTCCTGCCCAGTTCCAACGATCCCTTACTGCGCAGGCGCCAGACACAGACAATGAAAAGGGGTTGTGCGAGGGTCTCACCCACTCGCTATTCCAGCTTGCCCACTGCGCAGGCGTTCCCCGAAAGACCAGCTTGAACAATGAAGAGGACCTTGGCGTTAGGTGGGACCGCAACCAACGAGGACTACAGTTCCCAGCGGGCAGAGCGCCAACTCCAAGTGGAGGTCCGGTTGCTGGGCATGCTAGGAGTTGTAGTGTCGGCCGCCTTTACAATCTAGGCTGTTGGGAAGATTTAGAGTTTCTATTTCTTGAGGATTATTCGACCATTTTGAAAAATATCGCAACTGAAGCAGGGTTCAGAACTTACTATCTGCGTCCTTGAGTAGACTTAGGGATCAACTGCTGCATATTAGCAAATTTCCAAGCGTCAAGGCCTTCAGTGAGCCCTTTTTGACATTTGGGTGGTCCAGGCAGCTGAAGGATAGGATGGAGGCGGGACTAAACCAGGCTGGGCTGGAGGAAAAGGGCGGGGCCTGGAAACCTGTCTCTTGGCAACAGGCTCTGGCCGCCAAACCGTCCAAGCTAGCGCCTGTGGCGCGGTGGTCTCTGGGAATTGTAGTGTAGCTGGAAGGCTCTCAGAATTGTTAAGCTTGCAGGCTTTGCACCTGAGAACTACAACTCCCGACGTCCACCGGGAGGGCCAGTGGGTGGGGAATAGCCCCCAAGAGCTCCGTGCGGGATTCTAGGCTCCCCCTGTGACAGCCGCGGCAGGAAGCGGGCGGGCGCTCCCCGGCCACGGGCCTGTTGTTCTCGGAAGTGAGAAAGCTGGACATTTCCCCACGTAACTCCCAGCTCTGGGCCTAGAGTGTGCATGGCGAAGTCCCCGGAGAACTCTACCCTGGAGGAGATTCTGGGGCAGTATCAACGGAGTCTCCGGGGTAGTTGCTCCAAACCTCTGTTCCTAGCCCCGAGGTGCCCGGGGCCTAGTGGGCGGAGCAGACCAGGTGCGTTTCCTAACACCTGTGTTCTGCCCCATCTAGGCTACAGAGGAGCAAGATGGGTGTTGCTGTGATCTTTTGAGGAGGATGAAATAGTTTGAGTTTTGTTTTTACATTTAAGCAACGTTGTTTCCTTAGATTCCCGTAGTTACCTGAACCAACTCCTTGATCTTAACTTGGGCATGTTTCTCAAGCAGCGACAGCAGAAACTCTTGGCTCTATGCCACTTTTGCCCAGTTCCCATACTTTGCTGTTTAATCCAATAAAAGTCAGATTCACAGTTTTTACACATTTAAAGTATGGCGTAGTGGATTGAATGTGATTTGTAGGATCAGTGTAGAGGGGACGCTAATAATTATTTTAATCACTACAGCCCCCATTTAATTGGTATAGGCTGTTTGCATACAATTAATCATTTGCAGCTGAACATGTCTGTTTTACACGTGGGGAAATCGAAAGCTCAGAGAGGTTGAATTACAGGCTGGAGCCCACACAGCTAGTTAGTTGCAGAGTCAGGTATTATCAGGCTTGTCTGCCTTCAAAGCTTATGTTTGTCTTTGCTAATCAAGCTGTAATTACTGTTATCAAAACCTTATTAATTCAGATTTTCTTACTACATTACCCTATGAGCAAGTGTCTGTACAAGTAATGTCTGTACTTTATTTATTTCCCTTTCAGCTCTGTTGGACTTAATAATGTCTGTACTTTTAGATGGCGCTGTTACCTTGGACAGCATATATAACATCTAGAAATTTCGATTCTGTTATAATGGAGGTTATGGAATTGTCCACAGCGTTACTGTGGGGAGCACATGAAGTAACCCCCATAAAGCAGTGATTTTAAGACTTCTTAAAATGTTTACCTATAGTAAGAAATAAATTTTATATGTGGCATATATGTGCATATAAACTATAAGTTTCACTGAAGAATTTTTATTCTACTAAGTGTGATAAACTCTGCTTTCCATTCTGTTGCATTTTCATAACCTTCTAGTTCATGGCTATTTACGACATTTAGAACACTTAAGTTATGCAGCATATGGTGTACTGCATAATATGCCTACTATGCGTCAGTGCCTACTATGTGTTAAGCATATCAAGTGCTAGACATGCAGTCAGGAACAAGACAAAGTTCCTGTCGCCATGGAGCCTCTAGATTAGTTGGGGGAGAAAGACAATAAAAAAATTATAGATTACTGTGTCAGAAAATAAGGGTAGAGATCAGTGCTTAGTGGGCAAGCACTCATTAAATGGTGTTGTTTATATTTGATACTTAGAGCAAAGAAAAGATTTTTAAATATTAGAAAGTTTGTATTCTCATCACTCTAGATTTTATAAGGGTTATTATGTACTGTTACCTCTGTCAATTGTGTTACAAGCTGACATTCTCAGTATTCACACTGCAGGAGTAAAAACACTGGTCTTAATGAACACCTTCCTCAACCTACTGATGTTTCAAGAGCTGTTAGATACGAAATAAGGACTTCTAACTTTTCATTTGGAAGCAAGAAAAATACTATGCACAACGATATGAGTAATTTTTGGCAATTTTTTGTTTTCATTGAAAGTTTTTCCTGATACTTCTCTTCCTTTGACCTTACTTTAAGCCTTTATGTGATTGTTGGAGGCTATTTAACGTTAGGCATTTTTACGCAATAAAGGGGTTCATTTTAAATTAATGTTATGGTAATATGTTTAATACTAGTGGTACTGCTTTCAATAATTACAGAATGAAGAATTTTCATTCAGGGATAATACATTTTTTAGTTTGAAATAAAATTTAAATTTAGTATCATAACAGTATAAGGTAGTGGAGACATTTCACCAAGGGCGAGTACAAGGGATAGAAAAAGTTAAACAACTTTTTAAAAAAATGTAGTCGGGCCGGGTGCGGTGGCTCACACCTGTAATCCTAGCACTTTGGGAGGCCGAGGTGGGTGGATCACCTGAGGTTAGGAGTTCAAGACCAGCCTGGCCATCATGGTGAACCCCATCTTTAAAAAAAAAAAAAAAAGAAAAAAAAAAAAAATGTAGTCATAATTTTAACAATGAATCAAGAAATGTAGCCTGAAATGTTTATGGGTTTTTCAGGACATGTTATTTATTTAGTAGTACTTTTATTTTTGTATGTTACCTTATGTAACAACTTTTGGAAGGAAACAAAACAGAATTAACCCTGAACTTAAATACAGTCAGAAGTTCTTCACAAATATAAGTTGCCATTTTTGAGTAGTATAATTTCCTGTATTTATTTATTTAAAGATGGAGTCTTGCTCTGTCGTCAGGCCAGAGTGCAGTGGGGCCATCTTGCCTCACTGCAGCCTCTCCCTCCCAGGCTCAAGTGATTTCCCCTGCCTCAGCTTCCCGAGTAGCTGGAACTATAGGCCATCATGCCTGGCTAATTTTTGTATTTTTGAGTAGAGACTGGGTTTCACCACGTTGGCCAGGCTGGTCTCGAACTTCTGACCTCAAGTAATTTGCCCGCTTCAGCCTCCCAAAGTCTGGGATTGTAGGCATGAGCCACCGTGTCCGGCCGATAATGCCCTTTAAAGCTAAATATTGTTTCTTGATAAGCAATGGTGGAGTTATGTGGAAGTTCCTTATTTTGAGTGTGCCTAATAATTTAAGAATTTTATTACTGTGTAGTAAGATAAAATACAGTTTAAAGCTCTATGTCTTAATTTTGTTTTGGTTTTGTCTATCCACCATTACTTCCTCAAAACGTCTTGCCTAGTTTATGATTAATGGAAGCCTAATAAACATTATTGGTTTTCTCCTCACCAGTTATTCCTCTGGCTTGTAAATAACGTAGTCACTACTAATAACCCCTCATTTATATTTAGCTAGGAAGTAGCCATATAAAAATGCAAAACGCTTTTCCTGTTTCCGTGATAGTATTTCCATTTTAAAAAGATCTTTTCCTCATTTCTTTAATTTTGGTACTATTATGGTATTATTATGGTGTATCAAGATTTTGAAGTTCAGATGGGAAAACCGAATTAGCATTTACTTTCTTGCCTTTTTTCTTTCTTTTTTTCGTTTTTTAGAAATGGAGTCTTGCTCTGTCGCCAGGCTGGAGTGCAGTGGTGTGATCTCGGCTCACTGCAACCTCCTGCCTCCCGGGTTCCAGTGATTGCTCTGCCTCAGCCTCTCGAGTAGCTGGGACTACAGGCGTGCGCCACCACTCCCGGCTAGTTTTTTGTATTTTAGTAGAGACGGGGCTTCACCATGTTGGCCAGATGGTCTCGCTCTCCTGACCTCGTGATCACCCACCTCGGCCTCCCAAAATGCTGAGATTACAGGCATGAGCCACCGCGCCCTGCCACTTTCTTGCTTTTAAAATGACATCCCTGCCTCTCCTTGACCCTGATGATCTTGGAGCCGCTCCACATTCACCTTTCATCCATCCCCTTACACTTTTCAGTGTATTTGCTGTTTAACTTCTCAAAAGATGTCTCTTGCTTTGGGTCACTTATGCCCCTTTGCAAGAAATTGGAGACGTTTAACGATTCTTCTTCAAAACCAGAGTTCTGGCAGAAAAACCAGAAGGCTTTGTTGCCCCCCTCAGATCTGTTATATTATTCCTGCATAGTAAATGGTCTGAAAGTTCCCAGTGTGGTTACAGGTATACATATCCTGGGTATCCTGGGAGCCACAGAATTTAATCTAGAACTGGAAGTGATTTGGGAGGTCTCTTGGCAGTATGGTTAGGTGTTCATTTACCCTATGGCCAAGAAAGAGTGAGAAAAGCCACAATCAGAGGCAATCCAGGCTCTGTTTTAAGTACTGCACACTTGATTGTAAGGGGATATAGGAAAGGAGAGAAATTGCTAGAAATTTAGTATCCTAGCCTTAATAATGGAATCATGTCTCATCTCTTGCTGCAGGGTTGGGAATAGATACAATTTTATCAACAACACCTATATACATGACTTAACTGTTCACCTAATTTCCAGCCACCTTTTGTTGGGTGGGTATAAGGGAAAACAAAACAAACTTCTTGTATGACAGGAACTCATAATTTCTTTTTTACATACATTTTGCATTCTGGTTTTACCCTTTTCTTTCAACATTTTGGTGTTTCAGTCTTCAGATGAATTTATGGGAAGAGTGTGGTGGAGTCAGAGGAAAGAATGTGGAACTAGGAGCCGTGTCACTGACCTAACTTTTGCTTTACTGATAATCATCTGTGTAACTTTAGGCAAGTTAAGGAAACTGTTCTTGGATTCCTGTTTCCTTATCTATAAAACGAAAAGTTTGGACTGGATGTGAGAATTCCTGCCTCTAGTGCCAAGCAAATGATTAAAAGGTGTGATGGAGTCAGTGGAAGACACTAGGAAAATGATGAGGCTTATGGCCAAATTTGGGCAGTTTCTGCTTTTTTTTTTCTTTTTCTTTTTTTTTTTTTTGGAGATAGAGTCTCACTCTGTTGCCAGACTGGAGTGCAGTGGCGCAATCTCAGCTTACTGCAACCTCCACTTCCTGGGTTCAAGCAACTCTCTTGTCTCAGCCTCCCAAGTAGCCGGGATTGCAGGCGTGTGCCACCACGCCCAGTTAATTTTTGTATTTTTAGTAGAGACGGGGTTTCACCATGTTGGCCAGGCTGGTCTTGATCTCTTGATCTCATGATCCACCTGCCTCAGCCTCCCAAAGTCCTGGGATTATAGGCGTGAGCCACCGCACCTGGCCAGTTTCTGCTTTTTCTAAAAACATTTTCTTTCTTGCTCCCTCCCTCTTTGCTTCCTTTATTTCTCTCTTCTTCCCTCTTTTCTCCCTCTTTCTTCCAAGAAGAAAAGCCAAGCATAACATACCCAGAGCCTGATTCCCCTTTAGACACCACTCTCTGACCCTTGGGTCATTAATGTTCCTTCCGTCAACACTTGGTTGGACCAGATGAATGATAAGGGCTGTGTTTTTGTCTTATGAAAATGAGGGTAAGGAGTTGAACCAGGTACATAGAAAGTGAGAGGAACGAATATGGGAAAAAATATATAATCTTGGGGACGGGCTTAGTCTTTATGAATTGATCTAGTTCAAGAAAACCAGAGATAAGGTTGACTTTCTGTGTTTTACTTGTATACGATTAGCACATCTATCTAAATCCTGCAAAGTGTCCTTCCCCTACCAGGGAAGGACTCACAATTGTAGAAGGGCTGTGTTAATCATACTAGCCAATAATTTGGTCAGTGTATTGGCCAGCAGTGATATCATCTGGATCTTTGGCTGACTTAGAAAACGTGTGTAACTCAAATAAATGTTCCTGTTTTCTCATAAAACTTGTATTTCTTTTTTCTTCCTTTTTGCTTTTCTCATGTTTTCTGGATTTTTAAATATTCTTTGCTGTATACACTATATATATGAATATACACACATAAACATAAGGGTTTTTTTGCTAATAATATTCAACTTATACGTATTCATTTTTTGTTTTATATACTCATGTGGCTTTTCTTTTTTCTTTTGAGACAGGTTCTTACTCTATCAGCCAGGCTGGAGTGCAGTGGTGTGATCTTGGCTCACTGCAACCTCCGCCTCTGGAGTTCAAGTGATTCTCCTGCCTCAGCCTCCTAAGTAGCTATAATTACAGGCGCCACCACCACACTCGGCTGATTTTTTAATCTTTAGTAGAGACAGGTTTTCATCATGTTGCCCAGGCTAGTCTTGAACTCCTGGCCTCAAGTGATCTACCTTGGCCTCTCAAATTGCTGGGATTACAGGTGTGAGCCACTGCGCCTGGCTTTTCTTAGTACTTTTAACTTTTATGATCTTTTATTTTTCTAGAATTTAAAAGTACAGTCTCAATTTTTCTTTCCTACTGATGAGATAAAATAGGCAAAATACAGGATTTACCAACCAGAAAAAAAAAAATGAGTGTTTTATGAGTAAATAGTCATCCCTGGAATAACCTAAATCCAAGCTATGGTTCAGTGTTATGAGATTGTAAGGGTACTTTTTCGTGTTCTTTGTCAGAAATAGGTATTGAAATACTGAGAGTAATAATATTCTGTCTTGGGATGTTTAAAGACTTATGCTCTGATCACATCTCCAGTTTGTGCTAAGGTTTTCACCATTTTACTTGATGCTAACTCTTCTCAGAGTCCAAAAGTATAGAAGGAATCTAGAAATGCATTTGTGCACTTGCTAAAGCAACCCACATGATAGTCGAACTTCATCAGAACCCACTGGATATTTAAAGGAATGGCCTTAGGGCAAGTCTTGCTTTTAGGCCCTGAAACAAAATTAAGCTAAATATGAATTCTGAGCTCATGCTTTTGATGGACATAGCACCTATTCCTGACACATGGATCAGATGTGTCCCATCATGGCACTGTCTGTCTCAGGTTGTGTCCTCCCCACCACCACTCTTGTGGCACAATAGCTCATGGTCACACTCATTTGCCATCAAGAGGCGGCAACACTTACAATGTAGTAATGTGGTCAGTGTGATACCAAGTCTCTCCTCAAGACTGTAAACTGTCTTGTTTTATTGATCTCATTTTATTTTATTTTCTATTGTCACCATTGGGGGTGGAGATAAGTGCTGCTGGCATCTAGTTGGCAGAAACCAGGAATGCTGCTACACTTGCATGACACAGCCCCTTCCAAAAAAGAATGATCAGGTCCAAAATGTCAATAGTCCTGAGGCTGAGAAATCACGATCTAGAAGTACAGGCTTTGCTCGTAGCCCTTGGTCTGCAGGAATTCTTTCACTCTATGACTTAATGCTCTAATATAAGAACGGGCTGCCTTCAGCCAGCCTCATTGAAACCTTTCAACTTTGCAAAAGGTTTGAGACTATTATCTGTAACTTCCCTATATTTCCCTAATATTTTGCCAGCCACCCTGAGTGAATCCCAACAGGCTTTGCTCATAGCCCTTGTTCTGCAACAATCATACTTTGCAGAAATTACAAGTAAGGATATACAGACTGTATTTGCCGGTGATTTTACCTATGTTCTTCTGCCAGCCTGACTAGGATTACTTCTTTTATCAGTGGAAAGTGACAGGTGAATCGGTTCTCTCAGTTGGTGCCAAAGAAATACCAGGTGTATCCCTCAGACTGCATATAGCCAATCTCCTGGATTTGCCAACACCCGCATATCTTTAATAATCTTCCAGACATTGCTTTCTTAAGATGTTTGCATTCTTTGTCAGATTATCTTTTACTCCTGGTGCCAACCACTTCAGCACGTTTTCAGTTATTAGAGTCTTAGGATAGCATTTTCTTTGAGACTTAAAAAAATATTTTACATAGTACTTAAAATCTCTTTCACAATTGTAATTGCCTTTCACAAAGCTGGCTTTGTCTGATTTTTGGATCCTGCTGTTTATATCTTGGTTGTGCTACCTGTTGGTCCCCTAGTAAACAGTGACAGCAATCTTCTGAGCTGGGCTGAGACCCAGTCAAGTGTGGACAGACAGATGTATCTCTTATCTCACTGTAGTTTCATTTTTCTGCGTGTCTGCCCTAATCTAAGCTTGTGCTGGGAGCTGCAGTGCATCTTGTGTCTCAGCCTAGGGAGGAATGGTTCATTGCCTATTTTCTCCAAGGCAGCTGGGGCGCTTCACAGGGAGTGGTCCCCCCTCCCTGTCACCAGGGCAATTCCTTTCACATCTCCCAGGACAGATGGAGAATGAAGAAATTAATAATTCACAGTGTGTATATAAGTGGTGATTCTTCTTAGACTGAGACGTACTTGCGTTTGTTCAAAAACATCTTGATAAAGAGAGACCCACTGGTGAACTAAGAGTTAGAACTTAGGAAGTAGGGAAGGGAAACTGTACTAAGAAAATGGACAAGACAGACTGAAATTTGTCAGCAGTCATTAGCTCAGGTACCTTTTAAGTGCTCATTGTACTGATTGATGTTTGGATAGTGCATTAGCAGAGATATTATTTACTTGCACTTATGTTCACGTGATCATAAGTGCAAGTAAATAATGATTTACTTGCATTAGGGGTCCTGTATGTGTTTGTAGTCATAGTTAAGTTTATAGTCAGTTCCTGGTTGCTGGTGGGGAAAAGAAATCAGGATGCATTGTGAAATACCCTTACTGTCCCTCTCAGGAGAGAAGAGGAAATGAGTGTGTTCTCTCTCTCGGTTAGAAACAGATAGAGCTGTGTCTTATTAGCAATTGGATAGGAAATGATAACTGGAACCTTCTGTTTAATCTGGTTTCCTGAAATGTAAGGAGTAGATAACCGCATCTGGGGAGCAGTAGTCTTAATAGGAATGATGGGGGCCTCAGTTGCAATGGCTGCAGCTGAGGAGCCATGGGATTTCATCTGTCCTGAATCATCTGAGTGTTATTCTTCAGGATTAACTGTGTTTGTCTGTTACAGTATATAATTATGTTGCTTTGTATATATTTGAAAAGCACCTAGCATGTTTTGAAATGTAGCGTTGAAATTACGTTAAAATGTCAACTCTATAGTTTTAGTTTTAGGGCACAGTTCTTGCAAATTCCTTCTTTTCCTCTCTGACCCTAGTAACTTTGAAGTCAGTAGTTGCAAACAAACAAACAAACCCTAAAGCCTTGTATATCACTTTTCTCTGGGATAGCTGTTGAATTCAGTAGCTCATTATTTCACATAATATTATGTTTATAGTGTAATTTAACATGGTCTTCAAATGTTATAAATTCTAAAAGATTAAACAAGAACATTAGAAAAGGAATGAAAAGTGCTCTTAAAATCCCGCCCTTATTGTAATCTGATGAAAGAACTCTGCCTGTAGAGACTTTTAACTATGCAGATTTTTTTTCAGATTTTTTTTTTCTTTTTTCCTTATAATAGCAACAAATAATGGGAGAGGGTGCTAAATAAATATACCTTAGTAGTGATTGGTTAAATATATTCTGACTCATCCAAACAACTACATTCTAAGCTGCTTGTAATATTACTACCATGCACAAATAGCAGCATGGTTATACTACCTTAATGAAGGCCAGGCATGGTGGCTCACACCTGTAATCCCAGCACTTTTCAAATCCCCGTTTGGGTGTACCGTGAATATCGCTGGTGATATGACAATGTCATTTCCAAATGGAATTATTAAAGTCTTCACCAGAAATACAACTCCAACTGTGTTGTGCTTCAGGGTGAAGCTTACTAGCTTTTACTTAGACTAGGTATAAATAAATAATTATCCCTTGTCTTAGAGGTGAAGTCATTTGAAAGCTCCATGGAATACATTTTTTTAAAAAGATGCAACAAAAATTTTTTATTGTAAATTGACAATTTATAATTGTATAAATGTATGGGTTACAAAGTAATGTCATAAATTGTGGATACAATTTCAAATAATTAAATCAAGCTAGTTAACATGTCCGGTACTTCCAATACATTTCTGTGATGAGAACATCAATTTTGAAATGTATAATACTCCATTATTAAGTATATGTACCACACTGTACAACTGAACTCAAAAAAAGTTAAAACATTCTTTCTGTCTGAGATTTTGTACCCTTTGACCATCATTAATTTTTTTTTTTTTTTTTTTTGAGACAGTCTCACTTTTTCACCCAGGCTGGAATGCAATGGCAACCTCTACCCTCCTGCGTTCAAGCGACTCTCCTGCCTCAGCCTTCCCTGCAGCTGGGACCACAGGCACGTGACACCACACCGGCCAACCTTTTTTATGTTTTTAGTAGAGATGGGGTTTCGCCATGTTGTCCAGGCTGGTCTCAAACTCCTGGCCTCAGGTGATCCATCCAACTCGGCCTCCCAAAATGCAGAGACCAAAGGTGTGAGTCGCCTGGCCTAAAATTTTTATGAGACAAAATATCAATTTGAAAACAGCATCAAAAAGTGCAGGCCAGGCACGGTGGCTCATGCATGCAATCCCAGCACTTTGGGAGGCCAAGGCATATTTTTCTGTACTAAAAACACAAAAATAAAAATTAGCTGGGCACAGTGGCATGTGCCTGCAATTCCAGCCACTCGGGAGGCTGAGGCAGGAGAACCACCTGAACCTGGGAGGCAGAGGCCGAAATGAGCTGAGCCCACAACACTGCACTCCAGCCTGGGCAACAAAAGTGAAACCTCATCTGAAAAAAAAAAAAAAGAGCATATTTAAGCATCCTTAGCTTGTAATAGAGCAAATAGGTCAACAGAATAACAATTTATGCTATTGCCTGTGTAATGAACTGTCAACAAGAGAAAGCTGGTTGAAGAAAGGCAGAGGAACTGTGTCTTGTAAGAATTAGAATTGAGGGGCGGTGGCCGGGAGTGGTGACTCAGGCTAATAATCCCAGCACTTTGGGAGGCCAAGGCCGGCGGATCACGAGGTCAGGAGATTGAGACCAGCCTGGCTAACATGGTGAAACCCTGTCTCTACCTAAAAATACAAAAGATAAGCCAGGTGTGGTGGCAGGCACCTGTAGTCCCAGCTACTTGGGAGGCTGAGGCAGGAGAATCACTTGAACCCAGGAGGTGGAGGTTGCAGTGAGCCGAGATTACGCTACTGTACTCCAACCTGAGCTACAGAGTGAGACTCTGTCTCATAAATAAATAATAAAAGAATCAAGGGGCTCCGTAACCATCTGGCACAGTGTTGTATCTATAGTTAGAAATATACATGATAGGAACTCCAGGAATCTTATGGATTCTTCTTTTAAGGTCCCAGTCAACTGTGACCACAATGTAACACTTACGCTGAGTTACCCTCTGCACTAAGCAGTCATCTGCATAGGTTCCTTTGTGTGTACATGGTAATCGTTCAAATCTTGGATCCTTGGCGATCCTTAGAGCTGCTCAATACTTCTGCCCCAATTTCTCAGCCATTACACAATCAGTTATACAAGGGATACACTTGGCATACAGATAGTCCATCATTGACCATATTAAGTCCAGTTTGGCTTTTGTGGAAAAGTTGATAAAGTTGGTATCAACTAGGACACGGTAAGGTGGGCCCAGCTGTATATTATATTGGAAAAATAAGCAAGAAGGGTGTTGGGGAACTTCTCTTTCCTGTAACGCACTGGGATCCTTCTTTTCTTTATTTTTAGGTTTTAATCTATCCTTTACTTTAAGCCTCTGATCTCTGAGACTAAGCATTCGCTTCCTGGTCACATACTTCCTCATTTTCTTTTGCTTCCCCATGGTCACGCCACACTCCTGTTTTTTCCCTAATCACCAGTGGCACAATACTTTCACCTAGAATACATTTTTATGTTAGTCAACTGTCTCTTTCCTTTCTAATGGTTCAATAAAGGTAAATGCTTTATTCGTGCATTTTAGGGCATAAATCTAAAGCTCCGTGAACTGAGTTGCTTATCGTGTAACACTTTGATTTTGCTTTTCCATTACCAAATCTCTTTTCTACTCTAAGTTATTGTAAAACTATCACGGTTTCATGTACTTCCAGAACCAGGAATGTGTCTTATCTGAACTTTCTTAAACTCATGATGAGTCAGAGAAGGCCAGTCTTCATTAGTAATCAGCACCAAATTCATTTCAAAGAAAGATCTGTGTGGACATAGGATTGGTATGGAGAAAAATATAGGGATGAATTAACTGTGTCTCTTGTGTAGTTGAGTAATAGAATTTCACTGTTGAACCCTGACCTGAAATAGATATTTTCTTTAATCAAAGTAGAAAATGAGTTGCTGTAAGTAAAGAAACCGTATTGTGTAACAGAGTTTTTTTTCTATTAAGTACTAACATTATTTTTGTTTCTGTTCCAAACTTTGAAATCAATGCACCTGGAGAAAACAGAAACTGTTTTCAAGGTCCTTTAGAATATACGTTTATAATTTTTTTTTTTTTTAAGACAGAGTCTTGCTGTTGCCCAGGCTAGAGTGCAATGGCATGATCTTGGCCCACTGCAACCTCCACCTCCTGAGTTCAAGTGATTTTCCTGCCTCAGCCTCCCAAGTAGCCGGGATTACAGGCACCTGCCACCATGCTTGGCTAATTTTTGTATTTTTAGTAGAGAGGGGTTTTCACCATGTTGGCCAGGCTGGTCTCAAACTCCTGACCTTGTGATCCACCTGCTTTGGCCTCCCAAAGTGTTGGGATTACAGGCGTGAGCCACTGTGCCCGCCTATACATATATTTTCTTACATGATTGGTAATGAATTAGGTCTCTTTCATGTCATTGCTGTTAGAGGGGCTCTGGTGCTGGAGTCCTCTGGAGGACTGGGCTGTTGGGGTGGGGGCACAGGGGTGGAGTGAGGCGAGAGGCTTTTCTTTCATCTTGTGGTCTCAGGGCCTCCCTCTCCTCTCCACATATCCTCTTCATAGGTCTGTCCAGCAGGGTAGCCGGACATCTTACATAGTGGCTTAGGGTTCCCAAAAGCAAGCATTCCAGGAGGAAGAAAAAGCTGCCAGTGCTTTTAAAGATGAGGCTTGGGTCTGACATGGTGTAACTTCTATTGCATTCTATTGGTTAATGCAGATTACAGGCCCAGTCAGTTTCGGATTAGAGGAGAACAAGGGAATGAGGCTGGGTTCCTTGGAGGCTATTTTTAGAGATGAACTATGACAGTAATATACCTTAAAATACTTCACTTTAGGTAGTTTATGTGTGTTCTAGGGGTGGTCAGTTGCACTAACCGAGAATCTATGAGGTGTGATTAGCTAGCAGTATATAGGAAGAGCTGTACTACAGGGGGACTGCCACTATAAGCACTTCAGCTATGCAAATTTTGATCAAAACTAGGCCAGACAGGTGGATGTCTCTTGGTGGGGGAGGGATTTCCTGTCCCCCAGGGACAATGAGGCTTCCCTAGGTTGGACCTTAGTGTGACGCGGTCCCTCTTGCTGACTCTTCCCACCTCCCCCACTGCTCTTCCATCCCCCTGTGTCTCCAGGTGTGGTGGAAGAGTCAGGCATGAGGGGGAAGGACAGCACTTCCATTACCAAGTTACTGTTTGACGGGAGCTGTCGGGAAGAGTTCTGTCATTTAATCCTCCTTGCTGGCGATGCTGTGTCTAGTGAATATCAGCTGCTGCAGTGGTAGCCATGGACCTTAGAGACCATCATCTCCTACCTCTAAACCGTGAACTTAATCTTCTCTCACCTTCTCTGGCACATCCCTTAGCAAGCTAGAAACAGAACTCTGATTTTTTCCGTAAAGTACCAGAAATAATGATTTCACCTTTAAAAACTGCCTTCTCGAGCAGGTGTCCTTTTGGTCACCCAGATTTCACTGGTCCTAACTTTTATCAGGTTGTTGTTGCAGAATCGTGCCAGTCAAAGCATTCACCAACTGAAATGTGCCCTGAGAGAAGGTGATGTCACTATTGGAGAAGATGCACCACATTTTTCTTTAGCACCAGTGCAGGAAATGAGGATGCCAGGACAGCTTGGCTCGAATTGCAGCAGAGCCATGCTGGTGAGTATGAATGTCAGTCCTAGCCTGAATGATGCATAGTGAATTTTTGAAACTGCGTGGAATAATAACTCCATTCATTCTTCGTTCTGCTGCTATGATGTTATTCCAAAACACAAATCAGATAATTTAATTCTCTTGCTTAATCTTTTTTTCCTTTGACTTCCCAATGCCTATAGGCTAAAGTCCAAAATTCTAGTCATAAAATAACAGTGTTTTCCTAAGATAGCTCCAACCTGCCTTTTCAGCTCATCTTGGTATGCTTCTCATGCTAATCATCCATCTCACAACTCATGTTCTGGTTATAATAACCTCCTCGCTGTGCTTTTATGCTTTGACATGTGCAATGCCTTCTAACTGGAATTGTTCTCATCCTTTTCTGCTTGGTGAACTCCTTCCTGCTCATCCTTGCAGTGTTATCTCCTCTGTGAAAACAAGCACAGTTAGGTGCTTCCTCTTCTTGTAGCACTGTGCACAGCTCTAGGTTTACATACAAACTTACTGTATATTAGTGTCTCTCTGGCTTGCTAGATTCTTAGCTCTTAGGGGGTAGAAATTCTTTGTTTTTTTTTTTATGTTGGTCTTTGTATCCCCAGTTGATAGCAGAGTTCTTGATGCGTAATATGTATTTCAGCAATTTTTATTAGTTGGAAGGGTGGATGGGTGGTAATAAACCATGGATCTCAAATAAGGTTAATAAACCCCCTGCTTTTGCTCTATAGTTAATCAGCTCAAAGATTTGTTGCGCCAACAAGCAGATAAGGAACGTGAAGTATCTCCGTCAAGAAGAAGAAAAATGTCCCCTTTGGTAAGTATCAACTTTTCCAACTTGACAAAGCATTGCTTTGTTTTTTGTTTGTTTGTTTTTGAGATGGAGTTTTGCTCTTGTTGCCCAGACTGGAGTGCTGTGGCGTGATCTTGGCTCACCGCAACCTCTGCCTCCTGGGTTCAAGCGATTCTCCCACCTCAGCCTTCTGAGTAGCTGGGATTACAAGCATGTGCCACCACACCCGGCTAATGTTTTGTATTTTTAGTAGAGATGGGGTTTCTCCATGTTGGTCAGGCTGATCTCAAACTCCCGACCTCAGGTGATCCCCCCGGCTTGGCCTCCCAAAGTGCTGGGATTACAGTCGTGAGCCACCGTGCCCAGCCAGCATTCCTATGTTTTGCTGTACTGTGTCATTTTGTAGTACATGTTGCAGAAAAAATTTAATCAGGGCATGCTAATCGTGAAAAACATTAAAAGTAATTCTCTTCCCTCTGAGTATTTTGGCTGAAAAAATAGCTTTCCATGGCAGATCAAATCTTGGTATTTTTAATTTATCATTTACTTGGAAAATGGGAGCAAGGGAATAGTTTGGAGAATTTATTTTGCAACTGTTAACAAAATATGTAATATAAATATATAATTAAAAAATTAATATAAATTATGTAAGTTTAAGGAGAATATATGTAGAAGGTAAAGTAATGGTTTTAGTGATTTCTTTTTTAGAGGGTCATATCTATCTTTGATCATTTTTAGAAGTTACTTAATTTTAATTGTAGCTCTCCGTTGTAATATTTTTTTAATTTTCAAATTTCAAAATAACACGTTTTATTTTTAATTAATTTATTTCTTTGAGATGGAGTCTCACTCTGTCACTCAGGCTAGAGTACTGTGGCATGATCTCAGCTTACTACGACCTCTGTCTCCCAGGTTCAAGTGATTCTCCTGCCTCAGCCTCCCTAGTAGCTGGGATTACAGGCATGAACTACCACATGAGGCTAATTTTTTGTTATTTTAGTAGAGATACGGTTTCACCATATCGGCTAGGCTGGTCTCGAACTCCTGACCTCAGGTAATCCACTTGCTCAGCCTCCCAAAGTGCTGGGGTTACAGGCGTGAGCCACAGCGCCCAGTCACACCTTGAATTTTCATTGTGTTTTATAGCTGAATACAATGCCTATATACTAAAAAGTATGGAGACATGTCACTTTCTTTTCTTCACCACTGAAATGTCAGAATTTCACTCCCATATTAACACTTCATTCCAGGCTGACACATACTTTTAAGCTTAATTCCCACTTTAGAGAAACGTACCTCATATGCATGTTCAATATTTATAGATATAGATTATGATTTTAATAAAACATTATTTAATGAATTTATTACTATTGACATCTGGTTTCTAAGATACTCTTAAGCACACAACTGGTGGAATGCTTTTAAGTCTACTAGATGAAGTTGCTTTATCTGTCGAACGCTCAGACATGCTCATTAGCTTTTTAAAATCTGAGCAGTGATATTATGGAGCTATTGAATCCAGAGAGGCAGGAAGACCTTCATTAAGAGAATGAGTTTAGTACATACAGAGTACACTTTAAAATACACAGTCTGCTTATATAGAGCTATGTAAAAGAATGGAACTTAGACTCTAAATGTGTACAGTCTACATGTAATAATTACAAACCATGATAGTAATAGCTTTTTAAGATTGTACCCTTAGAATGCACTTCGTAGCCACTATAACATATTAGAAATATGTTGATATATTGAGAGTAAAACTGAGGCACTGTTGAGATGGAAAAAAAAATGTATTACTTATTATCTTAAAATGCAGATATCCAGACTAAACCCCTTCAAAGCATACACAAATGATTTCATGTGAACATATTTCATACAATTTTAGCTTGAGCTTTTTGTTTTTCACATTGACTTCCTCCTGTTTACTCATAGTAGTAATTTATATTTGCCTACCTCTGAACCTATTTCTATTAATGTAGGGTGATTATAATTGTTTGATTTCTACTCATGACTGATAATTCATTTAATTAGAGTTACTTCAGTTTTAAAATTTCTTAAATATACAAAAAAGTAAAGCTCTGTTCTATTTTATTATGTCATGATAGCTGGTACCTGATTATCATTTACAATTTCTGCTGTGCTGAGAAAGAGAATGGCTGAGAAACAGACACTGTGTCTCATTTCAAGCTTTCCTCTGGGTTTGTTTAACTGGTTGACCCTTGTTTTCCCTTTTCCTGATTTCCTCAACCCTAAAAAACAAAATCATATGATTGGTATATGATTTTACAAACTATGTCACAGTCATTTTAAGATAAGATGAGAAAGACATACATTAACAGTTCCAGGAATGCTACAGAGCTAAAGTAGCGTTAGCGTTTCTTTTGAAATCTCTCCGTTGGACCCCTCAGTGCAGTGTATGTCTACTTTAGCGCTCTACTCTTAGAGGTTCTGTGCTCCAGAACAGCATACACTTGAATTGCGTTCAATACTAGAGTCAAAAATCAAAAACTACATTTTGCTAATGTTTCCTTTTTGAGATGGAATTTTATCTCATTGACACAGGCTTGGCATCAGACACCTCCTAAAGAATCTCTCCTTCAAGGAGCTGCTGCAGTTTTAGCTAGCAAATCCTCTTCCATGGCAGTTTCTTGGAGAGCGTTGTCCCTTGTATCTCAGCATTACTGAATGGAATGTCACTTTTCGAGTTTGTTAAAATACTCAGTTCATTCCAAGCCAGTTATACTACTACTACCCCAGCATTTTTCCATTCACTCTATGTGTTTTTTATAACCATTTTCACCATGCATCTTTAAAAAAAAAATGATATTCACATCCACAAATCTTGTGTATTTGTGGAATTTATAAGATAGAGAAGCAAGTATTTGTATTAGTCCATTTTTGTGTTGCTATAAATAAACACCTGAGGCTGGGTAATTTATTTAAAAAAGAGGTTTAATCAACTCATCGTTCTGCAGGCTGTATGGGAAGTGTGGTACTGGCATCATGTTCTGGTGAGGGCCTCAGGAAACTTTCAGTCATGGTGGAAGGTGAAGTGGAGCAGGCATTTCATGTGGTGAGAGCCGGAGCAAGAAGTGGGGGAGAGGTGCCACATTCTTTTAAACAACCAGATCTCACCAGAACTCAGAACAGGAACTCATTATCATGAGGATAGCACCAGCACCAAGGTATTAATTCATTCATTCATCATGACCTAAACATCTCCCACCAGGCCCCACCTCCAATGTTGTGGGGGGCTACATTTCAACATGAGGTTCATTGGGGATAAACATCCAAGCTATATCAATACTATAAGCTACATTGTGATCAATTCTATGTTTATATCACATCAGTGCAAAATTGAGTATGGAGAAGGTAACAACTGATTCTTTGCTAAATCCAAACATGCCTAATTTGGATTTTTAAAAATTATTTGTTTATTTTGCCATAGGGGTCATCAGAACATGAGGAAACCAGTATGCTTACTATGTACAACCTTGTTCCTATCATTAATGACCAGTCTCAATATATTCATCATTTAGAGGCAGAAGTTAAGTTCTGCAAGGTAAGTTTCTCATTAAGAATTTAAAACTAAATAAATTAAAGCTTAATTATACACTATATAAAAATTTGCTACCATTAATCTTCACGTTTGTAGCAATACATTAACCATTGCTATTCTTACATGATTGAGAGACTGATGTGTTACAAGAGCTTGTCAGACTTGGGAATGATACTCTTGATTGTACCATTTCTGATTGCTTGATTTCCCAGTCGTTCACTAGTATGTCTAATGATTTCATGATATGCTCTCATAGTTCAGAGTTTTCTTCCCCACCCCATTGGCTGTAGCCCAGCAAATGGCAAATGCTTTGGAATACAAATACCAATCATTCTCCCACGCTTGTCAACCTATTGGAGCAGTGGTACAACAATCAGTGATTCCAAACTAGTAGACCAGATCTTCTCCACTGTCAGTATTAAGGCTCTTCCTTTGACTTTTAGTAAGAATGGTTCATAGGGTACTGATGGTAATGATCAAGAAACCAAATGCATCGCATATAGCTTGTGACACTGGAAGGTTATATGCTCAACTGTGTGCAGTTTACTAATGTCATTAATATCCTTCGAGCACCCTTTCTGCAGGAAGTAAAGATTGTCTTGCTGAGAGATCCTTTGTCTCAGTGCTGATTTTTCTTTGTGGCACGGAGCATCTGTTTCCAACAAATTAATTTTTTTGAGATAGGGTCTTGCTTTGTTTTACAGGCTGGAGTGCAGTAGCATGATCATGGCTCACTATAACATTGACATCCTGGGCTCAAGCAATCCTCCTACCCCAGCCTCCCTAGTAGCTAGGACCACAGGTGCACACCACTAAGCTCAGCTATTTCTTTATTATTATTATTATTTTGTAGAGTTGAGGTCTCATTATGTTGCCCAGGCTGGTCTTTAACTCCTGGGCTCAAACAGTCCTCCTGCCTGGGCCTCCCAAGGTGTTGAGATTACAGGCTTTTGCAAATGTGCCCCGCCAGATTTTGTTTTTTTAATTGTCTTATTGCATTAGCTAAGTAAGACTTTTGGAATGATGTTGAATGGTTGTGAGAGGGTCTTTGCCTTGTTCTTGATCTGAGTGGGAAACTTACTTTCTTACCATAAAGTATGTTAGCTATGGGTTATCTGTAGATGTTCTTTATCAAGTTGAGAATGTTTCCCTCTATTCCTAGTTACCGAGAGTACAGATGCTCCTTGACTTACAATGGGATTGCATCCTGATAAACTCATTGTAAGTTGAAAATGCATTTACTATACTATAGAATATTGGTTGTTTACCTCTGTGATTGCATGGCTAACTGGTAGCTACAGAGCAGCATGAGAGAATATTATACTGCATATTGCTAGCTTGGGAAATGATCAAAACTTGAAACTTGAATTATGGTTTCTACTGAATGCATATTGCTTTTGCAGCATAATAAGGTAAAAAAAAATCATTTGTCAAACCATTGGAAGTCAGGGACCATCTGTGTTTATCATAGATGGCTGCCGCATTTTGTCAAATGCTTTTTCTACGTCTACTGTTTAATTATGATTTTTCTTCTACATTGTGGATGTGATGGATTACATTAACTGATGCTCAAATGTCAAACCAATGTTGTATACTTAGAATAAATCTTACTTTATCCTGGTATATAATTCTTTTTTACATTGTTGGATTTGATTTGCCAGTATTTTGTTGAGGATTTTTGCATCTCTGTTCATTACAGATATTGACCTGTAATTTTCCACTTTTGTAATGTTTTCACTTGGTTTGGGTATTAGATTAATGCCGGCCTCGTAAAATGAGTTAGGAAATACTTCCTCTTGCATTTTATGAAAGATACTATAGACAGTTGATATAATTTCTTTATTAAGTATTTGGTACAATTCACCACTGAACTTCTCTGGTTCTGGTGCTTTCTGTTTTGAAAGGTTTCTAACATTGATTTACTTTTCTTGGCAAATATAGCTTTATTCCAATTATCTGTTCTTCCCTTTGTGAGTTTTCATGGATTGTGTCTTTCAAAGAATTGGTTCATTTCATCTAAGTAACTAAATTCATGATCATAGAGTTGTTCATAGTATTTCTTTGTTATCCTGTTTTTTAAACATTTCTTCATTATTCTTTTAATGTTCATGAGATCAGTAGTGATGGCCCATTTTCACTTCTGATCTTACTATATGATAGAATCTAATTAGTATCTTCTCTCTTTGTTACTTAGCTAATCTGTATAGAGTCTTATCAATTTTACTCATCTTTTCAAAGACCCAACTTTTGATTGTGTTTTTCTCTATTGATTTTCTATTTTTAATTTCATTGATTTTCACTCTAATTTTTGTTATATATTTTTTCTGCTTACTCTAGAATTAATTTGCTGTTGGTTTTCCAACTTCTAAGGTAGATTCTTAGATTATTTATTTGAAATTTTTCTTCTTTTCTAATTTTTTTGCACTCCTTTTACTGCATCCTTTTAATATATAGCTTTTATAAGTTATATTTTAATTTTTACTTAGTTGAAAATATTTCTAAATTTCTCTTGATACCTCTTTGATTCATGTGTCATTTAGAAGAGTGTTGTGTAATCATCAAGTATTTGGGGAGTTTCCCAGCTGTCCTTCTGTTACTGACTTCTAGTTTAATTCCATTGTTGTCTGACAGCATACTTTCCTGTTCTTTTACATTTCTTAAGGTTTGTTCAATGTGGTCTATCTTGGTGAATGTTCTGTGTGAGCTTAAGAAAATGTGTGTACTACTGTTCTTGAATAAAGCAGTCTATAAATGTCAATTAGATCCACTTGATTGATGCTGCTGTACATTTCAGTTGTGTCCTTTCTGATTTTTATAATTTCTGACAGAGGATATTGAAATTTCCCACTGTAATAGGGGATTCATCTGTTTTCCTTTGCCTTATACATTTTGATGCCCTTTTATTAGGCACATATACATTAAGACTTATGACATCTTCTTGATGAATTGACCTCTTTATCGTTATGTCATGTACCTCTTTATCCCTCATCATTTTTATTGCTCTGAAATCTGCTTTGTCTACAATTAATATGGCTACTCCAGCTTTCTGTTGATTAGTGCGAACATGTCTTTGTTCATTTATTTATTTATTTATTGAGACAGAGTCTCACTCTGTCACCTAGGCTAGAGTACAATGGCGGTCTCTGCTCACTGCAATTTCTGCCTCCCGGGTTCAAGTGATTCTCCTGTCTCAGCTTCCTGAGTAGCTGGGATTACAGTTGCATGCCACCACACCGGCTAATTTTTGTATTTTTAGTAGAGACAGGGTTTCACTATGATGACCAGGCTGATCTTGAACTCCTGACCTCGTGATCCACCCGCCTCAGCCTCCCAAAGTGCTGGGATTACAGGCGTGAGCCACCAAGCGTGAGCCACTATTCATTTATTTTTAATCTATCTGTGTCTTTGTATTTATAGTTGGCTTCTTTTTTGTTTTGAGTTTTTTTTTGTTGTTATTATTTAGAGATGGGGTTCTCACTAAGTTGCTTAGGCTGGTCTTGAACTCCTATGCTCAAGGGATCCTCCTACCTTGAAGTAACTGGGATTACAGATGTAAGCCACCTGGCCTGGCTATTGTAGGCTTCTTGTAGACAACATATAGTTTGTTGTTTTTCTTTTTTTAACCACTCTGACAGTCTCTATCTTTTAGTTGGTATATTCAGACCATTACATTTAAAGAGATTATTGTTATAATTGGATCAATATCTAACATATTTGTTACTATTATCTTCATTGTCTTTATTTTTTGTTTCTTTAAAAAAAATTCCACTATTTTCCCTTCTCTGGCTTTTTCTTGTGTGTGTGAGATGGAGTCTTGCCCTGTTACCTAGGCAGTGACATAATCAAGCTCACTACAGCCTACAACTCCTGGGCTCAAGCAGTCTTCCTACCTCCTCCTCCACCGAGTCGCTAGGACTACACTACAGACATACACCACTATGCCTGGCTAATTTTTGTGGGTTTTTTTTTTTTTTTTTGGAAAGATGGGGGCTCACTGTGTTGCCCACGCTGGTGTCAAACTCCTGGCCTCAAGTGATCTTTCCACCTCAGCCTTCCAAAGTGCTGGGCTTATCAGGTGTGAGCCTCTGCACCTGTCCCTTCTGTGGCTTTAACTGAGCATTTTATATGATTGCATTTTATTTTTTATTTTTGGAGACAGAGTCTCTCTAGTCACCCAGGCTGGAGTACAGTGACGCCATCTTGGCTTACTGCAACCTCTGCCTCCTGGATTCAATCAGTTCTCGTGCCTCAGCCTCCCTAGTAGCTGGGACTGCAGGCATGAGCTCCCACAGCCAGCTAATTTTTGTATGACTGCATTTTTCTCCTGTCTTAGCATAACAGTTGATCAATTGTACTTCTTCTTTTTTTTTTTCCTTTACTGGTTGCCTTAGAGTTTGCAATACACATCTATAACTAACCTAAGTTTACTTTCAAATAACCCTATGCCACTTTTTAAATTGTATAAATTCCTTTTAACAGAATTCCCAAGACCTCTCTCATCCTTTATAACATTTCTGTCATTAATTTTAGTTATCCATAAACTACAATTACTATCAACACTATTGCAATTATGATGTTGAACACAAAGTGTCATCTGTCAAATAAATTAATAAGAAAATATTTTATTTTATATCCACTTATTCCTTCTCTAATGCTCTTTTTTTTCTTTATGTAGATGGCAGTTTCTGACCTTGTCATCTTTTCTCCTTTCTGAATAACTTTTTTAACATTTTTTGCAAGGCATATCTGCTAGCCATAAATTCCATCAATTCTTGTTTGTTTAGGAAAATATTTTTCTTTCTCTTTTGAAGGTTAATCTTGCTGAATCCAAAATTCTAGGTTGGTGGATTTTTTTTTTCTTTTAACACTTTAAATATTTCATTCATTTTATTCTCTTTCTGCTTGCGTGCCTTCTAAAAAGTAGTCACAGGTAATTCTAATCGTTGCTTCTCTATAGGTAAGGTTTTTATTTTTTTGTTTGTTTGATTTTTGTTTTGTTTGTTTGTTTTCCAATTTGAGACTGAGTCTTGCCGTATCGCACAGGCTGGAGGAGATCTCCGCTCGCTGCAGCCTCCGCCTCCTGGATTCAAGCAATTCTCATACCTTAACCTCCCGAGTAGCTGGGATTACAGGTCCCTGCCACCAAGCCCGGCTAATTTTTGTATTTTCAGTAGAGACTGTTTCACCATGTTGGCCAGGGCGGTCTCGAACTTCTGATCTCAGGTGATCCACCCACTTTGGCCTCCCAAAGTGCGGCTATTACAGGCATGAGCCACCGCACCCAGCCTGATTTTTGGGTTTTGTTTGTTTGCCTGCTCTGGCTTATTTTCACATTTTTCTCTTTGTCTTTGATTTTCTGCAGTATGAATATGATACTCCTCAGCATATTTGTTTTGGTATTTATCCTGCTTGGTGTTCTGTGAGCTTCCTAAATCTGTGGTTTGGTGCCTGTCATTAACTCAGGAAATTTTTCAGTCATTATTGATTGAAATATTTCTTCTGTTCCTTTCTTTCCTTTTTTTTGTGTTCCTGTTATATACGTATTTTCATATTTATATTTGTTTATTACACCATTTATAATTGTACTGCAGTTCTTGTATAATTTTTCTGTCTTCAATTTTTTTCTTTATTGTGTTTCTTTTTGGAAATTTTTATTGACAGTTCTTAAAGTATACTAATGCATTCCTCAGCTATGTCCAATCTACTGATGAGCCTATCAAAGGCATTCTTTATGTCTGTTAATATTTTTTATTTTGAGCATTTTCTTTTCATTTTCTTCATAGAGTTTCCATCTCTCTGCTTACATTACCCTGCTGTTCTTGCATTTAGTCTACTTTTTCTATTAGAGACCTTCGCATAGTAATCATAATTATTGTTTGTATTAATTAATTAATTAATTAATTTTGAGAGAGAGTCTTGCTGTGTCTCCCAGACTTGAGTGCAGTGGCACAATCTCGGCTCACTGCAACTTCTGCCTCCTGGGTTCAAGTGATTCTCCTACCTTAGCCTCCTGAGTAGCTGGGACTACAGGCATGCACCACCATGCCTGGCTAATTGTTTTTTATTTTTAGTAGAGATGGGGTTTCACCATGTTGGTCAGACTGGTCTCAAACTCCTGACCTCAGATGATCCTCCCACCTTGGCCTCCCAAAGTGCTGGGATTACAGGCGTGAGCCACTGCACTGGCCTTAATTATAATTATTTTAAATTCCTGTTCTGATGATTCTAACATTTCTGCCTTATCTGAGACTACTTCTGATGTTTATTTAATCTTTCCAAACTGTGTTTCAGTCTTTTACCCTGTCTTGTAATTGTTTGGTGAATGCTGGACATGAAGGACTGGGTAAAAGGAACTAAGATAAGTAGGCCTTTAGCATGAGGTTTTATGTTTATCTGGATAGAAGTTAGGCTGTGTTTGCTGTCACTATACATGTCAGAGGCTAAGATTTCCTTCAGTGTCCTGGTTTTGTCTCTTCTTTTGTCTGTGGGTTACACTAGTGAATTCTTCCTAAGTATAATCTGAGATATGTAGTTCTTTCTGTTGAATTTCTCTGTTAGTGTACAGGAGCCCTAGGTAGTTAGATGTGGGAGTAGAGGGACGTGTTCAATAGTCCTATGACTAGATCTAAGTCTTTTAGTAAGCCTGCGCCTTGGGCTGTGACATTCACAAGTGCTTCTCAGTCTCCCTGCCCTTTAAGTTAGACAGGATAGCTAGAGGAAGCCAGAGTCTGCATCCTCCCACGTTGAATGCTGGAGGGGGCTAGAGTTGGATATTTCCCTTCCTTTAGGTCAGTTAGGTGACAGCAGTACTCCCATCAGGCTCTGCTAAAATAGTTTCCCTTGAGTCAGGCCTGTTACAAAGAACACAACGTTCTGAGCATATTTCAAAGTGGCTGCTTTTCTTCTTCCTTTAGGTTACATAAGGGGACTTTTCTCTTTTACTGTGAAATCCTGGTAGTGTGCTGGAGATAAAAGTGGGGTGGCAGGGCAGTCCTCCTATGACTGGGTCTTTCTGGAAAAATTTTTTTGTTTTTTTGAGATGGAGTTCAGCTTTGTTGCCCAGGCTGGGGTGCAGTGGCACAATCTCAGCTCACTGGAACCTCCACCTCCTGGGTTCAAGCGATTCTTTTGCCTCAGCTTCCTGAGTAGCTGGGACTACAGGTGCATGCCACCATGCCTGGCTAATTTTTGTATTTTTAGTAGAGACAGGGTTTCACCATATTGACCAGGCTGGTCTTGAACTCCTGACCTTGTGATCCACCTGCCTCAGCCTCCCAAAGGCTAGGATTACAGGCATGAGGCACCACGCCCGGCCTGGAACTTTTAACTCTCAAACTTGTTGACCCTGAGCTTCCAGCAAGTCATCAATTACAGTTTAGATTTTCTACCTCCTGCAGAGGTTTCTGATTTCCTCCAGCAAATAGCGTGTCTCAGTGTCCACTCATCTCTTCAATTTTTGGGCAGCAGTTTTTCCTATGACTTCAATTCTCTGATGGATCTAAGAAGAGCTGTTGATTTTCAGTTCATTCAATATTTTTCCTGTTGGGAAAATGGGAGTGAGGTGTTCCAAGCTCATTACATTGCAGATTGAAAATTGAAAGTCTGCAATATGTTTTTAATTACAGCTTTTTATTATGGCTTTGGGTTTTAAAAAATAATAATTGGGAATTTTCACATGTTGCTTTTGATTACACTAGTAATGAATATTAGGTTAAGTATTATATGATTGATATATTGATATTATTGAAATATTTTTTCTGGAGATTGACGTGCCTCACAATAGCTATTCTAATTATTGTTGACCTGTAATTTCTTATATGACATCCTGTAATTCTAATTGTTATTGATTTGCAATTCTTTATATTATACCCGGTGAAACCAAGGAAATACTCTTTCAGAATTCTCCATGAAATGTTTTACTACAATATCTCTCCTCTCTGGCTACCATTTCACAGATAATCATCACGCCTGTCTATGCCTTTCTATCTCAGACCCTCCCTCTATTTCATCTTCCATCAGTTTTTAACATGTGAATGGTATTTGATCATGGACAATAATATATCTTACCTCATTTTTCAGCAGTCTACCCCAATCTTTAAAATCTCTTAGATAACCCTTTTAATTAAGGCCTTTCTTTGAGCCTCGATTCCTTGGAGAAAAGGAAATTGTCAGAAACGACACACTTCTGTGAGATGCCATCAGCAGGCCCATTGCTGTATACCCCAGCCTTCTCTTTGTTATCTAGCTAATGTTTAGATTGTCTTGTTTGTCTAAATATAATTATATTTCTGGGAATGGAGAACATAAGTCTTCCAGACTTTAAACCATGCTGGTTCCTCTAATAATTAACAGATGAAAACAATGTTAAATAATGCTTAATGTATTTGGTTTTGCTTATTATAGGAGGAACTCTTTGTAATGAAAGATAGAATAGAAGTAATTGTACTTGAAAATGAAAGGCTCCAGCAAGAGCTGAAATCTCAAAGACAAGAGGAGACAATGAGGGAACAAACGCTTCTGGATGCATCATCTGTGAGCATTATTTTAAATCATAAATTTTATTTTAGTGTGAATATTCCCTTCTGCCCTCTCTCCCGGCCTTCTTAACTGCTTAGATTTTCTCCTTGAAGTGTGGCCCAAGTACTATGTTGGTATTTCTTTGAGACCTCAAATATCAAACTTCACTGTAGTAGAATGACTTCTCAGATGAAACGATATAGTGATATTTGCTACAGTTTCCTCTCTGAGCATACCATTTCTGCTTTTCCATATGGAAAGAGCTGGTCTGAAAGCAGGAAGTGTGTGATGCAGAAGGACTTTGTTAAGTCTAGAAACTGTTCAGAACCTTAGCTTAGATTTCTGTTGAATTTCTCTAAATTTTCCTTGAGGTCTGAAATCTAGTAAGTCTAATTAGCAGCATGATGTAGGCTTAGAGTCCAAGAATCAAAATGTTAGTCTTCTCATTGTTTCTAAGAAGATTGGTGTTTAGCGAGTAATTTTAGAAGGCTTTACATAGCTTAATCCCATATGTCCTTTATTTCTTTATTGGTAATTTGAGAAGATTATCCTGTACCAGGAGTTATCAGTGCAAATTCCTGGACTCCATCCCCTGTGAGTCTGATTCACTTGGTCTGGTTGGCTCCTAGGAATATAAACGTTTATCAAGTTGCCTAAGTGATTCCAGTGTCAGTGGCCCACAGTTTGAAGAACATTAGGTCAGATTATCTCTATAATTTTGTGACACAAGATTATTGTGGTGACATTTAAATAGTGCGTACACTTAATATTTTCTTATGATTTAGCAGAGTACTTTTGTGTTAAACTTTTTTTAACTGTTTTGCTGTAAGTTATAGTCACAGCTTGTTCTGCTTTTTGAGACAAATTTAACTCTCCATGCGGAAGTTTTCATACTTGCCTATTCCAGCTTCACTTTGCAATTTACTCTGGTGGTTTTGACTTTGTCATCATTAGTAAATCAGCCGTTAAGAAAACATATGAAAGTCTTGATGTTTTATTGTAATACCCTCTAATTTTTGTTTTTTGAAGTTTTTTTTTTTTAATATTATTTACCTGAATTGATAGTTCATTTACAGTCCTAGAGTTGTATATGTTAGGATTTGCTATTGAGAAATATACGAGTATATGAACTCTGATAAATGAAGTGGGCTAATAATTATTTCAGTTTAATTTTCTGCAATTGCCTTTAAGTGTATGATCAGTTTTCTCCTCACTATATAACTTTTTCCTGAATATTTATATAATTATTAGTGGTAAAAATTCCATCTTAGTTGCTTATTATTTTAATGTCAATTTGAAGAAGATATCACCATATAGAAAATACTTAGAAGTAACTTATTTTAAAAATATTCAGTTGCCTTTCTTCCAAATATGTAGTCACTTAGCAAGCAGTGATTCAATTATTCATAGTCTTCAGTATTTATATAATGGCAAAGACCTGGAAGAAGGGGAAGTGAAGTGAGAAAGGAAATTAGACAGCCGAGTGAATCAGAGGACAAGAGAAATGAGTAATGCAAAAGGGGAAGGAAATGATGGTAAGAGCACACATGCCTTGCAGCACGAGCAAAGAAAATGTGCTAAACAAAACTACAGGCAGAATCATAGAAAGGATAAGGTTTTAGAGAGGTTTTGTTGTTTTTATAAACATTCATCTGAGCTAAATGTAATGTAGATATTGAAATGATTACTGCAGATATGCCAGATGAGCTTGATACCTATTTTAATGTTAGTCTTCTGTTATTTGTTATTTAATTGTTACCCCCATTTTTTACTTGTGTGAATTGAAACATTTCAAGACCAGATGCAGTGTCTTACACATGTAATTTCAGCAGTTTGGAAGGATGATCACTTGAGCAGCTGAATCACTTGAGCCCAAGAGTTCCAGACCAGCCTGGGCAACATAGTGAGACTCCATCTCTCTAAAAAAAAAAAAAATTAGCTGGGCATGCTATTGCATACCTGTGGTCCCAGCTACTTGGGAGACTGAGGTCAGAGGAACCCAGGAGGTCAAGGCTGCAGTGAGCTCTTATCACACCACTGCACTCCAGCCCAGGCAACAGAGTGAGACCTTGCCTCAATAAAAACAAGACAAATGAAAAACCAGACATTTCGGCAATACCTGCACGGTGCTGTGTCAGAAGTTATAACATGAATAGAAGTGTTTAACATGAACAAAAGTGTTTAGAAATATCTTCTTTGGGGGGATGGGGTTTTTGTAATGAGTCAATTAAAATGTTGATAATCTTCCCTTGCTATATTGAAATCTACTGATTTCAATATAGATATTCAGTGTTTCATAATGCCTTTTAAAAAAGATAATTGAAATATTTATATGGTGTATTAGTCAGGGTTCTCCCAAAAGACAGAACTAATAGGATATATATATATCTGGGAGTTTATTAAGTAGTATTAACTCACACGATCACAAGGTCCCACAATAGGCCATCTACAAGCTGAGGAGCAAGGAAGCCAGTCCGAGTTCCAAAGCTGAAGAACTTGGAGTCCAGTGTTTGAGGACAGGAAGTACTACCTAGCAGGGGGGAAGATGTAGGCTGGGAAGCTAGGCCAGTCTAGCCTTTTCACGTTTTTCTGCCTGCTTTATATTCACTGACAGCTGATTAGATGGTGCCCACCCAGATTAAGGGTGGGTCTGCCTTTCCCAGCCCACTGACTCAAATGTTAGTCTCCTTTGGCAACACCCTCACAGACACACCCAGGATCAATACTTTCCATCTTTCAGTTCAATCACATTGACACTCAGTATTAACCATCACATATAGTGATAACTAATGTTTCTTGATGACTACATGGTTATAATGTGCCAGGCACTACATCAAGCCTTTAGAATAAATTAAGGTACACAGCTGTTAAGTAACCTCAATAATTGGCCTAATGTCACAGAGCTAGAAAATGGCAAAGCAAGGACTCAAACCCAGGACTGTCTAAATCTGTAAATACACCCAGTATAATCTTAAATTATACTGCCTTTCTGCATGAATCAGGAAGACTTTGTCAATATTGAGCCAAATCATCTTTGTTTGCAGAGGATAGAAGTTTTTCCCTGGCAGAAAAGAGAACTTCCTTTTTATTGTCTCCTGCTTTTAGCCTTGGGCTTGGATGGTGTAGCCTGCAAGACTTTCAACTTTTGGCCTAGTTTATAACCTAGAAGTTAAAGAAGCAAACCATTCAAAGTATATTTCATTTTTGTCCTTATTTTTCATCACTTTTCCTTCTCATAAAATTTTTTGTCATGGAAATCTTTAGAGTTCACAAAATCAAAATAATACTAAAACATGTTATTTATTAGACATTTTGGCATGTGTCCTCCTTTAAAGATCTAGGAGATTTTTTTTGTTAAGGAGAAAATTTCTGGGCCAATTATTTTCATGATTGTTCTCATCCCCTCTCGTACCACACCCCAGCCCCCCCAATTAAGAAATCATGCTAGGTGCGGTGGCTCACACCTGTAATCCCAGCACTTTGGGAGGCTGAGTCGGGTGGACACGAGGTCGAGAGGTGGAGAACATCATGACCAACATGGTGAAACCCCATCTCTAATAAAAATACAAAAATTTGCTGGGCGTGGTGGCACATGCCTGTAGTCCCAGCTACTTGGGAGGCTGAGAGAGGAGAATCGCTTGAACCCAGGAGGTGGAGGTTGCAGTGAGCTGAGATCGCACCACTGCACTCCAGCTTGGTGACAGAGTGAGACTCTATCTCAGGGAAAAAAAAAAAAAAAACAGAAAAGGAAATCAAAGGTTTTGAATGATCAGGGATTTAACACATTTAGATTTTTTTTTTTCTAAATCTTGGTTAAATAGCATTCAAATTTTTTAAAGCTATCTGTGAAAGAACAAAATATCCATTAGATTAGCACTTCTTTCCAAAGGATGATAATATTTTGTATCATAAGTAAATGATCTGTGGCCTACATGCTTCTTCCAATTTCTCCATAGAAAATTAGTACCACCCTCCTTCATTGATCTCAAAAACAACTTTAAATGCAATCATATCTTAGGGGATTTGGCTCTACCTGGAGAATCAAGTGCAAACTCATTCCATGGCATGGTATACTCTCAAGTCCCTTACTTGATTCTTTAGCTTCATCTTCTGACATTTATCACCTTATATTTTGACCTCCAGTAATGGTGAATCGTCTAAGACTCCCCTGCAGGCACCATGTAGTCCATACCTCTGTGGCATTTGTCATGAAGTTCTCTCTCTTAGAATGCCATTTCCATCTAGCTTACCCTTACTCATCCTTTAAGATATCACGCCAGTGTCAATTTTTTTCCAGAAAACCTTTCTTGGATTTCTGGGTGCCCTTAGTATCCCTCTGTTTTGGCAGAGGCCCCTTTGCACACCTTTGGCCTGGGACTGACATTATTAAATTGAAATTACCTGCCTAGGTGTGTGTCTCCCCTTATTAGACTGTAAACTCCTTGGAGCTAAGATTGATCGTGCTCATTTTTGTCCTCCAGTCTCTTAGCACGATGTCTGAACACCATAGGTATTACACAAATATTTGCACTAAACTGAACTTCCAGAATAATCTGAAATAGAACCTCAGAATACTACTTTAGATGAATGTAGTTTACCACAGTCTAGCATGATATGACACTGCAGTATAGTTCAGTGTTTGGGGACCTGTCCTCTCTGTGACTACTACCATATCCTTTGGCCCTTAGCAAGTGTTCAATAATTATTTGTTGAATTAAATTAATATAGGTATTTTAATCCTTTTTGTACACATAAATTCCCCAGCTCTTTGGGCTGCTTGCTGCATTGAATGTCGAGAGGGTGACAGAGCTTGCAGCTAGCAATGGTACACCACGTGCAACTCAGACGTGTTTGCTTTGTTTGATAAATTTAGAGCCAGTATTTAATAATGTTTCATGTGAAGAACCAGATATCTGGTAATCTGAATGTTCAATCCCACATGGCAGTAACTGACTTAAATTGAGTACTGGCTGCTTCCTTTGGGTGGCACACATTTCTGTGGTTTGTCACAGTGCCTACTCTTCTTTCTTTTTGAACCCCTGGCATGCAGGCTGCATGTCAACTCTATCACCGCACATGTGCTGTTTCTTTTTTATTGAAGATAAATATTTTTCTGGAAAGGCAGAAGATCATAATGATATGGGATATTAAAGGAAAAAAAACATTCCTTTTTCTCGTAACACTTCTGACACCAAATGTTTGGGATTGTTTTCTCCTACACCTGGCCATTCTCCCTTTCTCTGTGGATACCAAATGGGTGTCCAGTGATTCAATTCAATTCTGACAGTCACTACACAGTTAGTATCAGACCAACAGGGTAAGGGCTCTGTCCCACGTGACTACCTGGTACTTTAGATACCAATTGCAAATAATAGGTCTCTTGGTTATCCACAATTCTATCTGACTTGGCTGTAAATTGGGGATTCCTACAATCCCTTCCTCATGTTTGATAATTTGCTATAATGGCTCACAAAATTCAGGGAAACACTTTACTTGTATTATATCCTTTATATGACACTGTAGTATAGTTCGGTGTTTGGGGACCTGTCCTCTCTTGTGGCTACTACCATATCCTTTGGCCCTTAGCAAGTGTTCAATAATTATTTGTTGAATTAAATTAATATAAGTATTCTCCTTCTTGTACATATAAATTCCCCAAATCTTTGGGCTGCTTACTACATTCAATGTTAGAGGGTGGAGATAAATGAACAGCCAATTAAAGAGGCACACAGGGCAAGGTCCAGGATGGCCCCAAGTAGAGGA
The DNA here is from genome assembly GCA_036589455.1 of Ateles fusciceps. Lineage (NCBI taxonomy): Eukaryota > Metazoa > Chordata > Mammalia > Primates > Atelidae > Ateles > Ateles fusciceps. The sequence continues at coordinate 12,697,225 of JAZHEH010002229.1, forward strand.
GCTTCTGTCTGTGGAGTTTAGGTACACCACCCTCTTGGCATGTGGATGCATTCGCCAGCTCAGAAATTCTCTGAACCTCATCATATAGGATTTTTATGGAGGTTTTATTACATAGGCATAATTGGTTAAATCACATTGGCTGTTGATGATTAAGTCAATCTCCAGTCCTTTCCTCCCTTGAGGTGGGGGAGTGGGGCTATACGTTCTAGTCTTCTAATTATGGGCTCCAGCCACCAGTCATCTTAACATACAAAAAGATACTTTTATCACTGTGGAGATCCTAAGGGTCTTAGAAGCACTTGTGTCAGGAACCGAGGACTAAGACCAAATATTTTAATGAAAGATGCTCCTATCACACTATCACACATATCACTCAGGAAATTACAGGGTTTTAGGAGTTCTGTGTCCGGAACCAGGGACAGAGACCACATAAAATATTTGGATCCAGACTGACAGGTTTCAGATCCTAGTGCTGCCACTTACTAGCCACTTGCTACCTCTATGACCCACTTGCTACCTCTGTGACTTAGTGTCCTCCCGTATAAAATGGAGGCAACAATGTAACCTATCTATCTCATAGAATTGTTGTAATGATTAATTAGTTAATACATGTGGCATACATAAAACAGTGTAGAGAACATAGAAGGCAGCATTGTGACAAAAATTATTATTAGCCATGCCTTTGTGAAATGTGGAAAATGAAAGACAAACTAAGAGAGCGGTGTGTGCTTCGAGAGTATACGTCTTCAGAGGAGTAAAGCATAATTCCATTTGTTGAATGCACTGAAATCTAGCCCTCTTTGCTCATATTTAGATTACTGCCTGTACCTGAAAGAATTTGACTTTGCAACACTCGGAGAATATGACCCTAATAGCCTGAAAATGTAAAATGATTCTTGACTTGTAGTGTAGAAGCATATGCTTTCTTTTTCTTTTCATCAAAGGTGAGAATCGGTATTCTATTTGTAAGGTATGCATATTTATTAAAAGTTGAATTCAGTTGCATAACTGGCACATTTTATTTTAGGGAAACGTGCAGAATTCTTGCATTACAACAGGTGAAGATTCTGGGGTGGGCGAGACTGCCAAAAGACCATTTTCTTATGACAATGTAGATACTGGGAAAGCTGCATCTGCTGGTGAGCAGCTAGAACTGGTGAGTATTTTTCTCTCATACGTCTTTTTTTCTTTTTCTCTTTTGTACTTTTTTTTATCCTGGTAAAATATATATAACAAAATTTACCATTTTAACCATTTTTAAGTGTACAGTTTATCTGCATGAAGTACATTCATAATGTTAATCAGAAACATTACCCATTTTCAGAACTTTTTGATCATCTCAAAAAACCCTATACCTATTAAACAATATTTCCATTCCCCTCCCCGCCAGCCCTGGTAACCTCTATTCAACTTTCTGTGTTTGTAAATTTGCCTATCTCAGATACCTGACATAAGTGGAATTAAACAATACTTGTCTTTTTGTGTCTGGCTTATTTCCCCTAGTATAATATTTTCAGGGTTCATTATGTTGTAGCATGTGTCAGAAGTTCTTTTCAAGACTGAATAATGTTCCATTGTATGTATATACCAAACTTTATCCATTCATCTGTTGACCGACATTGGGGTTGTTTGTACCTCTTGACTGTTACGAATTATTCTGCTGTGAACATTGGCATACAAGTATGAGTCTGTTTCAATTATTTTAAGTATATACCCAGAAGTAGACCTGTTGGATCATATGGTAATTGTTCATTCTTTTTTCTTTCTGCTCCTCAGACTTGATCTTTTAATCGTCCTTTCTTAAAGTTGACCTATTCTTTTTCTGCCTGCTCAATTCTGCTCTTGGACACCTTTAATAATTTTTTTATTTCAGTTATTATACTTTTTAGCTCCAGAATTTCTTTTTGGTTCCTTTTTTATAATGTGTTTTCTTGATTTTCTTTTCTTTTTTTTTTTTTTTTTTTTTTAGACAGAGTCTTGTGTCACCAAGCGCCAGGCTGGAGTGCAGTGGCACGATCTCGGCTCACTGCAACCTCCACCTCCCGGGTTCAAGCAATTCTCCTGCCTCAGCCTCCTGAGTAGCTGGGACTACAGGCGCACGCCACCATGCCCAGCTAATTTTTGTATTTATTAGTAGAGACGGGGTTTCACCACATTGGCCAGGATGGTCTCAACATGTTGACCTCATGATCCGCCTGCCTCAGCCTCCCAAAGTGCTGGGATTACAGGCGTGAGCCACCGCGCCCAGCTCTTGATTTTCTTTAGTACTTTGTCCATGTTTTTCTCTTGGCTCTTTGAGTGTATTTAAAGCAATCATTTTAAAGTCTTTCCCCAGTAAGTCTGATGTCTGTGATTTCTCAAGGATAGTTTCTGTCAACTTATCCTGTTCCTTTGAGGGAGCATTTTTTTTGTTTCCTTGTATTCCTTGTTTATTTTGTTGTTGAAAATTGAACATTTCACTTTTATCATAATGTGATAACTCTGGAAATCTTTAACATCTTCTTTCCTAGGATTTGGTGTCTTGTTTTACTGTTGAAGGCTTGTAGCAGTCATTTTGTTTTGAGACTTTTCCAAACTATTTTTGCGAAGACTATTCCATATCATGTGTGATTATTGAAGCGTTCATTCTATTAGCTCATGTTCAGCTAATGTTTGACAGAGATTTCCTTGAATTCCAGGAGCTGAAATCAAATACCCTCTACTCCCCCACAAAGCTGGGGGTGGTGTGGGGGAGGCAGAAATGGAGGGGGAGAGAAAGAGAGACAGAGAGACAGAGAGACAGAGAGAACGCAACCCACCTCTTCCCGTCCTTTCAGATTGGCTCTGTGCTGGGGCATTCTTTTCCCACTTAAGGAGGCTTGCTCTGAGCTAGGGATCAGCTGAAAGCCTAAGGGATGTTTCTGAGTGTGTATCTTTCCTAGGCATATTGTTACTTTCTATATCCCCCCCATACATACAACTGCTTTTGAATGTCCTAATTTCCCAAAGCTCAAAACAATTCTATTTTAAGACCAAGTGATACTTTTTAATCCTTTGATGTATGTAACAGACCTTTATTCTTCTTTTGCTAACCTGAAGTCCTCTTTGCATTAAATTTGACATGTCAGAGTTGATCAATAATGATGAAAGAGTAAGATTAACACTGTAAATGGAATGTTCCAGGGGAAGAAAGAATGAATCATAGTTCAGGTTCTCATTATCATCCACAGATGTTACAGTTTTCTAAAGACTCTCTCTGCCCACAGTCTCCCTCCCCTGTCTTAGTCCCTAATCCAAGCTTCATTCTATTTAGGAAAGAGTACAGTTCTTCAAAAAAGAAAGTTGGAAAGACTAAGTAAATTGAATCTTTTTTCCCCATCTGAATAATTTACAGTAGCTGCTTAATACCCATAGGATGAAGACCAGTGTCTCAAGTCATCCACAATTTGCGTCAAACTAACATTCCAGACTAGTTTCTCACTCTTCTCCTGTCACTCTTACAAATCTTATCTGTAGGCATGCAGACCACTCACTGGTTGCTACTTTATAAACTTATAATCCACTTTCATTTCTCTTTGAAGAACTGGCTTTGGTTTATGCATTCCTCCCTCCCAAAATGTTTCCTTCTTACCTTCTACCTATTGAAATGTTTCCCATCTGCAGGGTGTAGTTGAAATGCCCTCTCTCATTCTACTTTCCCCAATAGCATGCCTCCTCTCTTCCCTTTCTGCATTAGAATTCCTTTCTCTTTATGCCTTCCCCTAGTACTGTGTTTATGACTGTTAGAGATTCACTTTTTTTTTTTTTTTTTTTTTTTTTGAGACGGAGTCTCACTTTGTTGCCCAGGCTGGAGTGCAGTGGTGTGATCTTGGCTCACTGCAATGTCCACCTTCCTGGTTCAAGCAATTCCTCTGCCTCAGCCTCCTGAGTTGCTGGGATGACAGGTGCACACCACCACACCCATCTAATTTGTTTATATTTTTAATAGAGATGGGGGTTTCACCATGTTGGCCAGACTGGTCTCAAACTCCTGACCTCAGGCAATCTGCCCACCTTGGCCTCCCAAAGTGCCAGGATTACAGGCATGAGCCACTGCGCCTGGCCCCCTTTTTTTTGAGACGGAGTTTCGCTCTTTTAGCCAGGCTGGAGTGCAGTGGTGTGATCTCGGCTCACTGCAACCTCTGCCTCCAGGTTCAAGTGATTCTCCTGCCTCAGCCTCCCATGTAGCTGGGATTGTAGGCATACACCACCACACCTGGCTAATTTTGTATTTTTATTAGAGACGAGGTTTCACCATGTTGGCCAGGCTAGTCTTGAACTCCTGACCTCAAGTGATCCGCCTGCCTTGGCCTCCCAGAGTGCTGGATTACAGGCACAAGTCACCTTGCCTGGCTTATAGTTTCAGTTTTTGCATTTGGATCTACAGCCTACCTGGAATTTATGTTTGTATATGGGGTCATAGTTTGTTCTTTTCCTTTGTGTTTGTCTACACATCCAAGTACCATTTCTTGGAAAGATAGTTCTTTGCCTTTATGTTAGTACTTTCTCATAAATAAGTTATCTACATATATTTGGGTCTGTAACTGGACTGTGTTTTAGTTCATTGTGCTAATACTATACTGTCTTGATTGTTACAGCCTGAAATCTGGTAGACCAAGTCTTCTGACATTGTTCTTTATCCTTTGGCCTTTAGCATTTCCAAATACAATTCAGAATTGTGAAGTTCCAAAAGTCATTTTGGGATTTTGATTGAGATGGCTTTAAATGATAAATTATAGGTCATTTGAGAATCAACATTTTGTGATATTATCTAATCCTTGTAAACTGCATATCACTCCACTTATTTGAGTCATCTTTAATTTTTGTCAATAACCTTTCATAGTCTTCTGAGTAAAGGTTTCATACATGTTTCCTTAGAATTATTCCTAACTTTTTATTTTTTATGCTATCATAAATGACACATATTTTTCAAATTTTTATTTTCTAACTCCTCATTGCTAGTATAGAGAAAAGCACATGATTTTTATATTTTGACTGAATGTCACTTTCTTTTGGTTAGTGTTAGGATGATATATCTTTTCTCTCCTTTTACTTTAACCTATTTGTACCTTTATATTTAAAGTGGGTTTTTGCTGGGTGCAGTGGCTCATGCCTGTAATCCCAGCACTTAGGGAGGCTGAGGCAGGCAGATCACAAGATCAGGAGTTCAAGACCAGCCTGGCCAACGTGGTGAAACCCTGTCTCTACTAAAAATACAAAAATCAGCCAGGTGTGGTGGCGGGCACCTGTAGTCCCAGCTACTTGGGAGGCCGAGGCAGAAGAATCACTTGAACCCGGGAGGTAGAGGTTGCAGTGAGCCGAGATTATGCCATTGCACTCCAGCCTGGGTGACAGAGGAGACTCTGACTCAAAAAGAAAGAAAGAAAGAGATGGAGAGAGAGAGAGAGAGAGAAAAGAGAGGGTTTTTGTAGAAAGCATATAGTTAGATTTTACTTTTTATTAAATCTGACAATATTTGCTTTTTAATTTGGATGTCTAGACCACTGACATTTATTGTGATTATTTATACAACTAAGTTTAAATACACCATCTTGCTATTTGGCTCCTTTTTTACCCATCTCTTGTTTGTTCCCCTTTACCTCTTTTTCTGTCTTTGAATTTATTGAGGTTTTTTTTTTTTTTCTTTTAGACAGAGCCTCACTCTGTTGCCCAGGCTGGAGTGCAATGGCACAGTCTTGGCTTACTGCAACTTCTGCTTCCCAGGTTCAAGGAGTTCTCCTGCCTCAGCCTCCTGAGTAGCTGGGACTATAGGCATGTGCCACCACACCTGGCAAATTTTTATATTTTTAGTAGAGACAGGGTTTTACCATATTGGCCAGTCTGGTCTTGAACTCCTGACCTTGTGATCTGCCTGCCTCGGCCTCCCAAAGTGCTGGGATTACAGGTGTGAGCCACCATGCCCAGCCATGAATTAATTGAGTATTTTTATGATTCCCTTGTGCTTCCTTTTGTTGGTCTGAAAAAAACTTTAGTACCAGTATTGACTTGACTGCTCACTTCAGAAACCCAGGATTATTTTTAGTGTGTTTTTCTCCCCTATATCTATTTAGTCATAAAATTCTGTTAGTATTTCTCTAAATATCTCTATACTAAATCATTTTTTAAAAAATTCTACTGCTGGATTGATTTTGTTCATATGCTGCTTATCTCTTACCTATGCATTTGTAATTTCTTTACTGGTTTCCCTTTCTTCACACTTCAATTATGTTTTAAGACTCAATTCTGTTGAAAGTTTTCAGTGGCCATCCAGTGTCTGTTCTAGAGGGAATAGAGGGAAACTACAGGAGTCATGTGTACCAAATGAAAGTCTTGATGTTTTCATTCTTCTTGTGGCCCACCTTTACCTATTTTGCCCATCTCCAACCACCCCTGTACCTCGCATTTTACATTCTAGTGATACTGATCTACTTACTGTCCAAACATACAGCATGATTTCTTCAGCCTCTGTGTGTTTTGCTCTACTGGAAATTATCCTTCAAATCTTAACATTTTCTCTGTGAGACCTTCTTGTTTTCTTTTAACCACTAATTCCATTTACAACCCATATATATATATATATAGTACTTTAAGTTCTGGGGTACATGTGCAGATCTTGCAGGATTGTTGCATAGGTACACATATGCCATGGTAGTTTGCTGACTTCATCCCCCCGTCACCTACATCAGGCATTTCTCCCATGTTATCCCTCCCTAACCTCCCCCCCCCCCAGTGTCCCTCCCCTAGCCCCCCCACCCCCCAACAGACCCCAGTGTGTGATGTTTCCCTGCCTGTGCCCATGTGTTCTCATTGTCCAACACCCACCTATGAGTGAGAACATGTAGTGTTTGGTTTTCTGTTCTTAGGTCAGTTTGCTGATAATGATGGTTTCCAGATTCATCCATGTCCCAACAAAGGACAGGAACTCATCTTTTTTTATGGCTGCATAGTATTCCATGGTGTACATGTGCCACATTTTCTTTGTCCAGTCTATCATTGATGGGCATTTGGATTAGATCCAGGTCTTTGCTATTGTAAACAGTGCCCCAATGAACATACGTGTGCATGTGTCTTTATAATAGAACGATCTATAATCCTTTGGGTATATACCCAGTAACAGAATTGCTGGGTCAAATGGAATTTCTATTTCTAGATCCTTGAGGAATCGCCACCCTGTCTTCCACAATGGTTGAACTAATTTACACTCCCACCAACAGTGTAAAAGTGTTCTGATTTCTCCAAATTCTCTCCAGCATCTGTGAGACCTTCTTTACTTCTCTTTGGCTGAATTAGGAGTTTCTGCCTCTCTAAAATTTTCAATTTCCATATACTTCACTAGAGCAATTTATGTACATTTGACTCTAATAATATGGGTTTGTATCATGTGGGTTCACTTATATGTGTATTTTTTTCAAGAAACATGTTGGAAATTTTTTTGAGATTTGTGACAATTTGAAAAAACTTGCAGATAAAACATGTAGCCTAGAAATATGAAAAAATTAAGAAAGAGGTATGTCATTACTGAATAAAATATATATAGATAATAGTCTATCATCTACTAACATAAAATATACACAAATCTATTATAAACAAGTTAACATGTATCAAAACCTGTGTACACAGTCACTTACAGACTGTACATGGAGTCATTCTCAGGAGGAATACAAAAAAAATAAAGATGCAGTATTAAATTGTAGCAGCATAAAGTTAACTGTAGTGCATACTGTACTATAATAATTTCAGAGCCACGTCCTATTGCTTTTGTGATGAGTTCAAGTGTTTCAGGTATCTGCTTAAAACATCATGTGACACTGGTCATCTCTGCGTAAGCAGTTTGTCTCTCCAGTAAATTGCATATCACAGTAAAAAGTGATCTCTTGGCAGTTCTCATGTAGATTTCACCATGTTTAGTGCAATACTGTAAACCTTGAGTAACACCATGAGGCCCATGCAAAGTGCCACTAGAGATGCTGGAAGTGCTCCCCAGAAGCAAAGTCATGACATTGCAGGAAAAAGTTATATTGATTGATATGTACCATAGATTGAAGTCTACAGCTGTGGTTGCCCCATTTCAAGATAAATTAATCCAGTATGAGGACCATTGTACAACAAGAAAAGGAAATTTATAAAGCCATCACTGCAGCTGTGCCAGCATGTACAAAAGCTTAGTACTTTTCGCACAATATCTTTTTATCTGTCATGGAAAATGCAGGTTTTATGTGGGTACAGGATTTCTATAAGAAAAGCATACCTGTAGACTCTAATATAATTTGAGAAAATAAAAAGTCATCTTATGACAACTTAAAAGGAAAATGAAGGATCCAAAGCTGGAGAATTTAATGCCAGCAAAGGATGGTTTGGTAATTTTAGAAAGAGATTTGACTTTAAAAATGTTAAGATAACAAGAGAAGCAGCTTCTATTGACCAAGAGGCAGTAGACAAGTTCCAAGATGCCATTAAGAAAATTATTTAGGAGAGGCTGGGTGTGGTGGTTCACATGTATAATCCCAGGACTTTGGGAGGCTGAGATGGGCAGATCACCTGAGGTCAGGAGTTCAAGACCAGCCTGGCCAACATGGAGAAACCCTGTCCCTACTGAAAATACAAAAATTAGCTGGGCATAGTGTTACATGCCTGTAATTGTGGCTACTCTGGAGGCTAAGGCATGAGAATAGCTTGAACCTGGGAGGCAGAGGTTGCAGTGAGCCAGGATTGCACCAGTGCATTCCAGCTTGGGTGACAGAGTGAGACTCCATCTCAAAAAACAAAAAGTGGAGGGGGAGAAAATTATTTAGAAGAAAAGATAGCTGCCTGTATAGGTTTTTAATGTAGATGTAAGTTCTCTCTTCTGGGGGGAGAAATGCCACAAAGGACATTTATTATGAAGGAAGAGAAGTGGGCACCAGGATTTGATGCAGAAGGGGATAGGCTAACTACTGTTTCGTGCAAATGTACTCAGGTTTATGTTCAGGACTGCTGTTATCTGTAAAGCTGCCAACTCACAAGACTTGAAGGGAAATGATAAACACCAAATGGTAGTCTTTTGATTGTGCAACAAGAAGGCCTGGACGGTGAGAACCCTTTTTCTAGTCTGGTTCCATTGATACTTTGTCCCTGAAGTTAGGAAGTACCTTGCCAGTGAGAGACTACCTTTTAAAGTTTTTTTTGATATTGCACAATGGCTCTGGCCACCCATAACCCCATGAATTCAACACCGAAGGCATCAAAGTGGTCTCCTTGCCTGCAAACACAATGTCTCTGATTCAGCCTCCAGATGCATGCAGTCATAAGGACCTTTATGGCTCATTACACATGAGTACTCTATGAAAAGGATTTTCAGCACAATGGAAGGGAACCCCAGTAGCAAGAACATCATGAAAGTCTGAGAGGATAACACCATTGAAGATGCCATCATTGTTATAGAAAAAGCCATGAAAGTCATCAAATCCATAACAAGAATTCCTGCTGGAGAAAACTTTGTCCAAATGTTGTGCATGACTTTACAAGATTTTCAACAGTCAGTCAAGGAAATCATGAAAGATACTGTGGATGTGGTGGAAAAGGTTGGGAGTGAAAGGTTTTAAGATACGGATTTTGGAGAAATTCAAGAACTAATAGACACCACCCAAAAGAAGTAACAGAAGATGACTTGATGGAGATGAGTGCTTCTGAACCAGTGCCAGAAAATGAGGAAGAAGACACAGAAGCAGCAGTGTCAGAAAACAATTTGACATGAGATAATCTGACAGAAGGGTTCTGATTATTCAAGGCTGCTTTTGACTTCTTTTATGACATGGACCCTTCTATAATATAGGCACCGAAACTAAAGCAAATAGAAGAAGGATCGATACTGTATAGAAACATTTTTAGAGAAAAGAAAGAGTATTAAAAAAGTGAGAGAGAAATTACCACTTGTTTCCATAAAGTTGACCAAGTTTGCCTCTCCTGCCTTCCCTCCCAACTCGTCCATCTCTTCTGCCTCCGCCATCCCTGGGAAGACAAGACCTACCCCTCCTGTCCTCCTCCATTCAGCCTACTCAGTGTGAAGATGGTAAGGTGAAGAGCTTTATGATGATCCACTTCCACTTAATGAGTAGAAAATACAATTTTCTTTTTCTTATGATTTTTCCTAATAACATTATTTTTCTCTCAATTACTTTATTGTAATAATACAGTATATAATACAGCATATAAAATATGTGCTAATTGAGTATATTATTGGTAAGTCTTCTACTCAACAGTAGGCTGTTAGTAATTAAGTTTTGGAGGAGTCAAAAGTCATACATGGGGCCAGGCATGGTGGCTCACGCCTGTAACCCCAGCACTTTGGGAGTCTGAGGTGGGCAGATCACTTGAGCCCAGGAGTTCGAGGCCAGCCTAGCCAACACAGTGAAACCCCATCTTACTAAAAATACAAAAATTAGCCAGGCGTGATGGCACATGTCTAAAACCCAGCTACTCAGGTGGCTGAGGCACAAAAATAGCTTGAACCCAGGAGGCAGAGGTTGCAGTGAGCCAAGAAATGCAGAGTGAGTCTCGCTCTGCCGCCATTGCACTCACTCCAGCCTTGGCGACAGAGTGAGACTCTGTCTCAAAACAAAAAGAAAAGTTATACATGGATTTCCAACTGTACATGGGTGAATGTCCCTAACCTCCACGTTCTTCAAGGGTTAACTGTAATTGAAATTCTTCATTTTCCTATTCCTTTCTAGGATATTTTATAAGTTTCCTGTGGTTCAAACCACCTTCATCTTAGATACGCAATAAATATTTGTTGAATGAAAGAATAAATGGATAACAACAGAGGCTTGTAGCAGTTAGTCTATCATCACGTGATTTAAAACTTTACTTTTGATCATTCATCCAGCACATATTTATTGTATGCCAGATATGCAACAGCCACAATGGAGGATTCTAACAAGATATGATCTTTGCCCTAATAGACCTTATGGGTTACAACTGTTTTTACCCAGAGTCACACTTTTAGGGATAAGACCTGATATATGCAATTTTGAAAGAAAAGGAAAATCTGTTAGTAGTCACCATTTTATGACTCAGCAGTTCTTTGTAGGCGTTCACCCAATAAAAAATTTGGAGTGGACTAGGGAAAATGTTTTCTAAGATGACATATTTCCCCCACCTTGGGTAAAAGAAAAAAATTGAGTTTAATGTTAATAATTAAAGTTTACTTATAAAACACAGGAGATGGAGAAAAATGTACTTTTATTTATTTATTTTTTCTATAGGAGAAACTAAAACTTACCTATGAGGAAAAGTGTGAAACTCTGGAATCCCAGTTGAAGTTTTTGAGGTAAAGTGAAATCGTCCATTTATAGTCACACCAAAAGCATAATGACCTTAAAATATATTTCAATGTTTGCTGAACTACTTTTAGTCATTATCAGACTTACTTGACATTTTATGTAAAATATAAAAAATTTCCTCAGATTATTAAAGGATAAAAGGACCTAAAGTTGAGTTCTTTTCCAAATCACAGTCCTATTTCTTCATCAGTTATACAATATTTGTGTTTTCTCATAGAAATAAGAATCACTAACTGCTCTTATAGAAATTATGATATTAAAGCAAAATAATGAAATAAAGCACTTCAGTTTTCAGATTATAAGTATTTTTTCTCTGTAGATAGTGTTCATCTAATTTTTTTTTTTTTTTTTTAGTCAGAGTCTTGCTCTGTTGCTAGGCTGGAGTGCAGTGGCGCAAACTTGGCTTACTGCAACCTCCACCTCCTGGGTTAAAGTGATTTCCCTGCCTCAGCCTCCTGAGTAACTGGGACTACAGGTGCGTCCCACAATGCCCTGCTAATTTTTTGTATTTTAGTAGAGACACGGTTTCACCATGTTGGCCAGGATGGTCTCGATCTTTTGACTTCGTAATTTGCCTGCCCTGGCCTCCCAAAGTGCTGGGATTACAGGCATGAGCCACCATGCCTGGACTCATCTAATTTTAAAATTGCAATGATAATATAATAGTGTGAGTATTTGTATGATGAATTTGAATATATATGATGAATCTTCATGTAGTTTTTATAGAATCTATTTATTACAGATCCCAGTAAGACCTATAGAGTACAGATTAATCGTTAGTGATTTATGTATAATGAGTAGAAAAAGACAGCAGGAATTAATATTTTTGTTGTTAAAGATTTTTTTAAATAGTGGTAATGAAGTATTTCTAAATCCAATAAACTTTCAAATACTGTGTATAATTTTATTTTAATAAGTCCAATTTGAAATTAATTTTAAAATCTTCCAGGCCATATCCTACCTAGAGACATAACTAGAGTAATACCAAGAGCCAGAACTCAGCAAGGAGCAGTGGCTCATGCCTGTAATCCCAACACTTTGGGAAGCCAAGGCAGGCATATCATTTGAGGTCAAGAGTTCAAGACCAGCCTGGCCAACATGGTGAAACCCTGTCTCTACTAAAAATACAATTATCTGAGTGTGGTGACACATACCTGTAGTCCTAGCTGCTCAGGAGGCTAAGGCAGAATCACCTGAACACAGGAGGGGGGAGGTTGCAGTGAGCCAAGATCACTCCACTGCACTCCAGCCTGGGTGACAGAGGGAGACTCCATCTCAAATAACAATAATAATAAAAACCAGAGCTCATAGCTTTCACTGTATATGCTTATTTATTTTTTAAATGTTCTTATGTTTTTCATAGATGACCCTGATTAATTTTAGGATTTCTCTAGAGATTTTTACTTTTTCATAAAGAAATGTAACATTTTAAAACTCTAATTTTTGCTTTCATGCTTTTTGTCCTACTTTATTTTATTTTATTTTTATGACTTGATTCTTCAGATTTTGAAGTAATGTATTTCTAGATCACTGTACTTATGGGAATGTGACTTATTTTGTCTCATTCAGAGTCCAGATATTTCATCTTTAATTATATTAAAATACCAACTTGCAATGAACTAGACTTTGTTCTCTTCATCCTTCTGTTTCTTCATTATCTTTTACTATAATTTAAGATTATTTAAAGAGGCATTTCTTAAAGAAGTACAATCAGTCTTCTTTTAACTTTCTCTTTTGCCATTTCTAGTAACCCAATCTACTTGAGTGTTTTGAGTTTGGAGCTGACCGAAATTAGTAATGGGGACCCTTTGACTTTGGAATGTGCATCCCAAGTTCTTTCTATAAAGCTTTTGAAAGTCAGACATTCTCTACATGATACTGAAAAGAAAAACTTCTCAAGTTTGTTATTATTTTGGGGATAGGGTAGAAGCAGCTCCTTTTTCCCCCTCAACTTTGGAATGCCATTAAATTAGCTGTTTTTTTTTAATCCTTTGATTGCCTGTGTGTCTTTTCTGCCTCTCCTGGGTTGCTTGAAAGCCCCCAAAATCTCAACAGTTGTCTGACAGCCAGGCTGTTGGCTTCTCTTGTGTGAGAGGGAGCCAGTGAAGATGGCCATAGCCCCTGAGCACAGAGACGCTGGCAACGACAACAGGGAGTGGGCTGTGATGGAGATCAAGTACCTGCATTCAGTAGTCTCCTGTTTCAGCTAGAAGGTTTTTTATTTTTTTAAATATAGGCCGGGTGCAGTGGCTCACGCCTGTAATCACAGCACTTTGGGAGGCCAAGGCAGGCAGATCATGAGGTCAAGAGATCGAGACCATCCTTGTCAACATGGTGAACCCCAGCTCTACTAAAAATACAAAAATTAGCTGGACGTGGTGGTGCGTGCCTGTAGTCCCAGCCACTTGGGAGGCTGAGGCAGGAGAATCACTTGAACCAGAGGCAGAGGTTGCAGTGAGCTGAGATGACGCCACTGCACTGCAGCCTGGGTGACAGAGCAAGACTCCGTCTCAAAAAAAAAAAAAAAAAAAAAAAATATATATATATATATATATATAGAGAGAGAGAGAGAGACAGAGACAGAGAGACAGAGAGAGAGAGCGTACAAAGGAGACATCTAGGCAAGGAAGCTCAGTTGCCAAGCTGACTTTACCACAGCTTTACTGGGATAAGGTAGGAAAATGCAACCCATATATCAGTCATTTAATCCTTAGCAAACCACCTTGGAGAAAAACTTCATCCAGAGGGGAGCTGATAAAGTAGAAACCAACAAACATCACACCCACACCCACACTCACCGCTCCCCCACCCCCACCATTCCGCAGCCCTTTCTTCAGCAGCTCATGTGTCTCCAGCTAATAGCTACTACCTGTGAAGTCTTATGACTGACTGGTTCTATGTAACTTCCTTCTGCAGCTTACTTTGTTTTGAAACAGCTCTTTGTAGAATTTTGTTATTACATAATTTGTAATGTTTTCCTTCTGAAGAAAAATGGGCAGTAATAAACCAGTGATGGATAAAAATCCATGGTTTTGTTGTCGTTGTTGGTTGTTGAGACAGAGTGTTGCTCTATCGCCCAGGCTGGAGTGCAGTGGGGCAATCTCGGCTCACTGCAACCTCTGCCTCCCGGGTTCATCCAGTTCTCTGCCTCACCCTCTTGAGTAGCTGAGATTACAGGCATCCACCAGCATGCCCAGCTAATTTTTTTTGTATTTTTAGTAGAGATGGAGTTTCACCATCTTGGCCAGGTTGGTCTTGAACTTCTGATCTCATGTTTACCCACCCTGGCCTCCCAAAGTGCTGGAATTACAGGCGTAAGCCACCACACCCAGCAGAAAATCCATGTTTTTTTATGTGAACTTTTAAGGTACTCTAAAAATTTTAAGAGGTTAATACTTGAAATAGGATATTTTTTTCACCCCAAGTGTGTTGTGTTGTTATGTTAGCCTACCCCTTTATTAAGAAAAACTATTTGGGATTTAGGTTTGGAGTTTTATTTTTGTTTTGTGGTTAATATAATATTAATGGAGGTGGGACCCTGTGACAAGAGAGCCAGTATCAGGCAGACTCTAATCTATATTAAAATCTTACAAGAACCTTAGCTAATTATTCAATATATTCAAGTCTCATCATGTTCAACGTGTCAGTTAGGATCACCCCACCAAAGTTTCAGGATTGTGATAAAAATAAGGCATTGGGTGTAAACTGAAGCAGAGGGTGAATGCCCATAGATGACAGTAGAAGTTAACATTGTGATGATTCATTTTAAAATCATGTCATTTTACCTGGCCATTTTCTGGAATTTTTTTCCCCCCCTCTTTTTAGGAAAGACTTAGCTGAATATCAGAAAACTTGTGAAGATCTTAAAGAGCAACTAAAGCATAAAGAGTTTCTTCTGGCTGCCAGTACTTCAAACCGTGTTGGGGGTCTTTGTTTGAAATGTGCTCAGCATGAAGCTGTTCTTTCCCAAACCCATAATAATGTTCACATGCAGACCATTGAAAGACTGATTAAGTAAGTATGCTTCTACGCACGGAGTCTTTGGCCATATGGAAAATTATGTCTTTAAAGGGGCATTGTGTTCTTTTCACCCCATGCTAAGTCACATGTGATTATTGTTTATCTTCAAATATAATGGATTTTAAAAGGTTCCTTCTTTGGAACTCCCTTTAAGACAAATGGGTAGGTTCTGCCAACTATGGGAAACCATATCACTTTGAACAAATAATAGTATCTCTTGGTTTCAGTCCATCTTCAAGTGAGAGAATTGAACTAGACAGTCTTTACAATTTTGTCCAGTTCTATGACTCTGTAATTACAAGTCAATACTATTCTTAACAAAACTGAGTGTAATAAAAATTCCTTTGGTTTTGCCATATGTTGGATTTTTCTGCTGTACTTCCGGTAGAATGAATTATTACCATGTCTTCAGCATGTGTCTGTTGTAAGGAATATTATAAGGACCCACCATATCCCAGTATTGCTATTTGAGGGTTAACTAAGAATACGTTACAGATGACCTTTTGTGTTGTAAAAGTTTCCATCTAGGCTGAAGTGAAACAATTCTCTGTGTACATCTATTTTGTTCTATTTTCACTATTCCAGAGGAAGCCTTTTCCTGTGAAAATTTTATTCAGTGGAAATTGAGAATTATTACGTAATATAGAATCCAGTGGTAGTTACGGTGTATGTCCTTCCATGCCCCCTACTTTTCCTTGTGCTCACCTCTCTCTGTCTGCTCTGCTAACTTAAATAACCCCAGGTCACTTCCTTCTAGAAGAATTCTCTCACCAGCCCTGCCCCATTTTGTCCTTAACTGCCTTAGGTTCCTTTCTTCTGTGATTTTATAATATATCGTGTACACCTGGAGGCAGCAATTGTGTTTTGTTTATTTCCGTAGTCCTTGTTCCTAACAGATTGTCTGGCTGGTGGTAGGCACCCAGTAAATGTTTGCTGTTCATGTGACAAGGCACTTTGGCATTTACTGCTCCACAGTCAGTGATCCTGCAGTTGGAATTGGTGTGGAGGAGTGGCATGACTGTGGTCATTAAGGTCAGACCGATTTTCTCCATTCCTGACCTTCAACAAATGACTTTTCTTCTCTGATCCTGGAGTCTTCTGTTGTTTGGAGTAATAATACCTGCTTCTTGAGATTTAAGATCTTTTGGGGATTTTACTGAGGCAGGTCAGCCTGTGACAAGGAGAACTGCTTTTGAAGCTGACTGCTTGGGTTTATTCTGGTTCTACTACTAACTTACCATGGAATCTTGCAGAAGTTACTTAACCTTTTTGTGCCTCAGTTTTCTCATTTTTAAACTAGTGATATAAGTAGTTTAAAACTCACAGAGTTACCTTGAGGGGTCACTAGAGAAAATCTATGTAGTGCTTAAAATACTTCCTGACATACAGTAAATGCTCAATAAATACGAAAATCATTCTGTACCTTCCATTCTCCCAAGAATGATCAATATGTCTTGTAGCCGTGGTGTCCACACATGGCTAACCTACTGTTGGTGGCAGGGATCGGGGGACACGGGGAGTAGTTTGTTGCTGTTGTTTTTGAGTTGGAGTCTCACTCTGTTGCCAAGGCTGGAATGTAATGGCACAATCATAGCTCACTGCAACTTTGAAGTTCTGGGCTCAAGTGGTCCTCCTGCCTCGGCCTCCTGAGTAACTGCAGGCATGTGCCACCACATCCAGCTAACTAAAATTTTTTTTTGGTAGAGATAGGTGTCTCACTATGTTGCCCAGGCTGGTCTTGAACTCCTGGCCTCAAGTGATCCTCCCACTTCAGCCTGCCAAAGTATTGGGATTATAGGCATAAGCCACCATACCTACCTAACCTACTGATTGTTATATGAACATAGAATTTCCAGTGGGACTGACTGGTAGTTTTTATGATCTATACTGCTTGGTTCTGTTTTTGTTAAGTATTTTAATTATTAAATATGTTGTTGATTTATTCATATATATTCAATATAACTATTAAATATATATTAAGGCCAGGTGCGGTGGCTCACACCTGTAATCCCAGAACTTTGGGAGGCCAAGGTTGGCAGATCACGAAGTCAGGAGTTCAAGACCAGCCTGGCTAAGATGGTGAAACCCCATCTCTATTAAAAATACAAAAATTACCTAGGTGTGGTGGTGGGCACCTGTAATCCCAGCTACTCAGGAGGCTGAGGCAGAGAATTCCTTGAACTGGGGAGGCAGAGGTTACAGTAAGCCAAGATCGCACCATTGCACTCCAGCCTGGGCAACAGAGCATGACACTGTCTCTAAATAAATAAAGAAAGAAATACAGACTATTTTCAGATACAGCTAACACATGTAGTGAACATTTTTTATTTTATTTTATTTTAAGATGGGGTTTCACCATATTGGCCAGGCTGGTCTCGAACTCCTGACCTAAGGTGATCCACCCACCTCGGCCTCCCAAAGTGCTGGGATTACAGGCATGAGCAACCACGCCCAGCCAACATTTATTATATGTCAAGGACTGTGCTAGGCAATTTAAGAACATCATTTTTTAAAATCTTAATAAAATATTCATGAGGAAGATTATTACCCCCATTTTATAGTTAGGGAAATTGAAGTTCAGTGAAGTTAAAAATTTGCTTGTTTATATTTGAAAAAAAAAGAACAGAACTATACCTGATAAAAATAAATTCATGGCAGTTTAAAAGTTCAGGTATAATTCAGACTATAAAAGCGTTAGAAGTAAATATTAAAAATATCTTACAGTTGTGGGTTATAGTCCTAAGGATGACATGAAAAGTGGAAGTCATACAGGAAAAAAAGATACATTTGTTTCTATTTAAAAAATAAATTCCCTTACAATAAAACGTTACAGGCCAGACGCAGTGGCTCACCCCTGTAATCCCAGCACTTTGGGAGCCCGAGGCAGGCAGATCACCTGAGGTCAGGAGTTCAAGACCAGCCTGACCAATATGATGAAACCTCATCTCTACTAAAAATACAAAAAGTAGCCAGGCATGGTGGCATGCACCTGTAATCCCAGCTACTCGGGAGGCTGAGAGAGGAGACTCACTTGAACCCTGGAATCAGAGGTTGCAGTGAGCTGAGATCGTGCCATTGTACTCCAGCCTGGGCAACAAGAGTAAAACTCTGTCTCAACAAAACAAACAAATAAACAAAAAACATTACATATTCAGTTAAAAGTCTGAGAAAAAATATTTGCACTGTACATAACAAAAGACCAACAGAATAAATAAATAATTTCCTTTGAAACAAACAAAATAGACAAGCTGCCTAGTTGCAAAGTAGGTAAAGAATAGAAATTAGTGAGCAATAAAAGAGGAAGATGTCAGCATATGAGAATGTATTTAATCTATTAGCATTTGAGGAAATACAATCAAAAAATATTAAAACCAACCCATCAGACTGACCAAATAGAACAAGATTGACAATTACAAGAGTTGGTGAGGTCATAAGTAAGCAAGTATTTTCATACTCTGCTGGATTCATAAATTAGTAGAAGTACTTTGGAAGTAAATTAGCAGTGTTCATTAATATTCAAATTATACATTTCACTTTTAAAAATCTACCTTCAAGAAAAAACTCACGTACATGTGTAATGGGGTATGTATAGGAAATGTTTTTTGCAGCATTGTTTATAATGATGTGAGCAACCTAAATGTCATTCAAAGGAGAGTAACTAAACATGGTTTAGATAAACTATGAAATTTTGTGCATAGTATGAAAAACTGAAGTAGTTCTATGTGTATTAATGTTGGACCATCTCCAAAATATATTGTTGCAAGAAAACAAAACAAAATGACTAAAGATACATCTAGTATGAAACCTCTTGTATTTTTTACGTCGTATACAATCATACTACATTTTTCTCCTTCTAGGTTCATAGATATGCATAGAAAAATATTTGAAGGAGTGTATTTAACAGTGATTACCACTAGAGAGGTGGAAGAAGGCAATGAAATTGAAAGGGTATCAAATAGGCCTTTAACAATATTGGTAACTAATTTTACAAGGAGAATATAGTTTAAAAATTAATTTTAGAAAGAAAGCATATTAAAAGTTGCACATAAAAATAGAACTTAAAACTAGGTAGTCTAACAAAACTAATCAGCCAGACACAGTGGCTGGTGCCTGTAATCCCAGCACTTTGGGAGGCTGATACAGGAGGATCACTTGAGGTCAGGAGTTTGAGACCAGTCTAGGCAACATAGTAAGACCCTGTCTTTACAAAAATCTTTTTAAAAAGCCTAACCAACAGATAACGAGTTACTATGTTGCCTTTCATATTATCCTAGATTATGAAAAAATATTTTTAAAGGAAGCTATATGTTTAGGTTGCTTCCAAGCCTGGCAGTCATTCAGAAATTAAGATTCTTGATCAGTTATGTATTCTTTTGTCTCTATCCTAAATTTGAACTCTTAGCCTCTTAAAGTAAATGTCAACCTACTTAGTTCAGTTTTCTGCCTTGTCAGCATATCATTGTCTCATGTTCTGCATTTATAACAGAAAGGTTATTAAACCTATTAACACTGAACAGTTTCTGCTTTTATTGTCAATGAATTTTTTTTCTATATCATTCTCTTGGCCTAAGCAGCGTTCCGTTTCTTAAACTTATTACTGCAGAATGCTGAATATTGAGTGCTATGCTAATCTGAAGAGCGTCCAGCACCTTTTAGGTTTGGATTTCTAACTTTATGTATAGTTAGAAGCCTGACCTCTCCATAAGCTGTTATATTATCTGAATCACTTTAACTTGGAATGTTCAAAAATGACACCTTAAATATGATAAATCAGAAGTTTACTGGTAAACGTGATATTGTGACAGCAGCTTTCAGCCCCCTTGTTGTATCCTTTAGCATGTATTATTTTGAATATATATTCATGACACAAGCATGGCTTGATAGCCGGGCACAGTGGCTCACACCTGTCTTTTCAGCGCTTTGTGAGGCTGAGGTGGGTGGATCAGGTGAGGTCAGGAGTTTGAGAGCAGCCTGACCAATATGGTGAAACCCTATCTCTACCAAAAATACAAAATTAGCTGGACGTGGTGGCGTGTGCCTGTAATCCCAGCTACCTGGGAGGCTGAGGCAGGAGAATCGTGGGAACCAGGGAGGTGGAGGTTGCAGTGAGCCCGGATCACGCCACTGCACTCCAGCCTGGGCAACAAAAGTGAAACTCTGTCTTAAAAAAAATGGCTTGTATAGTTGACAAGGAGGGGATCAGGCATGACTTGGAGACCAGGCCACCCATATGTTTCTGGTGGTTTGTTACAACTCAGGGACTTTTTGGAGAATATGCTTAACAACTGTTGATGACATTGGATATCTTTTCTAAGTTGATTTGAAGTCTTCATATCATTTCTGACCTTTTGCTTTTCACTTGGGCCTCTTTGTGTCATAAGGGAGGTAAGAGTAACAGTAGCGCCTTTTTCTTGCTTAATGACCAAAATACTTTCACATGGTAATCAAGATGGAACTGCTTTATATTAAATTTCTTTCTGTAGCTCATAGTACCTTGGAGAAGTTTCACTGTACTTTTCAAAAAAGAGAAATGATTCCAAGGGCACTATTCTGGGGCTTTCGTCCAGCTTGTGATTTTGGAGTGGATCATTGGCAGTGTTCTGCAGAGTTGGCTTTAAAAGACTTCAGCAGGAACTTCCCAGAAATGAGGAACAAAGAAATGTTGTAGTCAGCCTTCTAGAATTTCTTTTTGAAAACAGTATAGTAACACTTATTAGTGATGCCTAATAATGCTTAAAATTAATAACAACTGGAGTAATTTAGAAATTATAAGACATTTCTTAGGCATTCCACATTTCAAGATAAAGCACATGCATATTCATTAGACCAACTCTTTTGCTTAAACACTGGCTGAGTTTATTAAGGGACTTTCTCAGTCCTTTTGGCCCTGATCATTGCACTAAGTTTCTTAAATATTACATGCTCATTAGTGCATGTAAGCATGTGCTTTTCACCCCAGAACGCTCATGATCTTTACATCATCTTTCTGCTCAGCTGTTCTTTCATCTGGATCATGGAATGTTGCAGGGTTAACACAGTGTGCTGGCTTTGCTTCAGGAAGCTCCTTGATTACATTCATCAACACATTGACATGGTGTTTCCAAGCACTCACAGAGCTTTTGCCATGGAAGAAGTAATTTGGAGAACTGCTCTTTCACTCTCACATTGCTATGCCATGTGTATCTGTACAGCTTCCCATTGTGAGAGCCTCATTCAGGTGTGGCTCTGAGCTGGCTCTATGGACTGCGGGATCTAGAGCAGGACTGTAGCTAACTGGGCAGTTATCCTGGGTGGCTGGAATCGGCTGTTTCTGAAAGGCAGATTAAGTAGCACTGTTAGACCTGAGGGAGAAGTGTGGGGCTAAAAAGTGAAAGATCAAAGTAGATGAAGCCAGATGAGCATAGGAATGGAGTAGGAAGCAAGGCCTTGTGTCGGGACAGGGGACTGCCAGCCCAGGGCTCTTTGTAAAAAAAACTTTTTGTGGGGGTGTTTGCTATTTGGTATATGGACTGGCTGAGTCAAAACAAAACAAAACCAAAACCAAGATTTAGTTACACCTGAGTGGATGAGTGGATAATCCTAAATTGCCAGAATGACTACCTGCAGGCTCCCAGGTGAGCTGAACGCCACCTTGAAGCATGCTTGCATTTGCCTTACAGAAAGGTAGAGTGTGTGAGCCCAGTGGTTACGCAGAGTTCAAGTTTAATTGTTTTGTGGTCTCACTGTCGAAAGATGGGCTTAACAAGACATCTGTGTATTGGGATTTTATCACTGATAATTTTCTGTGTTTCCATAGTCTAAATTTGGTGAGTTAATATTCCAAAACACTTCCAAACCAGAACAACTGAACTCTAGTTTCTAATTTAAAATAGTTAGATGATGTTTTCAGTTTAGTTCATAAAATATCAGAACTGAAAGGGAGCTTTACTTCACCTCTTTTGACACCCTTCTATAGCAGACTCTTTATTCATTTATTTGTTTTGTTGTTGTTTATTCTTTTGAGGATCTACTGTGTGACATACACTACTCTTGACAAGAGGATACTCTGAAAGAGAGAAAGTGTATTAAACATAAGTCTCCCATAAGAAGCAGTTTGTTAGATTTTTATCCTGTTGTAATCTGTCTGTTTGCATACTTATAAACACTGAGCCTTTTTGCTCATTCGCTCTGTCACCTAGGCTGGAGTGTAGTGGCACGATCTCGGCTCACTGCAACCTCTACCTCCCAGGTTCAAGCAAGTCTTGTGCCTCAGCCTCCCAAGTAGCTGGGACCACAGGTGTGCATTACCACACCCAGTTAATTGTTGTATTTTTAGTAGAGACAGGGTTTCAGCATGTTGGTCAGGCTGGTCTTGGATTCCTGACCTCAAGTGATCTGCTCACCCCAGCCTCCCATGCTGGGATTACAGGCGTGAGCCACTGCGCCTGGCCTTTTTTGTTTTCTTCTTATTTGGAACTTTGGCTTTGGTGATTGTATGGTATCAGGAACAGATAAGAATCTCATTGAATAGTTACTTTTGCTCTTGTTAGGTCCTAGAGATTTAAGAAAGGTGAATGTAAGATGCCTGTCTTGGCTTGCTGGCCCTAAAGAGGGAATTTTTCTTTTCTTCTAGAACCATAGGTCCTAAGTGGATTGCATATCCTTGATGAAGCGATGTTAGAGAGCTTTTATGGAAATGCAAATAGATACATATTCAATTTTGCTGGTGTTTATTTTTTACTTAACTAGGATAATTTAATCTTGCCTTGATTCTTCCACTTTTTCATATAGTAATTGTGTTTGATTATATTTGATCAAAACAATTTACTTCTTTTCATTTCCTTGGAAGAAAAATTAAGTTATTTTTATGAATTTAAAACAAATCAGGAAATTCCAAAATGAAGATCTCTCTCTTCCATGAATTTTATATTTGCAGCAGTTTATTCTTTTCTTAAACAAAAGAGCTTTTATGAAACTGCTAATAATTGTAACTTTGTTCAGTATTTCATATTTCTTCAAATGTGGCTGCTTTCCAAATACCACAAATAGTTCATTTTACCTTTAAGAAGAGATGTTTTAAATTGAATCATTGGTTAACTCCGAAAGTAATTCAAGCAGAATTTATAATATTCTAAACTATGACTCTTTAAAACCTGCTAATTTTTTTTTTTTTTTAATCATAGTTGCCTCTTTTCTCATAGTTTAGAACTTGGCAATGAAAAGAAAACTGCAGGAATTTATTTCAGCTGAATTTGAAACCATGATTTAAACTTCAGCTCTTTAACAAAACAGACAATAGCATATGTAACAGTCTGGCATACACATTTTGCTTTCTGTGTCTTCAAAGTTTCCTGCCTCACTTTCTCTTTGGTCTACTGGATATTTTTATTCAGCAAATAAATTCCAAATATCCTAGAATATTCTATATGGGACTTATTTAATCTATGAGATTGTATCCTTGCTACTTTACATGCCAGAGCATTTTGGCATTCGGTTCACTTCTACCCTCAGTTAACAGCTTAGCGTAGAGTACTTCTGAGAATTGCTGAAGAGGGGTGGGTCTTGGCAACGATCAAAACCAGTGGGATAAGATTGTGTTAAATTGTGAATGTTATATGCGTAACCAGGGGATTGGAGGAGTTCGGCAGTACTAACCGTTGAACAACAAGTGTTCATAAGTAACTGAAAGAATGTAATTGAAAGAGAAGGGCAAAAAAGAGGATTATGGAGAAAGATAAAAAGGAAAGGACATATATTTGTTCAAGTAAATGAGAGGAGAATCTGCTGCATGGACAAAGCCTTAGTCCTTTCTTAAAATGTTGACTGCTACCATGAGATACAATTCCTACCTTCCCTACTTTGTGGCATTTTTTTCTTTTCGGCACCTCCCCCCCCACTTTTTAAAAACTAATTTGCTCTTTTCTGGGCTTTGCCCTGCAGCCCTCTCCACAATAGATGATTGTCCCCTACAGAGGCAGTCCTGCCACCAAGGCTCTTAGCCTTTCTGGCTGCTCTGCCTGCCGCTCGCCAAGTGAGGACAGAGGGTCTTTCTCTGGGGTGTGCTTTATTTAATATGTGCTCAGCCGACCTACCCTGGCTTTTCTAATACATATTAATGCTTTTTTCTTCCTGACTTACGAGGACATGATCGTTTGATCATTTCTTGTTTTGAATGTTCTTTTTGTGCTGCAGAGAAAGAGATGACTTGATGTCTGCACTAGTTTCTGTAAGGAGCAGCTTGGCAGATACGCAGCAAAGAGAAGCAAGTGCTTATGAACAGGTGAAACAAGTTTGGCAAATATCTGAGGAAGCCAATTTTGAAAAAACCAAGGCAAGTTTAGTAAGATGCAAATAAAGGCATCTTTCTTTTCTTTTTTCTTCTGAGTATTTGTTTGGTTATTCTTCTGTAACTAAACTCTGTTTTTCAAACACACAAAGTGAATTATCAGTCCGTTAATGTTGACTTCTGAATTAAACAAATTTGCTGTTTGGAGAATTCTTATTCCTCTGCAAATGCTCTTGTTATATCACTGTTCAGAGAATGTAGTACAGCATGACACTTTGAGAGACCTACATGCTTAATCTTTTTATTTGCTGATAATTTGCAGTGCTGCAAAAATCTTAACACCCAGGCATTAGTTAGTATATGTTCATATATGACTAAAGACAGATGTTTTTCCTCAATAACTGGGAAGTTTTGAGAAAATTCAAATACCAAAGGCATAATATATACATATTTAGTAGCATCATTTTTTTTTTTTTTTTTTTTTTTTTTTGAGATGGAGTCTCGCTGTGTTGCCAGGCTGGAGTGCAATGATATGATCTCGGCTCACTGCAACTTCCACCTCCCAGGTTCAAGTGATTCTCCTGCCTCAGCCTCCCAAGTAGCTGGGATTACAGACACATGCCATCACACCCAACTGATTTTTGTATTTTTAGTAGAGATGGGGTTTCACCATGTTGGTCAGGCTAGTCTCGAACTCCTGACCTCAGGTGATCTGCCCGCCTTGGCCTTCCAAAGTGGTGGGATTATAGGCGTGAGCCACCACGCCTGGCCTTAGTAGCTTCTTTGAGTCTGGACTTATTGTAAGGTAACTCAAACATACTTAATGAGAATAACAGTTTATACTTAGTGATCAGACAGTGTTATAGGCACTTGGAATAACAGGAGGTTTCTGTGGATTCATTACTATATTTGGGGGCCACACCTTAACCATTAAAGTTGCATGTATTTTTCCTAGACATGCTAGCATACAATTCAAATGCTTATGGCCACATGTAGGTAATATTGGACAGTGCAGATATAGGACATTTTCATTATGAAAAGTTTTGTTGTATAGCACTGGTCTAAACCATGTACCAATCTCAGTGTTTTATTAAGATATTGGGGCTACATTACTGGGTAGTATATACACAGAGGAATATAAATCATTCAGCCACAAAGACATGCATGTGAATGTTCCCTGGAGCATTCTTTACAATAGCAAACCTAAACGATGGAATTGGTGGAATCAGCCTAAACTGATGAAATCAATCCTAAATTGATGGAATCAATCTAAATGTCCATCACTGACAGATTGTCTAAAGAAATGTGATACACAAACACCATGGAATACTATGCAACCATAAAAAGAGCAAGATCATGTCTTTTGCAGAAACATGCACGGAGCTGGAGGCAATTATCCTTAGCAAACTGATGCAGGAACAGAAAGCCAAATACTACATATTCTTACTTATAAGTGGGAGCTAAAATTTAAGAACTTATGAGGACAAAGAAGGAAACGACAGACAGTGGCATCTACTTGAAGATGGAGGGTGGGAGGAGGGGAGAGGAGCAGAAAGGATAACTATTGGGTACTGGGCTTAATACCTGAAATAATCAATACAACAAACCCCCGTGACATCAGTTTACCTATGTAACAAACCTTCACAGGCACCCTGAACCTAAAATAAAAGTTAAACAAATATTAGGGCTATTCAATTCTGTATTAAGCCTCTTGTCAGCCATTGCTTTATCCATTTGTCTTTATCCATTACTCTTCCCATTTGACCCTCATGCCTTCTGAAACTTAAGTTCAGTTATGACCAAGCTCCCCAACATACTGTTTCCTCAAACTGTCCTCCTGTTTCTTCAGTGGTTCTGAGCTCTAGCTGGCCCTCAATACCATTCCTTTTAAAACCACCAGCGAATGCCCTTTTGCCAGTCATTTCATCTCATGTGGATGTAATGGGGGAAAGAGCAGCGCTTCACTCCTTACTGCCATTTCCAGGGCTCGGTACCGTGCTTACTTTCAGGTACTATTCCTCTTTGAAATTAGGTTACCACTCTGTGTTGATCTGTTTTTCCTTGCTATAAATAAATAGCTGAAGGCAGGGTGTGGTGGCTCCTGCCTGTAATCCCAGCACTTTGGGAGTCTGAGGTGGGCTGATCACGAAGTCAGGAGTTCAAGACCAGCCTGACCAATATGGTGAAACCCTGTCTCTACTAGAAAAAATACAAAAATTAGCTGGGCGTGGTGGCGGGTGCTTATAGTCCCAGCTACTGGGGAGGCTGAGGCAGGAGAATTGCTTCAACCCGGGAGGTGGAGGTTGCAGTGAGCCAAGATTGCACCACTGCACTCCAGCCTAAGAGACAGAGCGAGACTCCATTCCCTGCCCCCACCAAAAAGGAAATAGCTGAGACTGGGTAATTTGTAAAGAGAAGTAAGTGGTTTATTTGGGCTCATGTTGTGCAGGCTGCCTGTGAAGCGTGGTGCCAACATATGCTTCTGGTAAGGCCTCAGGAAGCTTTCACCTTGACAGGAGGCAGAGGGGGAGCAAGCATCCAAGGGAGCAGGACTGAGGGAGGAGGAGAGGTGCCAGGCTCTTTCTAACAATCGGATCTCAGGAAAACAAATAGGGCACCAAGCCAGTCATGAGGGATCCACTCTCATGACCCAAACACCTCCCACCAGGCCCCACCTCCAACACTGGGAGTCACATTTCAGCATGAGAGATTTGGAGAGGACAGGTATCCAAACCATAGCACACTCCTCTTTGAAATCAGTATTGTCTTTCTCCCCCAAAATCTTTGATCCTTTCTATTTTATTTTATTTTTATTTTTATTTTTTTGAGACAGAATTTCACTCTTGTTGCCCAGGCTGGGGTGCAGTGGCACAATCTCAGCTCACTGTGACCTCTGCCTCCTGGGTTCAAGTGATTCTCCTGCCCCAGCCTCCTAAAGGGCTGGGATTACAGGCATGCACCATCATGCCTGGCTAATTTTGTATTTTTAGTAGAGATAGGGTTTCACCATGTTGGCCAGGCTGGTCTCGAACTCCTGACCTCAGGTGATGCACCCACCTCGGCCTCCCAAAGTGCTGGGATTACAGGCATGAGCCACCTCGTCTGGCCCCTTTTTAAAAGTTTTGACATCTGATCCTTTTCCTCTTCATTCTATCTCTTTCGTCATCCTTGAATGTTTGAATTTCCATGTTGTTGATACACACAACAGTAATACTCTTCAGCTTTCTTTACCATATTCCGCCTCCTTCTGCGCTAACTCCCACATAAACTGAAGTGCCCTTAAGATCTCCAGCTCTGAAACCACACTCTCTGACTAGAGCCTTTTCTCTTCCTTTCTCCCTATCAAAGTTAAATATACTCCACATCTTCATTTCGCCTCTAGTCCTTCAGCATTCTTTCTTTTTATCTCTTGATTTTATCTGTTGTGTCCAGGCTGGTCTTCTTTTCTTCCCATTTAAATATAAATTTTACATTCTCAAATTTAACTCACATATTCACTCCCCCATCTGCTGCCCCTTCTGTGTTCTCTAACTTACTGGATGACACTTTTTTATTTTTTATTTTTGAGACAGAGTCACTCTGTCATCCAGGCTGGAGTGCAGTGGCGCAATCTTGGCTCATTGCAATCTCCACCTCCTAGATTCAAGCGATTCTCCTCCCTCAGCCTCCTGAGTACCTGGGATTACAGGCACGTGCCACCATGCCCAGCTAATTGTTTTGTATTTTTAGTAGAGACAGGGTTTCACCTTGTTGGCCAGGATGGTCTCAATCTCCTGACCTCGTGATCCACCCGCCTCGGCCTCCCAAAGTGCTGGAATTACAGGTGTGAACCACTGCCTGGCCTGGCTGGCACTTTTATCCACAAATATGCTCTGATCAGAAAACTGGATTTCACGCTGTCCTTCACCCCTGACTTTTAACCAGTCACTCAGTACGGATCTGAGTTTCTAATGTTTTCTTAAATTCTTTCCCTCATTAGCACTTTTCTTATGGAAGCTGTGATCGCTGGATTTATCTATTCTACTTCTTCCTAGCTTGTCTCCCCTCCTTCCTTCCATTCCCTACACTGCAGCCAGAAGCAATCTTTTTTAAAGATACATTTGATCACGTGACTCTGGTTGAAAATCCTTCTGTGAATTTTCGCTGCCTTCAGGACAATCTTCACATTCTTTCCCATGCCCATGATGTCTGTCAGAATGTGGCTCCCTTTTTGTCCTCCAGGGCTGCTGCTGCTTTTCTCCTCTCACACCCTATGCCACAGTACACTCAGCTGTCATCAAAGGCAGGAGACTTTAGGGAATGAACATGGGCTTACTAGCGTTAGCCAGACCAAGATTCAACTTCCAACCCCACCATTCATTGGCTGTGTGACCTTGCACTGGTGATTTTAACTTCTCTGTGCCTCGGTGTTTCCTCATCTGTAAGATGGAGAAATATGTGACTCATAGGATTGTTAATGAGGCCTACATTTTAAAATGCATATTGGTTATCTTATACAAACCCTGGCACAAAATATTTTCTCAATAAATAACGGTAGTGGTGATAACCCTGCTGATTACCCCATACTCTTTCCAGCCTCCGAGTCTTGGTACATGTGATGCACATTCTTCTCCATTCAACTGCCTGGATATATTCTCTAGGCTTACATGTCTTAGCTTACATGGTACTCCCTCTAGGAAACTCTGACCTCTCATGTCTAGATTTCATGTACTCCTTATATGCCTTTATAGCAGGGTTTTTCAACCTTGGCGCTACAGACATTTTGGGCTATGTAACTCTGCCTTGGATGCTGTCCTGCATATTGTAGGATGTTTAGAAGCATTCCTGGACTCCGCCTACTTGATGCCAGCAGCTCACACCCTCCTCCCCCAAGCTGTGACAACCAAAGATGTCTCCAGATATTGCCGAATGTCCTCTGGAGGGCAAATTTACCCCCAGTTAAGAACCACTACTTATTATAGCATTCATCAAAATGTATTATTATTGCTTATTTGTCTGTATCCTTTATTAAACTTTTTAAGAAATATTTCCACTTTGGCCAAGCGTGTGGCTCACACCTGTAATCCCAGCACTTTGGGAGGCTGAGGTGGGTGGATCACGAGGTCAAGAGATCGAGACCATCCTGGCTAACATGGTGAAACCCTGTCTCTACTAAAAATCCAAAAATTAACTGGGTGTGGTGGCACATGCCTGTAGTCCCAGCTACTTGGGAGGCTGAGGCAGGAGAATCACTTGAACCTGGGAGGCAGAGGTTGCAGTGAGCCACGATCGCACCACTGCTCTCCAGACTGGGCAACAGAGTGAGACTCCATCTAAAAAACAATTCAGCTTTGATTTTAGATGCAGAGGTACCTGTGTAGGATTGTTACATGGTGGACCCAGGTATTGAGCATAGTGCCCACTAGGTACTTTTCAGCGCATGCCCCCTGCTCCTCCCCCCTGAGGAGTTCATAGTATCTATGGTTCCCATGTATATGGCCACGTGTGCACAGTGTGTAGCTCCCATTTATAAATGAGAGCATATGGTGTTTGTTTTTCTGTTACTGCATTAATTTGCTTAGGATTATGGCTTCTAGCTACATCCATATTGCTGCAAAGCACGTGATTTCATTGTTTTTTATGGATGTATACATTCCCAGGTTTACATGTACCACATTTTCTTTATCCAGGCTGCCATTGATGGGTATCTAGGTTGATTTTATGTCTTTTTTTTTTTTTTTTTGAGATGGAATCTTGCTCTGTCGCCCAAGCTGGAGTGCAGTGGTGTGATCTCGGCTCACTGTAACCTCTGCCTCCTGGGTTCAAGTGATTCTCCTGCCTCAGCCTCCCGAGTAGCTGGGATTACAGTTGTCTACCACCATACCTGGCTAATTTTTGTATTTTTAGTAGAGACAGGGTTTCACCATGTTGGCCAGGCTTGTATTGAACTCCTGACCTCAAGTGATTCACCTGCCTTGACCTCCCAAAGTGCTGGGATTACTGGTGTGAGCCACTGCACCCGGCCTCCATGTCTTTGCTATTGTGAATAGTGCAGTGATGGACATTTGAGTGCATACATCTTTTTGGTATAATGATATATATCCCTTTGGGTATATACCCAGGAATGGGATTGCTGTGTTGAATGGTAGCTCTGTATTAAGTTCTTTGAGAATTCTCTGTTAAACTTTAAAATTGTCACCAAGCCAAGGGCTTGCTTCCCTTTGCATATAGAAGCCAGTACTGTGGCACTGGCTTTTAAGAAAAGAAAAGACTTTATTACAAGTTGACTGGCAAGGAGACAAGAGGCAACACTCAAATCTGTGTCCTCAGTCTGGGGCAAGATCAGGAAGATTGGTCTCAGAGGCATTTCTAATGAGTCCCAGATGATACCAAGGCAGCCAGTCTGCCAGGCTGGTGGTATTAACAATTAGGAGGTTAAACATCTCATGTACCTGCAAATATATACATCTACTATATACTCAATAAAATTTAAAATAAAGGAAAAACAATTAGGAGCCCAAAGCTTTTTCCCATTGCACATACCTGGACTGCATGACTTGCAGTTTCGGCTCTGTGCGATCTGTAAGAACTTAAGCAATGGTTAATCCATTTGCGCTAGTCCCCGGTTACAAAATCACTGGCATTACGGCATTTCTCCATCTTGATCGCTGATAAATTCCATGGCATCTTGCATAGATTTCAGCACATGATAGATAGGTACTCAGTAAATATCCACTGAGGAAGGAAATTGCAACCCAGTTCTCACCAGCACTCTACAATTCCTTTATTGTTATCTTTTCAGTTTACCTACCTTGCCAGTAAAGGTACCCAGTGAAAATTAAGCCCAATAGCACTTTTTTTTCTGGCTACTTTCAGCCTCCCAAGCATTGCTGAAGGAAGTCACTCAAGAAAGCCACTTAATGAGTTCCACTGAAGAGTAATACTAGTCACTTTCTGTGTTTGTAGGGACTGTTGAACAATTCTTTTCCCTGCAGTTGACCACCTTATATACTCTCTCCAGGAACCCCACATTCCTCACTTTTCCAACTCCACTGCTAGCACCTCACTCTCATCAGATGCCCGCCTTCTCACTTCACTAAGATTCGGACCAACTGACAAGAGCCTCTTCAGCATCTTCTTGTCCCTCTAAGGTCTCCGCTCCTTACTTTCCTTTCTTTTCTGGCCCGGCTTATTTCCCGAGATGAATATCTTTCTCTCAGGTTTTGATGTCTCCTGCTTCTGTGTCACCACATTTTTCTTGCATCCTTCATCCTTTCCTCTCCACTGGTTTTCCTCCTCCTCTTGTCCACAGCTCTTGTTTAAACAAAAAGCAGCCTTCATGTGATCAGCTTTTGCTCCATTTATGACCTTCATCATTTCACTGGCATACGTTTCATAACAGTTGTCTACCCTGGTAGCTTTCCTTTCACTTCCGAGCACATCGCAGTCAGGCTTTGGGCAGACTGTAGCCTGATTTCATGTTGCTGAAGTGCTTACTTCGTCATCACTCATCGCTTCCTGACTACCAAACCCTGAGCTCATCTCAATCCTCATTCGACTCAAACTCCATGGTTCTGGAACCCCATTAACTGTCCTGTCGTAACATATCATCTCTTTCCCTTGATTTAGCTGATATTTTACTCTCATGCGTCCACATTGTACCATTCTTGTCTACTTTTAACTTGTTTCTTGTTTTCCACAAGCCTTACGTGTGGACATTCCTCAGAATTAGTTCCTAGCCCTCCTTCCATGTTCCTTGACTTCCTGGGATTCATTTCTCCTCACATGGCCAAATATTACTGTTGAATACTCAATTATGCCTTTAGCTTTAACTGCCCTCCTGAGCCCAGCCCTGCATATTTTGCTGCTACTAGGTCTTTTTTATGGCTGATATACTGCTAGCATCTGAAACTACACAACCGAACCATTCACTGGCTCTGCCTTCCCGTCTGCCGCTCCTTTTCCTTCTACCATTTTCTCTGTTACTGTCTTCAGACAATGGCATCACCATCTTAACCACAGCCCTGGCTTGCATTCTTTAAAGCATCTTGGTTCCTCCTTATGCTTGCTCTTGACATTCAATCAGTTCCCAAGTTCTCTCTCTTTTCAGAGTCAAATTTCTATTGAACTATGCCTACCTTTTCATTCTTATGCCACTGCCCTGGTTCAAATCTTCACCTCTTCACATACTCTTTTTTTTTTTTCTTCAGAGACAGTGTCTCACTCTGTCACCCAGAGTGTGATAGTGCGATCATATCTCACTACAGCCTTGCACTCCTGAGCACAACTGATTCTCCCTCCTTGGTCCCCCAAAGTGCTGGGATTACAGGTGTGGGCTACCGTGTCTGGCCTTCACATACTCGTATACTAAGTCTGCAGACAATTGCAATAGCTTTCTAATTGGTTTCCCTTAAATTTCATGTAATTCGAGCATACTTCTCACAGTGCTTTCATAACATTTATAATTCCTGAGTTATAAATCTCCCGGGTTAGGTGGCTCCCCTCTTGCAGTAGAATAAAAGACAAATCTGGCCCTGCTCTAATTTGCTAGTGTTATCCTTTACTCTACTCTTGCATATAACCTTCACTGTTTCCAGAACATGACCTTCAGTTGCCCATTTTCATTGATTTGCTCATGCTGTATTTTTCTGCCTTGTATTAATCTGTGAAATATCTGTGAGGCTCAACTCAGGTGGCAGTCTTCCCAGAAGGTTTCCCCAGCCCCTTCTTGTTTGAATTAATCTCTTTTTCCTCTATATTCTTATTGATGTGGTGTATAATTTTGGTAGCTGTTTACATAGTTTTCTCCACCAAAAGACCCTGAAATCAGGTCTGTGACATCTATCATTATATTTCACACATGACCATTTACGTCTTAATTCATAATAAATGTTTGTTGAATGGAAGTCAATTATTAATAATGTGAAGTTTTGTAATTATTATTGTTATTATTTTTGTTTTTTGAGACGGAGTCTCACTCTGTCACCCAGGCTGGAGTGTAATGGCATGATTTCGGTTCACTGCAACCTCCACCTCCTGGGTTCAAGAGCTCCTACCTCAGCCTCCTGAGTAGCTGGGATTACAGGTGCATGCCTCCACACCTGGCTAATTTTTGTATTTTTAGTAGAGTCACCATGTTTAGTTTCACCATGTTGGTCAGGCTGGTCTCAAACTCCTGACTTCATGATCTGGCCTCCCAAAGTGCTAGAATTACAGGTGTGAGCCACCGTGCCTGGCCTGTAATGAATTAAAAAAAAAATGTTAAGAGCAAGCAATGCTATTGTTCATTAGGAATCTATTGCATTTTCAGTAAATTAGTAATAATGAATGCAAGAATTATTAAGCAGATTACAAAATGTATTGCAAGTCTAGTAGCTTTTATCTAGAATGTATGTTAAAACACATTAGAATTTTTGGCTTCTGAATATTAAAAAGTCAGATGGCATACATATTTTAATTTAAAACCCAACTATGAGCAATGAAATGGTTACTTTGTTTAGTTCCTTGACATTTGTTGCCATCTAGTGTGACATTTGGGTATTACATGCTAAGTAGAAGGAATTATATATTTATATTCACAGTGGCAGTAAAAATGCCTGAGGATTTTATAAGAAAATAAACATATAACTTGAGAAGTGTACAATGTCATGCATAGATTCTTGTATGGAACTACCTTGGATAAACTCCCTGCTCTCCACTTTCTAGGTCTCTGATTTGGTCAAGTTACAGAATGTCTCAAAGTACCAGTTTCTTCAATGGAGTGATAAGAACCAATTAAAATGTATTGAGAGGGTTAAACAATCCATATATGCCACGTAGCAACGTATCTGGCACATAATCAGTGCTCAATACATGTTTTTGTTTGAAAATACAAGTTATTTCAATTGGTGATAATTTTAAAAGAGGAAAAAAATTCACCTGGGACTAATGTGAGAAAAAGTAGAGGCTTTTGTGGTGACACCTGGGCGAAGCAAGCTAGGAGAAGCAGATAAAAAGGTTAACTAGGCCTTAGGCCTGCCTACTTATGTTGGAAGGGAAATTGTTGAGAGGTATATGGAAAGGCCTGAAGGCACAGGCTTTGGCATGAAGTTACCATAAGCATATCTGTAATAACATAACCCTCTAAGGAAAAAAATTTTTTTTTTTTTTTTACTCGTAACAAATTGAGCAAAGTATTTATTTCAAATTTGCTAAGACCTATCCTGCTATATACCTTCATGGGTAAGTGGTGTGAGCTTAAAAAAATTAATTATTATGTATACATAATAATTGTACATATTTATGGGTTACATGTGATATTTTGAAGATTAGTTTTTTAAACAGCAACCTGGTAGGTTGAACAAATATTTACAAACACTTTTTTCCCCTTTTTCAAATATCCATATTATTCTGTTTCTTGGATTACAGGGAGTCAGAAAGGCAGGAATTAGAAGCCTGGATTAAAAGAGAATTGGAAAAGTATTGAGTATTTGGTTGTAGTCACAAGTATAGGAAATAGTGCTTCTTGATATGCACATTATCTGTCATGAAACAAAAACAAAGTATAAATATCTTGAAAATGGTGCATAGGGATAGACTGGTAAGTTTCCGGTTAGCAAGGGTTTATAAATTAAACTCAATAGTTTGCATTATTCATAAATTAGATGCTTAAAATGTGTTCATCCTTTTAATTTTGTGGGCTTTATTACATAAAAATAAAAATGTAAGCTTTTAAAGTTCATGTTTGTAAGTGTGAGCTGTATATTTTTCATAAGTTCTTAATTCCTTAGTTATTTATGAATTATTTTGTCACAAGGATTCCTTGAAAACTAACCCTAGCAGTTGGGAAGAACTCTTATGTGATCTACAATAGGTTTCCTGTTTTAAAATTTTAGTTAACTAGATATAAATTTTGTTTTGGAGAATATTTTGACTGCTTAAGATAGTAGTGTCTACCCTTTGGTTTAATAAAACCAGGACTGGCCATGTGTGGTAGCTCACGCCTGTAATCCCAGCACTTTGGAAGACCGAGGTGGGCGGCTCACGAGGTCAGAGTTTGAGACCAGCTTGGCCAACATGGCGAAACCCCATCTCTACTAAAAATACAAAAATTAGTAGGGCGAGGTGGCAGGTGCCTGTAGTCCCAACTACTCGGGTGGCTGAGGCAGGAGAATCGCTGGAACCTGGGAGGCGGAGGTTGCAGTGAGCCGAGATTGTACCATTGCACTCCAGCCTGGGCAACAAGAGCGAGACTCCATCTCAAAATAAATAAATAAATAATAAATAAATAAAACCAGGACTGGGATATCAAGTCCAATAAACTGTGTTTGAAAAAAGTGTTAATATGTCAACATAGAATGACCACAGATAAAGAAATTTCCCAGAAAAGAAAAGGTTCCTTCATGAATGAGTCTGCTGGGTGGGGGAGAATGTATAATTTCCTAACTTCCCAAGACCTACAGCCATTTCCACCAAGGAAGGGGCTGTGCTCAGGCAGAGGGAGAGACGCCAGGACTTGGGCGCTACTGAGAGAAATAACAGCCACAGGCCCCAAATTAACTTTGTCACCTATAAAGACCTATCATTTAATGGTAATCAACTGTTTACTGACCTAGCCTTTGAGAATTCAGTTACTATAAAGATCTGTCAGCTGGGCCTGGTGGCTCACGCCTATAATCTCAGCACTTTGGGAGGCCCAGCACTTTGAGAGGCTGAGGCGGGTGGATCACCTGAGGTCAGGAGTTCGAGTCCAGCCTGACCAATATGGCGAAACCCTGTCTCTACTAAAAATACAAAAATTAGCTGGGCATGGTGGGAGGCACATGTAATCCCAGCTACTCAGGAGGCTGAGGCAGGAGAACTGCTTGAGCCCAGGAAGCGGAGGTTGCAGTGAGCTGAGATGGAGCCACTGCACTCCAGCCAGGGCGACAGAGCCAGACTGTCTCAGGAAAAAAAAAAAATCTTTCATTTGGTGGTAGTTGACTGTTTACTGACCTAGCCTTTGAGAAGTCAGTTATTATGTCCTTATTGAATGGTTAGAGGGGTACTCAATTGACAGGGGTTCTGGAAACCAGGAGAAGAAACTCTAGAATTAAGAGAAAGCTTTAATGGAGATACTGTATAAGTATTTGTTTAGTAGACCAAAATCTTTTAGTATGTGAGGTCCATTGTAAGAGAATTATCTTTAGAAAGATTAAATCATTTTTTTTTAATTCCAAGTGTTACTATGCTTTTCTATTTTCTTCATTGTGACCAGGCATATATGTCAAAAATCAAAGCAAATAAAAGTAAAAGCTATTTTATAGTATGAAATCATTGGTTACACACTAAGCGACATCAGTAACCAGTTTTTGTTTTTGGTTTTGGTTTTCTTGGGATGGAGTCTCGCTGTCGCCCTGGCTGGAGTGCAGTGGCACCATCTTGGCTCACTGCAACCTCAGCCTCCTAGATTCAAGCAATTCTTCTGCCTCAGCCTCCATAGTGGCTGGGATTACAGGCACCCACCACCACACTCAGCTAATTTTTATATTTAGTAGAGACAGGGTTTCACCATGTTGGCAGGCTGGTCTCCAGCTCCTGACCTCAAGCAGTCCACCTGCCTCGGCCTTCCGAAGTGCTGGGATTACAGGCATGAGCCACCATGCCTGGCCAATAACCAGTTTTTTTTGTAGTCAGTGTTTTGTTGCTCATTACTCATCAGCACCCACGGGTGGTGGCTAGTCCTAATAGAGAGAGGACCATCCACAAAACCAAGGCTTCAGCAGTGGTTTTGTTTACATGATTTCACAGCTTCTCACTTTGTGCTTTTCTCTGTATCATCCTATCTTCATGAGTTTTTGTTCAGTGAAAAACTTTCTGACCGGATATTAGTTTATATTAAGTAATCATTTTATCTATTCATACCAGTAGTATTCATTTTATGAGGGAAAATTATGAGCATTTACTGTGCTCATGTGAAATATTTTTCACAAGAGCAATTACATTGTGAATCAGAAAAAGTGACTAATTCATATTTGAAGTTCTGAGGCCTTAAATTATAGAAAAAGTATGCCTTTTCATTTATTTGAAAAACTAATTTAAAATTTCCTTTTCCAGGCATTCTGAACTAGAAATTTGGATTTGGGACTATCTCCCTAGGAGAATCATTTTTAGTCATTGTATTTGTTTATTAGTTAATCTGAGACCATTGAATTTTACCTTTATATTTTATGTCTGGGAGAATAGAAACTTTTCAGAAGATACCAAAAGAAATTGGAAATTTTTCAGAAGATACCAAAAGCAATTTGTTTATTAGTTAATCTGAGACAATTGAATTTTACCTTTATATTTTATGCCTAGGAGAACAGAAACTTTTCAGAAGATACCAAAAGAAATTGGAGTTTAATGCTTTCCAGATAAAGAGAGGGAAATTCACATATCCTAGATATTTATTGTCTGTATTTATTATAGCTTTCACCAGAGGGAAGCATAACTGTGCATAAAACTTACAGTGCTTATTGAGGCCATTTCCGTCTCCATTAAAATCAAATGTGACTATGAAATTTATAATCACACAGCATGTAAGTCATGTGAGACCTGGGGGTTCTTTCTTCCAATTCAGGAGAAAAGGGAGGTTGGGTGAGATGGATAGTGTACATAAGGCCCACTGGAATAAGACTATAAGATACTATAGTACCTTATTTTTATTAGGATTTTTAAAAATTGGGATTTTACTATGCAATCTATGCATGTAACTAAATTACACCTGTACCCCATACATTTATACAAAAAAAACCCTCCCAAAATTGGGATTTTGAAGTCATATTTTATTATCTGGTATTATACATAAAGATATTGTAAAAGTGGCCAAAATAAGTTAGGGTGTTTTTATTTCTGGAAATGCAAGTGGGAAATTTAGAATAAAGGACAATTATGAGCTTTACCAGAAATGTAGGATCCTCATGAAACTAAATAGTGAATACTGTTTTGAGTCTTTCCATTTAACATATGATTATTACATAATTTTTACTTTAGTTGTATGTTTAAGGGAAGTGTGAACTAAATTTTGCCTTAGTTATATTTAAGGAAACTTGATTATTATATAGTATTAAAAAGATGCCTGTGTGTAATGATATAGTCAACATTTCATTTTAGTATTTGGATCGACCTATCATTTGAAGTATTCCAATATATTTTAACCATGAGCAAATAAGAAATCAATTAAATTGGATATTTATGTATTTCATATAGCATAAACATGGTATATAATTAAAAATATGAGAGCACTTAATTTTTCTGGTTCCCTTTTTCAAAATTCTGACTCATCTGTGGCCCTCATCAAGGTTCATTACCTGAATTTTGTTATTGATTAGGGCTTTAATCATGAAAATTGAAATATATCAATAAAGGTAACATTTGGATACCCTTTTAGGTCAATAAGTAGTATTGATAAACAAATATGAAGTTATTCTAATGAGCTTTATAGTGAATTTTAACTATTTTAAATACAGTGAAAGCTTAATTATCTTATTTTCCCCTTACTGTTTTTAAATTCTAACTCCTCTTGCAACCTGTTATATTCTGGCAGGCTTTAATCCAGTGTGACCAGTTGAGGAACGAGCTGGAGAGGCAGGCGGAGCGACTTGAAAAAGAACTTGCATCTCAGCAAGAGAAAAGAGCCATTGAGAAAGATATGATGAAAAAGGAAATCACAAAAGAAAGGGAGGACATGGGATCAAAGGTACTTAAGGACTCTGATATTATCCACATTGCAGAAGAAATGTTTCTTATGATGCCATGGATGATTCTGTAGGCTGGAGTTCTTGAATGAACTTTAAATTTTAAAATTGTTATTGTATAAGTAGTTAAATTTCTTATAATTTAGAGTTCATAAAAATGTTATTTTTTCATATATTTCTCATTCGTTTATTCTGACCTTTTCAGATAAAATAATCAATTAGATTCCATACTATGAAATTATAAAATTAACTTTAAATCCTGCCATTCTGTTTGATTCTTTTCTCTTTCATGTTTCCCAGAGGAGTGCTATGAAGTTAGTCAGATTTTATTTCAGCCTTGTCTAAATCAAGGAGAGGTGACTCCCCTGCTTAACCTCCTAGCCCTAAATTAAACATGCAGAAGATAAAACACTTGTAAGAAACTGAGTAACCAAGAAAAAGTGATGATAGACTCTGTATGAAATCAGTTCTGACAAGTTACATGGTCAGTAATGACGGTAACCAGATGAAGGGAGAGATTTAAGATAAAAGGAACAGGTAACATGAAATGAGCAGCATTTGCACAAGCTGGAATACAGAGTTGAGTGGCACCTAGCTTTAAAATTGCTAACTAGACTAGAATTGAGCAAGTTGTGGTCCATTGAGTAACCAGAACAACTGTGTTACATGTTTGTTTTTAAAAGTGGACTCACAGCTTGTACCCTAAATGCTATGTTGTTGTAAGATTCCAATGTGTGATAATTAACTCATTCAGTGAACGTATACTGAGTATATGTGCTGCGTACAAAGGAGTGTGCAGGCCTAAAGACATGGAAAGAGAAAAATCGCCACTTTTGCCCAGTGAGTTTTAAGTCTTATGAGTAAACTGAGGCATTTCCTGTAAACGTCCTTGTCTTCTTAACCATTTTTGAAAACTGCATCTGTCAAAACCCTACTACCTGCCATCTCTGCCCTGGATTGGTGATCTCAGCTGGTAAAAATCCCACAGCCTTGCAATGACACAGCTGTATACTCCAGGTCTTCAGTGTCCACAGCTCTTCCAGCGCTTTCTAGCAGTCCTCTTATGCTTTCCTCTCTCTTCTTCATTCCACACTTACCAGATATTAACCGAAGGGGCTGCGAATGTTGTAGTCACAGGAACAATGCAGTTTCCTCATAAAGCTTACGAACTGGTAGGAGAAGTAGACGGTACAGAAATATTTTCATAAATGAGGTTTTATCATCATTGCGATCAAGCCGCGAAGTTCTGTTCAGGGTACTGTGGGAATGTG
Organism: Ateles fusciceps; assembly: GCA_036589455.1. Taxonomy (NCBI): domain Eukaryota; kingdom Metazoa; phylum Chordata; class Mammalia; order Primates; family Atelidae; genus Ateles; species Ateles fusciceps. The sequence goes on from JAZHEH010002229.1 coordinate 12,737,795, forward strand.
TAACAGCGGGATCTGACCTAGTCTAGGCAGTCACGAAACACTTTCCTGAGACAGAGATTTTGAAAATGAGACCTGAAAGCATTGATAAGTGGTCAGGTGAAAAGGGGAAGAGGGTTTCAGGCCCAGGAAAATAACACTCCCAAGACTCAGGACCTGGAAAGCATCGCACTTTCTAGGCATTTGGAGAAGGCCCTGATGGCTGGAGCATAGAGAGAGAGGGACAGAGTAGTGGGAATGAGTTTGCAGAATTATGCTGGGACAGAATCATGATTGGCTTTAAAATCCATATGAAAGATTTAAAATGTTTTCCAAAAAAGTGATGGAAAGCCATTGAATGACTTTAAATTGGTCAGTGTCACGATGCCATTTATATTTGAGAAGAATCATTTTGTCAACAGATTGGAAGGAGAAACAGAATAGGTGCCTGGAGATCAGCTGGGAGGTGATGATCGTAGTCCAGGTAGAAAGTGATGGAATCTTGAATGCATTTCTTTAAGGACTATTTCAAATCACTTGTTCTTCTCAAATTCTCTATAATACAGCTTTTCCCCTTATTCTCAGCAGAGAGCCTTACTTACTTAACAAAGAAAATTGAAGTCATTAGGTGTTAACCACCTCAAATATTTATCTTCCTCATGCCTTAAAATACATTTTCACCTGTGTTCCAACCCAGTCCGAATGGGAAAGACTTCTTCCTGATCCTTCCCCTTCCCGTGGGTCCCATCTCCTTTCACCCCTTCAAGGAGCTCATTCCATTTGTCCACTCCGCTTTTCTGAATCAACCTTTCCTTCACCGCAATCTCTTTCTTATCATCAGGAAAATATTTTCAAATGTCTCTTGCTGTTGAATGAAACAATCTTTCTTCTCATCTGTGTTTCTTAATTTTTGCTGTGTTTCTTAATAGAACACAAGAAGTTCTAAAATCCAATTGTCCAAACAGTACCCCAAACCAGTGACATCAAAATGTCTGAGTAGCATCCAGGTGTCGGGATGGTGACAGCTACCCAGGTGATTCCAATGGGCAGCCAAGGTTGGAAACCGCTTCAGTGATTCCATCTCCCTCTTTAACTCTTTCTCTTAGTGGTCAAGTTTCTTGAAGGGATTTGTCCATATATGTTGTCTTTATTTTGTCACCTCTCAGTCTTCAGCCCACTGCATTTCAACCTCTGTGCCACAGCCAATGAAATTACCATTGCTGTGTTCACTAAAGAGCTGCTTGTGCTGTATTTGCTGATTTTTTTTTTTTTTTGTAGTCTTACTTTCCTTAAAAGGTACCTTTTCCTTGATTTCTCTCAATTCATATTCTTGATTTGGGAGAATGTTGATATATGTCTTTTACATTACTCTGAGTTTAAAGTGACTTTAAGGCAAAGAAGGAGACCATCCAGAAAGCAGCTTGATAGAAGAATCTAGAGTTTAGCAGGGAGCTAAAGATTTAGGTGTCTTTAGCAGTACTGTGACTTGAATTCCATATATATATATAGCTTTAGGAACTAAAGCTTCAGGACTAAAGCTATTTGATTTCTAAATCTCTGACTGTATACTGAGCTCCAAAACCAGCTTTACTTTCTACCTTCCCTATCCCGGTAGACTCACTATTCATTCAGTTACCTGGCACAGAAATCTTGTCACCCTTTTCTCCCTGCTCTTTCTCACCCCACACATCTTATCATCACCAAGTTCCAAGACTTAAGACCCTAAGCGTTTACAGTGCCCTGTCTCTCCATCCTGCTGCTCCCTGTATCTCATCCTTGGGTGGCTCCTGTAGCCCCTATGATGTCCTCGCCTCCAATCTCACCTCCTTCCTATCTGTTCTCCAAACCACAGCTGGGATGATCCTTCTCAAGTGAACATCTCAATACGTCAGTCTCTCAATCCTTTCAACGTCTCCCTGCAACCCTCGATAAAATTTAGGATCCTTTAGCATAGCATAATGACTCTACAATATTCTTTCTCTCTTTGGCTCTCCAGTCTTATGTTCCTTCATTTTTCTTCTTTGCACCCTCACCACACTGACTAGCCTACTTGTACTTTCCCAAGCATGAAAATATGCCCATCTTCCATACTTTTTTTTTCAGTGCAGGATTCTGCATGTGCTTTGCCCCCCTGCCCAGAGGAATCTTCCTCTGCCCTCTTTAACTGATTCTTCAGAGTTGTTTGTTTGTTTTTGAGACAGGGTCTCACTCTGTCACCCAGGCTGGAGTGCAGTGGGGTGGTCGTGGTTCACTCAGCCTCAACCTCTCAAGCTCAGGTAATCCTCTTACCTCAGCCTCCCAGATAGCTGGGACTACAGGAGTGTGCCACCATGCCCCACTAATTTTTTGTAGAGACAAATTTTTGCCATGTTGCCCAGGCTGATCTTGAACTCCTAGGCTCAAGTGGTCCACCCTCCTTGGCCACTCAAGTGCTAGGATTATAGGCGTGAGCCATCTCACCTGGCCCAGGGTTTTTCTTGGTACCACCTCCTCTCAGAGCCTCCTACAGCTGAATTGAGATCCTCTGCTATGGTCTCCCATAACTCAATTATTACAAATTCTTGTTGAATAGTTTGCCTTCCCTAATTCAGTATGAGTCCTTTGCATGTAACATCCTCATTACCTGGCACATTCCTCTCATATAAAATGTGCTCGGTATATGTTTGATGAATGAAAGAAATGAATTACAAGGAAAAGAAAAATTGGAAAGGTATGACTAAAATGCTGAGAGTTCAGAGGATCAGAACTGATTGTCTGCGAGAGATCATGGAAGGCTTTGCGAAAAACATGGCGTTTTAATTGAGCTTCCAAGAATAGGCAGGGTTTAGAAACGCAGAGTGTGGGGGAAGGAATGCTGCCTATAACCAATCTGAATGAGACGTGGAAGGGAGATGAAGCTGTGAATTGAGTGCTGTGTGTGAGAGAGAATGGTATCAATAGCAAAGACCGGCTATTGTTTTCACACCTAGGAAATTTTTATTTTTTGATTGTTTGCTGGAAACTATTTGCCTTGCTGAGTAGTTTAGAAGTCTGTGATGAGGATTCCTGATAAGAAAGGAAAAATGAAGGCGGAAGTGTGCCTGGCAGTGTTCCAGGTGCTTTCATATGTGACAGAACCTCTCTCTTCTACTGACAGTTGTTTCATGAATAAAGGTGGTGACAGAAATGCAACACATTTTTTATTTATCATTTATTTATTTATTTATTTATTTGTAACTTTTATTTTACATCCAAGGGAGTACATGTACAGGTTTTTTACCTGGGTATATTGCATGGCGCTGAGGTTTGATTTACAGATTATCTTATCACCTAATACGTGAGCATAGTATACCCAGTAGTTAGTTTTTCAGCCCCTGCCTGCGTCCCTCCCTCTCCTCTCTAGTCATCCCCCAGTTTCCATTGTTGCTATCTTATATCCAGGAGTACCTAATGCTTAGCTCCCACTTGTAAGTGAAAACATGCAGTGTTTGATTTTCTGTTCCTGCATTAATTCAGTTAGGACTGTGGCCTCCAGTTGCATCCCTGTTGCTGCCAAAGACCTGATTCCATTCTTTTTTTATGGCTGCATAGTATTCAGTGGTGTATATGTGCCACATTTTCTTCATCCGGTCCACTCCTGATGGGAACCCAGGTTGATTCCATGTCTTTGCTATTGTGAATAGAGGTGCAGTGAACATGTGAGTACATGTGCATTTTTGGAAAGACAGTTTGTTTTCTTTTGAATATATACCCAATAATAGGATTGCTGGTAGAATGATAGTTCTGTTTTAAATTATTTGAGAAATTTCCAAACTGCTTTCCACAGTGGCTGAACTAATGTGCATCCCATCAACAGTGTAGAAGTGTCCTTTTCTCTGCAGCCTCACCAGGGTCTGTTGTTTTTCGACTTTTGATTAATAGCCATTCTGACTGGTGTGAAATGGCATCTCGTTGTGGTTTTGATTTGCATTTCTGTGATGATTAGTGTATTAGTCTGTTCTCACACTGCTATAAAGAAATACCTGAAACTGGTGATTTATAAAGAAAAGAGGTTTAATTGGCTCACAGTTCTGCAGGCTGTACAGGAAGAATGGCTGGGGAGGCCTTAGGAAACTTTCAGTCATGGTGGAAGGGGAAGCAGGCATGTCTTCTGTGGTTGGAGCAGGAGGAAGAGGGAGCAGGGGGAGGGGCTACACACTTTTAAACAACCAGGTCTTCTGAGAACTCACTATCATGAGAAGAGTGAGGGAGAAGCCTGCCCCCATGATCCAATCACCTCCCCACCAGGCCTCTCCCCCAACACTGGGATTACAATTTCATGTGAGATTTGGGTGGGGACAGAAATCCAAACCATATCATTCAGTAGTGATCTTGAGCAGTCTTTCATATGTTTGTTGGCCATTTGTATGTCTTCTTTTGAGAAGTGTCTGTTCATGTCTTTGGTTCGTTTTATAATGGGGTTGTTTTCGGCTTGTTCAATTGTTGACTTTCTTTATAGATTCTGGATATTAGATCTTTGTCTGATACATAGTTTGCAAATTTTTTCTCCTATTCTGTAGGTTGTCTGTTTACTCTGTTGATAATTTCTTTTGCTTTGCAAAACCTCTTTAGTTTAATTACGTCCCACTCATCAGTTTGTAGGTTTTGTGGCACTTGCTTTTGAGAACTTAGTCATAAATTCTTTCCCAAAGCCCATGTAGGAAATACCCAGAATGGTTAATTTTTGTATATGGTGAAGGGTAGCAGTCCAGTTTCATTCTTCTGCATATGGCTAGCCAGCTACCCAGCACCAGGTATTGAATAGGGAATCCTTTCCCCATTGGGAATTTTTGTCGAGTTTGTCAAAGATCAGATGGCTATATGTGTGCAGCTTTATTTCTGGGTCTCTATTCAATACCATACATTTCTCAGCTAGAGTCTTTAAGCTGATTTTGTCTTTAGTAAGCCTTTGCTCACGTTTGATCTTAAGATCCTGCTTTAAATAAAGATGTGTGAATAAAGAGCTGACAGTGGTCGTAGCACTGAGATGCCACCTCTCACGAGGAAATGGCAGAAAGTGGCTTTGGAGGAAAAGGATTTCGAGTTGAATCCAACTTGACCTTTCTGTGACCTTGAACGATTCACTTAACCTCTCTAAGTTTCAGAGGAGTAAATAAAATTTATAATATATCAAATAATTGATACGATTAAGTGAGATAATGTTTAGATAATATCTAATGTAATGCCTGACTTACTGTGGGCATTGAATAAATTGTAACTTGTGGCTATTCTTGTTTTAGAGAAAGAGAGAAGGAGCCTTATTGGATCAATTTCTTGGCCCTCTGTGTCAGTAAAAGCAGACAAACTTTTTTGTAAAGCCCAGCTTTATTTTTTATTTATTAGTTTGAATGAACTTGGACAAGTTACTTAGTTTTCTGAATCTCATTTTTTCACATGAAACTTAATTCAATATAATTCCTTCTCTAGGGGACTTAATTATTTATTTATTTGAGACAGGGTCTCACTGTGTCACATAGGCTGGAGTGCAGCAGTGTGATCATAGTTCATCACATCCTCAAACTACTTGGCTCAAGCAATCCCCTTGCCTCGGCTAGGACTACAGGCATGTGCCATTGTTCCTGGCTAATTAAAAAAAACAACAACATTGTAGAAACAGGGTCTCACTATATTGCCCAGGCTGGTCTTGAACTCCTGGCAGTCCTCATGCCTCAACCTCCCAAATCGCTAGGGTCCAAGTATAAGCCACGGCACCCAGCCTTTCTCAGGGGATTTAAAGAGAGAATACATATCATACTGCCTGACACAAAACATAATTTTTTTTTAAGATGGAGTTTTTTGCCCTTGTTGCCCAGGCTAAAGTGCAGTGGCACCATCTCAGCTCACTGCAACCTCCGCCTCCTGGGTTCAAGTGATTCTCCTGCCTCAGCCTCCTGAGTAGCTGGGATTACAGGCGCCTGCCACCACGCCTGGCTAATTTTTGTATTTTTAGTAGAGACGGGGTTTCACAATGTTGGCCAGGCTGGTCTTGAGCTCCTGACCTCACGATCCACCCGCCTTGGCCTCCCAAAGTGCTGGGATTACAGGGGTGAGCCACTGTGCATGGCAAGAACATAATTTAATAGGGTGACTGACCAATTAATCAAAACATTGTGAGTGCCAGGTAGTTAAAGTTAGTGCTAGAATAAGCACTCCTGCTTTCCTACCAGTGGGAATACTTGTGAAACTTACAGATTTTCTTTCTTTTCATGTATTTTTTAAAAATTTCTCCCTTACTTTTCTTATTTTTAAAAAATTCCATTTGTGTGTGAAGCTGTAGAACAGATGCCTTCTACCTACACAGGTTTGAATCATTCCCCCGGCACTTGCTGTGAGTTTGTGTGTTATCTTCAATAATGGTCCTCGGTTGCACTGAGCACTCAGGTTTGTCAGTTCATTCAGTCATTGATCATATATTTATCGAGCACCCCCTGAGGTCCTCACATTTTCTCAATTCCTTTCCTTGACAGTATTCATTGTGAAAATCCTTAATTCTTGTATCTCTTGTATAGGGAGTACAGATTCATACTGTGTGCAATACACTAGGGACTGCTCTGCAGAAATTTCTATAAACCTCTCCCAACCTGGGTGTCCTTGTCTCTTCCTTGCCCCTGTCAAAGTTTAAAGGACTTACCTGATGTCAACGTCCTGGACATCCAGCAGTGTTGCAGCTGTGTCTGTGTTACTTCTGGCTCTGCAACAGATGTGGATGGAGAAGCTCCTGCCGTGTAATGTTGACTTCCAGATGGTGGGCGTGGGGGAAAAAGAAGGTGTGACAACAGGAGGGGGAGACCTCGGAAAGTGGGTGACAGGAGGTAGCAGACAGGTAGTGGGCAAAGGAAGGAAATGATGGGTGGCAGAGGGAGGATCATAAGGAAGAGATTTGTGACATACCTTATAAGAGAAATGGACTAGAATTTATAATTAGCAAAATAAATGTCAGTATATTTACTTCAAAAACCAAACAATGTTAAGATGTTTACCGTCAGTTATGTATGTCCACATAAATAGGTAAAATATGATTTTTAGTAGCTGGTAATTAAAGTTTGTTTCTATTGTATGGTTCCAGAAAAGCTATAATTGCACATTCATAATATATATGCTCATGAACTGGGAATTTTAAATTAAGAAATTAAATTGATGTTTTTGATTTGTCATATTTAACTCCTTTTCAACTTTAGGTTTAGATTGTAATGTGCCCAAGAATACTTTGTAGTTTGTTATTAGTAAAATTAACTGTGTGTGAAAATTTGATTTGTAGACAATTCTTTGATCATAGGGACATGTAAACAACCACAAGTCAAATATACAGTTCTTCGCTATCTTCAGAAAAGTTAATTAATACATCTGCCTGAATTAGAAAATAGTTACTAGCCTCAATATTTTGATAGGGTCAACTTTAACTAGTTCTGTAGTTCATAGGTGGACACCTATCTTCATTGTATTGATGTAAGGGTCTTAATTTACTAAACCTTTGGTTCAATGTTGATTTTATCATATAATTTTAGTAACTGATTTTAGTTATAAAACTGAATTCACACCCATGTCAGTGTAGAATGGTAAATTTCAAACAACAATGGTAAATTTTAAACATCATTATTTAAAATTTGTCACCAGTTCTTGTTTTACCAGATGAAAATTGATAGGTATTCCTATATGTTTTGCTGCTTTTACATTTTTAAAAAAGCCAGTACAAATAAGAAATTAAGAGCCTAGAAAATTTTGACTTCCTGGAACAGAACAAAATGTAATTGTAAACCAAAAGCTATACAGAATAAACCTAAGATCTTGAAAGCATTTCTAATCTTGAGAAGAAAAACTGAGAACCTAACATCCATAGAGTCCCTTGGAAAGCCATTAATTCTAATTAATTATTCATTCATCAAACATTTGGTACCTCTTGAAGAACATGCTCTTGAGGAACTTCTTGAATGTGGAAACAGACAGCTGAGAACAGTGCGATGAGTACTATGGCAGAGGTACGCAGAGGTTAGGGTGTGACGGAGGTGCATACACAGAGATTTAGGAGCACACGCCATAGTGATATTCAAAATATTAATCACTACAGCATGGAAACGATAAGTGAGAATGGACACAGGCTACAAGCAACAGGCATAACTGTCCCAGTGCCCACTGGGACAGTTGAATATCAACCCTGAACATGGGAGGGGCTGCATATTTTGTGCTGGGAACTGGAGTCAAGGAAGACTTCCTGGAGGGGGAGGAGATAATGGCTGAGCTGAAACCTATCAGAGAAATGAGGGAGAACCAGATAATGGGAAGGATAGGTGGGGTTTTACCAACAAAGGGAACTTCACAGAGCCTCTTGTTTGTTGGTGTGGAGGGAAGGGTAGTGGGAGTCACAGCAGATCAGTTGCTCTCTCTAAATAACTTCTTCACTCTTCACTCTTCCAATCACTCCTTTTTATGCCCTCCATGTGGAAGAAGGCTTTAAGAGTTGTCTGATTCTTCTACATCTCCTCTGAATGTATTTATGGCGCTCTGTTCCATAACTTACTTGGGTGTTCGATATCTGTCACCTTAGGGTTTCAGCCAAAACGTTGATTTTATCATCTTGTTTTACATGTTTCGAAATGAGATTAGAGATCAGGGAAGTGAATAGTAGAGAAGTAGGAGAGAACCACATATTTTAATTCACTGGGCATAGGTGAATAGAGGAGTTAGAGAAATGAACATACCCAATCCACAGAGAATGGCAGTGATTATACTGAGACGCTATTAAGTCAAGAAAGTTTTAGTATTTGTTTTGTCAAATAACATTATTGTTTAGGTCTTTGTTTTCCCTTACAGATGTTGCTTCTGTCTCAGAATATTGCCCAACTGGAGGCCCAGGTGGAAAAGGTTACAAAGGAAAAGATTTCAGCTGTTAATCAACTGGAGGAAATTCAAAGTCAGCTTGCCTCTCGGGAAATGGATGTCACAAAGGTACAGAGAGAGATTTTAGTTTAATAGTTACTTAAGGAAATATTTTCTTTAAAAATTTTTTTCCTAATGTCCAAAGCTCTTACTGTTATCGGGAAGAAGTTTGGAGCAGAAAAGTTTTGTGATTTCAAGAATAATAAAAGGCTACCTAATGGTTATTCAGCAAACATTCATTTACTGCATGCAAGCCCTTAATGGGTATTGCATGTACAGAGATGAATGAGACACAAGTAATGTCCTCAAAGAACTTAAGGGTTAAGTGGCAGAGACAGACTTATAAATAAATAAGAATTATATTACTTTAATTGTCGTATATTTGATAAATCTTATTTTTCTAAATTAATTAGGAATGCCTTGTTTTTGCGATAGATAGCATAGGGTTACTGTTTGCAATAATTGCCAAGGACACATATTTACAACTTAAAAGGTATGCTTAACATAAGAAATCTTCCACTTCCTATTCCTTTTCAGACCTGGTCATTAAAATAAAGATTCTAATACTACATGATCTTATTTTATACTTTAAAATACTACATCGTCTGTGCTGTGGGCGTCACTGGCTTGTGAATCAAGAACTAAAATGTTTAATGGTCTTTACTGGCAATGATTAATATGAAAGGTACATATTTTAAGAAATACTAGTAGTCCATCTAGATTTCAATGGTTAATTGCTTTAAAACTAAGAAAGCAAATATGGGCATGTGTAATGTAATAAATGAAATTTATTTTTTACCGGTAAATACACAGGTGATTTGCTTAAAATACTCTTTCCATATTGCTTTTTATTACTTGACGTATTTTCCTAAATTTTGACATATTTGTAGTGCCATTGTTGCTCTATAATTCAGTAATTAAAATTAATTTTTCACCTTTTTCTTGAGTTTCTATAATTCTCCATTTGCTTTGAAGCATTCATATTAGCTAATGTAGAAGTTTAAGAAGCTGAAATTTGCTGATCAACATGATGTTTTTGTGTGGAGATGGGGTGGAAGTGAAGAAATTAGTTCGGAAGGATAGAAATGCTTAACCGAGATTTGTGGGTGAAGCTATGATAAGACAATTTTCAGTTGGTAACAGAGAGACAACTTTCTGTTGAAATGTGGTACAGCAAAGAGGGTTCTCTGTCTCAAGAACTGTCTGAAAGGACTTATGCATCAGAAGAGTGATTAGACTAAATTGCCTTGAAGTTGTTTCCACCATGGAGATAATATAGTTCTAGTTCAATTTAATGTGTTAATTGAATATTAAATAGAATCTGAGTGTTGTGGATAAACTTAGCAAATGCTGAACTGAAAGTAGGAAAGTGGGAAACTTTAGGAGTAAAATTAAGGGATGAAATAATTTTAAATAATACCTGATGCTTAAACATTTTTTACATACTAAGTTTGTATTGGTGTTGGGTTTTAAACATCATAGTTGTGTAATTGTGGTCTTCTGATATTATCAGCTGGAGGTTTTATTCCATTTTATTCCTAGATATACACAGGAATATTGAAGAACTGGGAAAGAAAATAAAGTATGGCTCCTCTAATTTTTTTTCTGTCTCTCTGAATTTTTAATTTTATTTAGGTTTAAAATTAAGAGCTTTTATAAATTTATAATTTTTGAAATGGGAAGAATAAACTCTCACACATTGAAGCCATTTGAATTTCTAGTAGAATTTTTAATAACCTCATTATTGTTCTAGCTTTCTGAGGGCCACTGGGAGAGAGGAAGCCTATTGACTTTTTCTCCTGTGTTGTCACTATAGCTTTTAAATGTAGATTATTTTTAAAATTACTTTTTAAATTCTGTTTTATTTGTTTGGAGACAGGATCTTATTGTGTTGTGCAGGCTGGAGTGCACTAACTATTCACAGGCACTAGCACAGCACTCTACAGTCCTGAACTCCTGGGCTCAAGCCATCCTTCCGCTGCAGCCTCCAGAGGAACTGGGACTACAGGCATGCGCTACCATGCCCAGCTTAAATGCATATAGATTTTATACTGTAGTATATTCTAATACCTCAGTAATGATGAAACTGACTTATGAAGTTTCCAAAATCATCATTTTTGGAGAAATATCAAAATTGAAAAGTTTCAAGAAAGCATAACCATTAGATAATATATTAAGAGCCATATATTTGTAAATTAGAAGCAAACTTAGCAGACTTGTACATTAATTGAACTGTAGGTTCTCAGTTATCTCAAAAGGCCCATAATTTGCTTGTTTAGATTTATCTGCTAATTACACTTTTCAAATATATGTCTGTGTCTGTAACAGCTCTAGATTGGAAAAAATAAATAAAACAAAGTTCTTAGTGTCAAGTATAAAGGATAATACGCAACACTTTTAAGACGCTATGTATGTTCGTTATTGATGCTATATTACAATTATTTCATTTAAAAGCATATTTTTCTTTTATATTGAATGTTACAGTTATAAGTGCATAGTGTGCTTAGTTCCAGTCTATGTTTCTTTGCCAGAAAAATCTTCCTTGACTTGAATACCTGGGATTGTGTATGAAAAGATGACATTATCTGCAAACCTTGCAGTAAATACTGGATACTACAGATCTAAATATCAATAGTATGTCTATTAGCAGAGAAAAATTTCTTTATACATTTCCTTTTTAAAGGGCACAAGTGATGAAGTCTTTAAAAGAAAACTTTAGAATATAGAGTGAATATTTAACCATAACCATGTAAATGAATAATAACATAGCTTAACATTTTAACTACTAACTTTACCTATTTAAAAAGTCAGATGATAGTGCATTTTGGTTGATAATATGCAATTGAAACTGTTATTTTATATAAAGTAATCTTGGGCACATGACTTAAATTCCTTACTTATGCATTTATTTATCTGTACTTTGAAATTGTTAAAATCAATAATCCTTGATGTTGCTTCTGAATCTTAACAGGCTACATTTGAATATTCTGGTAGAAAATGGCATTCTTAGAAAAGTTTTGTTGTATTTTATCTATATGACCTCTAGGGGGCACCAAAAGATTTAATTGCAGGCACTGCCTGGTAGATTCCGGCAGGTAATCATCCAGTTTTTACAATCTAACAGGTGTGTGGAGAAATGCGCTATCAGCTGAATAAAACCAACATGGAGAAAGACGAGGCAGAAAAGGAGCACAGAGAGTACAGAGCAAAAACTAACAGAGATCTTGAAATTAAAGATCAGGTAAGAGAGGACACATCATAATTGCAGCAATTATAGATATAAGTAGCATTCTTTCTCAAGTTGATGTTGTTTTATTCCTGTTATTTATTTGTATTATTTCTAACTAATGGGATGATCCAGTTTATACTGTTAAGAAAATTTCTTTTATAGTTGCCTAAAATTATCACCTTTCACATGAAATGGTGAGAATACAACAGCATGCATATAAAATTCCAATCTGACAGGTCATAAATATACATTTGGATATGTGTATCTATTACTTACAAAAGTAAAAAGAAATGTTCTAATGCACAGTTTGAACCTAAAATATACATACATAAAGTTCTTGAAAGATGCCAACTTGAATCCAATTTTAAATGAAAAAGTTTAAAATTCGTTAAGATGAGATGAGTTGATATGTAAATATGTCAATCAAATTGATTGTTGGCAGAGTGAAACCAGTTTTAGCTAAGATAACCATGAATACGTTTGTTCACGAAGCCTAAATACAGTGACATTAGAAATGTTAGGAGATCAAAGCTGCGTACTTCAATTTCAGTTTTGAACAGATGTTTTATGTTATATCTTTGTTGAGATGAAGTCGATACTCCAATTTTAGTTGACAACAGGGATAAAGTTTTTAGAGAGGCAGTTCTAATAGGCTGACTTCTGATTTTTTGTTTTTATGTTATAGTACAGGACTTTGAAGGTTTTCATTATATTCAAGAAAGTAGGTTGTTTATTCAGTTAAAGTAATGAGACTGGGTTTTTAGGGTCAGTATTTTAAAGGAATTGTTTTAGAATTTAGAAGTAGGTCACTCCAAATAAATTTTTTAAAAATATGTTTCTAGTTCGAGGTTTTTCATCATATTTTCCAACATATTTCCTCTTTTGAGCTAATTAACTCTTTACAACAAATGACACAAAGACAATTGGGAAAAGTATTGAAAATGAAAGTGATAATGAAGTTTAGTACAAAAAGCTTTTCAAGTCATAAATGAAATCCTTAGTACTAAATTAAAATCCTGGCAACAAAAGTAAAATTCTGCTTCCGTACCACTATATTTGGTGGTGTAATGGGTTTTAAATTTTCAGAAGACTTTTCATTATTAACATGTGCATATAATGAAACTTATTTCATTTCATCCAGTTGGGGGCGTGCCTGATAGTGGAATGGAAAATACTTTCTATCAGGGACTGAAGGCCTAGTCTACTAAGTTTATCACAGATAACTTTTCTTTCCTGATGTACTGTAATTTTTTTTAAAAGGAATCATATTGGCATACTGACTGGCATGATCATATGCCTTTTGTATTATTCTGCAGCATTCCGTCAGCATAGTATTTTGGACTAACTGGAAAAATACATCAGGAAAGAGTCTCCGAGTTATTTAAAATTTTATTAGAATGTTCTAGAGGAAAAAAGACCAGGAACAATAAAAGTATCATATCACTTGTAAGTGAATGACTTGTTTAGAAGCATTCACGATATTAGAAGTATTTGCAGTATTTTAAATCTCATTTTAGTTAACCCATGATGGTATGAAGGCTAAAGTTGCAGGATTTTATAAGGAGCACTTTTCATTTGTAAACATTTTCTGATAATAGTAAAACAACAGTAGTTTTCATAATGACTTACAGTGATATGTTTTAAGATAGAGATGTGCCTTTTTAGGAGGTCACAGCTTTAGGAATAAAACCTCTGAACAGGTACAAGATGTTTGTGATGTGATGTTCTTGTTACCATTTTTTTTCCCTGGACAGAATGTGAGGAAATCTTATAGGTACTCTTTTTAACTATTTTGTATTGAACAGACAGTTTCAGAAAAGAAAGTAGTGGTGTCTCATTCCATGGATGATTTGGAGTAGCAAAGCAGCAATCGTTCTTTGGTCTTTCAGCCATGACCTGACCTTCTGTCTGTAAGACCAAAGAACTACTTTGCTTGGCCACCATCTGCACTCAAGAGAGAAATTTACATTTAACTTTTAAAAGCAGGGCATGTTGAGCATTTATCTGAAATACTTACAATAATATAAAGTATATTAAATTTTTAAGTGTTGTGTATCTTACAATTCAGCATCACAAGAAGACTATCTGTAGGTTTGCAAGCAAGGTGTTCTTCGTGCTATAGTCATTTTATACATATTTTAGTGAATCTGACTGCTTGATACATTTTTAAAGTAGGTGGGAAACTGTGAGATTGGAATGTGTGAGAACAAGAGCTTTTTTGATGTATACAAAATAGGGCAAATGGTTGACCACCAAAATAATTTTCCTTGTGACCTGAGCCTTGACTCTGGCATAATTAGAAGGGAAAGGTCAGGAGAGTAACAATGGCAGCCTCTTCCACCCACTTTCTTCTTTTCTTCTTTACATTGTGTCAAGAACCGATGGGCGGATTATCCTTCCCATCAACTCCTTTGTATCTCTTCAGCTTAGAGAATTCCTGTCAGCCTCAGAGGATGCTTCTTGCACCAGAAAAAAAGGCATTTGGTATGGAGGAGAATGTGAAATACGCACTTTGATTTTTATTAGAAAACTTTTTAGGCAATGGTTACACACACACACACACACACACACACACACACACACACACTTCATCAGGGGAATTTAAAAACATATATGAAGGTAAAGGGAATATTATAATGAATCTTCACATTTCCATCACTTACACTCATCATTTTGCCAGTCCTCTTCCACAATCCTGTTCCATCGAGCTCACTTTTTTTCTCTCAACTTCTGTCCTCACCGTTACCTTCATCTTCTTTGTCATGTTTTTTTCTGCTCCACTTTCTCTTCTTCAGCTTCTTCCTCTTCTCTTCTGTCGTCTTCCTCTACTCTTTCTCTTCTTTTGAGAAGTATTTTAAATGAATCTCAGACATTATGTTATTTTACTCGTAAATACTCATGTGTGTCTATGAAGAATATTTTTACATACTGTGTCATTATACCTAACAATGTTAACAATAATTCTTTAATATCAAATTATACCTAGCCTATATTCACATTTATTTGTCTCAAAAATCTTTGCTTTACAGTTGGTTTATTCAAATTAGGAAAACAAGTATGTTTTTGTATGTTAGAATGATCTGGTATTACCCTTTTTAATAGGAAATAAATAGAACTCTTAGTAAAATTTCATCTTTCTTTGTTGTTGTCTGTTAAATTTTGTAGATAATGTTTTGATGGTGGTTTATTTTTATAAAATGCTTCATCATCATTCTAAAGAAGTGTAAATTACTCCTGCAGTGAACTGTTTGAGGGAGTGGCTACCAAGCAGCATTCCTGATAATCATATCCCAAAATGAGCTTCAGAGAATCTGAAACCCAAAATACATAATCAATTTCAGAGCCTTGTATTTAAGATTTAGGAGTGTTACAGGAAGCCCTAACATTACAAGGATTTGCTGACCTGAAATGAGTGATGTATAGGGAGAATTTTTTTGTCAGCTTCCCTTTTGGTAAATGAATCTCAGAAGATGATTCTTTACAGCCTCCAACCTTGGTTTAGGGCCCAGTGCAAAGTGAAAATACGGGACCATTTTGTTCAGAAAGCAGGAAAGAAGTGACATTAAAAAGAACCAAAATATAAAACGCTTTCCTTTCTTCTTCAGTCTCTCTCTCCTTGCCACTCCTCCCTCACCAACTCAGACTGGACATGCCATATTTTATTTGCTATTTGATGTTAGGCTTCTTCCAGCATAGGGATGATACTTATGGGGGAGTGCAGACCCCACAGGTGCCCCATGAGCTTCTGGGTTCTTCCTTCTTCTAGCGACAGGACCTACACCATGCCCCAGCATGGAGCAGGGAGGTCATTCTCCCCCACCCCAAGGAGGTACAGACAGGCGACCCCTGAGAGACTGCAGTCTCTATACTGGAACCTATTTGCTGTCTGGATCAGGGGTGGGGAAGAGGTTCTGCACGGAATCTACTGAGTGTGCTGTGGTGCCGCCAGCTTGGGGCAGGAATTATTACCTCCTTGTCCTGCTCTAAGATGCCAGGGATGGGCACACTTGATTCAGTCCTCTCTAAACACACATTCAGGATCCTGCCAGGGGCAAAAGACACACACCTCTCCCAGTGACATGCTCTGGTCCACCCTGGGTGGAGGGCAGCAACAGCAGCAGGGGGCAGGGTTGGCACTGAAGAAGCTGGAGGGGGAATATATTTCTGAGAACTGCCCAGGGCTGCAGTGAGGCAGTGGAAAGATGAGACCACATATAGGAGTTCAGTCTCCATTGTTCCATCAGAGTACACCTACAAAACACAATTCTAAGATAAAATTGCTAATCATTTCAAGACATTGATCACAGAGTCTGAAACTGCAAGTATAAAGGCCCTTCTAAACAGCACATGTGTGACTGCACTGATATGTGCCCAAGAAACTGCCATGACAACGGGAATGGGCAAATGGAGATTTTGCATGTTAATATATGTGTATATACCCCCCACTTACATATACAGACAAATATGCATATTTGGTATGCTCATGTACCCAGTATTCATAAGAAAGTGTTAGCCAACTACAGCTCATAGGTCAAATCTGGCCTGCTGTCTATGTTACAAATAAAGTTTTATTAGAACTCAGCCATACCTACTTGTCTACGTACATATTGCCTATTGCTACTTCCTGTTACAACAGCAGAGTTGAGGAGCTGTGATAGAGACCATGTAGCACACAAAGCCTAAAATATTTGCTGTCTGAACCTTTACAGAAAAAGTTGCTAATCCCTACCTTGAATATAGAAACACAACTGTATTTTTAAGTTTCCTCTGCTTTACTAGAATGCTGAGCTTTGAGTTTGAAGACCCGTGAATCTTAAATAGCAGTGGTTTTGGAGTATTTTGCAGTACAACAAATGTGTCACATCTTTGGTCTCTTAAAAATCTAATGACATTACCAAGTAAGCATATCACTGGTGATCATGGCATTCTCTTACTAGTAGCACGTGGCTTGCTAGTGGCTTGGATGGGAGCATAAGTACGGTATTATTTTATATTTACAATTTTGTTTTTAGGTTGGTTCCAATTTTATTATTCAGAGATAAGAAGGCTGACATAGAAAGCTTTGTTCTTTTACTGCTATTGTATACAATATAACTTTGGAGTTGTGGCTCCTATTGAGTAGAAAACATCGAGGTTTGAAATGACTTTCATGGAGCAATCAAAGCAAACATTTCGGGTGGAGTACCTCCAGAAGAGATAGATCTGAAAATTCGGCTGGAAAAATGAGGGCAAAAAGGATTTGAGGGTTGCTCATATCTACAGCAGTGATTTAGTGCTTGGACACTGGCATTAAGGATAGAATGTAGCAACACAGGAATTATCACCTAAATTCACTTGAATTAATTAGGCTATTGGAAGAAGTGCATCTATATTGTATGACTTTGTGTAAGGAAGGGAGAATAAGGCCTGCAAGCCCTAAAAGTTAGTCCTTTTATTTTATTATTATTATTTTTTAGAGATGGAGTCTCGCTGTGTCGCCCAGGCTGGAGTTCAGTGGTGCGATCTCAGCTCACTGCACCCTCCGCCTCCTGGGTTCAAGCGATTCTCCTGCCTCAGCCTCCTGAGTAGCTGGTACCACATGTGCATGCTGCCACGCCTAGCTAACTTTGTTTTTTTGCTTTGTTTTTGTTTTTGTTCTGTATTGTACTGTAGTAGAGACAGGGTTTCACTGTGTTGCCCAGGCTGGTCTTGAACTCCTGAGCTCAGGCAATCCACCCACCTCAGCCTCCTAAAGTGCTGGGATTACAGATGTGAGCCATTGCGCCCAGCCTAAGTTAGTCATTTTTAAAGTTAGAGAAATATAAAAGCAATGAAGAAAAGTTGGAGAATTGTACCTTTTACTTAGAGAAGACTGCAATATTGCTTTACGTCTTCAACGGTTTGACAGATTATTTCAAGGAAAAAGTTAAACACCTGATTTGAATCTTCAATATGGACAGAACAAGAACAAAGGGATTTAATTACAACAATTAGAAATCACAATAGCCTGAAACAAGAATTTTCTCACGGTAAGAAGATTACAATTGCTGCAGCAGGCCATGGAACCTTTTCCCTGGAAATTTTAGTTTTAAATAATAGCAGCAATATGATTTACCCAGCTCATGGACCTCTGAGGTCCAGTCTTCTATTTGATTCTGGAAGTATCCTAGAAATACATCGTTGTATCTTTTAAAAGTGGATAACAGCAGTGTTAGTCTTTTCTACTTGAAACCTAACACTTACAGATTAAAGTAAAATCCTGTTCCGTTCTATTCTCTGCTTTGTGTCTGTAAAGCTGTGTACTCTTTTTCAGAAGGTTTTTGGGGAATATGCTAAGATAATGGATGACTTCTCGAGAGCCAGACTTAAGAAACTTATCCAACTACCACCTGCAGTCTCACTTCTCCCTCTAAAAAATGACTGGGAGAGGGGCCATTTGGGCATGGCTTTGGTACATGTAATCACTCGGTCCTGGTGATGACAGAGATGCTCTCCAGTATTCTTCACACCCTCTTTCAGTCTGCAGGCTTAGCACATTCTCGTCCCACTCCTTACTAAGACAACAGCAGTTCCAGAGGGCTTGGTTTACCCAGACCCTTATGCTAGACACTGTGGGGTAATAACTAGGAGACCGAGGTCCTGCCCTTAGGGAGTTTATGTTCTAGTTGAGGAGTCACAGTACACATTTGAACATGCCTTAAGAATACTTGCAAAGCAGCATATCGACAAGTGCAAATTAATGTAGTGTGAACTTCATGCTGGCTACAGCCCATGAGAGGGAGAATCTGGTTCTATGCGTGTGATGCAATAAAGCTTTTTTATAGCATCTTTTCTAAGTATGCCCTAAAGCATTGTTCAGCATACTTAGATAAATTTGTGTTCTTATCACAGCCTAACCAAGAGTTCTGAGAAAATTCTTCAGCCTCACATATGTCTAATAAATCAGCCTCTTTTGTTCTTGACTTGGATGATGCTTGAATGGGACAAGTAGGATTCGTTGGATTATGCAAATAATTTAAAATATATCCATTTAATAAAATTAAATTACTGATTGAACTTACTATTTTCCTAAAACACTGTGCCAAATTACTTCCTTCACTTAAAATCATCATCATGTTGGTAAAATCACAAAATTAGCAGTAAAAAATACTTAATTCAATTTTTCTGCATAATGGAGCAGTTCCAAATCAATCCAGTGAAGAATACCAAGTTGGAGATCATTAGGGCATTTAGCATCTAGGGAGTTGTTTTCTGAGGCAGTGTATGTATACCTCATTCATAGAAACACTGTTTTCAATTAACGTGCTCAAAAAAGCATCTATTAATTTCTACTTGTCATTTGATTTTCCAACAAAGATGATAATGCTATTCAACATAATAATTTATTTTAAAAAATCAAAATGTATAAGCAGAAACAATACATCTGAAAATAGCAATTTAGGCCTATTTAGAAGATAAGATTATAAATTGGAAACAAAACACGCTGTCTTAGAAATAATATGCCTTATAGGAGGAGACATTCAGAAAAAAATGTTTGCCTTTGGATAGGAATATAAAACTGTAAACTGGACTCCAGGAATATTTCTGTGTGTCCCGAGGAAATATAATGTTTGCTATATGTTCAGTTTTGGTGGATAACATGTATTTTGGTTCTTTGAACATTTTTTGCTTGCTTGTTTTGACTATGAAAGTTGACTCACCAGCCAACTGCCAACTTTGCAGAGTGTCTTCTCAGGTACCAACTCTGCAGTTCTGTTAGCTACCAGGTAGTGGCAGTTCTTTGAATGTGTCCATACAGGCCAGCAAGCCGAGAGACACTAGACATAAGATAACTACGTATGCTTTCTTTTCTTTTATAGTCCAGAAATATTAGTACCAATAGCCAATATGAATATTATTAATTACTGCATATGTATGCATTTAAAAACATTTCGTGTATAAACATAAGCCCATTAACAGAAGCCAGTCATGCCATCACCCAACAGTGCAAATTATTTTTATTCTTCTGTTTTACCTTCCACTTTTTGTCCATATGCATCTATAATATTTGCAAATATAGATAGATCCTAGTTTTGGTTTTTGCTTTTTTCATTTAACATTATCTTTTTTTATTTTTTATTTTTTGAGACAGTGTTTCACTCTTCTTGCCCAGGCTGGAGTGCAATGGCGCGATCTCGGCTCACTGCAACCTCTGCCTCCTGGGTTCAAGCAGTTCTCCTGTTTCCGCCTCCCAAGTAGCTGGGATTACAGGCATGTACCACCACACCCAGCTAATTTTGTATTTTTAATAGAGATGGGGTTTCACCATGTTGGCCAGGCTGGTCTAGAACTTCTGACCTCAGGTGATCCACCTGCCTCGGCCTCCCCATTTAACATTATCTTAGGGATTTTTTTCTGTGTTGCTCCTTATTCTTCATAGTGATCATGTTACTGTGGCCATTTACATATACTTTTAAGGGAAAATGATAGTAAGTTAGATTTTGAGAACAGCCACTATGACAAATTAAGGTCCCTTTTCGCCTAAACTTCATATGTTGGTTTAATTCAATAACCATATATTATGTGCATGCTATGGGGCTATAATGAATTTCTGTCAGAAAGGAGTATGTAAACCAGGTATGCCAATAAATGTATGTCAAAGAGAACATAGTAACTATCAGCAAAATGCAAAAGTATGGGGATTTGGGAGGGGAGAGGATAACTTTCTTGTAGGATAGTTAGAATGTTGCCCAGGGCTGGGCATGGTGGCTCGTGCCTGTAATTCCAGCACTTTGGGAGGCTGAGGTGGGTGGATCACTTGAGATCAGGAGTTCAAGACCAGCCTGGCTAATGTGGTGAAACCCTGTATCTACTAAAAATACAAAAATTAGCCAGGTGTGATGGCATGCACTTGTAATCTCAACTACTCGGGAGGCTGAAGCAGGAGATCACTTGAACCCAGGAAGTGGAGGTTGTAGTGAGCCGGGATGGTGCCACTGCACTCTAGCCTGGGCAAACAGAGTGAGACTCCCTCTCAAAACAAAACAAAACAAAAAGAATGTTGCCCAGCACAGCAGCACAGATAGAAGAAGAAGAACTTTATTTGGTTGGAAGGTTCAACATGGCAGCTTGAGCAAAGGAGTGGGGGGTGAGAAAGGAGGGCACATTCAAGAATATATGGGTCTTTTGATTTCATGGCATTTTTGTATAACTGAACTCCATATTTCAAGTGCCACTTCTCTGTTATAATAGATTGCCCATAGCAAATGGGTTTCAATAACACTCAGAATCCCAATATAAATGTATACTTAACAATATACCGCATGCCCTGCAGTCAGGCATAGAAGTCATGTTATAGTTTGGGAATGTATGCATATGTTTCTTATTTTCTTTGTACTAGTTTTTATGTGCTAGAAAAATTTTTAGATCTTTCATATTTCAGATAACATAAATAAAATGTCATTTTATCAACAGTGTTAGAGTCATATAGGATTGGTTTCCTAGGAAGAAAGAATTGACAGTTATCTTGATGATTTGTGGAAGATTAGCACATGACTTTTGATGAAAGGTGAAACACAGAACAGACAGGTAAACATACATACTTTACCTAAGGACTGTGAGTACAAAGACTTAACTTTCTGATTTGGCTTTTCCAGCTAACTTCCTTAGCAAACCTCTCGGAGCCTAGGTTTATTTCCCAGTGAATTGAGAAGCTTGGACAAGTGGTAGCAAAGGTTTTCTCTAGCTCTAAATTCTTATATTTCAAGAAACGTAGGAAATATTTCTTTGCCTCTCTTAATTGTGAATTAAACATTAATAAAATCAATAGAAATTGCCTGGAGCCTCAGTTTTATTCTGTATTTTTCAGTTATTCACTCTCATTTTATATAAATGACACTTTGGTTAAGATTATAAAAATGAATTTTGACTGTCGTCTGCAAGTTTAGATATTTTCATTATGATTGGTAATAGAACAATAAAATGTCTAGCCTTGTAAAGAGTTAAATTTACTTACAAGACAGTCATCATCTAATTTGCAACAAGGATTAAAGCCCCACTCTGAATTAAAATTTCAGTTCTACTGGAAAGATCTGTGGCACTGGCAAACTTTCAAAGGTAGTATTCTGAGGGGGAGTAGCCAGCTTTTCCAAGACTTGTGAAAGTAAACTCTTTGGCCAGAGTTTCTTAGGTATGTGAACTTAGGATGATCAGGATACATAGATAGATACCCGTTTCAGAAGCACAGCGTTAATAGCTAATGCTTTCACCTTTTGTTTTCACTTGGTGCCCTCGTAAATGCAAACATGGAGTGAAAAGCTGTGGCAGTTCTGGGTACAGATGACCTAGAATATGATCATCTTAAGATTTCATTTTGGGGGTTCTTTTAAAAATAAATCATCCAAATAAAAGCAAAAACTATGTTTTTAATTCTCTTGAGAGGTTTTACAGATCCCCGGCGTGTTCCTGACCCTCACTAAAGTTCAGTGTGAGACAGACTACCATACACAGAGATTCCTGATATAACTCCAGGCTGCTCATGAGTGTTAATGAGTTGCAAGGTGTTTAGATTTTTCATATTACTCTTCTTAACAGATGGTCAAGTTAATTTAACTCTTTTTGGTGTTAACATCTGTACTTAAGTGGATTCGTTACACTTACATTTAGGAAAAAGGCAAGAAAGCTGCAGGGTCTTTATTTCTGGCCTGCCTTCTGCCATCCCTGAAAATTTCTGGAGTTCCCTATAGGAATGGAAAATTCTTCTTTGTATAAAATCTCTCTACTTACAACTGAAGTCTTGATACCTTCTCTCTCTCTCTCTCTCTGTCTCCCACCCTCTCTCCATGGTAATAAATTATACAAGTAGTAGTATTAGCCTTTCTTCATGAGTCAAGCTGTCATTGAAAGTTCCTATTAAAGTACAAGGGATGCTCATATCTTTATAGAAAGTGTGGCCGCGAAGGAAACAAGGGAGGTAAAAATAAACTTTGAAGGAGATCTTAACAAGATGGAAGGGAAAGAAGTGTTTTACTCAAAAGATCATTGCAAGTGCTGTCTTTTCTGTTGGACTCTGCTTTAATTAATTAATTTATTGTTTATATTATTATTTTTAGAGTCAGGGTTTCACTTTGTTGCCCAGGCTGGAGTGCAGTGGCACGATCTCGGCTCACTGCAGCCTGGACCTCCTGGGTTCAAGTGATCCTCCCGCCTCCACCTCCCAAGTAGCTGGGACCACAGGTGCATGCCACCACACTGGCTAATTCTTTTTGTATCTTTTTGTAGAGACAGGGTCTTGCTATGTTGCCCAGGCTGGTTTTGAACTCCTGAGCTCAAGCCATCCTTCCACCTCTGCCTTCCAAAGTGCTGGGATTACAGGCCTGGGCCACTGTGCCTGGTGTGGACTCTTCTTTAGCTTGCTTAGAAGGTTCTGCAAAGAAATCTGAATTCACTCATACAGAGAGGTGATTGTCGTATCTTAGTTTGCATTACAAACTTTAGGGTGTCATTTTCAACTAAATTTATCATAGGACTTGAGGAGGATCAGTGTTTCTTCCGTAATTTACTGAAGGTCCACTATGTGTATAGCGATTTAAGCCATGCAAGATTTTATATAACAGGAACCAGACATGTTTCATCTTAAAGGTGAAGTCAACACAGACTAATGAATGGATCAGATATCTGTATGTACTTTTAAATCTATATGTAGACATATATCTCTTTATATATCTTACTAATCTATAACCGTAGTGTGACTTGCTGATTTTTCTTAAGCAGAATCTGAAGTTTTGAAGTATCTCAATGCTGAATTTGATTAACATAGACTTACTTCAATGGCTAGGAGAGCAAGAAAGATACTAGAATTATCCTTAGTTATAAAAACAAGAGAGAGAAAAGAAAAGTAGATGGGGGGAAAAGTGGAAAGAGAAAATGGGAAAGATTTTAGAGGAAGACATTCTAGAGGCATTTATGCTAAGAAGAATTGGGCTTTTTTTCCTGTTTACACTGTTCACCTTAAACTATAACTCAGAAGAAGCAAACATGACCACATATGTATCAGTATAATGCATCAGGATTTTCAGAAGGGAGCCACAATAATAAATTTTTAAAAAACTATTACTGGTATGAAAATCCCTTTTCCTCTACAGCCACTGCTGATTGTCGAGAATAACTTCGCGCTAGACATGGTGGCTTATTCTCATAATCTTAGCACTTCAGGAGGCCCAAAGTAGAAGGATTGTTGATCCCTGGAGTTGGAGACCAGCCTAGCCAACATGGTGTGACTCTATCTTACAAAAAAGTAAAAAAAAAAATAGCCAGGTGTGGTGTCATGTGCCTGTAGTTCCAGCTATACGGGAGGCTGAGGTGGGAGGAACACTTGAGCCCAGAAGGTCAAGGCTGCAATGAATCGTGTCCATGCCACTGCATTCCAGCCTAGGTGATAGAGCAAGACCCTGTCTAAAAAGTAATAATAATATATAATAATAACTTTATGTACCTTGGCATTTTTCAGAAGATGCTTTTTATCCACATAGCAATGGAATTTATGAAAGTAACTTTAATCTTAAGTCTTTCCTATTTCAATGGCCACATATAAAGGATGGAAGGAAGGGCCTCAGATAATGAAGAGCAATGGCTTGGTGGGCACCAAGAGTCACAAAGACTTTAGCAACTTAGTCCACCCCCTCCATTCTGTAGATGACTAGACTGTGAGCCAGCTTATTTCCATGCATCCATTTATTTCACTGATAGTGATAACCTATTGTGTGTTGCTAACGAATAGGCACAGGGATTGCAGTGAAAATTAAAATATATTTACTGCCCTTAACAACTCTTATAGTCTGGTAAGGAAGTTAAATGTGATGAGGGTTCAGTGGAGGGTGTGGTTTACTGTGGTGGGAGAGGGTTCAAAACATTTTAAATATTTACAAACAATTGATTTTCAGCAAGAATAATAAAACTCAGTAGGGAACAGACTTTTCAGCAAATGGTGCTTGCTAAACATGATACCCACATGTAAAAGAAAGAATTGGGGGGGCCAGGTGCAGCGGCTCATGCCTGTAATCTCAGCACTTTGGGAGGCCGTGGTGGGCGGATCACCTGAGGTCAGGAGTTTGAGACCAGCCTGACCAATATGGAGAAACCCCATCTCTACTAAAAATACAAAATTAGCCATGCGTGGTGGCACATGCCTGTTAATTCCAGCTACTTGGGAGGCTGAGGCAGGAGAATCACTTGAACCCAGGAGGTGGAGGTTGTGGTGAGCCAAGATCACGCCATTGCACTCTAGCCTGGGCAACAAGAATGAAACAATGTCTCAAAAAAAAAAAAAAAAGAACTTGGGTTCCTACTTCATAGTGTAGACAAAAATTAACTCAAAATGGATGAAAGACTAAATGTAAGAGCTAAACCTCTAAAACTCTTAGAAGAAAACATAGGCACACATCTTAGGGACTTTGGTTTAGGTAATAGTTTCTTAGGTATGACACCAAAAGTGCAAAGAAGAATAGAAAAAAATAAATTAATTAAATGTCACCAAAATTAAAAGCTTTTGACTTTTAAAGAACATTATCAAGAAAAAAGACAACCTATAGAATGGGAGAACATTTTTTGTAACTCATGTATCTGATAAGGGACTTGTATCTAGGATATGTAAGGTACACTTACAAGTTAATAATAAAAAGACACGCCAATTTTTAAATGGGCGAAGACCTAAATAGACATTTTTTCAAGAAGATATGCTAATAATGACTATACTGTTAACAAATGGTTAATAAACATGTGAAAAGATGCTCAACATCATCAGTCAGGGATATGCAAACCGAAACCAAGATGAGAAACCATTTCACATCTACTTAGGATAAGTATAATCAAAAAGACAGATAATAACAAGTGTTGGTGAGGATGTAGAGAAATTGAAACTTGCCCATACACTGCTAGTAGAATTTAAAGTCATACAGTCTGAAAAACATTCTGGCGGTTCTCAAAATGTTCAACATAGAGATATCGTATGACCCAGCAATTCCAGGCCTAGCTCTATGCTCAAGAGAATTGAAAACATGCTACACAAAAACTTCTACATGAATGTTCATAGCAGCATTATTCATGGTCGCCAAAAACTGGCAACAACCCAAATGTCTACCAACTGATGAATGGGTAAATATAATGTGGGGGTGTGTGTATATACATACATACATATTGCATGGCAGTAAAAAAGAATGAAGTAACAACACATTCTACAGCATGATAGACTTACAATTGAAAACATTATGTTAGGAGTAAGGAGCCAGTCACAAATGACAACATGTTGTATGACTCAATTTATATGAAGTGTTTAGAATGGGCAAATCTATGGAGACAGAAAGGTTAACAATTGCCCAGGTCTGAAGTTAGGGACAAATGGGAGGGACTACTGATGGGTATGGAGTTTCTTTTGAGGTGATAAAATGTTCTAAAATCGATTGTGGTAATGGTTTCACAATTTCGTGAATGTACTAAAAACCATTCAATTGTATACTTTAGTGGATGAATTCTGTGGTGTGTGAATTATGTTAATAAAGCTGTTATTTTAGAAAACAAAAATTATATCATCAAAGTCATATTTTAGCCCAGTCTGGAGGGAGCAAGAGAGTGGGAAGTGAAGGCCATTCAGGCAAACGGGACAGGGTCACAGAGGCTCTATTCTGTGTATACCTGGAGGGCAAAAGGGGGTGCAATAGAGGAGGAGGGAAAGACAGAGCCCCACAAAACTGAAATTACTTGCCAGAAGTGGCTGTAGAGTCCCTAAAGTCTGGGCCATAGCTTACCCTTCATCGTGCCTCTGGTACTCAGCACAGAGGAGACCTGCCACAGATACTTAGTGATAGTACCTAAATGAGATGACGGAGCTTCTCACTCCTAGATCAGTCTCTGTTGTGCTATGTCTGATGGAAAGTTTTAGAATCAAGATGAGAATAACTCCTTTTATAATGATATTCATATTTTAGCAATTATATGTGTTGAAAATGTTTGATCAGTCTTTTATATTTAGCTGTTCTAGTAAATATGTAATGGTATCTCATTGTGGTTTTAATTTTCATTTTCCTTGTGATGAATGGTATTGAGCATTTTTTTTCAGAGGCTTTTTTGCTACCCATGTATCATCTTCACATATATCCACTGCTACTGTCTAGTTTAAGGTACTGTCGTCTTCGGCTGTGTTATTGCAATAGTCTCTTAATCGGGGCTCCATGCTTCTCCCATTTAACTCCTTCACAGCCTAAGGGCCAGAGAAATTCTATTAAACCTATGTCAGATCTTGTCACCCTTTCGAAGCCATCTAGTGGTTCCTGCCTCAGTAACAGTCAAAGGCAACGTCAAGGTGCCTTTGCTGTTACTGAGTAAAGTTTAGCACCTTGACTTTACAAGGTGCTAAACAGCCTGCCCCCACAGCCACTTCAGAGCCTTTGGATTTGCTCTTCTCTTCACCTGGGTTCTCCGGGATATCCTGTGGATCACAAGAATAACACCTTCAAGTCATCGCTGAAATCATCTCTGTGAGCCTTTTCCTGACTACCTTGTTTTACGCTGTAAACCAGTTTCCAAGTACTCCTACCCCCTTTCTGCTTTATTTTACTCCATATCTTACTCATCAGTTTATTGTCATCTTTCTTTATCACAACATTAGCTTCATGAAGTTATGTCCTCTTTAGTTCATACTCAACATATTCGCAAAAGCAAAATGTGAATTGAATTGCATTGCTTTTCCATTTAGCAGTTTGGAATGGCTTCCCATTTGCGTTTAGAAACACAAATCCAAACTCCTTTCTACAGTTCGCAAGGTCCTGCATAATCTCCCCCACTGCCTGTCTTTCCACCCTCTTCCCATCCACTCTTCCTCTGTCCATTCACTGGAGCCTCCGTGGTTTTCTTTTAGCTTCTCAGACATGCCACTGCCTTTGGACAAACATCTTTTGTATGTATTCTTTCCCACTCTTTGCCTAACTAACTCTTTTTCTTTTGGTTTCCAATTCAATGTATCTACTTCATTGGTTATTAATGTATATTCTGTTATTTTCTTATAGTACCTTGTTCCCTTCCTTCATGGAGCTTATTACAAGTTTTTAATTATTTTATTGTCCATTTACTTTTAAACAATCAGTTTCTTCCATTAGAATGTAAGTTGTTTGAGGACAGAGACTTCTACTTGTCTTATTCTCTTTGTTATTCTGGTGCTCCAGTGCCCCAACTGCAATTAGGGTCACAGTAATAGGATGGATAGATGGGTGAATAGATGGCCAAGAGACTGCCTCAAGCAAATTTCTCATTTTACTATCCACTACCTGATGAATCTGAACAAGTCACTAAAAATGTGCAAACTTCAGTTTTCCTCTTTATAAAATGAGGATAGATACAATTCCTACTTTACAGGATTTTGCAAAATTTGAGGTCATCTGTGTGAACCTCATAGTACAATGCATGGCATATAATAATTGCTCAATACACACTAATACTTACTAGTTTTACTAATATTGTGATTCTTACCTTTCCACCCTCATCTCTCTCCCATCTGTGTCTCATTTTATCAAGTTCCTTTCCAGAATCATGATGATCACTGATTATGACACTGCTGGTATCAGCTGACCAGGGCATAGCAGCGGAGCCATTGCCTAAGCTTACATTAATCTGACTTAAGAGCCCACTATCATTTGCCTTATTGTTTATCAAACATGTCTCATCGTAAATTCTCATGGAGCTTAAACTTCCGTGAAAACCCCCTCATGGCACATATCTGCTGACCTACAGCTGGGCAGTGAATACAGACATTTGCATTTACCTGTCTGAAACTTGGTCATTTTTGTTTGGGCCTGTTGCGTCAGGCTTGTCTGAGCTCTCTTGGATCCTCTTTTTTTTTTTTTAATTTTTTATTTTTTTTAATTTATTTTACTTTTGGTGCATACTATATCTGGCCTTTCTCCGCATGTTATCCCTCCCAACCCTCTTTCCCTCCCCACCCCCGGTTGTCTCTCCCCTGCCCCCTAACTGTCCCCTGTGTGTGATGCTCCTCTCCCTAAGTCCACGTGTTCTCGTTGTTCAGCACCCACCTATGAGTGAGAACACACGGTGCTTGGCTTTCTGTGCTTGGGTCAGTTTGCTGAGAATGATGGTTTCCAGATTCATCCAAGTCCCTACAAAGGACACGAACTCATCGTTTTTTTTATGGCTGTGTAGTATTCCATGGTGTATATATACCACATTTTCTTTGTCCAGTCTATCATTGTTGGGCATTTGGGTTGTTCCAGGTCTTTGCTATCGTACATAGGGCTGCAATGAACATACGTGTGCATGTGTCTTTATAGTAGAATGATTTATAGTTCTTTGGGTATATAACATCTTTATTTCTACCTTCATTTCATTGTTATCCAGTCAACATTCAGAAGCAAGTTGTTCAGTTTCCAAGTGGTTGTGCAGGTTTGAGTGTGTTTCTTGATCCTGAGTTCTAGTCTGATTGCGTTGTGGTCTGATAGACTGTTTGTTATGATTTCTGTTCTTTTGCATTTGCTGAGGAGTGATTTGTTTCCAATGATGTGGTCAATTTTAGAGTAAGTGCAATGTAGTGCTGAGAAAAATGTATATTCTGTGGATTTGGGGTGGAGCGTTCTGTATATGTCTATTAGATCCACTTGGTCCAGCTCCGCATTCAAGTCCTGGATTTCCTTGTTAATTTTCTGTCTCGTTGATCTGTCTAATATTGACAGTGGAGTATTGAAGTCTCCCACTATTATTGTCTGGGAGTCTAAATCTCGTTGTAGGTCGTTAAGAACTTGCTTTATGTATCTGGGTGCTCCTGTGTTGGGGGCGTATATATTTAGGATAGTTAGCTCTTCCTGTTGGATTGTTCCTTTTACCATTATGTACTGTCCTTCTTTGTCTCTTTTGATCTTTGTTGGTTTGAAGTCCATTTTATCAGAGACTAGGATTGCAACCCCTGCTTTTTTTTGATCTCCATTTGCTTGGTAAATCTTTCCATCCCTTTATTTTGAGTCTATATGTGTCTTTGTATGTGAGATGGGTTTCTTGAATACAGCACACTGATGGGTTCTGACTTTTTATCCAGTTTGCCAGTCTGTGTCTTTTGATTGGGGCATTTAGGTCATTTACATTCAATGTTAATATTGTTATGTGTGAATTTGATCCTGCCATTTTGTTACTGGCTGGTTTTCTTTCTGATTAGTTGACCCATTTTCTTCATTGCATTTTTGGTCTTTGCCAACTGGTTTGCTTTTGCAGTGACTGGTACTTGTTCCTTTCCATGCTTAGTGTTTCTTTCAGGAGCTCTTGTAGGGCAGGTCTGGTGGTGACAAAATCTCTCAATAATTGCTTGTCCGTAAAGGATTTTATTTCTCCTTCACTTATGAAGCTTAGTTTGGCTGGATATGAGATTCTGGGTTGAAAGTTCTTTTCTTTAAGGATGTTGAATATTGGCCCCCACTCTATTCTGGCTTGTAGAGTTTCTGCCGAGAGATCTGCTGTGAGTCTGATTGGCTTCCCTCTGTGGGTGACCTGACCTTCTCTCTGGCTGCCCTTAGCATTTTTTCCTTCATTTCGACCCTGGTGAATCTGACGATTATGTGCCTTGGGGTTGCTATTCTTGAGGAATATCTTTGTGGAGTTCTGTGTATTTCTTGAATTTGAAATTTGGACTGCCTTGCTAGGCTTGGGAAGTTCTCCTGGATAATATCCTGGAGTATGTTTTCCAGCTTGGATTCATTCTCCCCATCATATTCAGGTACACCGATCAAGCGTAGATTAGGTTTTTTCACATAATCCCGTATTTCTTTGAGGCTTTGTTCATTTCTTTTCACTCTTTTTTCTCTCGTATTGCCTTCTCTTTTTATTTCATTGAGTTGATCTTCAATCTCTGATATCCTTTCTTCTGCTTGATCGATTCGGCTATTAAAACTTGTGTTTGCTTCACGTAGTTCTCCTGCTGTGTTCTTCAACTCCATCAAGTTGTTTATGTTCTTCCCTAAGCTGATTATTCTAGTTAGCATTTCGTCTAACCTTTTTTCAAGGTTTTTAGTTTCTTTGCATTGAGTTAGAACATGTTCCTTTAGCTTTGAGAAGTTTGTTATTATCCACCTTCTGAATCCTGTTTCCTTCAATTCTTCACACTCCTTCTAGGTCAAGTTGTGATCCTGTGTTGTTGAGGAGTTGTGGTCCCTTGAAGGAGAAGAGATGTTCTGGTCTTTGATGGTTTCACCTTTTTTGTGCTGGGTTTTTCACATCTTTGTGGATTTACCTGGCTGTGGTGTCAGAGAGCTGCTTGATGAGGCCGCTTTTCTGCCTGTGGGGGCGCTACTGGGTTTCTAGGGACGCCTTCAGGTTACTAGGGAAGCTTCCTGTGTCTTTTGTTTATGCTGGGAGATTAGGCCCGCCTCTTCCGCTGACCTGTAGGCACTGCTGGGTTGTCAAGAACGCCGTCCTGTTGCTACGTAGGCTTCCTGTGTTTTTTGTTAAAACATGTAGCCCAGTCCCACCCCTCTAGTGGTGGGTTGTGCCCCTTCTCCACTGGGCTGGGTCATTCAGGGTTCCTCTCAGACTGTGGCACTGGCTACGCAACCCACTAGAGTCAGAGCTTCAGCTCTCTGGGGTTTGTGGGGGAGGTTAGGGACCCGCCCAGCCACACCGGGGCAGGGGAAGGGGCGATAACTAGTCTGCAGACTCTTATTCAACTCCGCACTTGTAATTCCTGGCACTTGACTGGCAAAGATCCCCTGTTCTGTGTATTGCTGAGGCTTTGGGGGAAGCGCTGTATCTGGACTGGAGCACCAGAGGTGGAGCCTGCGACTCTCCTCCGACTCGCCGGTCAGATGCACTTTCTGAGTGAAGCAGCACCCGTCCCGCCTTGGTCTGCCCTGAGTAGGCTTTGCTCACCCTCGGACCAGACCCGTTGAAATGCACCTGGAACCTTGGTTGGAGCTAGGAGATCTCTGGGTTTCTACGTCTCTTTCACTGGGTGTTGTGCCCTGGAGTTGTTGTCTAATCTGCCATCTTGGATCTAAATTCTGGATCCTCTTTTCAATGTGTTGCCATAATAAATCATTCCTCTCAGGTTTATGTCACAGACACATTCAATCAGCACGTCGGTGGCATCCTCATTAAAGTCAGTGGTCAAAATAGCATCGCACCGAGAGCATCACAGAGTCTATGACCTGTAGCTTCTTTATAACTTGATATTTGCTGTTCTGTCCTCTATATGATTTGTTTTAATTGATGTTTAAGAACCAGATTGTGCTTGTTTTTCTGTTTACGAACCAGACCATTGCTGCCTTCAAAATAATTCTAGTCAAATTTTAAAAATATTTTTATACCTGCTATGTATAAGTAGTATGCTTATATACCCATGAACCATGTGACAGAAGCTTGTGTTGAAGGCAGGTAGTGAAGATATTGGACATGGACGGCTAGGAAATCAAAGTGCCTTTGTAAATATGGAGCAGATTTGTAGTTTGGCAGGATATAAACCCGTGTTGGGGAAACTCCCCAATGGGAGGGCAAAATTGAAATGGGTCTGCCTGAAATTCCATTTTGTTCATCTAGATAACCTGGATAAGTGGGCTAAATTGGCAATTTGAGGAATTAGAGTCTTTAAAATCATTTTTTGAGATTTCTCCTATTCATTCTATTGGCTTACTCTCCATTTTAAAGTGTTTTGTCCTGATCATTACCCTATATCTCTCTGTTCTATGCCTATTTTATTTTTCTTTATGAAAATGGTTGAAAGCAAGAATTATGCTGGTTTTCTAATTACCACAGCACATAAATTCAGTAATGTATATGAAAGTTTTCTAAACTATGAAAAGCTATGTACATACACAGGAATAGAATAGATGGTGAATAAATGGAAGAGATGAGTTTACTCCTTTGTATGTGGAAGTTGTTAATTTAAAAGAACACACTCAATATTAACTAAAAAATCTACTTCAAATTTTGGTGCTGCTTGCTAAAATTAGTTAGAAAATATAGGTTATTTTTGAGTTAAAACTAAGTTCAATAAATTCTTAAGTTCCTCAAATAGAATTTTACAGAAATATTTACATAACCCACAGCTAAAGTGAGTTTTCTAAAAACTCCCCATAAGGTGAGATCACGTACACCATGTCTCAGTACAGAAGGATTTTTTTTTCAATCAGTTATGTCTCTATAAATAAACCTAGTTTTGTTGTTAAAAATTGCTGTTTCCTCTTCACATAAGAACATATCATTAATTTCGGTGAAAACCTTCCAACAAAATAAGGTTAAATTGTCCAGTTTTCCAGTGGAAGAGGAATTATTTTGTGTCACCAACAAGCAGAGTAACAGCTTAAAGGTAAGTTGTATGCAGATATGCTGTTTAGGTGGTCAGAATATTTTGAATCCAAGCATAAATGTTAGGTAAGAGCCTATAGGTGTGAATGCTTTAGGTATGTTTTTAGTAATACTTTACCTCTCCTACTCTCTTTAGGATTTGGAGAGCCAGAACGTTGATATTGATGTTCTCTGTAATTAGGTACACAAGGAGTAACAGAAACTGGGTAGGTAGGTAGATAGAAAGAGAGGTGACCTCAGCTACAGCCATTGTGTTTGTATAGCCAAGAAGAGGAGCTGTATTCCATGGTCTGAACTATTAAGTGATTCAGACTACAGAAATAAGACTCTTTTTCAATTGTTTGAAGTTCATTTAGTGAAAAATTAAAATACAATTTCCTATCATTTGGTTTAACTGGAAGGCTGGGAGATCTTTAATGGGTACCACAAATGTTGGAGATTTTCTTGGTTTGAGAGAAAATAAACATTTTCTTTTGTCCTAGCACCTGTGCCAAACAGTAATATTGACAAAAATCAAACCTAAGAAAATGCATTTTTTTCCCTCTAAATTAAGAAATAATATGTATGGCTTTAAGATGCTGCTTAAAAAAAGAGTAAGTCTTAAATTTTTTCTAGTTGTCAGAGATTGACAGAACTAATAAGAGAATAAAAGAGCAAAACAAAAAAGTTCTTGATGATTAACAGTTGTCTGAGGAGAAACATGATATGTTTTCTTTATTGCATTTAAAAGTTAATTATTGCCAGTGCAAGCTTATTTATGCTTGTAACCAAGTTAGCGTTGTGGTTTGGCATTATTCCACATTTGAAGGGAAATGGGGTATTAGCGAAGAGTCTGGAGGTTGAGTTCTAGTACAGCTGAGTGGGCTTAGTGAGTGGTTTAATTTCACTGGACTCCCACGTTCTCACCTATGAAGTGAGGGGATAGATTAAAATGCAGACTGAGTGTCATGTGTCCCTAACTGCATGTTCTTTTCCTAAAGGCCTATTTTGTTTTTTATGAAACAAACAAAATATTTTATGTTCACAGGGGAGTTTACTCCCAAATGTTTTGCAACCATTTAGCTAGGAGTACACTTTAGCAAAAAATGTAACCAGCATAGTATTTAAGAAACAGGAGTTGTGTTTGCTAAATAAAAACTGTACATTGAAGTCTTGAAAGTTAAGTACAAAATAACCCCAGAGTTTCCTTGTGTATTCCCTTTAGCAATCAGAATATTTGATTATTCTCCAGGCAGTTTCTACAAGAGTAACATTTAGTGTAAGAGTCTTAATTTGTGGTAGTAGAAAAGTAATAAAAATGTGTGCACCATCTAAGAGACAAAATAGTTTTGCCAAAAATTACTTTTGTGCTGGTTAAAAATAAATGGGCCAATTTCTTTTACACAATAATTTTTAGTAGCTGATACCATATCTGAAAAACTATGTTTACTATGGTAATACTAGCAGAGTAATTATCTGGCTTTCATTAGAAATTGTGACTTTGTAGTTGTCAATACTTTTCTGTCTACACTAAAAATTTTTTAACTTTGAAAAGTATGGCTGCATATATGTTGGTTTTCCTGTAATTTTAGTATCTGAGAAATATTACATCTGAAGCATTTGTAAAAGTATAGAAAATTATTGAAATTTCCTATTGAAATGACCTTTAGGCTGCTATTCATGTAAGGTAATAGTGTCAATTTTGACCAAACTTTTTCAAAAACTATTTAATTTAGGATTATGAATGGTATCCTTGTTGTTTTTTAAGTATTTTTAACCTCACAATAAGAACTTGTGAGCATTGTAAATAAATTGAATAATGAAAATGATATTTTCTAAACTTGAAGTCAGTAATAAACTTAGTGCATTTAAATCGACATACGAAGTTTTTCTAGGAAAAATCAGTTTATAACTTTAGGAATAGCAATATTTTCAGTTCATTTAAATTTATTTTATTTTTATGGTTAGTGAAAGCATCTTTATCTTACTTGAAAGTGCCTGCCATTCTCTTATTTATTGAAATTGCTTTAGTGTGGTTTTTCTATTTAATCTTTCCTTTTACTTGTGTGTAGCCATATTTCTACACATAGGGAATGCTGCAGGAGCTACATCACTCTAAGTAGTAGTGGGCAATGTGACCAAGGCTTTTAAATCTTATATTTCAATATAATTTCAATTCAATTATACCATTGAGTAATAGCTTTAGTATTTAGACATAAATGAATGTAATTAGCCTAAAATATAACAATATAATGTGAAAATGATGATTAGACTTCAGTTAATATGAATCCAAAAGCCCTAATATTAATGCTTATAAGATAATTTGCTGCTATAAATTTTTCTGAAAACTAAATAAGAGTATTATAATAATGTCTGTTATTTGCTGTAGCCCAGATGATTGTAAATTTGAAGAGGAAATGATGTAACTTAGATGTGTCACTGGACTTGCACCTGTTTTTTTATCAAAATGATAATCAATTAGTATTTTAATAGTTATGAAAGAAAATAAGTGAAGAGATGAGTGAGCTAGCTTGGATATTACCCATATATAGTGTGTATGTGTGTGTGCATATATGTATATGTAGATATACATATAAAATTATCTGGCCATCTGGATTTTATATATATCTATATTACATTCATTTATGTCTATTTATATATATGATGTCTGGCACATAGCAGGCACATAGTATGTGCTCAAAAATATTTATTGTGTTGAATTGAGAGCTTGGGAAGGAATAGTTTAAGGGAATAAATTAACAGTTTGCTTTCCTAAACTGGAATTATTTTATTATATTTTAGTTTTGCTTTCGATGATTTTCTCAATTGGCAAAAAAACTATTTTCAAATGGTAATAAAAGTCAATAACTGTAGTGAATATTCCTTTTTATTATGCTGTGATATGTTTTCCTGCATTTTGGGTAACTGTTTAAAGATTATTTTTCTTGGTAATTCTTTTATTTACCAGCTTTTGTACTTATTAGATTTTTCCTTTTTATTGGCCATTGGAAAGGCTACTTTTTTTATATGGAGATGTCCCACCAGAAAAGATGTTTTCCTGTTTTGTTTCATTTTTTTTTTGCAGTTCATTTTGAAAGAAACAACTCCAGGTTTATTTTTCATTTGAATATAGCTAGTGTAGTAAGAAAATCCTTTCAAAGTGCTTTCAAAAGGATCAGATCAGGGTTAGATGTAATTTTTTTTTAACATGAAGTAAATTTAGAGTTGCTATTTTAAAAAATTGTGCCAGTTTGTTAGCAAACACAGGTCAAAGGCTCCTTTACACTGGTGACTGTCACCTCAGAAACAGTGGGGGTGATCTTCACCAGCCACCCTCTTCTGCTTTTCTGCCAAGGGGTCATGGATTGGTCTCAGGGAAGAATGGAAGGAGTCCCAGTTTCTTCCTGGCACTTTGTTTACTAATGTCCCAAGGGATATTATATTAAATGTATTATAAGTCAACTTGAATATATTACATATATTTAATATATGCATCCATATATATTAATATAGTATGATATATATGTATATCTTAAAATACATGTACATATCTAAATATTTTATGTACATATACATCTATATAAAATTAGTCTTATATATTAACATTTTAAGTGGAAAATGATTTCTTCTTTCATTAAATTGGAATATCAAGAACATGGCTGACATAATTTCCTTCTAGAAAATAAGAAGCCGGCTTAGACGCAGTGGCTTACGCTTGTAATCCCAACACTTTGGGAGGCCAAGGCAGGAGGATCTCTTGAGCCGAGTAGTTCAAGACCAGGCTGCACAACATGGCAAACCCCATCTCTACAAAAAATAAAAATATAAAAATTAGTTCAGTGTGGTGACATACATGTGTAGTCCCAGCTACTTGGGAGACTGAGGCATGAGAATCTCTTGAGCCGGGGAGGTTGAGGCTGCAGTGAGCTGTGATCTCACCAGCCTGGGTGACAGTAAGACCCTATCTAAAAAAAAAAAAAAAAGAAAAGAAAAGAAGTGCCAAACCGTTATTTTTTGAGACTTTCTTCTTTAAAAATCATAACATTTGGGTGGTCATAGCATATTAAAGGATTCCCTTTATATGTATACCAAGCAAAGGAATATAGGTCTACAGTAGTCTTTTTAGTTACATTCTCTCCACAAACATTATAAGACCATCATATTTAAATGTCCCAATATAGCATTTTATAGTATGTGCAGTAGAATAGATGCCACAGGATTACCAGCTTTACAAAACAAGGAACTGCCAAATATCCAAAATGTTTTGAGTTTATTAACTTTGTTAACATAGCTCTTGTGAGAGAACTCTGAACAAAAACATAGAAACATTCTGTTGGATGATAGTTTGTTTAGGTGTATTTATAAGTGATTGAGCACCATTCCTGGGATGTTTTTCCTACAAATACGGTAAAGGTTGTAATCCTCCAATCGTCAGGTACTAAAAACAGTCAACTCCCAGCCGAGTGAGGGGGGAAGAGCATGTTAGGAAGCTGCTTTCCAAATCTTTACAGTGATATCAGACCCTTGATACTTGTAGGGACAAATCTAATATCTTCACAAGTGAAGGCAAAAACAATGAATTTCTCCTAGTAAGTGTAGTAAGGCATAACTCACCCCTTCAACCTCTAGAATGTTTATAAATATAGAATAAAATTATTTTTATAATAAAATAAAAATTATTTTTTATTTATGCCAGTGACATAAATCCTACTGCTGAAATAAACTCAGTGCACTTCATCCTAGTGGAATGACATTTCAGGAGAGGGTTATGTTCTAAATTCAGCTTAAAAGGTTAAATATTGCATGTGATCAAAATTACTTTTAAAAATCTCGTAAATTCCTCATAATTTAGTAGTCTATACGGATTTGTCTACATGGATTTTATATGCATTCAGAGCCATATATTCCTGCCGCATTGGAGACATTCATACTCTATCTCAAAGATTTTAACCCATATCATTTTATTTCTATGATTTCCAGGCTTGTGTTTGTGCTTTTGTATGAAAAATATACCTGTTTCTTAGATGAAATTACCACCACATAGTGTTGTGGGATGGTCAAACTATGAAAGGTACACATGTACTGTGACTGACCAAGGGCTCAGTGGATTCATGTCTCACACTTCTTGCTCACTACAGGGCATTCATTCATTGAGTTGAATGATGGGTGGAGTCATCCATACTTCTTCCATTTATCTCTTTTGTTGCATGTGGCAACTCTGTGTTTCTTTTGCAGTAACAGTAACTATGAACCATCTGATTTTATGATCATAATGTTTGAAGACAGGGATGAAATGT
The DNA here is from genome assembly GCA_036589455.1 of Ateles fusciceps. NCBI lineage: Eukaryota > Metazoa > Chordata > Mammalia > Primates > Atelidae > Ateles > Ateles fusciceps. The sequence goes on from JAZHEH010002229.1 coordinate 12,776,471, forward strand.
ACCAAATAGCAGGGTGATAGGAGATTGTATCTCTTGAGGGCCATTGACATCAGACTCAAGAGCAGAAACAGGGGACCTTAAAAGTAAGAAATGAAAGATACAACCTGGGCAATAGGTGGGTGTGCTTCTGAAGTGATAGGTTCTTTAACATTGTGATTGATGGCTGTCTTTTACAGTTAAGCTCTTGATATGTTTTTCTGGTATTGAACCAACGCAAAACTTATTCTCAGACCGTTTTAAGACTCCATACCCATTGACAGATAATAACTGGTGTGGTCAACAATTAGGAGATTTATATATTTGACTCCATTATTTTAAGACTTTGCTATTTAGTTCAACATTGTCTTCTTTCACTTTATCTCTTTGTACTCACAATTTCGGGTTGTCTTTATCCATTTCAATCTGTGATCTGCATCTACTTCTCCCAGTTATTCTTGGCAATATTCACAATACCTTAACGACTCTTTTGCAATGCATCATTTGAAAAAATTATCACCTCTCTTTTATGGCTTTTCAACAATCGCGTCTTATTTCAGATGTTTTCCTCATCCAGGACTCTCTCAGTGTTCCTCTACATCTTTTATGTCTGCTCCTAGTATCAGCAGACAAAAAACGTCAAGATCTCTATGTATGTAAATATGTCAACATAGAATACCTTGAACATTGTTAATATTTTACTCATTTAGAACACTGAAAAAGCACAATAGGATTAGGGGCAAGAAAGGGCCCCGTAATATTATAAAGAAAAAAAATTGTAGATTTAATGAATGGCCTGATATGTTGTCTACGATGATCAGATAACTTACATTCATAAGAGTGCAAAGCAGGTTTTTTTTCTTCACCTTTAGCAAACATGTAGTCTTTATTAGAACAGTCCAAAAAAGTAGAGCTATCGCCTGAGTTAATTTTTGTAAACTAACCGCAGAGTTGCAGTGATTCTTTTCCCACTGAATCTCTGGCATGACAGAACAGTGGTGTAAACTTGGCTTAGTCAAAAAGTCTGCTGTATTATCACAATGTAATACAGTCAGCTTTATATCAGATGCCTTAAATTCTCCTCTTCTTTAGACACATACTTTTAGAAAGGCACTTCTTTCCTGCCATAGTTCCATCTCATCTGTTTTGAACACTTGTTTTGGCTGAGAGCTACTTTAACTCTGAGGAAGTGCTTCTGAATTTAAGTGATCAGTTGATGCCACTTCTGTTAACATTATGCAAAGAAAAAAAAAGCGTTTCTTAAAATTCCTTCAAGAATATTTGCTTAGAGTAAGGATTGATTAAATAGCCACATAGGAAGCAATTGGAAAACTGAAAAGTTCCACAAAAATGTTACGTATTTTATTGGTAAGGCTGAAAGGTTAAGTTGCACATTGATTCTTAGGCTGGTGTCAAGTTCTTCATGTTGTAAAAGGTGTAGACAGTGGGACCTGAGGCTAAGCAAATCCAAACCCCAGGACATCTTCAAGTCACTAGCCCTAAAGTCTCATGGAAAAATGCTTCTTTAGAGTGAACCACGCCCAAGGCTTTGCAAATTGAGATCCTTGTGTTTGGTAGCAGGATATTTGATCCAGGTCATCTGAGTTATATCTTCTCCTGTGGTGTCTGTGCTGTTTGTGTTTTCCATCTATGTCAAATTGTAGGCCAAGAGGTTTTAGAAAGCAGACTGTGTCATTTCCTCTTTATTTTCTGTTATATCTGGGTTTGTTTAGGGAGACATTATGGTGTAGTGGAAAGATTATAGGACTTGAAATCAGACTAACTCCGTTTTGAATCTCAGCTCTGCCACTGTATAATCTTATGTAAGTTACTTAACATCTGTCAGCTTCAGTTTTCTCATCTGTAAAACAGGAATAGGATACTTATTTTTATATGGTTGTCATGAACACAAAATGGAATTTTAAAATATAAAATGCTAAGACAGTGCCTGGCACATGGTAAGCACTAAAAATGGTAACTGGTATCAGTGTTACTATTAGGTCCACAATAAAAGCATTAAGTCAATGTTATGTGCAATCAACAACGGTAACCATGAACAGGATTTCTAGAATGGTATCAGCAACCTTCTACATCTGCTTAGTGAAGAGGACAATCATTTTTGACTGTTTCTAAAATGAGTTACTACTTATAATATCCTTTTGTTCGCATAGGCTGGTTCCCCGAGTGTCTAGCTTGGAGAGTGAGTCTTAGAAATAAATTTTGCTATATTCTAGACCAGTGCTATGCCAAAAAATTTTCTGTGATGATGAAAATATTTTATACCTGCACTTTCCAATGTGGTAGCCATGAAATCACCTTGTGGCTACCAAGCACTTATACTGTGATTAATGCAAGTGAGGACCTACATTCTTTATTTTAATTAGCTTAAATTTGAATAGCCAAAGGTAGCTACTGCAGATGTAGATGAAAATTTACTAATGATTTGATGAAATCAATCTTAACATCTATAAGTTAATTAAAGTATGAACTGGTGAACACTAAATTTCAAATGAGTACATTTTTTTTACACATTCAGAACTGTATAGAAATGATTATTTTCTCCCAAGTGACAGATTATGTTTCAATTTTCAGTATTATGTACTACCTTACTTTTGGAAATATATTCTTTGAATTCATCCATTGGTTTCTGAGTGATAAATTCACATTGTCAAAATTTGTCAGCCTTAAATCCACCAGTTCCTTCTTTTAACTTGTGAGGATTTTTGGATCTAGTCTTCTTACTATTCTGTAATTTTTTTTCACTCCATTCTCATTTTCTTTTACATAAACAAGTCACTCTATATTAAAGATGGTGAAATAATTTTAAGTCACATAATATTTAGTTTCAGGAATAAATCACTACCATTGAGTTATTATAGTTTATGTATGCCTCTTTTCTTTCCAGGCAAAGTTATTCTTTTGAATTAAGACGATACATAATTTTTCAAATAGGTTTTACATTCATTTCTTTGGATATTTTTTCTTAGGAAATCAGGAAAAATGTATAGTAGAGTTACTCTTAATGAAACTTCTTATTTGGTTCTACTTAATTTATGTAAAAAATATTTTAATTATCCTAAGTACAGAATGCTTTTCAAATTGTAGGATTGTGAAATCAATTTTATAGATTGAAGCAAGAAAATTTTTTTAAAGAAGTGGAATTGGCCAGGCATGGTGGTGCTAATGCTATCATCCCAACACTTCGAGAGGCTGAGGTGGGAGGATCGCTTGAACTCGGGAATTTGAGAATTCCCTCGAGCCATATAGTGAGACTTTGTCTCTACTCACAATTAAACAAAATTATCTGAGTATGGTGACACATGGCTATAGTCCCAGCTACTTGGAAGCCTGAGGTGGGAGGATCATTTGAACCCAGGAGGTCAAGGATGCAGTGAACTGTGATCACACCACTGCACTCCAGTCTGGGTGCCAGAGTGTCTCAAATAAATGAGATAAGGTAGATAAGATAAGAGAAGAGAAATAGAAAAAATGAGAATAGGAAATGCCAGAGCAGATCACATAACTCTCACATATTAAGAGTTAATATTGTTTCATGAAATGCTTCTTACCTTTATATATGTGTCTGTCTCTGATTGATTTTAAATGGAATTTTTACTATGGATCTTGGCCAAAAAAATGTTTGAAAGCAATGCATAATTTATTGTATGGTGTGGTGGAGGCAGTGAAGTCAGAAGATCTGGTTCAAGGCTTGGGTGTACTACTTTAGACAATTTTCAATGTCCTTGACCCAAAATTTCTTATATGTATAAACAGGGATACCTGCCCTGTATGTTTCATGCAGTTGTTTCAAAGATCAAATAAAATTCTAAGGTGATATAATTGTAACACTCCTTATTCCCTTTCAAGTCAATAATTTTATATTGACAAAACTCAGTGGCTTGCGCTAACAACCATGTATATTTATATTTATGAGTCTGCAAGTCAAGTAAGATTTGGCTGATATGTGCTCTATTTGACTAGATGTTTCTGCTTCAGGTTGTGGGTTCTGTGTTTTCCAGGCTATGATTGGGGTTTGGTTCTGATCTCCATGTATTCTTTCTGCATTCTAGGCTGAAGGGACAGTGGCGACCCAGTGCATACTCTTCTCATGGAGAATTGCCAGAATGTGACATAAACATAAACATATTTATGATTTTTGTTTACATTATAGCCATGCAAATTCCACTGGCCAAATGAAATCATATGGCTAAGCCCAGAGTCACTGGGAGACATAATGTATTTTACTCTCAGTGGAAGGGGAGATGGGAGTGAATATTTGCTGAACAACAAATATGACTAAACTGGCCGGGCGCGGTGGCTCATGTCTGTAATCCCAGCACTTTGGGAGGCCGAGGCAGTTGGATCATGAGGTCAAGAGATCGAGACCATCCTGGCCAACATGGTGAAACCCCATCTCTACTAAAAAATACAAAAATTAGCTGGGCGTGATGGCACATGCCTGTAGTCCCAGCTACTCGGGAGACTGAGGCAGGAGAATTGCTTGAACCCAGGAGGCGGAGATTGCAGTGAGCTGAGATTGTGCCACTGCACTCCAGCCTGGCTCCTGGTGATAGAGCGAGACTCTGTCTCAAAAAAAAAAATGACTAAACTATCATATTACCCCAAAAGTATTAAACCCACACTTTTGTTAACTGTCTCATTCTTAAATATAAAAGGATAACCAAGTATTATCCTGTGTTTGAGGCAAACATACAACATAATAGAGAGTCTAAATCAGACAAACAAGAAAGAAGCCTGGAGAAAACTGAGGCAACATATAATAAGCAGAGGAGAATATTTGAAATACTGTATATTTTAATAGAGAAATAAGATATTACATTCATAGAATAAAATTAGCATGCTATGTAGAGAAGTGTCAACAGAGACAAGAAATAGCTCGTAGAAATAAAAATTATAGTAGAAAATTTTCTCAATATTCAAAAGGAGGTTTCATCAGTCAGATCTTCCAGAAGTTAGAATCAGAAGACGGAGATGGAAAATATAAGAAAATGAGATAATGAGTCCAGCAACTAATGTCCTGGAGTTCTAGGAAGAGGAAATATTAAAGTATATGGCATCAAAATATTTTAAAATAGTAGTAGAAGGAAACATCCTCAAACCAAAAAAAAAAAAAAAAAAAGCCTTCAGATTGAAAAGGGCTCACTGAAAACTCCACGCAACGAAAAACAGCTGCATTCCAAGATTGAGCATTGTGAAGTTTCAAAATGACAAGGAAAAAGAGATGACTGTAAAAGTTTCCAGAAAGACAAAAAAAGGTAAATCATAGACCAGGTACTAAAAATCAGAGTGACATAGGGCTTTTCAGTTGTGCTATTAGGATGCTGAAGACAGTCCTTAGAAATCCTGAATGAAAACTAATTTCAAAATGGTGTTTTATACCCAGCCAAACAATCATGTGTATGCATACAGTAACAACATTTTCAGGCATACAAATACTCGAAACGTATTTTTCATGTAACTTTTCTTATGAAAGCTACCTGGAGGTTGTACTTCAACCAAAAAAGGAAGTAAATTGAGAAACATGGTAACTTATGACGCAGAAAACAGAGAACTATAAAAGAGCATGGAGAAGGCTTAGCACAAGATAGAGATCAACCAGGCCATACATAAGATGCCAAGAAGCATATGTCCAGGAAAAATTTTTTAAAAGAACTTATACTTTGTCTAATATGTTAGGTTATTTGAAAAGATATTATTGATGGTTGTTTAACAGATATGTTTGAATATTTGGGAGGAAAATGTCAGTTACCTAGAAAAACAAACTATTAAAAATCTAGCAATTTTAGAAATAATAAAATTATACATAAGACTATTAATTTTTTTTTAAGATGGAGTCTTGCTCTGTCACCAGACTGGAGTGCAGCAGAGTGATCCCAGCTTACCACAACCTATGCCTCCCGGGTTCAAGTGATTATCCTGTCTCAGCCTCCTGAGTAGCTGGGAATACAAGTGTGTGCCACCACACCCGGCTATTTTTTTTTTTTTTTTTTTTTGTATTTTTTGTAGAGACAGGGTTTCATCATGTTGGCCAGGATGTTCTCCATCTCTTGATCTCATGATCTGCCTGCCTCGGCCTCCCAAAATGCAGGGATTACAGACATGAGCCACTGTGCTCGGCTGAAAATTAATTTAAACAAGATAACGCTTGTCTCAGTAGTGAGCAGATTTTTCATAATCATTATAATGTAAGTGAACTAGTGACTAATAATTTAACCAAAATTATTGTATGGGAGCATGAGGTGGGTATGTAGGGTGGGTGGTATGAGACCTAAATTGTTACCCTTCTTCACATAAGAAAGGTCTAATATTGAAAACTTGACAAAAAGCAGTGTAAGTTTGTCTTTTAAAAATATGAAGATGAACATTGGAAGAGCTGATGGTGTGTGCCATTGGAGATTAGGTTTGAAATGGGTGAGGTAGGGCATGGGCACTGCTCTTCCTTGTTACTAGCCGTTTAGTACTCTTTGACTTAAATTAGGTGCATTACTTTGATAGGCAAATTTAATCAACAATAAAAATAAAGTTACATATACCCATGATTAAGAAAAAAACTTCCTACAGTGTGGAGGGGATATATATGAACAGTATCAAGTCTCCCGTTTTCCAAATTCGATCCCTAGTACTGTTTTGTTTTAACAGTTTCTATGTTTAGTTGTTCTGGTGGTTATATTCATTACTTGAAAGATACCTTTTGATGAGGTGTAAAGCTATCTGGTCCTGCCTTTGCCCAGTTAGCCAAAAGATGGCCACATCAAACTGCACTGTAGACATGCAGGTTAATAGTGTGCTTTGAGAGTAATGTACAATTGGCCTATGGCTGTGGTTGGTCTTTCATCCCCAAGCCACTGTATACAGCCAGGGAAGCAGCCTGACCTAGTTGGGTGAGGCAAAGGGTTATCCTGCCAGTGGGGAGCGTGGCATTTCTGGCAAGAGATTTCTCTTCTAACTGTTGGACTTGGTGCCATGGCAGATTTTCCTGACTCAGGGAGTAAGTGTTGAGCCCTGGTCCAGCTGGTTAGATTATTTGTTGATTTTGATTATCTGCACCAATAAGCTCTTTTGCTGGCATGGATGATCAGAAGCAGGCAGTAATTTTCCATCTTCCTAACAAAAACACTTCACATTTTGAAATTACAATAGAAGTTTTATTCAGTTTTCACCAAAATACTGCTTTATTGGGGAGGGGGAAATGTTACGATTAAAATTGAGAACGCGTTAGGGATAGTCACATATTCTTAGGTGGGCCATGTTTTCTTATCGCTTTGCTATTCTTGAAAGATGGAGGGGAAAAATCAATAATAATGATCATTGCCGTCTTTTATTCAGCTTTTACTATGCGTGAGGCACTCTGCTAAGTATTCCTAGCCTAATTTAATCTTCACAACAGTTTTAAGAGCTTCTTGTTCCTCTGATTTTAGAAGGAAGAAACTGTATAATAGTCCAGTGACTTGTCCAAGGTCACATAAAAGTGCCAGAGCTGTGTCTGGAGCCCTGGTTTGTGTTGGCTATTGGACCCATGTTCTTTACCTCTGTGTTTGGCCTGTCTTTCAACACAACCCTTGACTTTTTGTTACATGAGAAAAGGAAAGAAGCTAATTTATACTTAAAACCTAATTACCAGTGTAAGGTACGTGTTGTTATTGTTGCTTAGTGCTTATAAAAATTGTATCTTTTCTTTTTAAAAAAGTTGGAAGTTTTTTACATTTTCTGTTTCTGTCATTCTTTTGTATTCTCTCAATTCAGAATTCTGGAGTCATCTTTGGTCTTCCGATTCCCCTCCTTTGATTTCCATAAAATCTCCATGTTCTCTTTATATTTCTGTGTTAAGTCCCTCCACTCCTCATGTCTGGAATCCTGCAGTTACCTTTTCATGGTCTCCCTTCTGCCATTCTTTGCCACCTTACTTTGATTGTACACATTGATCCAGTTTTCTCAGGCTCAGCTTCCGTCATTTTGCCTACCTGTTTAAACCGTTAATGTTGCCCCATTATCTATAAGAAAAATATAGTGTTATTAATCTGCAATTCAAGACCTTTCATAATGTGATCTGAAGTATCGTCACTTCAGAGTTTTTGTGCCCTTGCTTCTTTCTCACTTTTCTTGTTCATGCTAATATATCCCTCATCTGGCTACTGAGGCATGAATTTTCTCTATAACTCAGTTGGTGTTTCTATATGCTTTGCATTTTGATAGTCTTCTTATGTATATATGTCTCATTTGCCCAGATGAATTATTTACTGAATGTAGAAATGGGAACTCTGAGTTCATCGTATTATTTAGTACAATTTCTTGCATACAGCACTGTGTAAAAAAATTAATGAATACATTTTGAAGTTTTAAAGTGAACATATAATTCCAATTCTATAGTTCTTTCCTTTTGTTAATTTCATAAATGTTAGACAATAAAAATTTAATGATCTTTATTTTTATCTCTTTAATTGTATTTATGAAATTGAAAATATATTGGTCTAATTTTAATAACACAATATTTTAAAGAAGTCAGTCAGTTTAACTTAGTATTCCAATTTGAAAGATAGAGAAAATCGACAGTGAATGAAAATGTTATAATTATTACATAGTTTTTTTAAAATAAACCAATCTGTGAAAACTGTAATAAGTGATTATATTGTTGGTTAATGTATGGTTTTGATGGAGATAAACTGAATAGTTATACTGTTATGAATTAACAAAAAAATATAATGAATTATTCAATTTATCCTACATGATGTATTAAATGTAGTTGTAGGTTATTCAGAATATTGAATAAGGATATGAGGAAATTTAGAAATTTATTTAAATGCTAAATTTAAATCCCTCTACTTAAACATGATTTTGTTTTCCAAAAGGAGGTTACATTTTTATGTATCAAAAATTTGCTTCTTGCTTTCTGCTGAAAAATGTTTCTGCCTTTTCTTCTTTTTTTCTTGTTGTAATAACCTAAATATTTCTAAGTGCTCATCTTTTATTTCCTTTGGCTTAATTTTACAGATGTTCTATTAATAAATATTTCTACTTTAGTGTATAAATTATTTAAAATTATGGCCTTTATGAGTATTTTTGCTTTGAAATATTTGAATTTCAGTAAGATAAGGATAATTTCATTCTGAAACAAAAAAAAGCCTTCATAAATTTTATATATTCATATTTATTAGTCTTACAGTGTTCTTGTTGACTTTTTAAATTGCAAATTTGAATGGAAATATTATTTTAGCTCAGAAATCTCATACACTATCAATGCTTAAATTTCTCATGCTATTTTTTTCCTGAATTTTTTTCCAAGTAATATTGAACATTATAATCATGCCATTTTTTACACCTCACATTTTTCTAAAATATCTCTTAAATTATTTATTTTAACCTTTAATTTGGTTTTCAAAACACCCAAATGAAGCCATAATTTGATCTTTTAGAGTAAAAAGTACATATTTGATGTAAATCACTGCATGTGTCTAAATCTCACACAAAAATGTTACATTTTAAAGGTAGTGGCATTTTAAGTAAATATTACTTTTAAAAGGGAATGAGTCTTAGAATGGTAGTGCAATTATCCACTTTGAATACTCTCATTTAATCATTTCATTTTCAAAATTAGACTTTATTTTGCAATCCAAAAAAAAAAAAAACCCTCACTAATGTGCATTTTTGGATGTGCTAATTCCCTTTGTCATAAAATGGAAACTTGCCTAAATTTTCTAATAATTTTTTATCACATTGAAATTCATGGCAAAAAATAAAAATGAGCTAATTTTGAATTCAAGTGCATATATTTTACATGGATGCTTTTTCCTTTTCTCTCTACCTAAGGAAATAGAGAAATTGAGAATAGAACTGAGTGAAAGCAAGCAGCACTTGGAACAGGAGCAGCAGAAGGCAGCCCGGGCCAGAGAGGAGTGCCTGAAACTAACAGAACTGCTGGGCGAATCCGAGCACCAACTGCACCTCACCAGGTACTCCCTAATCCCATTATGCGCCATAGCACCGATTTCATTCCACTGATTTTTGCCACAGGCTTCCAAACAGTTGTTAGAGTTAGTCTTAGTCATTCAGTTCACACATAGCTTTCAGGCATATTAAGAAAAGTGGAGATGTGGTAAGCAAAACACCCAGACATGTGAATGATAAGTGTGGCAGGGAATTACTGATATATTACAAAACCTTTCATCTACAATGCTCAAATATTTAGGTGATTCTCTATCAATATAAGCAAAATGACATATTTCTCCTACCACCACTACTGCTACCTCTTCTGCTAATTCTACGTCTAATAAAAATCTTGAACTGAAGGAGCTGAGGAATTTATTTAGGAAAATAATAAAATACTGTCAGTGGTGAAAGAGACAAAGTAAATAAATTGTAAGATGCAAATTGAAATGGAACTGATACAAAATAAGGAATCTGCATCCTAAGGAGGTGTAAAATTTCGAGATGAAATAAATTGGCACTGCTCATGTTCAAATTATTATTACACAGGCTTTCACCATTGAGGCTTCAGATTACTTCGCTTCCATCATGAGATTTTGTGATGTGATCATCATTGTCATCAACTTTAGTAAATATGTAGCTCAACCCTAAATTGCAGTTAAGACTCTTAGGTTGTAAGCATTGTGAATTTGCTGTATTGGAAAAACACACACTCATAAATACACACATTGAGAGAAAAATTCAAATAGAGATAGTAGATATTTCACTTTATCATATGTGGTTTCTTTTCACTTTGAGTTTTATTACGATTTTTCAGTGTTCACATCAAGCCTTTGGTGTTGCTCAGTTCTTAGAGTTTTTCAGTTTTTAGAGAGAACTTTGTCTAAATAAAATGTAAGTTTATGATACTTGGTTTGGTTTATAAATTAGAAAAACATTGGTCTTCCAATCGTAGTAATATGTTGAATTTAAACTATGAAAGGGGACTGATCCCTTTTACATTAAACATGACAATGTAATTCTGAGCACGGTATGCTAACAGATGGAGAAAAGCACCACTTGAACAGCCTGCATTTGGAGAAAAAAAATATTCTAGAGGTTGGTGAACCTCCCAAAGTTTTGGGTTAGTGTTAAGATGCCTCTGGTTCTGTTAAAATCAAACCTTGTTTGAAACATTTTGTTATGATAATATTCCAAATGATTTGACATCTTCCCTTTTTAAACAATAAAAGAAAGAGGAAAGAAAGAAAGCAGAGAAAGAAAATAAATTATTTATACATGTATGGTATCTAGAAAAAAAATCCTAATAGATTAAACACATTTATGAGAAAAAAATTGCTTAATATTGCAGAATAATAACTGTCCTTTTAATGCTCATTTAAAGTATTGTCATTGTAGAACTGAGAATGTACTGTTAGCATAATGCCTGTGGTTATTTAATCTTAGAAGTTTCAGAATTTAGCTTCATCGTGGTAATGTTAATAGTTTTTCTTTTCTGTCAGACTTCTATTCAGAACCAACCATTTGTGTGCTAAGCACTTCTAAACCTCAGAAATAGGACAGCTTTTAATGTCTCAGCGTGGCTGAGCTTCAGTAAATAAATATTAATGCTGGTTTTGCCCCTTTTGCCATTCTGTCTTATTCAGAGTTAATTTCTGAAGTCAAAGTCCGTAGAGAGTTTCCCTGTGTACTGTCAATTTGTACTGTTTGACAAGATCAATTTCTTGCAAGTAGAGCATATTAAGATGCAGCAACTGCTGAAAATGAACGAGTGGTAACTAATTCCTTTGTTCTTAAGAAAAACGGTTTTGCTTGGTTCCGTAGAAAGCTTTTTTTGTTGAGCTTTATTTAAACCAATTCTACAAAAATTTAAACGTAGTTTTACAGGAAATAAAAATTATTTTCTAAGTGCAGTACTCTTGTAAGCATTTTATGCTTAGTCTATGTTCATGTTTTATAATCCACATTCATAAATTTAAAGATGACAATTAGAATGCAAGGAACTGTGTATATCTCTCCTTCGCGCTGACAGTGTGACTTGGTTGTTGAGCTATTTCTGATACACAGTACTTTTTTGTTTTTTGTGGGTTTTTTTTTTAAGTTTGTTGCCCCTCATCAGGCTTTACTGATTCAGTACACTCAGGTGTGTGACTGAGAAATGTTGTGTCGTTCCTTTTCAGTGTAGATCAGCTGAAATACATAACTCCTACACAGATAACACCTTACCACACAGTCTCAACTTAAACACTTCAAATGGCATATTCCAAACAAAGTTGAAAATTGAATATGAAAACCATGTTTAAAGTAATGACAAAATAAGGATCCAAATCTTAAGAGCAAAGAAAATTTTAAAACTGTAGTAGAAATCTGTAGATCAATCTAAAAGAAAAAAACAACCTACCACTTTTCCGGTGTTTCTCCTTATTGGATTTTAAAATGGTAAATAGAGGCCAGGTGCAGTGCTCACACCTGTAATTCCAACACTTTGGGAGGCCAAGACAGGGGGCTCACTTGAGGCTAGGAGTTCAAGATCAGCCTGAGCAACTTAGTGAGACACCATCTCTACAAAAAAATATATATATATATTAGGTAGGCACAGTGGTGCACCTATAGACGCAGCCACTTAGGAGGCTAAGCCTGGAGGATCACTTGAGCCCTGAAGTTCAAGGCTGCTGTGAGCTGTCATTGTGCCGCTATGCTCCAACCTGGGTGACAGAGTGAGACCCTGCCTCAAAAAAACAAACAAAAAAGGAAGATAGAAATTTAGTATTAATTAAAGGACCCAAATTGGTGAGTTTAACATTCTTTTAGTCAACAGATACTTACTGAGCACCTACTATTTTTTAAGTACTTTGCTTGGTCCTAGGCATAGAGAGAAAAAACAAAACCCAGTTTCTACCCTTAGATTACTCACACTCTAGTAAAGAAGCCACGTCTGTATAGGCAAATATAATAGTGTGACACCAGTGCAATGATAGAAGTGAAGATTATCACAGGAGCACACGGGAAGGACTGACCCGTTCTGCACCAGAGGTGAAGGCGATAGTCAGGGACAGCTGATATCAGGGAAAGCTGACAGTGAAAAGGGATAGTGAGGGAGGTGGGGATATTTGGCAACAATCTTGATTAATGAGACCACGAGTAAGAATTCTGAAAGTGGAAAAAAGTGGGTTGGGTACACCCAGGTAGAGAGACCAATAGATGCAGAGACATAAAGATGGAGAAAACATAAACTTGACTCTCAGATGAGGTGTTTGGTAGGGGATAAGACTGGAAAGGGGAGCAGACGGAAGACCCTTATGGGCCACACTCTGGAGTTTTGCCCCTTCCGACTTACTCTTGATGCATTTTAAGCAGAGGTGTCAACATGATTGACTTTCTGGGTTGGAGGCTCGACTCAGACAGCAGTGTGGAAAGTGAACTTTGAGAGTTGATATAGGAGACAGGAAGACCAGTTAGGCCAAGATCAGCAATTGCAACCCATGGGCCAAGTCTGACCCATCATCTGTTTTTGCGTGATGGGTCACACTTGAATGGTTTTTATATTTTTAAGTGATTGGGAAAAAGGGAAAACAATATTTTTTGATACATAAAGATTATACATCCATAAATAAACTTTTATTGGACAATGTCACCATTATCCTTCATATATTATGTATGACATAACTAAGAATGGTTTTTATATTTTTAAGTGATTGGAAAAGGGAAAACAGTATTTTTTGACACATAAAGATTATACATCCATAAATAAAGTTTTATTGGCCGATGCCACCATTATCCTTCACATATTATGTATGGCACTACCATTACCACACTAGAGTTGAATATGGTCCTCAAAGCCTAGAATATCTACTGTCTATCCCTTTACGGAAAAAGTTCACCTACTCCTCAGTTAGGAGGCTGTTTAGTTCAAGTAAGAAGTCAAGAGGGCTTGAACAACGACAGATTCAAATATATATTTTAAGAAGGTAATTGAAGAGCTTTGTGAAAAATGGGTGGTTTGAGGAAGAGATGACTGTGAGGGACCCCAATTAGAATACAAGCACCGTAGTCCAGGGGGGGGGGGGAGTAATGAAGCCTGGGCTGTGTCTGTCCCAGTGAAGTGAAAGGAAGTAGCATCTTCAAGAGGCATTTGGAGTCATGAATAAGAGAGGACAGAATTTAAGGTGACTAAGTTTTCTAGCCCAAGTTGACTGGAGGATCTGTTAAGCCAACTGAGGAACTTAAAAGAGGTAGCAGAGAAAAATTTTATTGCAACCTCAGTGGAGATTCCAGTGTTGGTTTGGTATGAGGAGAAAAGTCATGACTAGAGGCTTAGAAGTGGATCCTTTTACATAAAGGTATTCGTTGTAGCTAGGCAGTGGGTAAAAGCACATAGAAAGGACCATGTTTTTAAAGTACAATGGAAGAACTACCACCAGCCAATAAGACTGAAATGGGGTCTTTGAATATATAAGAAAAGAATAAAGAAGAATGGTTCAAAGAGTGTTTTGGGGGGGGTAGCAATTAAAACCATATGCTTTTCTTAGGGGAGGTCCCCAGACAGCCTAGGATTGAAGAAACCTGAGTTATAGTATATTCTCTAGGCGTTTACTCCAGGCATTCTTATGCAACTTTTGACAAATTACTTAACTCTTTGGGCCTGCTTACATACCTATAAAATGAGGTAAGACGAGGCTGAGTGCCGTGGCTCACGCCTGTAGTACCAGCACTTTGGGAGGCCAAGGTGGGCAGATCATGAGGTCAGGAGATCGAGACCACCCTGGCCATGGTGAAACCCTGTCTCTACTAAAATATAAAAAATTAGCTGGGCATGGTGGCGCCTGCCTGTAGTCCCAGCTACTCAGGAGGCTGAGGCAGGGGAATCGCTGGAACCTGCAAGACAGGTTGCAGTGAGCCAAGATCGCACCACTGCACTCCAGCCTGGTGACAGAGCAAGACTCCATCTCAAAAAAAAAAAAAAAAAAAAAAAAATGAGGTAAGAGTAGATGATTTATAAGTTTCCTTCTAGTTCTGATAGTCAATGATTGTAATAATGATTTAAGACAACCCATTATTAAGTTCCTATTTCTGGACATTAGGCATTTAAATTGCTTGGATGATCTTTTGTTTAAGGTATTTCTTTAGTTTGAACTTCAGAGAGTTCATTGAAATGACCCTCAGACCCACCACTTAAATTCATTGCAACTTAGGTTCTGCTGACATCTCACAAAGGTTATGAAAATTATTTCAACACCCTTCCAGTCTCTTTTGCTGACCATTGCCCAGTGAATATTCGTAAGCCTCTGCCTTGACTCTGTTGCTCTACTCTGAAAACCTTCCATGGTGCCACTGTATTAGAGAAAGGCGAATGACAGCGTGGCATGTGAGGTCATCCTGATAGGCTCTCAGCCTTCCAGTCTTGCTTCATCCGAGATGAAATCCTCTTACCTGCTGACTTCCAGACAAATGTAAACACACACAGCTCCCCTTGCACTTTTGGAGGGCTTTTTCTCTCCATTTGCTGTTCTCTACACCTAGAATACCCTTCTGAGCTTCTCTGGCTCTATTGTAATCTTTCCTTCTTTCCAAGGTCTCCCCGAAATCCTATTTTTCTACCATAGGCCTCCCCATTGATTCTTGTCAGGATTCTCCTTTTGAATCCTGCTTCCCACTTTGTGCTGATAGCATTTGAGTAAATGAATTACTCGAAGGAGGAAAAAAGCAAAATCTGGGGAAAAAAATTAATATTTGGAAGTTTTTTGTGTACTTGCTATTTTTTGCTTCTGGAATGTATCATTCTTCAAGTAGGAGAAGAGGTCTTATCAATATTGTATTTCTCAGAGCACCTAGCTCATCACTTTGCAAAGGGTTGGAGCATAATGTCATTAATAAAAATGGTGAATATGCTGCAAATGTATGACTATTCTTTCAAGCTCAGTACTGCTATATAAATAAATATTTGTATCTTCTCACATATATCAGAGTAAAAAGTATTAGAGAGTGATAAGGCTAAAATTTTTTCATTGGGAATTTTACTTGTCCACATGATACTATATTACGATTTTGTAATCACTTTTTTAATCTTTAACTTTGTATAAATATATATATTTAAGTATAGCAGAACCAAATGATGATCACTCCAGCAATGCAAGTAGGTTTAGTAAAGTGCACCAGGCCTCGCACTTACATGTGCTTGTTTAAAAACCACACACGCACACACACTCACTCACTCTTAAACTAGAGTTTCCTATAATTAAAAGATGACAGTGAAACTATATACTGTGGTGCACACCTGCAGTCCCAGATACTTTGGAGGCTGAGGTAGGAGGATCGTTTGAGCCCAGGAGTTCAAGGCCAACCTGGGCAACATAGCATGACCACATCTCTGGGGGAAAAAAAAAAAAAAAAAGGACAGTTTTTGAAACAAGTGCCTCGTAAGCATGATCACTAAACATGTCTAGCCTAGCATGTATGAAAACAAAGCAAGGCTGCTTTCTTCCAGTTATTACCATTAATATTCAGACAACTTCTTCCTTTTCCGTAACAGACTTTCAGATACATTTAAAAATGCTCATCCATTTATTTACTCATTTTACATGGAGCGTTTTCTGTTGCAAGACACTGTGCTAGGGATAATGGGTGTTAGAAAGATAAAGTGGCCTCAGCTGCTGCCCTTCAGAAGCTTACAAACTAGTAGGAAAGAAGAAAATACATGAATAGGTCAGGTGTGGTGGCTCACACCTGTAATCCCAGGACTTTGGGAGGCTGAGGCGGGCAGATCACTTGAGCCCAGGAGTTTGAGACCAGCCTGGGCAACATGATGAAACCCCATTTTTAACTTTTTAAAAAATTAAAAAATTAGCTGGGTGTGGTGGTGCATGCCTGTAGTTCCGGGTACTCTGGAGGCTGAGGTGGGAGGATGGCTTGAGCCCAGGAGGTCAAGGTTGCAGTGAGCTGCGGTGGCACCACTGCACTCCAGCCTGGGCAACAGAGCAAGACCTTGTCTCCAAAATTAAAGAAAAAGGAAAGAAAAAGAAAATACACATGTAGTTGGTAAGATAAATGGTAGGATCCAGAAGAGAGGTTCTAGGAAAGGATTACAGGGAGAGAGAGACGAATGACTTCTTACTGATTTTGGTAGGATTTGGATGTAGGAAAATGGTAATGAAGGGCATTCCATGCAGGGGAATCAGTGGTATTTGGGAGGTGCAGATGTCTACATAAGAGTGAGTTAAATACAGGGCACACAACGATCATACAGGCTTCGAACACTGTCACCTTGGAGGTTAAGAACATACTCATCTTAGTATCTGCGTGGTACCATGCTGCATGTGGCAGCTTTTAACAAATAATAGAGTTATAGCTAACAGCAGTGGCTAACATTTTGCTGATCCCCCTGCTGTTCCAGGAACCAAGCCGAGTACTTCTCAAATAATCCTACCAATAGCTCTATAAGGTACAGACTCTTACTGTCTCTAAGTTACAGCTAAGGCAACTAAGGCACAGAGAAGGCAAAGGAGTCATCTAAGGTTACACAGCTTATATGTTATAGAAGCAGGTTTGGAACCCCAGTAATTTGCCTGCAAAGCTTGTACCCTTATCCATTAAGCTGTAATTCTATGTAAATTACTAGAGAAATGGATTAATGCAATTGTTCTGAAAAGACAACTTAGAAAATCAGTAACATGAATTTATAATAGAAAAAGTGTTAGCTGCTCCCCCTGTGCACCGATATGAACACATGACAGTGAATTTTGGTTTGAATTTTTTCTAAGAAACATAGTTTCCTTTGGCCCATTATTTGCCATAGTCATTTAAACATGTTATAATGCAATTGTCATTCTCCTTTACTTCCTTACTTAATTTTCACCAAGAAGCAAGAGAGGCTGTTATTAAAAGGTAGAAATTCCTCAAGTATTTATTTTTGACGTGTCCAAATATCTATAAAGAGCTATAGGATTTAAATTCCTTTTAATAATATGTATGTACTTCAAAGAATTTCTCAGAGCGAGTATCTCAGTGAGAGTCCACCAACCAGGTATTATGCTGTGACCTACTTCTGTGATCCACATGGGAAGATCTGACCTGTGACTTAGAGAGACAGCAACTTGACCTGTAGGATTTGTATCTTTTTGAAAGTGAGGAAAGGGTAGAGCAGAGGAGTCCCTAGTTTATCCTGTTACGGTTGGTAGATCATGTGGGGAGACTGAGAGAGGCTTCCTTTCCAGGGCATTCAGTTTCTACATAGTAACTCGTACAGATACGTTTTTTGTTTTTTTTTTTTAAGACAACAGTCTTCCTCTGTTACTCAGTCTGGAGTGCAATGGTGTGGTCTTGGCTCACTGTAACCTCTGCCTCCCAGGTTAAAGCAATTCTCCTGTTTCAGCCTCCCAAGTAGATGGGATTACAGGAAGGCACCACCATGCCTGGCTAATTTTTGTATTTTTAGTAGAGATGGGGTTTCACCATGTTGGCCTGGCTGGTCTCAAACTCCTGACCTCAGCCATCTGTCTGCCTCTGCCTCCCAAAGTGCTGGGATTATAGGTGTGAGCCACCGTGCCTGACCTCTTGTACAGATACTTCGTTGAAGTTAATTGTTTGGCCTCCCAGCCTATCAGTATGAGTCAGGATTTTTTGGGTGAATTGAAATCCGAAAAGGAGAAATTGATGGACTTTTATAACCAGGCCATGTATAATCCAGGCGCGTGCAGCTGACCTCAGGTTTCTTGCAACCAGCATGCTTTCATATCCTAACTTTCCATAGTAGGGCTCAATTTCTATCTGAATTTTGCTAATTATTTCAGATTCTTCCAAACCATGGAGTGAAACATCTTTCATTCTGAAATTGATAATAAAGGAAATACCCTTGATTTCAAACCATAAGAATGTGACCTTCTAGCTCCTTCACTTCCAATTTCAAATCACCCTTTGGCACCCATACACACTTTGGGTGCTGTGGCTGGTAGCTGCCTCAGAACTACATGGAGTAAGGGAAGAAAGGTGCACCAAGGAAGGGGAGGTGCTCTTAACTAGGGGAAGGGTGTCAGGGATCCTGGGTAAGTAAAACACCAAGTATCCGCACTGTTGCCCCTGTTGTCTTTTTAAAAATATAATCCCTGGTCAGGTGCAGTGGCTCACGCCTATAATCCCAGCACTTTGGGAGGCCAAGGTGGGAGGATCACTTGAGGCCAGGAGTTCAAGACCAGCCTGAGCAACATAATGAGACCCCATCTCTACCAAAAAAAATAAATAAATAAAAATTAGCCAGGCATAGTGGTGCGTGCCTGTAGTCCTAGCTATTTGGGAGGCTACATGGTAGTGTATGCCTGAGTCCTAGCTACTTGGGAAGACTGCTTGAGCCCGGGAGTTTAAGGCTATAGTGAGCTTTGATTGCCATTGCACTCTGGCCTGGGTGACAGAGCAACACTCCATCTCAAAATAATAGTAATAATAAATAAAAAATGCAATCTCTAATTTTTCCTCTAAGAAAAGGTTTGAAGTGGAAAGAGGGGAGAGAAGAGCACATTTCTGTCCATGTTGGTTGGACATGATATTCTCCATTGTCAACATGTGGTAAGTCCAAGGCAACATCACCAGTTCTTCACAACAACAGCATCTCTTTGTTGTTTTACTTAGAGAACTCTTAGAATATAAGCAGAAAGATGCACAGATAAATCTCTAGCATGCACATGTGTTGTGCATGGTCTCTGCAGCAGTGCTGTTCCAGCTGTGGTCCATGATGGGCCATTTGTTAATGTCTATGACGAGATAAGTGCCGAAATCTAGAGAAGCATTTGGCAACTTTTATATCAATTTTAAATTGCCACAATTTCCAAGTGCATGATCAGTGAGCTTTTTTTTTCAGTGTCTTTTAAATTTTTTCTAGTATTTCATTTTTATTGTGTTTTACACAACTATTTGCAAAAGATTAGAAATTAAAACAAATATGCTGATCATTAACCACAAGAAGCTTGAGATGCTATGGTTCTCACTGCTTCCAGCAAGCTTAAGAAACAACAGTTCTTTATAGATGAGGAAGCTGAGCCTCCAAAGGTGAAGCTTGAGCTCGGGTATCCAGGAGTGAGGAGAGTAGGCAGGGGTTGAAGGGCAAACACTTGTTTCAAACTGAGATAGGAATACTTTTGGCGTTGTAAAATCTCAGCACCCAGACCAGGAACCAGGCCTCTTTCATCTCTGTGGCCCCAGCACCAAATTAGGCACCAGGCATTTAGCAGGTTCTCTATAAACATTGAATAAAGTTGCTTCTGCTCTTTATTGGGAAAATTTAAAAAAAAAAAAAAAAAAAAAAAAAGGAACTGCCCTCATCTGAAGATAACAACAAGCTTAGGTCAAAAAGCCAGACTCTCATTCTTGGTTTATTTGAAGAGAATATTACAACACTGATGTATATTCTTGCTATTTTACAGTGAACTTTATCTTTTTTCCTCCTGAGTTTTATTCAAGAATTTTTAGCCTAAAGTTTCCACTTCAAAGTTAAGCTCATTTTTTTCTTGTACTCCTTTCATGAATAAATTAAGCAGAGAATGTGTCAAAAATAATTTTAAATGGATATATGTGCAACCAACATCTTCAAGGCTTGAAATAGATGGCCTTGGTGCTGTTTTAAATTGCGTCCTCTTTTCCTTCCCCCCACCCAGTATCAGAGAAAACAGGCTGTCAGAGAGCCAGGAAAGAAAAGGCATTTCATTTTGCTCTGGTGGACACCACACTGCCTGAGCCTGCTCTGCTCCACCTGTTTGAAGGGCTAAGAACCCTGGTCTCAGTGTGGCCCGGGGCGGGAGAGGTTAGAAAGTCAGACACTGCCAGGAAATGTGTGTTTGCAGGTTCTGCTTAACGTTCCCTGGCTCGCTTCTCTCAGTTCTGCGAAGCCCAAATGTGAATGCAATGAAAATCTACGCTGGGGGATGTACTCCTCTCCCCTGCCACATAGGCCCACAGCCTGGAGCATGGTGGCAGAGGCAGCCAACTCATTTTCTGAAGAAGCCCAGAGGAAACCGAGAATGTATTGCCCACACCACTTGCCTGACTCAACAACAATGAGCATCAAGTTCAAAGAAAATAGGAAAGAAAAAGCAAAAACATAGAATTCTTCTCATAGTAGCCCAAGCCAGAGTATTTCCCTAAAGGAAAGTTCTGCTCGCCAATATTATTTTAAAGTAAAAGGACTATAACAAAAACCTGTCAACTTGATGTCAAATTTCTTTTGGTAAATTTCTAAAATTAATCAATTCACATTATTTTATATAGATTTTTAGAGGCACATTCTCGCTGTGTTGCCCAGCCTGGCCTCAAACTCCTGGGCTCAAGCAAAACTCCCACCTGAGCCTTTCACGTAGCTAGGATTACAGGTGTGTGCCACTGTGCCCAGCTTTGATATTTAATTTCTTCCTGTTCTTTAGATCAGTTATTAGGCAGTACTCATTTGTTATTTAATGTTTCTGTGATACCCACAAAGTATATAGTGATTCATTGATTGATAAACCCTGGAATTAGAGCTCATTTTAAGGATCCTGAGAAAGTAAGAGGCTTGGGGAATATCCAGTCTCCTCAGTGCCCTCTCCCAAGCCATGTCTCAGGGGAGGCCAGGGTCCACTTCAAGGAAACACATTTGTATTATGCTGCAACTCTGTTAGAGCTGCCCAGCAAAGGATGCAGTCAGTCTCAGCAGCTCAGAGTGGGCACCAGACAGGTCAGAAAACGTTTGGAAGCAACCTCACATCTGGCTGAGGTAAGACTGCTCCACCTTGGCTCTGTGTGGCCTCTCCCCCAGCAGGCAGGATCACCTGTGACAGGGCTGAGCATCTCCTGCCCTGACCAAGCCATGGTGAGTGGGGGAGGGAAAGCCACAGGCTGCTTGGTTTTTGGATTATCAAAGGGGTTCCTTCCCCAGGGGAGGGCGCCAGTGAATAAGCAGGGCATCCCTCTGACACCTTTCCTGTGGTCTAACTTCAAAAAGCCTGTTTCTGACCAGGAAATTTATCAAAAGAATGTACCCAGTGTAGAGGAAATAGCTATTAGAATTCTGTGAGCAAAAGAAGTAAACAAAATAAAGAGCAAGTCACTGTTGGAATGTCTGCATGAGGTGGAGGTGGAAGGTGGTCAGGATGAAGCGTTCCAGGTGGGTCTGGGCAGTGTTCCAGGCTTGCCTTTTCCCAGTAGCTCATCTGAAGTGTGGTCACCAGGCTGGACGTTGCTTCATCTTGACACTTGTCCTAGTTCTATTTCTGATTATTTTTTGTCACCTTGGGGAAAATTCCCTATTGTACTTGATTTCCTATAGAACTTAACTGTGATTTTATGAGTATATGTATTATGAGTATGCAAAATCATTTTAACTCATTCAGGGTTTTGTAAATAAGTGTTGCTTATCTATTCAGGGATTCGCATGCTTTTAATATGAGTTCAGATACAATTAATTAGTAGTCAATGTATTGATCAGTCTAGAAAACTTTAGAGCAATAAAGGGCATGCTCACCCTACTGAAGCTCTTTATGGCAAGGTTATGGTATTGACAAATTAGGGGCACAGAGCAGTATATCATTAAATATATTACTTCTGATTTTCTACATCTTAAATGACCCTCTTTGTCTTTAGAGGGCAAACCATCTTGCCATTCCTGATGTGAACTCTCTGTCAGAACCATATCTAATGGAAGCAGCTCTGTAACCCAGGGGCTCTTTAAGTTCCGCTTTGTTGCAATGATGACTGTTCTCTAGTCTTAACCTATTTCTGAAGTCAGGCATCTATTCAGAATCATTTGCTATTGAATTAGTTAACAACGTTTGGTTTGAGGAAAGATGATAATGATATTAAGGAATGATAAAATCCATCTACAGTGAAAATCGAGCCCATGTCAGAACTGTGGAGGAACCCAAATTCAGATCCTACCCTCAAACTGATTTGCACAAAGAATTATCTGTTAAAAAAGTGGGGAAAAGAATGGCAGCATGAGACAACTCATGTAACTAATAAACTTTTCAGATGCTGTTTCATATGTTTGCTTTTCATTAAATGCAGGAATGGTGGCGACTGTGTTGTTGTGATTCAGTCAACATTTATTCCTATCTGTTTTTCATATACAAAGGCTTAGGGATGCCAGAAAATAAACTGTTAACGGAGAATTAACTTCTTTGGCATGCTTTCATACTTATCTTCCAAATTAAAGAAAATGAAATGGGCAG
The DNA here is from genome assembly GCA_036589455.1 of Ateles fusciceps. NCBI lineage: Eukaryota > Metazoa > Chordata > Mammalia > Primates > Atelidae > Ateles > Ateles fusciceps. The sequence continues at coordinate 12,799,573 of JAZHEH010002229.1, forward strand.
AAACAGAGTGTAGATTACCTCCTTTTTGTCAAAAATGGTGGGAATTTGAAAATTAATAATAAAAAAGGGAACAGATGCAGTAACATGCCAGAGGGAGATTAATGTGGAGAGTAAAATCTGTGAGCAACAAAACTGAAGCAAACTGAATCAGTGGGAGGTGGTTGTACAATCAAAATCAGGATAAAAGAGAAATTACAAACAACCCTGCACTTGTCAAAGTAGTAGTAATGAAATCCTGACTCTGCCAGCAGTGAGAACCTGTGTTAGCACTTTGGGGTAAGGATGGTAGCCGGGTGCCAGGTAGGAGGGCAGTGTTAGGTTGCTGGGCAGCAGCCATCTTGTGTAGAACAGATGGCACCGAAAGCTGGCAGGGGAGGGGCTCCTTAGCAGAACTAATCAGACAGTAACAGATAGGGCAGCTGGGAAGACTGACCACAGAGAGGGAGTCTGCGGGGTAGCCGAGTGCCATGATGTTTGCAGTGGTGTGCCCATTGGTCTGAGATAAGACCTTGCAATGTCTTTCCCATCTACAGAAGAACTGAAACTTTGTTCAAAAAGGAAAATTGAGTTGAATTGTGTCAAACTTGGGGGGCAGGGCTGGGCATTGGGGTAGTGATTGAGAAAGAATTGTCCATCTCTGAATTTGTCATGGGAGTTTTCAGTCCCAGCTACCATGGAACCTTAACTTTTTGCTGTTGGTATGGTTCTGCCAATCTAACGTACACAGTGTGGCACGTGGAATGATCACTTTATACATTTTATGCATCAAAGAGTTTGCAGTATCAAGGCTATAGTTAAAATTAGAAAAGATTTTTTTGATATGATTTCTACCACATATGTCTTTCACAAAATGCAGAACTAAAAGCAACCATGGGATACATGGATTTCTACTTAATAATTTTTCATAACCTCATTTGAGCTGTGTTTGATTTCATTTGCCCACTTGCCCTTCTTTTTTCCCCCCATGTAACTGTGGGTTGAACATCAAAATATAAGCATAACTCAGAGCCAAAAACCTTACAACAAAAATAAAATCATTCTGCGAATAAAAGAGAAAACTGACCTATTAAAATTTGATAACTTATTAAGGAGTCGTGGTTCTTTAAGTGTAGAGTTGGGAGATTTGTATTAAAACGATGACTTTAACAAAGAAATCCAGATCTCCTACATCTGCTTTTGAACTTGTATATTTCTTTTTTTGCAGAAGGTTTATAGCTTGGCTCAATTTATTCATTTTGGAGGGGGAGGGGGAAACATTACAGGATTTGAAATAGGTGGTATAACATAGCCATATGCTATTTATGCAGCAGTTTCTGCAATAAATCTAATTTGATGCTGTCAAAAAATTAGACTTATTTGATATAGCAGCACATTAGTAAATGATTGTGGCAGATTTAAAGTTGTCATTTAGTCTCTTCTTACTCTTAACAGAATCTCACAAATCAATTTTTCCCCCCTTCATCAACTCCATGAAAATATCCCAGTTCTTTGTCCTGCAGTCCTGCAAATATTTCCACATCTGAAAGAAGGTCTTGCCTTAAGGTAATTGAGAAAGGGGGTGGAAAAATGAATACCTCTGTTGTTAAAAGACTTCATAAATACATAGGCAGAAAAAAAAATAAACCAGAGAAAATTATAGCATTTTCATCATTTGCAGTTCTTAGAAAAGCGGAACTGCAGGTCTCATTCAGAATGTAGATAAATTAAGGTCAGTTCTTTATTAAGGAGTTTAAATATTTTACCTTCCATCCTATGTCCATATGCTGTTTTAGGAAAACTGATATTAAAGAATGTGAGTGGCATCAGCTCTTCGTCTTCACCTAGCAGTGCCCTTAGATACGGCTTTACTCTTCGGTAGCGTAACCTGGCAACATTGCTTCAGTGCCTCCTTCTTCTTTTTTCTTTTTTTTCCCTGTAAAATTTGTGTTTCAGGTGTTAGTGTCAAACTATCTAAACTTTTTCCTAGTTTTTCTGTTTGAAAGATAAGATAAGCAATTACACATTAAGCAGGTAAATATTAAAAATTCTCTGAAATCCTAAATTAGTCCATTTACAAAAGTAATAATTTCATTTCCCTTTTCTTTTTCTTGCATGCTTATGGAAGGGAAAAATGTATGTGTGTGTCGCATTTATGCATCTGTGTGTGACTGTGAGTGATGTTAAAACTGAGTGTTCTTCATTTGTTTATGTTCGTATCATACAATTATCCAAAAGAAGGCTACTAGTGTGTTTTAGAAATGCAGTTTACTAAGAGTGAAGAGTTCCTTCACGGTGATTTAAGCAGCCTCTATTAAACTAGCATCTTGCAAATGCTTCTTTCTTTTATGTAGCAAATCAGACCATGGAAGTGATCAAATTGCCAGTGCTCTCTCACTGCTATTCAGAAGCAGGAGTCCAGGTGACCAAACTACTGTCAAGCACATATCACACTAACGGGAAAAATATCCGGAAAAGCATTAACAAACTTGCTGGGTAAACTTAAGCAATATTTTTGAAATTTTCTCCACATGAAGAGAAATTATTTAGAAATGAGGTTTTAGGAAGATGAAAAAGAAAACACCTCTTAGAATTCATATTTTGAGTTTAAAATTCACATATTAAATTACATTATATATTACATGAGAATGATTTATATGACACTGGGTATTTTGAAGGTCAGCAATAAAATTGAAATTATAGCTAAGAAGTGTGTCTCTGTACTTAGATTTTAAGCTATCTTTTTTGTTTTTGTTTTTAATTTAGCCTCACAATTTTAAAAAATGTCTGAAAAACTGCTTTGATAAAATCCTTTTTATAAATTATAAATGTTTGATCAGTCAGAACTTTAAGATTTAAATTTTAAATTCCATGTTTTCTGCACTGCCTTTGTTAATAAAATTGACATTCAATTTTTGTATCAATAAAAAATATTTAATTTTAATTTTTTCTAAAAAGAATTTAGAAAATTTTACAGACTTGAACAATTTTACTTAATACAAGCATCTGCCATAAGATTAAATCTTGGATTAATCCTTCAAAATATAAAAGCAGCCTTATGAGTGAAGTGCCATTTAGGTTCACATTTAAGGGCTCATTTGTAATAGTGTTTCTTTTTTGCCCTGTATTTTTTCCTAAAAAATTATCTTCCATTTACTGATAAGAAATTAGAATTGAGTCATTGGTTTGCCCTTTTCCTTAAGAATATGGTGTCTAAAATACTGGCGAATAATTCAACATGAAGTGATTTCATGTCTGATTTATGATGGAAGAGTAAATACTTGATAGCTATACATGCCACAAAATAAATTCAATTGAGAGTCTAATTTTCACCTAATTTCTATGAGTTTATTTTTTTCACAGAACTAGACTATTGCTACAACTTACGTTTCTTTAGATAGATTATGTATTTGTTTGGCAGCATATAGTTGAACATTATTGAAACAGAACTTTATTGTTTAAATGATGGGGTTTTAAATATACATGAATTGATTTGTGTATTATGGGTTAAGTTTTTCAAGGCAGTAATGGAGCTGTGTGTTAATACATAGCTTATAATTGAAATGGTACATATTTGTACATTTTAAGCTTTCGGTGTAAAATTTCTTAATTGGAATACTCTCTCCCTTGGCTAATTCATTAGTGAAAATATTTATTCCTCAAGTTAATGCTATATAGTATGATGCAATTTTTACATAGTGTAAACTTGTTTATGATATTTTGATTTCACTTTAAAACTTTTATTTTGCTTCTTATACATATAGTTCATACTCAATATAATGAGAAGTGCAGACACACATGAAGAAAATACATATCAGCTGTCTGGTTTTACAAATGATCATTAAAACACCATGTCTTACTACTTTGACTCCAAATTATTGTCTTTCTGAACCCAAAAGTAATTTTCACAAGTGCATTACACAACAGAACTTCATCTTCTGCTGGTTAGCAGTAGAGGATTTAAATCCATGCCGACAGTTCATTTGACAATGACCTTGAGGGGCTTTGCTTCTTGAAGAAGAAAGCAGAAGCTTGCGGTAAACAAAGTTCACTTCTGACAGATGGATTGAATGACAGAAAGGTTGCGAGTGCCAGAATAGCCCTGGCAGAGGAGGAAATGTTCAGTGGAATCCAACAGGAGAGGAGGTGTGAACAGGTGCAGGGTTGCTGACGGAAGGGGAACCAGATGGAAGGAGCCAGAGCCAGTTTATTTAAAGGAAAAGGCAGAAAACATTGAAAGGCTGTGCGATCAGTGGCTAAAAGTGTTCATAGAGGAAGGTAAAAATTCACAAAGCAAAACTGCACAGTGGGGTAGCTAACACTTAGCATAATGGTAGTAATTTGTGAGTTTAGTTTGGAAGTTGCAATTGAAATACATTCATCTTGGCTCTTGACACCTTCAAGTATAGATATTTGAAAGTTGTTTATTTTTTAAGTTTCTAAGCTTTTTTAATCCATCCATTAATTTAATTTTTTCCAGCCAGAAGCTCCATTATGATAATACTAAAATTGTGTCGTCAACTAGGAAAAGAAAAAGATTTAAAGTGAAGGTTAACGTTCCATTCAAATTTATCTTGTGATGCCTCAGTTTTGTTCACATATGGGAAGCAAATGCATGCACTGTTGGGTGACATCTGTAATATCTAAGAAATTTGCAGTGTTAGAATCGATGCTGCTGATTGCTTTTGTTGTTTTGGATCTCTGTTCATTTTGTGAAGTCCGGTTTGATTGTTTCAGTAGGAATAAGGCTTTTTAAAATACAGTTTGCCTGCCATGATCTGCAGGTTAATTTCTGCTGCTGAGGTTGACCTGATTTTCATTGACTTTCAGTGACCTGCCTTTGGGCAGACACCTGCAAACTCAAGTACAAATTACAAAAAGAACAGTATACATACAGTGGAGCAAGAAATGAGGACTTTCTTGTTTTCTAAGACCTATTAAAAGGTAACTTTCTCCTCTGCAAACCAAAGACATCCTGGCTGATACTCTGTGTGTCACTTCTTACATACCACTTATATGGGGCCTTGTCTACCACGGTTTTCCTTGAAAATTGTACTACATTGCATTTCTGACAAAGACGCCAACAGAGGAGGAGCTATTAAGAAGCTATCACCAGGAAAGATTATGAAGATGCACAATTATTTTGAGGTTTTAAAGATCTCATAAATAATCCACAAAAGTTTCTGCACACTGTTCACAAAGATGAAACACACAAAGTAAATGAATACTGTATTCACATTCCTTGTCTCAGAACTGCCTGGATCAAATAGGTTGCATTTGGTTAAGGCTGGATGTTTTGGGAGGTTTTGAGTTTAGAGATAGTATCTATGATCCATGGATTGGTTTTGTCAGTAAATATAAAGAATTGAAATTTGATTAGCAGTTATAGAAGGTGTTTATTTACTCCTATGCTGTATATGGAGATCATCAATTTTGATCTTTTTTTTTTAATCTGGGTGAGGCAATATACGACTATATTTTGAAGGAAAAATGCTAAGTGATTTAATAAAAGGAAGTTGATGACCTATATTTTAAAATCATCTGCAAAATGTATATTTTTTCTCCCACTTGTTAAGAAATTTTTATCTAATAACTTCTTCCTAATCTAAAATTTTATATGAAATTGATTGGAGTATACTTGCTTTGATTATAATGTGCTGATTTTGTCATCTCTTCCATCATAGTTAATTAATTTACTTATATAATAATGCTACTAGCATGCTGCTGCTGTGTAAAATAATGACATAAAACTCACCTGAACTATGGGATTCAAACTGAAATACAGTAAAAAGGAACTGCAGCAATCAGTGTCATCATCTGACAGTCATACCACAAATTAAATTGCAAGCTTTTTATAGGTAGAACCAGTAGCTTCCCAGAAATACGTAAATTTAGTTGTACCTAGTAAAGTGTCTCATGTTGCATGAGTTTTTTATTTTCTTGAATGAAGGGATAGCAAGTTGATTGCTGTTAAGCAGGTATTCATTCAGAATTTATTGAGCACATGTTCTGTTCTAGCTACACTAGGTACTGTGTGAATTTTCAAAATAAAGAGTCTGTAATTTTTTTTTAACAAGTATCCTCCAACCTACCAGAAAAAGTTTATGTAATTACATATACACACACGTGTGTGTGTGTAAAATCTAGAAAATAGTATGTAAATTTGTAAACTTTCTGTGACTTATGATCATCTTAAATGAATTAATGAAACTCTCTTGTCTAGTCCAACACTTACATGTGTGAGAACGGAGATGCAGAGAAGCTAAGTGATGTGCCTAGCACCAACAGTGGTTGAGTAACAGCAAAAAGTAGAGTCTGAATTTCCTTTCTCTAAGTCTAGTGCTCTTCCTGCATCCCATGTTATACTTCTTTGTACTCACTGATGATATGACTTGTCTGAGAAACCCCATTAAAATCCTTCAGTGCAAGCCTTTCACAGCCTGTTTTGGAAAGGGAAAAAAAATTATTTTTTTGATTTTGGCACACAGTTGCTGGTTCTTGAAACAAACAAACCACAAAGTTTCTTTAGCTTACAAACGGTAATTACCAAATTCACTTCTTGGAACTATTTTTTTTTTTTTTGACAAGAGTCTCACTCGCTTTGTTGCCCAGGTTAGAGTGCAGTAGAGTGATCTCAGCTCACTGCAACCTCCACCCCCCCAGGTTCAAGTGATTCTCCTGCCTCAGCCTCCCTAGTAGCTGGGATTACAGCCATGCACCATCATGCCTGGCTAATTTTTGTATTTTTAGTGGAGACAAGGTTTCACCATATTGGCGAGGCTGATCTCAAACTCCTGACTGAGCTCAAGCGATCACCTGCCTCAGCCTCCCAAAGTGCTGGGATTACAGGCGTGAGCCATGGCACCCGGTTGACTTCTTGGAACTTCTTCTGGGAGTGATAGTAAAGACAACCTCCCTGCATACACACTGCTTACCCTGTGATAGGCACATTCTATACCTTAACTCACTTAATTCCCACACAACCCTACCAGGTAGATTCTGCCATGAGCCCCATTTTACAGATAACTGAGATATTCAGAGGTTAGTACCTTACCAAGGTCACGGCGCTGCTAAGTGGTGGAGTAGGCAGTTAAGCCTAGGTGGTTAGGCTCCCCAACTGTGATTTTATCCATTATACTGTATTGCCTCTGATGGTGGATGTTGTGAAAAATAACTTCTGTCACCAGTTCCTTTTGGAAAGTTGCATTAAACAGGCTAAAACAGGTTTCTTGACAGTAGGGCTTCTCAGAGCTTTTAATATGTTAGTGCACACTGTGACTCTCTTAGAAAGGAATTTAGTTTTCAGTGTTTCCCAAATGTATATGACTTATGGAAGCTTTTCTATCAAATCTCCACACATCTTCCAGGAATCAGGTTTTTGGGAATACACTTGGGGGAAAAACTGAACTAAATTAGTTTGTAGTAGGACAGCTGAGAATGATCATACAGGGTTTATTCATTATTGTATCTTGTCAGTGCCTCTGCAGCTCTCTACCCCATCCCACCCCTGCATGGCAACTTCACTTTCACTATAACACGTATGGTTCATGAAAAGAGTAGACAGGTTGGTAACTTTCAATTTTCATTTAGTCGGTTCTGTAAAATGGGGCTGTGGGGTGGGGGAGCATCTTTGACCATACTTGGAGAGTAGTCAGACAATTAGCTGTGCCAGAGTCACGTTACAAGTTCTTCCATATCTTACTGTCCCAATTTTGCCTTTATGTGATAATTCTGTTTATTTTTAATTATGTGTTTATTCTAGAAAATAAATTTGACAAATAACAAGATGCCAGTCAGTTAATTGAATTTAGACACCTTTCAAAGCATGACTCTTTGAATGAGATTTCCTAGAATAAGATGTTATTGTGGATACCTTTCTATATAAACGTTTTAGACAATTTCCTGCCAGGAATTATTGGCACAGATTTGAATTCTGGACCCCTAAGTCAGAACTCTGCACTAAATTTTGTTTTCCTTCAACCCACGATATGGCAGTATTCCTCCCTTTTTTGTGTATTCTTTCCTGTGTTATGAAGAAATGGATCAACTCATGGGCAGTAAGCTCTGGGAGTCGAGAAGTTTAGTCCTCAGAATGTGTTCTTTTTTCTGTAAATACACTTGGAGGTGCCTATAATTTATAATTATGTTAAATGGTTTTTACTGATGAAGTTTTCTATAAATAACTGTCTTGTAATGATAACGACTGGAATTGTTCTTGTGAAGACTTACTATATGTGGTCTTGGCTTTCCCACCCACCCACCTCACTTTCTAGGTTCTCAAATTACATTTCCTCCAACAAATCAACTCCAGCAAATATTTTTTTTTTTTTTTTTTTTTTTAGACACAGTCTTGCACTGTTGCCCAGGCTGGAGAGCAATGGCATAATCTTGGCTCACTGCAACCTCCGCCTCCCAGGTTCAAGTGATTGTCCTGGCTCAGCCTCCCGAGTAGCTGGGATTACAGGTGCCCACCACCACACCCAGCTGATTTTTGTATTTTTAGTAGAGACAGGGTTTCAGCAGCTTGGCCAGGCTGGTCTCAAACTCCTGACCTCAGATGGTCCACCCACCTCAGCCTCTCAAAGTGCTGGGATTACAGGCATTAGCCACCACGCCTGGCATCTCCAGCAATTTTTATAAAAGTTTGAAACATTCATCAGCTTATTTGTATTCCTCAAGGTACAGAAAATGTTTGAGAATAAGCAAAAACTACAAAGGCAACAGGTTAACTCCCCAGGAAGTGGGATAGCTTACCAAACTGGCAGACACATTGGTTGACAAGCTAATATGACTACAAGGCCCTCCTGATGAACTTTGAAAGTAGTCCCTTCTTACTAGAAACAAGTAATGAATGATATGAGGATGATTACTAGAGATTGAGGAAAGAAATCCGTGGGGAAAATCTCAGAGAATCTGTTTGCCATTTAAAAATTATAGAAAGACTATCCTATGATGAAGTTTCCAATTTTATTTTCATTCACTTCGTAGGAAGGATTCTGTGATCTAGGTACATAACTGAACATTTAAAAAATAATTTACCATCTTGGCTATATGGATTAACTTTTTCATGTGCTTTGTGATTTAATTTTAAATGTGAATATGTATTTGGGAGTTGCTTCAGACCAAATTTGATTTACAAAAAAAAAAGTATCATTTTGGTATACTATGGTGACGGCTTCAGCTTCAGTTGTTCTTAGTGTTCTACCAGAATTCTTCTCTTTGTTTCTCCATTCAGATAACAGGCGAGTGGCTGAATTAAATGAGAAACTTATCAAAGTTTTGAAAAAAGGTCATTTTAATAGTTTTTGAAAATTATGAGTTTTGATATCTTCATGAGGCATTTATGTTAAGTGGTTTTGGGCACCTAATTATTTTTATTTGTGTAATCAGGATTTAAAATGATGCTTTGCTATAGGGTGATAGACAAAGGAGTGACACTCAGACCAGTGCTGTCCAATCGAAATATAGGCCAGGCGCGGTGGCTCATGCCTGTAATCCCAGCACTTTGGGAGGCCAAGGCAGGTGGATCACGAGGTCAGGAGTTCAAGACCAGCCTGGCCAAGATGACCAAACCCTGTCTCTACTAAAAATATAAAAATTAGCCGGGCGTAGTGGTGGGGGCCTGTAATCCCAGCTACTTGGGAGGCTGAGGCAGAGAATTGCTTGAACCTGGGAGGCAGAGGTTGCAGTGAGCTGAGATCATGCCACTGCACTCCAGCCTGGGTAACAGAACAAGACTCCGTCTCAGGAAAAAAAAAAAAAAAAAAATACATATATATATATATACACACAAACACACACACACACACACAGTGGGAGCCATAAAATGTATTTCGTGACATAATTTGAAATTTTCTAATAACCACATTTTAAAACATAAAAGGAGGCCGGGCGTGGTGGCTCGTCCCTATAATCCCAGCACTTTAGGAGGCCGAGGCAGGTGGATCATTTGAGGTCAGGAGGTGGCCAATGTGGGGAAACCCCGTCTCCACTAAAAATACAAAAAAATTAGTCAGGTGTGGTGATGCACACCTGTAGTCCTAGCCACTCAGGAGGCTGAGGCAGGAGAATATCTTGAACCCAGGAGGCAGAGGTTGCAATGAGCTGAGACGGTGACACTGAACTCCAGCGTGGGCAAAGAGCAAAACTCCATCTCAAAAAAAAAAAAGTAAAAGGAAACAGGTGAAATAAATTTTAATAACATAGTTTCTTTAACCCATTGTGTAGAAAATAGTATTATGTTAACGTGATTTCTGTAACACATTATTAATGATATAATTTTGATTTTTTTCATAAGTTTCCATACCCCTTTGTGTATTTTGCACTTACAGCGAATCTTGATCCAACCTAGCCATATTTCAAGTGCTTACTAGTCCCACGTGGCCAGTGGCTGCCACACCAGCCCTAGACTTTTGTTACTCAGTTTTCCAGCTTTCCCACAGTGCCCAGCATAGATGCAGTTAGATTCCCATGAGCTTAAACCCTGAATTCTGTTTCTACAAAAATGGGAAATATTTTATTAAAACAAGAAAATCATGTCATCATTTTCTTGAATTTTGGAGGCAGTAGCCAGGACTCTTATTGATTAGTCTTTTTCTGAAGAATCACCACTTGGAGGAGGAGGAGGAGGAGGAGGAGGAGGAGGAGGAGGAAGAGAAGAGAGGAAGGTACCACTTACTGGTCATTACTTGAAGAGATGAACGATTAAATGTACCAGCATCACATTGTAATAAGTTCGTCTATATCTTACTGTCCCATCTTTGCCTTTATATGTTGAAGAGTTGTTGAAAATAAATTTGACAATTAAATAACTAGATGTCAATCTGTTAACTGGATTTAGACAATTTAGGAACCTTTCAAATGGTGATCTGGGCTGGATATTGCCAGTTGCCTTATGAAGTTCTCACATAATTCTGATAATATCATCTTATTAATGAGAAAACTGAGGCTTAGACTGAGACGAAGTTCGGCCTTAAAGTAACACAGCTAGCACATGGGGGAGCCAGGGCTCAAGCCCAGCCCTGTGTGTGCCAAGCTCACATCCCCTTGCAATGCCACCTCCCCCTGTGTAGTTTATGTCAGTAAATTGAGGAAAATTCTTATCCTTTCCTCAAGGCTGGCTTTGAGATAATTACACTGATGGTTTCAGTTTGAGCAGTCATCTTCTAGGAAATAAGGATAATAGTAATATGGTACTAATTAATATTTTAACTTACTATATGTCAGTGCTGTACTAATAGTACTTTATATATGATATCCTCATGGTCCTATGAGGAGAGGTACTGTTATTAACCTAATTTTTCCTTCAAGAAAACTGAGTCGTAGCTTATGTGACTCACTTAGGGCAGGGGTCCCCAACCCCGGGCCACCTGAGCTCTGCCTTTTGTCAGAGCAGCAGCATTAGATTCTCGTAGGAGCGCTGTCCCTGCTGTGAACTGCTCATGTGCGGGATCTAGGTTGCACACCATTTTATGAGAATCTAAGCCCTGATGATCTGTCACTGTCTCCCATCACCCCAGATGGAACTCTCTAGTTGAAGGAAAACAAGCTCAGGGCTCCCACTGATTCTACATTATGATGAGTTTTAGAATTATTTTATTATATGTTACAGTGTAATAATAATAGAAATAAAGTGCACAATAAATGTAATACAGTTGAATCATCCCCAAACCACCCACCTCTACCCTGGTCCTTGGAAAAATTGTCTTCCATGAAACCAGTCTCTGGTGCCAAAAAGGTTGGGGACCACTGACTTAGGGCACACAGCTAGTAAGTGGGGGAATTTGATGCTAAGTCTAGCAGACACCAAAGCCTGTTCTCTAAACTTCTGCCTCCTTGTGTACAAATGCCTTGCTGGCAATGGAGCTTACATGCTAAGGGATAAAGGCCAAAAGCAATGCCATTGTTTTTAGAGGTGTTTTAGGATTTCGTTTGCTTATATTTATTTTCCAGAACACAACTTCCTCTGGTTTAGATATGCTCAGGGCAGGCTGCCTTGTGGAAATGAGTTTGAAGATAGATTTAGAATGCTGGAAGAAGCAGATCTCCGGGAATGGAAAGGGCAGCTGTGGAGCTATAGGAATGGTGGGGGATGAAGATGAAGAAATGGCCAGAGGAAGAGAAAGATCCAGCAGATACATGTTACTGAGGGGCAGGAAATAATTAAGGATATAGATAAAAATAGCCATGAGCAAGTATTACAAAGTCAAATAGAAATAATGTTAAATCATTAAATGACTAAAAGACAAAATGTTTTGATGAAGAAAGTGACTTAATTATTGTGTCAAGAACAAAGATTTTCTTAATTAGAAGAGGGAGAATAGTGGAATAGGAATCTGAAAACTTGGGCTCAGGTCAGTTTTTTCTTCTGTAAATGTAGTACTTTTTACCTCCCAAATTGTGCGCAAAGATGGAGAGGTTGCAGAGATCCCAATCAAACTTTAAAAATGGACAACAGTCGTCTGTTGCCAAGCCAAGGTTGGTAGTCCATAGAATGCAACCCTAATTTCTGTGTACATGCATGGTGGATGTTTGACCAAAGGCACACCATCTCAGCAATAATGAAAATTCTACTATCTTTATTACAGCAGTTCCCCACTTACTCAAACTTAGACTGCTTTTTTTGTTTGTTTGTTTTGAGACAGAGTCTTAGTCTGTCGCCCGGGCCAGAGTGCAGCGGCACAATCTCGGCTCACTGCAACTTCTGCCTCCCGAGTTCAAGCGATTCTCCTGTCTCAGCCTCCCAAGTAGCTGGAATTACAGGCCCTTGCCGCCACACCTGGCTAATTTTTGTATTTTTAGTAGAGACAGGGTTTCACCATGTTGGCCAGGCTGGCTTCGAACTCCTGACTTCAGGTGATCTGCCCACCTTGGCCTCCCAAAGTTCTGGGATTACAGATGTGAGCCACTGCGCCTGGCCCAAACTTAGACTTCTAGTTTGAATATAGCTTTAAATTGAGATATAAATTAAAAAGCACTTTGAAGAAGCAAATAACTGTCACAAAGCCCTTGCACTTTCTGTGCAGCGTCTGTGGAACTAACCTAATGCACTTTTAGATGTTAAAAAGCAAAAAAGAAAAAAAATTAAAATAAAAAGCATGGCAGCAAATCACAACAAAACAACCAACAAAAAATTATAATAAGAAGATAAGTATGCTTTTGGTTCTTTAGAATAACATCTGAGACCTTTCTTGCAATAAATATTGTTGGGTGCCTTCTGTTTTTGTTTTGTTTTGTTTTGTTTTGAGACAGGGTTTCACCATTTTGGTCAGGGTGGTCTCGATCTCTTGACCTGGTGATCTGCCCGCCTCGGCCTCCCAAAGTGTTGGGATTACAGGCGTGAGCCACCGCGCCCAGCCCATCTGACACCTTTCTTGCAATGAATATTATTGAGTGCCTTCTGCTTTTAGCCACTCTATTAGGCACTTAAAGATATAGCAATGAGCAGTGATGCATAGGCACTTACTAGCAGAAGGAATAGCAGCAGTAAGTGGGCCTACCTTGTTTTAAATTATGAACATTAATTATTAAGGAGAGTTTATTATATTTGGTATAGTTTGCTTAAGAAAGCAGAGACATCATTAACGCATTTTAGACATATTTCTACCGCAAATGTTCAGAATTCTATGGATCTAATACCTAGACAATTCTCGCATGTGGAGCATTTTCTCGACATTCTAGATAAATGATGCATTACTCTGTCATGCTTATGAGATAAAATTTAAAAATATATTTAGTAATTATAATTCTTACTTTTACACATATTTCTGAATAAATTTTATATAGCCACAAAGGAACCAACATGTTCCTCATTTAATATGTTCTAGAAATTAATTCCTAAAACATTTTAATAATAGAATAGAAACTTTTCAGTTAGTTGTACTACAATTTGATAATAATGCATTTCCATTGACATGTTATAGAAATGCCTCTGGAATACATATTGAACCTACATACATACTGATCTTGCTGATACCTGATTTGAAGTTATTCATCAGAGGGATTAGTTACTGGGAATTTGTAGATCAAGTGATATTTTTCAGAGAAGAAAGCCAAAAATGAATCAAAGTCATTATTTTATATAGATAAATTGAAATGGAAAATATGAATTTTTGAAAATATGAAGATATAAAGGTCAAATCGTGATGAATTGGGCACATGGGGTTGTACAGTAGGATGTGGTAGTGCTTTACTATGTCACAGGAACTTTGCCCCATGCAGTCACTTAATGCATCGGGCACGCTGAGCTATGGAAACATTTTAAGGCTGAAAATTAGTAAAGTGTGCATTGTCAAAGGCACTGAGGCTATTCAGCCTCAATATCTACCTATGGTATCTACTGTATCTAAAGAAACATTACAGAAATTGCTCTTACTATTGCTGTAGTAATAAGTGCTTTCCCTGATTCTAATGTTGTCCCTTCCCCATCTGTTCCCCACACTGCAGCCAGAGTGATCTTTCTACAGCACGAGTGTGATCACAACACTCCGCTGCTTAAAACCCTACATTGGCTCCCTACTTCCCTCAGGACGAGGGCCTTAAAAATAGCTTCATTTTCTGGCTCCTGCCTACATCTCCAAGTGTCGTCTTTCTTCAATAATCTCCCCTCCACCAACCGCACACTGCTACCCTACAACATACATCCTCCAGCATCCAGTCATGCCAACACTGTTTGCAGTTTCCCCAGGGCACCTGGTTATCTCTGCACCCTGGGTCTTTGCACATATCGTCCACCTCACTTGTAGTCATCTTCTTTATATTCTTCTTATGGCAGATTACTACTCATGTTTTAAGCTTCTGATTTTTTTAAGCTTCCTGAAATCCTTACTCCCTGTCCCTAGCTACTAGCTACTCCCCAATTCCTATCCTTTTGTCCTGTATAATGGCAGGAATTTAGCCCTACTTTAATATTTACTATACCATTAGTTGTGCTGTTTTTTCTCTCCCCCAAAAAACCGGTTTATTTTGTTCCCTAGACCATAAACTCTTGGAGGGCATGGTCTACATCTCGCACACTGATGCATCCCCCATACTTTTGTGGCTGGCACAAAGTAGTTGCTTAAGTATTTGTTGAATGGATGCGCAATACACTGTTTGATTAAACAAACCCATCATGTGAGGCAGTGCCACGGAATGGAGTGAACACTGGACTTGGAGTGAGAAGACAGATTCAGATTCCAGCTTTGCTACTTACTAGCTGCATGGCTTTGAGAAAAATCTCTTAATTCCCTGAGTCTGAGACACTTTATTTATCAAACAGGAATATCTGTTCCATCTCCCTGCCTCACAGAAATGCTATGAAGAATAGAGAGGTCAGTGCATCTGCATGTGCCTTTCAAAATAGAAAAGACAGACATGCAAGGGATGATGCTATAGTAACTAGAGTCGATAGTAAGAGTCTGCGGTTTTAAAAGTAAATGGGAGTTGTGCATATGTAATAGAAACAGGCAATATCTAGTCTGCTATACTGTCTTTTGCCTGGAAGGTAAGTTTTGAAATTATTTTGGAAATACTGTAAGAACATTTTTGGAGGGAAAATTATTTTTGGAGATGTTTCTGTTAAATATTTCCTTTCTTTTGTGTATATTCCCTTGAAAGAAGTTGACCTCCTTTCTGTTTCTGCTTTCTTCCCTAGAAGTGACTCATTCTCTGATCTGATAACTCATCTTTCAACATCGTGTTTAAAGTTCTGACATACTTTGCAGTGAAGAAAATAGAAGTAATTTACTCCAGGAAATATGTATGATGCCATTAAGTCTTTTGCATACTTAAGGAAGTAGAGACTCCAGAATCCCATTCCTGTGTTTTCCTTTGTGTTTCTTCTCAGTAGTTCCACATTTGCTCAAATAAGAGAATGTAGCCCCTGTTAGCAGTAAATAAGCATAGAATTTGGGTTCTTCTCAAACAAGGAGACATCATGCTGTCTACCAATTTTATTATTGTTTTTGTTTTATTGTCAATAATAATAAATTCTTGGCAAAAATAGGGATTATCTTATCACATTCTCTTACTGTAGTCAGTAGACAGGCTGATACTTATACCTATGAGGATACTTAGTACTTTCTGTCTTTTGATAGTTGCTCATTCATTCATTTGTTTATTCATTCATCAAATGTTCATTGACCACACAACTGTATACCAGGCACTATTCCAGATTTGAGGGGATAAATTAGTGAGCAAAACAAAGGTTCCTGTTCTCCATGGATTTACATTCCCGATTGATGCACATGACTTATCTTTTCTAGAGTCTTTGACCACTTGAGGCAGGAGATGTGTTTGTGGTGCCTTTCAATGTTTTTACAAAGGTGAATATATTTCTTTGAGAAGGATACAACTAATTGATGGTGTCACTATAAGAGAAAGTAATCCAGTAGCTTAGGAGACAAGAGGGAAAGAAGTAGGAGAACTAGCTTGGGATTTGGCTGTCAAGATGGATAATATGGCTATTAAATGGCACATTCCCGTATAGATAATTGAAATAGACCTTTGTTATCCTTTCAGCCTTCTCTGATTTCTCTACATCCCTGATAAAAGAAGAGATTGAAGCATAGTGATTGTGGACTTTAGAAACAGCCCTGGATTTCCTGGATAAAACCTTTAATATCTAAAGAACTTGGACATATTATATAACCTCTCTAGGCCCTCGTTTTCTTATCTGTAAAGTGAACATACTAAGAGAACCTACTTTATGTGGTTGGTATGAAGATTAAAAGAATGCATATAAAGACCTTAGCTTATGTGTAAACATTAATAAATGGTAGCTTCTTAAAACGATTAGTCCTTTAAGGTTGGGTTTTTTTTTTGTTCTGTCTGGTTGAAGAACCCCAGTATTAAAGGAATAAAGTTATTTGTCTATAGTCATCCAGGCAATAAGATGGTAGATGTCATGCGCTGACCCTCTAGCTCTGTGAGTTTTTGGCTGTACTCCATTGCCTCTCAAGGTGTCATCCTCCCAGAGCACAAAGAGAATAGACTCAAAAAGTACGTATACATTTGTTTACAAAACAAGGCAAAAAGAAACAAAACATTAAGCAAATATTTAATTCTGTTTGCTAGTAGATTTGCTTTCCATAGTAGGTTAATAATTTTGAAACTACTTTCTGTGTATTCCAAGTTTGAACAAACGAGTAAGTGTGTTGAGGATAATAGGAACCAAGTTTCTTACTGTTGAGGAAAAGA
Source organism: Ateles fusciceps (assembly GCA_036589455.1). NCBI lineage: Eukaryota > Metazoa > Chordata > Mammalia > Primates > Atelidae > Ateles > Ateles fusciceps. The sequence continues at coordinate 12,816,727 of JAZHEH010002229.1, forward strand.
AATTACAATTATGGAAAAAAGGGAGACATGGTTCTATGTATGTTGTTGGATTATAATTGGAAAGACCAGTATGAATGTGTATGCATATATTCATATAGCATACAGACAAATATTTATATTTATATTCACATTTATACACTTGTATGTATATTCATATCCAGACTTAGTCTACTAAGGTGACCTAGTAGCAGTGATTTTGCAGCAGCAATGAGTACCACTTAGTGACAGGTCTTGGTTTCTAAATACCATTCTCCGTTAAAGGCACAAAAAGAGCTGCTTGGTCAAATGCTGATTCCAAGACAGGTACAAGACATTACAAGATGAGCCTGCAACATTTTGTGGAGATAGAAAGCCAAGAAGTATACAAGAATAATAGAGACATGTCACATAGGAACCACCTTGAAAGGGTTCCCCCTGGCCAAATCCAGGATAAATTGAGCATAAAAATAATGATTATAATGGATTATAACCCACTGAATAAGATATGAACCCATGACGGTATGCTGATATTAATGAATTAGTAAATGCGAGAGAAGGGGAAAGCTCTTTCTTATAACACAATGTTAACTGAAAAATAGAGAAAGAGTGATGGACTAAAAAAGTCACTTTTGGATGTAAAACTATTAGGTGAGAGTTTGATGAAGAATAGGATGTTTGCATAGTCTCAGCATATCCCAACAAATTACCTCTTATTAGGTTGGAGCAAAAGTAATTGTGATTTTTGCTATTAAAAGTAATTACTTTTGCACATACTTGATACAAAGAGGAAAGCAGTAACTTTACAGTAGAGAAGCCTGGGAGAGCTCACCTAACTACTGTTGTGCTGGGTCTGATTTGTACCAGCTCATGAGAGCCAATTGTGTGTATTTCTTCCCAACTTGCTATTCAATGATGACACTTTGGTAGCTTAAAATAGAGCATGGTGGAAGTGTCTACACCTGAAAATTGGCAAACACTACAAAAGAGGGACTTCCTACCCCCTAGAGGCCAGTCGTTAAGTATCTTCTAGCACACCAATTGACGTTAACCAAGCAATCAAAGCTAATATCACCAATACTGGGACAAACGTACAGCTTGTGTTTAAACTCACATCAGCACTCGGCACCCAGCACCTCCCCCGCTGCTACTGTCTGTATTCCTTAATGATTTTCAGCCAGTAAGCATGTTATAAATATTCTCACAAGTTTTTTTCATACCAATATGCTACTATCACAAAGCTGTTAATATTTTATCTTAAAAGGGAAACACCTTTTAACCAAAAGAGTTGTATATCTCACACTGGAACTTCAGACATCAGTAAAAAGGTGAATAGGAACATGGAAGATGGGATTGGTGCCGCAACCCCACAACTGCCAGGTCCTTGTTCTCAGACTTGAGCCTTTCACGGTTTCAGTCCCAGGGTCATTACTGAGATCAATTTAACATCATTAGAAAATGTACTTTAAAAAATCTGTTTAACAAATCATTTTTGCCCTTTGAGAGAACATTTTTTAAATTGCAAGATTTAAAATAAATGATATGAAAAAATTGAGTATCAACAACGTAAACTAATGCTTAGGTCCCATTTCTAAACAGTGGGATGGTCAATACCATCGTGACCAATTTTAGAAAATGCAGTCAGCCAGAGCTATAACTGGGAAAAAGGAGTGACTGTACCTCCATGTATATGTACACTGTGTCTGAGGCCTAGCCAGTGCTTGTTCACTCCTTTTAATTCTGAATTTTTATGAAGAAAACATTGATATGGCCTACATATGCCTGGATTACAGGTGATGTGAATAACTTGGAGAACAGAGGTGGATGTTCCTTTGCTCCTTTAATTTAATTGTTTTTGAGACAGTGTCTCACTCTGTTGGCCAGGCTGGAGTGCAGTGGTGCAGTCTTCAGGGCCCACTGCAGCCTCAACCTCCCTGGGCTCAGTTGATCCTTCTGTATCAGCCTCTTGAGTAGCTGGCACTACAGGCACACACCACCACATCTGGCTGATTTTGTATTTTTTTCGTGGAGATGGGAGTGCACCAGGTTGCCCAGGCTGGTCTCGAACTCCTGGGCTCAAGTGATCCACCTTCCTCAGCTTCCCAAAATGCTGGGATTACAGGTGTGAGCCACTTATTTGCTCCTTTTAAAAATCAGCTTTATTGGGGTAAGTTTAAATATAATAAAAAATTGCCAGTTTTTAACTGTGCAGGTAAATGTGGTTTGACAAATATATAGAATTGTGGAAAGATAATAGTCATAACATAGAAGAACATTTATATCAACCCAAAATGTGTCTTTGTGCCTTTTGCTCCCTGGTACCCCTCTCCTACTTCCAAATCCTGGCAACACGTATCTACTTTCTGTCCCCTAGTGTTTACTTTTCTAGAGTGGCCTATGAATGACATCATAATATATGTTTTTGGTGTCTGGCTTTTAAACCGAGTGTACTGCTTTCAAGGTTCAGCCAAGTGCTATATGTAACATTGTTCCTTTTTAGCCACGGTAGGACTACACCATAGTTTATCCAGTTAACATTTGATGGACATTTAAGTTGTTTCTGGTTGTGAGTGGTTGTGAATAAATCTTTCAGCCCGTAACTACCAAGCAATTGTTTTTACTCAGTGTTTTGAGTGGGAATTAAAGCAAACCAATTGGAGAGACTGGCTTGGCTATCCTTCACCAGGCTCTCACACCCAGCAGGATTTGACTCTCACTTTGTTATGCTTTGGTAAATTTTCCCCTTGTATCTTTCTTATGAAGTATTTTACCATCTACTTTCTCTTTGGCCATTTTGAACTCCCTACTAGGGGCGAGGAGCATGTCTTATTTATCTTTATTTGACCCAGTGCCTAGCAGAGTGCCTTTCACATAAGAGAGTTATGATAAATATTTAATAAATTGATTTAGATTCTCTCTAGTCCCTCCTTGAATACCTAAGTGCTTTTTATTAATTTTTTCAATCCATCGTTGTATTACCTCTAGAGCAGATGTGTCAAATCTTTTGGCTTCCCCTGGGCCACACTGGAAGAAGAAGAATTGTTGTGGACCACACATAAAAGACACTGGCACTAATGATAGCTGATGAGCTAAAAAGGAAAAAAAAAAGGCCTAAGCATAAATCTCATAATGTTTTAAGGAAGGTTATGAATTTATGTTGGGCCACATTCAAAACCAGCCAGGCCACAAGCTGAGTAAGCTGTCCAGCTGGCGGCCCAGGACAGCTTTGAGTGCAGCCCGATACAAAGCTGATAAACTTTCTTAAAACATTGTGAGATTTTTTGCGTGTGTGATTTTCTTTTCTTTTTCTTTTTTTCTTTTTTTTCCAGCTCATTGGCAATCAGTGTTAGTATTAGTGTATTTTATGTGTGGCCCAGGATAATTTTCCCAGGGTGACCCAGGGAAGCCAAAAGATTGCATACCCCTGCTCTAGAGTATTATAAAATAGGTCTCCCTAAATAAAAATATGTTAATCCTACCTCTGCCTTTAAATCATTCGCTATGCAAACTATAAGCAGACTTTAAATTCTTTGTGACCCTTGGGGATTTTTAGTAGGTTTTCTTTTTCCAACTGTAAAGTGAAAGGGTTTTTTGAAACACATTTGAGGTTCCCTGTCAGTTCTAACATTCTGGGATTTTATAAAAAGCCTACCAAGTCAGAAAGTACCTGCAAGAGGAGAGAGAAGGCAACATAGGAAAGCGGAAGGGGAACGACGGTAGAAAGGCAAGACTCTGTCATGTTTCTAGGCGATGAAACATAATGTATAGTTTCCCAAAAACAGTCAGAGCTGGGGAAGGATTCAAGAAACGTAAGTTGATGTGTAATTCAGCATGTGTTGGTAGAAGTCTTTTAAATTGTTTTATTTTATAAAAAGGACTATAATTATGATAGTAGTTCTTTTCTATAGTCTATTTTATTTATTTATTTATTTAGAGACAGAATCTCACTCTGTCACCCAGGCTGGAGTGCAGTGGCACCATCTCGGCTCACTGCATCCTCCACCTCTCAGGTTCAAGTGATTCTCCTGCCTCACCCTCCCAAGTAACTGGGATTACAGGCATGCATCGCCACACCCAGCTGATTTTTGCATTTTTAGTAGAGATGGGGTTTTGCCATGTTGGCCACACTGGTCTGTAACTCCTGACCTTAAGTGATCTGCCTGCCTCAGCCTCCCAAAGTGCTGTGATTATAGGTGTGAGCCACCGTACCCAGTCTATAGTCAATTTATAGTATCAGTAATTAGGCAGCTTATTCTAAAAATTGATGGTGAGATTGACAACCCCTTTACATTAGGGGAACTGTAAGTACCAGTTTGTGATGGGTAGTCTCAGTTCTAACTATTATCTTGGAATAATTATTAATAGTCCCCCCTTTCACTCTCAAATGGATATTGGTTCTGGAGAATGCATTTATGTCACCCAATTGTTAGGGGTTGCAGAGTCCCAGATTTCCCTACCTCTGTCTCCTGCCCCAGTTCAGGGTCTGACTTGGTGATAGTCAGTGAGAGTTTACAGGGCTTTTTTTCAGCTGACTCCTTTAGCAGCAGGGTCTCCAACTGGCAGAGCCATTAGAGCCATTCAGCCATTAGAGCCATTCTCTTCCAAGCAATTTTCCTTACTTGTCTGAAAAGTTTTTGCCTCCTCATGTAAGACTTAAGCAGATTCTTCAGCTACACTTAAAGATAGCAGCCTTCCTTTACCCTATGACAAGAATATAAGAACATCCAATCATGAAGTTATCACTGCTCACTTCCTATGTGCCAAATACTGAGCTGGGCTGAGAGTATAGAGAGACAAAGACATTGAAGGAAACAGACATGTAAAACAATAACTGAAGTCTGATAAATGCTCTCTTTGTAGGATGTACCCAGTATATACTGAGGTCATTGAGGGAAGAATAGTTAATTCAGGAGATGAGAAGGGGAGGGGAAGAATTTTGAGCTAGGCCTTAAGGGAGTAGCGGTATACATCTTGCAGAGGGATTGAGTAGGTGGGGAGGCAGGGCATTCCAGGAGGAGGAAGAGACATGTGCAGTGATCCATGACCAGAAAATACGTGGTGTGACTGAGGAGGCGAAAACTAGCCTCGTCTGACTATCCATTTGTTGTAATATATTAGTTTGGAACTAAGTGCAAGGAAAGACCCTGGACCACATCCCAGGGGGAGGTGTTGTTATTAGAAGTACCAGACAGGACCTAATTTCACATTTAGCATGGACCCCTGATGATTCCATTTGAGTGAGGTGTGGGTGTATTTTCATTCCAGAATTTTACATTGCAACATGACCACATGCATTGACCGGTTTTAATACAGGCTTTCCTTATGTTGCTTTATAATTAGAAGCCACTGAATTGAAGTTCCACAGCGGTACATAGACTAGTAGTGATAGCTTTATGGAATTGTTTATTTTTAGTTTGGCAAAGGCTAAGCAGTAAATATCTCAATTAGTAAACTAAAGCAGCATGGATGAGAAATGCCCACAAGGAGATCAGGAGTTTGAAATAACTAAGTCAGTTAATTGAAGGAAGCCCTCATATCACTTGCCCATATTTAGAGTTTAAAGAACCATCCTAATATGTGTGTGTGTGTGTTTGTGTGTGCGCATTTACGTGCACACACACAGTGTCAGTATCCACAGTGCTGCCAGCAGTGAGGCCCTTTGCATTCCCAGGTTCTAATTGTTGAGGAAGTTTCTCTCTGTTGGAGCCACAGTGCTTGGTTGTTGACCCGGTGGGACAGGTCAAGGGCTATCGCAGCATGATGGGATGTTGTCTCACTACAGAAGCTTTTGGTCCTGCAGTTTCTTTCAACGTGACCCAATAGGGATTTTATTATGAAGTGCTGGGGGAAGTTATTCATATTAATATTCATATTCACATTATATGGCCTGATGTGTGAAAATATTTAGTGAAAACATGCATGTGGCACTGTAGAATCATTTACTCACCTCTAGACAGAGTCTCCTGCATTATATTTAAGATTCCATTTTAAGTTTAGGAGTAAAAACAGAAGTGGTCTGCAAAGCTTAGTTTTAAGAATTTAAATTTTGCTTAAATTAAGAATCTAATCATGCTGTTCCTAGAATTCCAGTATCTTTAGGAAATATTGACCATTCAGAAGATGAAGGATTCATTGGTAGTATAATACATTAAGAATGTTAGAGAAAAAAAGGTTTGTGCTTTAAAGTTACAAAATACCCTTATTTAGTTACGATTTTTTTTTTTTTTGACACGGCATACTTTAGTCCATTTGGACTGATGGCACGTATTTAACATCGTTTGAAAGGTTGTTTGGATTTTCCCCCTGAAGTGGGGGGAGGGTGAATAGACAGGTCGTTGTCTTCTTATGCTTAACAATTTACTACGTATCAGCTCTCTGGTCTATAGGGGACAGGATGGGGGTTTGTGCATCTGCAGATTAAATTTCTGTATGTCTTCTCTCTGTTTTGCAGACAGGAAAAAGATAGCATTCAGCAGAGCTTTAGCAAGGAAGCAAAGGCCCAAGCCCTTCAGGCCCAGCAAAGAGAGCAGGAGCTGACACAGAAGATACAGCAAATGGAGGCCCAGCATGACAAAACTGGTAGGTGGTAGGGAAAGATTAGAGCCTGGGCACTCGCTCACAAGCCAGGCCCACGCCTTACTGTGAAATGACATCAGGAACACCTGTAACCTTTGGCTGGCCGAAGGGAGCAGATGCTAACTACACCGGAGATTCCGAATTACATATTAGTTAGCGTTTAAAAGAGAAAATGGAAAGTATTGCCCACTGTCTGTTGATTTCAGAGTGCTGCTCTCACATCTGTTGCACCATCTGGATTATGAGTTTATTTACCTGTGTTCAAGAAACGTAAAGCTGAGAGAGACCACAACAAAGTAGAAAAACAAAGGGCTTGTTTTTGGCTGGGTTTTCAGGCACACATGTTATATAAAGAAAATAGCATCAGAAGCTCTGTGGGAAGTGCTCTGAGCTTACAGTTAGAGCCTCCTGAATAGCGTTGAACAGTTCCCCACAGTACACACATTATAGCTGCTCTAAAAGCCTAATGAGTTTGCTTCAGCATCCAAACTGGAGAAAAGCTTTAGCCATTAATCGGTTCTTAATTCACTGTCGCAGCTGGATGTAATTCAGTGGCTCCAAATTGATATGTTCCTTTATTTAATCTTTGCAGCTTCGAACATTTTTAGCATTTGTATGATTTCCCCACCTCCCCCAACCCAATCTAGAGTGATGTTTAATCCTTTGCATTCTTCAAGTTCTCACAACTGCTGTTAAAATTCACTAATACAAGGCATTGACCACAGCTGGCAGCTTGGCTAAAAATTGCCATCTTTCATCACATTGGCACTATTCTGCAGACCGAGTTGGCCAGTAACTCTTTACCTTTAATTTGAAAGTAAAATGCACTTTGAAAATAGACAGTTTGATTTGTTCAGTCAGAGCATTATGTAGTTTCTTTCACTTTTGAGTTGTGTGTTCACAGACAGTGTTAGTCAAAACAAGACAGTGTCAGTCATTATAATTCCACACCACATACTCCACACTGATTGTACTATTAAAACAAAAGTTTAATTGATCCTGTCTTTTCCAGAAAAATGTTGCTTAATTTTAGTGCCTGGATTTATTTTGATTTGTATGCTATATGCTTTTTGCCAATTATTGGGTAAAATTTGAAAAGAAATAAAGGACTCTTAAAACTTATGCTTAGAGGTAATTTTCATATAATTTAATGTATTAATATATTGTATTTGATGATACAGTTTAAAAATTATTTCTTATTCTATGGGTGAAAAATGGCTAACATGCAAGTCATTAAATAATCTATTTACTTATGAAGAGGCAAATGTCATATTGACTCACATAATTCCCTCTAGCACTTTCAGTAGAGATTTTCTTCTAACAGCATTTGGTCAGAAGAAATGAAAATTCACCAGGTTTAGTAGATGTTTTTCCACTAAAAACAAAAGAGGAAATTGTAGGATAAATTATTGTTTGCCCCCACTGCTAGCATGATCCTAGTGATCAGAGTCTTGGGCAGAAACTAAGCACCAGATTAGAGTATATTTAACTGTTAAAACCACCTTAAGAACATTTCCTTTTGTCTTGTACACACACACACAAAATCACACTGTTTTCAGTGTCTTTGACCAGATCTCCACTGAAGCTCATGCTGTTGACAATGAAATTAAAATTCTAAAGAAAATACACATTTTTACGTTCATAATTAGAGAAGTATATGCAGGATTGGGGGCGGTGGTGGTAGGAAACCATGTGTGCAAATATGAAACAAAACATGAATTACAGTGTAGAAGAGAAGTCCTCGATGATTTTAGTTTTGAATTATCTGGTTGTGAGAATTTTTGACACTCTGTTTATAGTAAAATTGTCAAAATAAAAATATAATATCTTGCATATTACAAAGATATAAGCATCTATGACTCCACTTGAGGTATTTGACACTTTATTAACATGTTAAAATGTTACACCAAGCTGGTATGATGAAAAATGTTTCTGGTGTATAATTATGTTGAAAATAAATGACTCAAAAGATTGAGTGTCTGGCCATATGATGAGTCCTTTGACTTAGGACACTGGAGGTGATCTAGTGGCTTACAGGAAATCTGTAGGGTCTAAGAACCTTATCACCCTACGTATGGAAGCACTGCAGAGCTACAACCGTAAACATCTTATGTTGGTGGGGCTTTATTGTTATTTCTAGAAAATGAACAGTATCTGTTGCTGACCTCCCAGAATACATTCTTGACAAAGTTAAAAGAAGAATGCTGTACATTAGCCAAGAAACTGGAACAAATCTCTCAAAAAAGCAGGTAGGTGATGTTATAGAATACTTTCAAGAGCACTGTTTGTGTGATTAATTTTTCCTTAAAAGGCAGCATTTACACTGTTGGATAGTCTAATGTCAAAATTAGGTATCTGCTAATGTTTTCTTTGAAAATATTTTCTCCATGTGGACATTTTCTTAACTGTCCATACACTTTTATGTTTTTTCTTGATTATGTGTATATACTATTTTTTGACTTTTTAATGTTTAGAATTGAAAACTGAAATTTCAGAAAACAAGGATCAATATGGTAATAACATAAGGATGCAGCCAAATCAAACAGTTGTAAAATCTTACATGGATATGGTTAACACATTTAATCTATTGTTCCAATCCACCACCAACACAAAAGCTGTCTTTAGGTTGAATGGTAACAGATGAAATGTGTATATATAAAGATGAAAGTAGATGGTACTTTGAAATAAATAAACCAAAACTATTCTTCCCTTCTCTTCAAATTGCTATATTTTAATAGAACAGCCATCACTCATTTTATAGGCATACTACTCTTTTATAAATCCATTGATTGGAATCTTAATGGCTTTTTTCTACACAATTTCTAGTCAGATCATCTCAATGAATAAATTATTTTATATTCTAAACTGCAAGAAGCCCGAGTCCTCATCTCAGTTCCGGCAGTAACTGTATAATCTTGGACAAATTTATTTGACCCACTTGGACTGTAGTTTCTGCTTTTGTAAATGAATGACATTGGACAGAATTCACTTTAAATTGAACTGTAGAAGGCAATATTCGCATAACGGATAAGACGTCAAATATTACCATATAGGATAACAATGAAAAAATAGCCTGTGTGTCTTCTCTTCTGTATTTTTCCAAAACTCACTTAGATCTATTGAGAGCAGGAAATATGGCTCAGCAAACAAACTACTAACCTAGATGTTTCATTCAGAAAGGATGTCTAGGAGGATCAGGGCATATCTGATCACTCTGAGCTCCATCTTGGGATCCTACATCAACAAACTGTCTTAGCTGATAGAATCCCCATCGCTGATTCTTTTGGGGCATCACAGGGCTCATGCATCCAGTTCTCCCTGCTCACGGGAAGGCAGAGGCTCCTGTAACCACCAAGAATGTACTCTGACATGTGCACCTTCCTAGCATATACTAATAATTGTATTTTGGTAGGGGAAAACCTGTGTGCCAAAATACCAGATATTTCAAGGAAATTTGACCTAGAAAACCAAATGATTTTGTCATGAAAGAGACCCGTAAAATATCAGCAGTAGCTATACTTAACCAGAAATACTTGATTTGCAGCACATAGATCCAAAAGTAATTTGTTAGAAGCAAACACCCAGATTCTATCATTTAGGGATAAAATTATATTAATCTGGGTTTTATATTAATGTGTTAGGTCTAAAATTGGTTTATGAATGATTACTGTTCTTGCTCTCCAAGGAGACATAATTAGGGAAATTTAATATATAAAAGAGACAAAAAGGTGCTTGGTATTTAATTCTCACCACAACTTGAGACAGGAATTATTATCTTCATTGGCGGATAAGGAAACCAAAACCATTTAAATAACTGGTGAGTGGGAGAGCTAGGGTTCTAACCTAGGTATTTCTGGTTCCACAGTATATGTTCTTTCTTACAGTAATTACAGTATTTTACATCTATTGCTAAAGAAAATTCAAGCCACAGTGTTATGATGGGAAAGTTTGGGAAGGAAAAACTAAGCTTTAAATTCCCGTGGAGAAGTAAACATCCTGGGCGTGTGACACAGCCAACCTACTCTGTGCCCCTAGGCCCCCCTTTTCCTTCTCTAGATCTGTCACCTTAGCCGGTACTGGTCTACGTCAGCACCTCTCCAGCTCCTGAACACGACTTTGTAAATTGGATGTATTCTTTTGCATCTGACACATAGATGGCACTTAATGAATGAATGATGAATGAATGCAGCAGATAGGTGTGGTGCTGCTCCCACATCCTGACCTGACTTCTGATGCCAGTCTGTGCCTTTGTTAATGGCAGGCAGTGTGCAATCAGGAACACGTGGGAATTCAGAGGAACTAGCTTTGAATCACACTCTCCTACTTGGGGCTTTGTAACCTTGGGTACATTGCCTAATCTCCCCAAACCTCAGCCTCTCCATCTATAAAAACATTTCTAAAGCCACATTGCATGGGATTGTTGTGGGAATTAGAATTACATATGTAGATACCCGTACGTACATGTATCAAGTGCCTAGCACAATGTCTGACACACAGTAATACACAGTAGCTGCTGTTGTTCTCACTGGTGGTATTGTTTTAAGGGTCTTGACAGGTAATTTGGGTATCACTTCACGTAGCTATTGTCTTTGCCAGGGAAAGTCTCACTGTCATATGCTGACAGAAATAAGTCTATGCCACAATGCAAGCCTTTTTCAAAAGGCCAGATCAGGAAAATGTGGATCTAGTTGTATTTTGTAAATATGATGAATTAAAATAGGCACCTATTCTAACTTTACAGTTTGATTCAACCAAGGCCTAGCAACTAGTAAACACTTGATAAATTGTTGCTATTTTTAAAACTCTTAAGGGCCCCTAAAACTTACAAAAAAGTACATTTTGTGCACCTCACAGGAAAGTAGTGGTAAGGACAGATTGTGGTTTTAGGGTTGTTTGTTTGTTCTTAATTTCTTTTAGTTCCAGTTTCATTTCTCCCTGGTTCCTACTATGACATTTTCAACAACTCATTAACTCATTCATGTCAAATTTAATATTTCATTTTGATGTTACCTTCTGCTTTGTAAGCACCTATAAAACTTGAAGGGCTCAGACTGTTTCTTTTAAAATACAAGTTATTAATGTAGTCAACCCTGAAGAAGCCCTCCAGGTCTGTGCCTCTACATACCCCATGCCAAACTCTTGGGATAAATCATTTGCCCTGTGCTTTGAAGTAAGGAAAACCTTGGAGTTTCAAAGGTTTGGCATTGTGGAAACTCAGTCTCCAAAATACTTACGCAATCCATATGGTAATTTTGGTCCAGCTTTTCCTCAGAGTATTAGAGTAGAATTTTTCCTGAAAGTAAGTGTATCTATTTTGTATTGAGCAATAATTAAGACATGTTTTTCCCTCCTCTGTTACTAGCAACATTACTCTAAGAGCCTCATTATTCAAAAAGCCAACTAAACAAATGGATTCCTACCATTTAAAATAAGCTTTTAACTCACAGATCTAGTCATTTGACTGGAGCCCATGCAGAATGACGGGACAGCTGACAGCCTGGGCTCGGTTATACCCTTGCTGTCTGCCCCAGCCTCGCGCTAGGCTGCTCTGTTGCTCTGTGAAAACGTTTTGAAATGGTACCTCCGTGTGTGTGTCTGTTGCATGTTTTTTCTCCCCAAGTAGACCCTAAGTCGCATTATGGCAGCGATGACTGCTTCTGTTTTCTGGAAGCCTCCATAGTGATTAGCACAGTAGTTTGCGTGCGGTGTGTATTCCATACTGCACGTAGTGGTGTCTGTAACCCCGGGGTTTGTGAATGGCACGTCCCATTTTAAAACTAAAAATGAGCTGCTGATTCTGTGCATTTTGTATAGCTTGTTTTTGACCATCAGGCAAGAGAATTAATTCCATTTTGCTTTTAATTGGCACCAGGCAGACATTCTGGCTGATTTTAGTTGAAGCTCACATAAACTTTCGCTACCCTTCCTTCTGTATTTCCCAGTACTCTGAGAGCTTATTACAGTTATGGGGTTGTTTTTGAGGGAGGTAAATGGAGCTATTTAAATATCTTTGGTACAACTGTGATTTTTCTTTATCAGAGTGAAGGAAGTGTTCTCTCTCCCACGCACTTAGATGAATCAGCAGTAAAATGTTGCAGTGCGGTCTGCAGTGCTGTCTTAACACCTGGCCTGGGAAGAGCTTGGAAGGATTGGGCACTGGCGAGGAGTGAGCCTCTGCCAGCCGCAGAGGGGGAGAGAAGTGTGTGCTAGGTTTTAGCTTCTCACCACTTGCACATTGAAAAGAACAGGATAGAGATAGAACCAGGGTCTACGTGGTTTTGCTTCTTCTTTTCTGTCATTGTCACTTTCTGGGTTGCTAGGCTTGTGGACTGATGTCTAACCCTGCCCATTGTGTATTTGTGATTTGCGTTTTGTAATTAAGAGGAACAATGGGAGTCCATGGGGTCTCGTTATATATAATGGTTGGTTTAATTTGTTTCACTTCTATCTTGTTAATTGTAAATTGATCATTAAGATTTGAATTCTAATCTGTCACCAGGGTTGTGAGTATTGAGGGTAGAGCAATGATCCTGGTTTTAATCACTGATGATGAGAAACAAATTTTATAATTTTGGTACATATTGCAGTTCATATATTTTAACACTGTACTTTATGGTGTTATAAATATTGTTAAATGACTTTTAGTGTAGTTTTACTGTGTGGACTATAATGTATAAATTATATTACTGTTTTGGCAACAGTAGGTATCCAACTGTGTGAGTTTAATTGAAGTGAAGAACACACACCCGGTTGAACTGTTTTTTTCCCTCCATGTTTAGATGATGTTAGGTTGGGATACTATAAAAATTATATTTTCTACAAGAGGAGACTGATATTGGCCTCTGCTAATTGTTACCAAAAGTCAAACTAGAACCTAAAAGAATAAAAAATTAAGATATCATATTTCCCTTTGAAAGCAAGTATCATTTGAATCTGAATTATAGTAGTAAAATATATGTCATGCAAATGCAATTATACAATATAACTGGTATATAAAAATACAGGGGAAGGTTCATGCTTCTGTAAAGCCAGAAATTGCCTAAATTTTCTATGAAAATGGATTAGAGTCTATTATCCTTTTATATGACACAGGATAGTCATGCCACAAATGTTTCTCAAAACCAACAGAAAACTCGTAAGTTTATTCTTTGAGCTTTGCCAAGTACTAGTTCTAGGAACACAGTGTGAGCTCTACACAGCGAAAGAATGATGTGCAGGCACATATACCAAATTTTTGTTGAAAATGAAAGTTTGTAGGCAAATTACAATTATAAATAAAGAAAACAAAAATGTGCAAAGCAGAAAAAAGATTGTTGCAATAACGTACTTGATAGTAATATGTACTTTATAAAGAACATTTCTATTTTTGTGATTATGTAAGACATCCTCAATGCAGGGAATTTGGAAAATACAAAGAAGAATTAAGGAAAGTTTCTTGTGCCACTACCATCCAGAGATAACTGTTCTTACGTCTGACATATTTCCCTTCAGTCACTTTTCATGTGTATGTATACATACATTTATATCGTGATTGAGATTATACTGTATATACAGTTTTGCGTCTGCTTTCTCATTTGATATCTCATCTAATGAACATTTTTCTATATCAGTAAATACTCTGAAAACAAAAATTTATTAAATGATTTGCATGTACAATAATTATTAGGCTTTTAAGATGTTTCCAATTTGTAACCATTATCAATAATCATATGACAAAAACTTTGTACCTAAATCTAAATTATTGATTGTTTTCTTAATAGAGGTTCCTAAAAGGGAATTGCTGGTCTAAGACTATGGATCCTTTTAAGGGTATCAATGTGTTTTACCTTGTTTAAGTACTACACTAAGTTCTAATCACTGTATATGTAGCCATATTAGTAAATAACACTACGAAGAAGTGAGATATTTTAAAAAAGAATGCGAGGCAATATTGCAGTGGGTGGAACTACCCCTTTAGAGGTGGACTAAGTAGTATTTGTATCTGGGCTTGGCTACTTGGGTGACCTTAGGCAAGTCATTAAACTTCGTATTTACCTCACAGAGAAAAGAAAATGAACCTTTACAAGTACTTTATAGGATTAATTGAGATCATTAATGTAAAGGATGGATTTCAGTATTTGTTATAGAGTAGGCATGCAGTAAATATTTGGAAGTGGTATCTGGTTTTGTTGTGCTAGTTTTTGAATAATAGTAAAACTGAATATGTTATAAATGTTATTGATCATTTGTGTTTCTTCTGTAGATATTTTAAATATTTCTTATACTTTTTAATTGGAATTTTGATGGAGAGTACAGTTAGTGTTTCATTAAATGATGTTTTTAATGTTTGTCTTATTTTTATAAATATTTTCCTGTTCTTTACATTGATTTTAATTAATAAGCTTTATTTTTTAAAGCAGTTTTATGTTCACAGCAAAACTGGACAGAAAGTACAGAATTCCCGTATATTCCCTGTTCCTTCCACACACAACCTCCCTCTCCCACTAGTGACATCTACATTTTGTTTTATTATGATATTTTTTCAAAATCAAAATTAATTTATTTGTAAAATATAAATACATATCTATTTTAAAAAAAATTAGAAAGTATAGAAAAGAATGAATAAAGAGAAGAGGTAACATTCCTGATCCTACCATCCAGACGTAATCAATGTTAATAGTTGGTATACATGTCAAAATATTTTTCTAAATTATAAAATGAAATCCCATAAGTCACATCATACATGATTTTTAATGTTCTCTCTTTTATCAATATGTTACAGTTTCAGATCAATAAATAACACTCACAAATAGCCACATTATCAGAATAATAAGTGATGTAACCAAGCTTCTGTTGATAGATTTCTTAGTTAGGTTTCCAGATTATGGGTTGCAAAGAAAGATTGTTTCTAGAAACAATGGTACAATGAATACTCTCACACAAACCTATGATATATTTTCAACATATGATTTTTTTATGTGTAAAAGTTTTGTATTTTTAATATTGTAAAATCAATTTTTTTCTTTGTGATTTTTCTTTTAAAAAGTGCCTTTTGGTTTGGAAAGTGCCTGAGAATAGGTCAGTGTTCCGCATTTTTTTTCCAGTCTGGCTTAAGGATTTTTTTTTCCTTCTTTTGGAATTTGTTTTACTGTGTGGTATGATAGGAGATACTAATATTGGAAGGGATACCAGATCAAAAATTTATTATAACTGCCTCTAAATTATTTTGTATTACACATGATTCAGAAAGGAGAAACGTAAGTCATTATTAACTCCTTTTAGACTATTTCAAATATGAGTAGATTCTTATTAGGAGAAGCAAATGTAGATTGAGCACTTGAGCTGAGCTTGAAAATGAGATACTCCATGCTCTCATACAAAATCTGGTGGGGAAAGACAAGGCACAGAGCACAATTTAAAAGAATAAATTATAAGCTAATGTATGCATAAAGGCTAGAGGTAGCTTCAAAAAATGTGCTGACATATTGAGAACTGCAAGATATTAATCAGGGCAAGCTTCCTTTGGGATGACGTTTGAACCAAGATGAAAACAAAATGAAGAATGAGGTGAACTAAAAGCAAGAGTTTTCCCCCTCATATGTGTGAGCAACTTGGTCCTTGAGATGAACGATTTTTAAGGTGAGATTTCCATTAGCAAATCCAAATCCTTTCCTGACCAGTAAGAAAAGGCTATCTTGCCTACTGGAAGAATCCTTTTTTGAAAGGAACCAATTTTATGTCAGGAGTCTTCAGGAAACAAACCAATCATTAACCTGAAAATGACTCATAATATACAAGAGTTTTAAACTTTCCATTCTAACTCATTAGGCATTAGGGCATGAGGAGATGCTGGCAGTAGGCAGTAATTTAGAGTTTACTTAATACAAGGAAAGGAATATAATTTTTCTTGGATAAACATCTTTCTGATCTTCAGATTTTGAGACTTGGATTGTCATCTAAGACAGAAAAGACAGGATATTTCCTGAAGAATATCAACCATCACCAAAGGAGATATTTTTGACCCACAACGAAATATATGAAGACAGAAAGAAGATGGGGGGAATAGCACCCGACTTAGCAGAATGGGTAAAGGTGAACCTTAAGTGTCTACAGAGGGGTATACGTATATGTGAAGCAAGTTGGTCTGCTTTCAGAATTTCAGAAAAACTTGGAAAGGAAGGGTGGAACATAGGAAATCATCAGTTTGAAACCAAAATTGATGATTCCACCTTTACCACTTACAGCCAAGTACCTGCCCCTCCTCCACACAGAAGATTAGGGGCTTTCTCTTAGAAGAGATTGAACCAGAGAGCTGTGGTTAAAATAGAGGCACTAAAGTTAGAGTAGAAGGATTAAGAAAAAGTGCACAGGTAACATCGTCACCCCTCTATTTCCAGCCAGCTTCTAGACCTCTGACAGGGTTGTACACAACAGCAGGAAACTGGAAAATCCTTCTCTTGAGCAACAGTGTCCAGAGAGAAAAAATGACAGATACTGATATTTGAGAATCTTTCATGAGAAAGGGTGTCTTGCCACTCAGTCACGCTATACTAAAGCCTACTAATTTAGAGAAAATAAATGTACACAAGGCACATGGCATCATAACATCCCACATGGATAGCAAAGGCCAATATTTAAGTATTCATTTTAATATAAATACGAATATTAATTGAACCCCAAACTGAAATACTGGTAATTACATTGACAAGCTAGAGAAAGAAGGAGGGGAAAGCGGCATGGAAAAGAATTTAATCTTCATCTACCATAGAAAGTCAATAGAAATTTCTTAATTGATTGAACAAGAGCTGGTATAAACATACTTACAAATATAAAGGTAAATACAAAAAGAAATAGCTTTATAAGAATTGAAAGTATTTGTCACTGCTTTGCTAGATTGGAGGTCAGAGGACAGAAGACCACTGTGTTTCATTATTATGCCTTTTAGAACTTGTATTAATCAGGGTTTTTTAGAGAAATAGATCTAACTGGATATCTTTCAATCAGTCTATTGATCTATCTACCTGTATCTTTAGATCTGGGTCTAGATAGACATGGAGATAGACAGACATGGATTTATTTGAAGGAATTGGCTCTGGCAATTGTGGAGGTTTGGAAAGTCCAAAATCTTCAGGGTAGGGAGGCAGGCTGGAAACCCAGGGAAGCGCTGGAGTTTAAGTGCAAAGGTACTCTGGAGGCAGAAATCTATTTTGCTCAGGGGAGGTCAATCTTTGTTCTATATACATTTTTTTTTTTTCTTTTTTGAGACAGAGTCTTGCTCTGTCGCCCAGGCTGGAGTGCAGTGGCGAGATCTCGGCTCACTGCAACCTCCACCTCCCAGGTTCAGGTGATTCTTCTGCCTCAGCCTCCCAGTAGCTGGGACTGCAGGCACCCGCCACCATGCCTGGCTATTTTTTGTATTTTTAATAGAGATGGGGTTTCACCATATTGCCCAGGCTAGTCTCAAACTCCTGACCTTGTGATTCTCCCACCTCGGCCTCCCAAAGTGCTGGGATTATAGGCGTGAGCCACTGTGCCCAGCCTCGTTGTTCTATTAAGACCTTCGACGGATTGCATGAAGTCTGCCCACATGGAGGGTAATCTGCTTTTCTCAAAGTCTACTAATTTAAATGTTAATATTATCTAAAAAACTCACTCACAGAAATGTCTGGAATAATGTCTGGCCAAATATCTAGACACCATGGCCCAACCATATTGACACATGAAATTAACTATTACAGAACTATTTTTATTTTAACTGTGTGCCATTACTTACACTGGTTATGTTAATTAAAAGAAACTGTTATAGAATTTAGGCCTAGGGTTTCTTCTCTGATAGCACAGTATTTGGCCTAGAATAAGCACTCAGTAAGTATTTGTTAAATGAATGATAATGATAGTCTTTTAAAAAAGAGATTTGATCATTATCATTTTTGTCTTGTTCCTTAGGGAAGCCATTTCTGTTAGAGTAAGTTGTTATTCCTTTTTCTGTGTATCACTTGAGCCTTACAATGTGTCTTGCAATTTCTGAAATATTTTCTTTTGCAAAGGATATAGTTGTCATTATGCTGTTATGTTTAAGTATGGAGTTTAAGATAATGTTAAGATTATATAATAACAATATGCCCTAGTAATAAGAACCTTCAACATCTGTCATTTTTGTGTTTTCACCTCTCTAGATCTGAAATAGCTCAACTCAGTCAAGAAAAAAGGTATACATATGACAAATTGGAAAAGTTACAGAGAAGAAATGATGAATTGGAGGAACAGTGCGTCCAGCATGGGAGAGTACATGAGACAATGAAGCAAAGGTAATCAAGGTTTAATGATCAACTCGTGCCATGCGTTGAATGTGTTTGGTTTACAAACAGAAGGGGAATTGCTATGGAATAAGTAGAATTCATCATCATTATGCTACTCGGCTAACATGCTCAAAATCTGATACTTTTATTTTAGGTATTTATGCTTCCTTAATTTAGGTTGTTATTATATACAAAGAGGAGAGCACATCCTCTTTCTGTTATTCTCTGAAGTCATAGAATTAGATTTAATATGGAAGAAGGGAGGAAAACAATTTTCCTTTAAGGTATAAGTTGGCAATATTGTAATATGGAGGAATTTCAAATAATCTCTTCTGGAAATTAGGCTTTATATGCTTTTTGTAAGGTAAAGCATATAGTAGGTCTAAAGAGGTTAAATATCTTATTAGAGGTTGCACTAACAGCATTGCTAGAGTCAGAACTTGACTACAAACAAACCCTTTGCTTCTTTCTAGTGGTGTTACTTTGAGCAAGTCAGTTAAGTTCTCTGAGTGACTATTTCTTCACCTATATATTGGCACTAATAACATCTACTTTGCATTTTGATAGAAAGATCAAATATAATATAGTAAAGCACTTGGCTCATAAAGACCACCTACTAAATGTCATCAACAATTATTACTCTTTTTCTAGATGAAGAAATTCAGCTCAGAAAGGCTAATAGGTTTGCTCAAAATGACAGATGGAATAAGTGGTAGAGTTCAGACTTGAATCTTGATCTTTTTGACTCCAAAATCCTTTTCTTTTTGTGCGGTATTGGGGATTTCTTTTTGGCAATAAACACAGCCTCTTATTATTTTTTATCCATGCGCCATTTCTAATTTCTGTGTGATAATGGATTCCTGGGGGGAGAAAATAATCTCGGTATTTTACAGCAGACAGTCAATAGGTTTCTGTAGACTTGGACTTCCACGCAGCAATCGCATGCACAGTGACAGCAGTCACCCTTCCAGTGGACATGGTTTGCGCAGCCTCCAGCTCTGTGTCCCCACACCATTCCCCAGCCATCCATGCCTTTTCTGCTTCAAAAATAGTTCCTGATATAATTGAAGGAAATGAAAATACTTATAGACTCCTTGTATTTTTAACATATAAAGTAAACATATTATCCTGGGGGAGGGGAGAGGTATTTTTACATCAATTACTTGCTTTCTTGAATGGAAGACAGGCAGTCAGAAAATGGCACTGCTTGTCAGTTACCAAAATACCAGCATATGGATATATTTGTGAAGTAATAATTATTCATTCACTGTTAAAATGTTTACTTAAGCCCAGGCACTTCTCTAGGCCAGGGGTCTGCAGACTTTTTCTGTAAAGGGCCAGAGAGTAAATATGTCAGGCTTTGCAGGCCGCATGTGGTCTCTGTTGCGTAGTCTTCCTCGTTTTGTGTTTTTCACAATCCTTTAAAAAGTTAAAGACCATTCTTAGCTAGCTAGAGGAGCAACAAAACGAGGCAGAGGATTTGGCCATTGGGCCATAAGTTTGCCCCAGTCCTACGCAACTGAGGCATGTTTCCATGTATTTTCTTATATTTATGTATTGCGTTAGAGTTCCCAAAATGCTCTCACACACATTCTGTATGCACCTTGAAGCAACCTTGAAAGTAGCTATATTTATCATCTCCATTTCCAGATGGAGAACTAAGGCTAAGAAAGATAAATGTGCCAAATGAAGGTCAGGTGGCAAATTATTGATTCATTCATTCAGCAGTGATTGATTGATTGATTAATTGCTACTATGTGTCACATTTTCTACCACATGCTGGAATAAAATAGCAAAGTAGATATAATTCCCTAATAGAGCCTACATCCTTATAGGGAAGATGGATATTCACAAAAGAATTTCACAACTGTCTAATTAATTACAGTTGACCCTTAGACAACACAGATTTGAACTGTCTGGGGCCGCTTCTACACAGAGTCTTTTCAACAAATTTATTGGAAAATTTTTTGGAAATGTGCAATGATTTGAAAAAACCTGCAGACCATGTAGCCTAGAAATAATGAAAAAAAAGTTTTAAAGTTAGGTATGTCATGAATACATAAAATATCTATAGATACTGGTCTTTATCATTTACTACCATAAAATATATGCAAATCTACTATAAAAAGTTAAAATTTATCAGAACTTACACAAACACAGATCATACATGGTACCATTTGCAGTTGAGAGAAATGTAAAGATGCAGTATTAAATCATAACTGCATGAAATTAACTGTAGTACACACTGTACTACTGTGATAATTTTGTAACCACCTCCTGTTGCTATTGCAAGGAGCCCAAGTATTGTAAGTATTCACTTAAAATGCTGTGTGTACCAAATCATCTCCACGTGAACAGTTGCTCTCTCCAGTAAATTGCTTATTGCCATAAAAAGTGATCTATTGCAGTTCTTATGTATTTTTCACCATGTTTAATGCAATACCATAACCCTTGAATAACACTGTGGGACCCATAGGAAGTACCACTAGTGATGTTGGAAGTACTTTCAAGAAGCAGAGAAAAGTCATGACATTACAAGCAAAAGTTGCATTGCTTGATACGTAGCTTAGGTTGAAGTTTGCAGCTGCAGTTGCCTGTCACTTCAGCCGATTCACCTTGTAAACAGACAGTATAAACTTATGACATCAATATGTAACTGTACAGTGCTGTTATTTTCTCTTATGATTTTCTTTATATTTTCTCTAGCTTACTTTATTGTGAGAATATAGCATATAATACATATGACATAAAAAATATGTGTTAATCAACCAGTTATGTTATCAATAAGGCTTCTGGTCAACAGTAGGCTGTTGGTAGTTGAGTTTGAGAGGAGTCAAAGTTATGCATGGATTTTTGACTGTGCAGGGGGTTGACAGTCCTAACCCCATGTTGCTTAAGGGCCAACTGTACAATAATGGCCTGTTCTATGGAGCAGAAATATATTTTGTGGTATAACTACATTTAATAAGGGGACTTATCTTTTTTTTCCATTATTTTTAGAGAGGATCCCACTCTGTTGCCCAGGCTGTGGAGTGTAACCTTGAACTCCAGAGCTCAAGTGATCTTCCCTCCTCAGCCTCCTGAGTAGGTAGGGCTACAGGTACATACCACCATGCCCTAATATATATATATATATTTTTTTTGAGATGGAGTCTCACTGTGTCACCCAGGCTGGAGTGTGGTGGCATGATCTCAGCTCACTGCAACCTCCGCCTCCCGAGTTCAAGTGAATCTCCTGCCTCAGCCTCCCAAGGAGCTGGGATTACAGGTGCCTGCCACCATGCCCAGCTAATTTTTGTATGTTTTAGTAGAGATGGGATTTCGCCATGTTGGCCAGGCTGGTCTCAAACTCCTGACCTCGGGTGATCCTCAGGGCCTCCCCTGGGATTATAGGCATGAGCCACCGCCCAGCCTATTTTGAAAATTTTTTTGTAGATACTATGTCTTGTTATGTTGTCCAGGCTGGTCTTGAACTGCTGGCCTCAAACCATCCTCCTGCCTTGGCCTTCCAAAACTCTGGGATTACAGGTGTGAGCCACTGTCCCCAGCAGGGGACTTAACACTGATTAAGAAAAGTTTCAATGAGAACATGACACTTGAATCTATAAGCAATTGGGTTAGATTATTAGCCTTTTAGAGCGGGAATTGGGGAACTATCTGGCCCTCTCCTAAAAAGTCTTGCTGACTCCTGTTCTAGAGAAAGAAAATCAGTAAAATGGAAGGTCCTGAGATAGGAAAGCATAGTACTCTTGAGGAAGAGCAAGAACTGTGTATTTAAAATAAAGAAAAAAAAGAAAGTATGGTATACTGTGAGGTTGGAGAGTTAGGCAAGGGACAGACCTAAAGACAGAGTCTTTATGCTTTTTTATCATGGATCTTTTATTTTATTTTGTTACTAATGGGAAGAGATCAAAAGATTTTTTAAAAAACAGAGGCGATGTGATCAGATTTGCATTTTAAAAATAGCATTCTAACTCCACAGTAGATAACAGATTGGAGCGGAGCCATTGTGTTTACTCAGGACCAGTTAGGGGTTGGGCATGGTGGCTCAGGCCTGTAATCTCAGCAGTTTGGGTGGATCATGAGGTCAAGAGGTTGAAGCCATCCTGGCCAAGATAGGGAAAGCCCATCTCTACTAAAAATACAAAAATTAGCTGAGACTGGTAGCAGGCACCTCTAGTCCCAACTACATGGGAGGCTGAGGCAGGAGAATCACTTGAACCCGGGAGGCAGAGGTTGCAGTGAGCCAAGATTGCACCACAGCACTCCAGTCTGGGTGACAGAGCAAGACTTAATCTCAAAAAAAAAAAAAAAAAAAAAAAGACCAATTAGGAAACTATTGGAGGAGTTAGCCAAGCAATGATGATACTTGGACTGAAGTGCTAATAATGGTGACAGAACTAAACATTGGTGAAATGTACAGGAAGTGGAACCAACAGGACTTAATTGATTGGCAGTGCTGGTTGGAGAAGGATGGAACCCATATTTCTGACATGAGCAGTGGGTGCCTAGTGCTGCTACTTGTTGAGAACTAGGGAACACTCTGAAGAAGCAGGTTTGTGGTTGAGACAGCCTGGGTTTGGGATGAGAGCAAGTACTCAGTTTTGGCCATGAATTTAATGTTCAAATGCATTGTTCAAATGGATAGGTTGAATAAACAGGTGTATGTAAGGGGCTTAGCTCAGGAGACAGGTCTGGACTGGAGATAGAAATCTCCTTTGGCCTATAGAGGATATTTGAAACCTTCGGAGTAAATGAAGTCACCCAGAGCAAAAAAATAGAGTAAGAAGAAAGGAGGTCATACCGAATCCTAAAGAACACTAATGTTTTTAAATGAAACATAGAAGTTGAGAAAAGGAACTGAAATAAAGCAACCTGAGAAATAAGTAGAAATGGAAGAGCACGTTGTGATGCATGCCAAGGATGTCCTCAGGAAGGAGGAAGTGCCCCACCAGATGCTGCTGAGCAGTTGCATAAGACTGAAAATGGCGTGGTCATCACTGGTTACCTTAAAAAACAAGTTTCGTTGAAGAGTGGGGGCAGAAACAAGATGAGAGTGAATTGAAAAGTTAGCAAATGCAAACCACTTCTTCAGGAAATTTGTCCACAAGGGCAGTGAGATTTAAGAGACACACTGGTGGTGGGAGATGTATTGGGAGGGGCATTTTGGAGCAGGGAATATTTTGTTTTAAGTTGGAGTAGATGTGAGTGCATTAAATTTTGATTGTAAATATCGTTAAAGTTGTCAGAATGAAGAAAGTTAAATTTTCAGCTGGTGCTTTGGAACCCCTGGTGTCCACAGAGGCAGTCCAGGGAATTCATGTTAAAGATGGCGGTGCCAGTTTTTTTTCTGTTTTTATTTTAAAGTAAGTATCAATTCACATGTTTCTCCCTAGAAAATAGAACCATGTGAAAACCCCCAGCGTATACAGAGCCAGTGGGGTCCTGCGGAGCACCTGTGTCCTCTCACCTGGGCGCCCACTGTCACCAGCTCCCAGCAACCCTGGGTGTCTTGTCAGTTACACAGTGTTACAGGAGTTTTTCCCCTTTTGGACGGTAATATATTGTTTAAGTTATATCCATAAAAACCGTTGTCTAAAGACATGAAGCTTCTGATCAAAGTGTAACAATCTGGTAATGAGTTTAAAATAGATAATTCTTCTATAAACGAGATTTAGGATGATCTTTACCAAATCCATAAGTGCTATGATTGTAATATAAATTTGATTCTTCAAAAGCCAGTGTTAAAAATACAAAATACAATATTGATTTGTATCTAATTTGACATTTTAATTTAGGGAATTAACACTATCTACTATTTTCAGAAAAGTGCTTGAAAATAGAAGCCTGAAATCTTAATCTTTGTCTCATAATTTAAAAGCAAAAAGAGTCCTTTGCAGGAGCATGAATGGAGCTGGAGGCCATTATCCTCCAAAGTGGTGCAGGAACAGAAAACCAGATACTGTATGTTCTCATTATAAGTGGGAGCTAAACGATGAGAACACAGGGACACTAAGAGGGCAACAGAAGACACAAGGTCCTACCAGAGGGGAAAAGGTGGAAGAGGGGGAGGGGATCAGGACAGATAACTAATGGGCGTCGGCTTAATACTAGGGTGACAGGTATAATCTGTTCACAATCTTCTGTGACACAAGTTGACCTATGTAACATACCTGCACACATACCCCTGAATTTAAAAGTTAGAAAAAGGGAAAATTGAAAAAAAAGAGAGAAAGCTATAAGAGTAGCAGTTGAATTTTACATTCAAAAAACAAACATTTCAAAAGAAATGATGAAATTGTTTTTATTTGTTAATGATTTTATAACATGGGCTTAAATTTAAATCTATGTTTTATAGTATCTTTTGGTGAGAAGACATGTTATTAGCCAATGGTACCTTTTTCTTTTATCATTAATTCACTGTGGATTTAATTTATCTAAATGAAATAGTGGCATTCTTTATTGCACAGGAAAATTAAAATTTTATGTTACAAAAATTCAAACTTACACTTATTTTAAATGAATTATTTTTACTTAAAAAGTTCCTTTTTATTATCTATCATAATGAAATGATTTAATAAATTCCATGTATTCCTATGAAGGGGGTTTGAGGAGGCAAAAGAACTCTGGAGATGCTGAGGCAGATGAAGTACGGCATATAAGGTTCCTGAGAAGAGAGGCGGGTTGGAGCACCAGGCACTGAGCAGAAAATGGTGGTGAACTGGGGAAAGGGTTGCCTCCTCTGTTGCCATTGCACAGCTATAGCAGAAAAGCTGATATGAGCTGATAAATGCAGGTTTGTGGATAGGGTGCTGGAAAGGTGACCTGAGGCCAGACTTAGTTTGTTCTGTGTTTATTGGGCATCTGTTTTGTACCAGTCACTGTGCTAGGCCAGGAGACACAAAGATGTAAAAGATATACTCTGCCTCACTCCCCTGGCTGCATACTTCCTCTCTGTTTGGGCTGAGCTGAGTATTGCAAGCTTGCAGTGCAGAGGAGCCATGACAGCACCTGCTGCCTCCTGGGGGGGTCACTCTTCGCTACTTCCGTGCTTCCAGACACCCAGATGCAAGGAGAAAGGCTCTCCTGGGGAACCAGCCTCCCTTGGCAGGCTAGACAGGAGTTGGCTGCCCTGAAAGTGTTTATTTTTTAAAATCTCCTGTTCTCTCTGTTTTATTGATATGAGATTTGAGATGTATGGTCAAAAACTTCCACTGCCCCTGGGGGAAATGTCTTGAGTTGTTCATCCTTTGCTTAGGAAAGTGATCAAGTTGTAGACCTAAGCTCCCTGGGTAGTGATGAGCAGAACACTCACCCCGAGGTATAGCTGTTTTTGTCAATTCTTACGGACAGTTTCAAAATCTGTTAAGTAAAAAATCTAAAAGTACTGAAATTTGGTTTATTTAAGCCAAAACAACTTACTGAGAATGCTAATGCAGTATTCTACTGGCCGCTACCACACCCAGCAGAGCTTGCACAATATAACATATGCACTGCCAATTTGACTTCTGATAATTTGGGGAAAGGATTTTAATTATTACTAGGTTATCAACGTTGTTCTAAGGTCATCTTCGTTTTCTTTCTTTTCTTTTGAGATGGAGTTTCACTCCTGTTGCCCAGGCTGGAGTGCAGTGGCGTGATCTCGGCTCTCCACAACCTCCGCCTCCCGGGTTCAAGCGATTCTCCTGCCTCAACCTCCCAAGTAGCTGGGATTATAGGCATGTGCCACCATGACTGGCTAATTTGGTATTTTTTTTTTTTTTTAGTAGAGACAGAGTTTCTCCATGTTGGTCAGACTGGTCTCCAACTCCCAACCTCAGGTGTTCTGCCCGCCTCAGCCTCCCAAAGTGCTGGGATTACAGGTGTGAGCCACCATGCCCAACTCATCTTCATTTTCAAATGCTGCTCTCTTGCTTTTAATTATAAATTGCTGTTAAGTTAGCTTCATCATAATAATTTAGCTTGTTTGGATTGTTTTGTTAACCCCCTACGGTGCAGCATTGCATACTTCCATCAGCGGTGTAATGGTTTCCCAATAACTGCATTTCAAGTCCCATATGACTTGTAATTCGGAAACGAATCATCCATTCTCTGTTTTGCTAAAGCAGAGATCATCCCCACCTCCTACCACCACCTCGCCAATTTGCTGTAGAGAGGCACTCCTTTGATGATGTGCTGCTTGCAAATCTTTGTTTTTAAATAACTGATAACTTACTATTCAGAACAGATCAACAAAATTAGATTTATATATAATTATTTTATAATATAAAATTATATTCTTATGAAGAAATGGTAAGTGATTTATATGTTGCTAGAAAAGAATCTTACTACATCTCCTTTGTTTCAAAATGTCCCTCTGTTCTCCCTAGAGTTTGTTTCACTGGACCACGGACATGTTTGGATTAGGCAGGTTGTCTCACCTAAGGGGTCTAACAACAGACAATCTGAGAGTATCACATAGAAGAAAGCAGGAAGCTGCAAATATCAGAGATCACTTAGAAAAGTTTATCCTTTTTCAAATTATTCAAAAATTATAAGCCAATTGGGGTTCACAAGCAATCCCTTGTAAGTCAGGTGTATGCATTGAGAACTCCCTGAAAGCACTGGAAGCCACGTTTGTTTATACTTTAGTGGGAAAGCCAGATCAGACTGCTGCCCTCCCAGTAAGTTGGGATGTTTGCCACCCTGTGGGAGTTAGAATTTTGATCTGGGAATGGATAATGTGTTATTTAAAGCAGGCTGTGTGGTTACCTTTGTTGGGACAAGGCAGCTGCTCTAACTGATCACTGGGGAGAATATTAAATGAGAAAAGGAGGCAAACAAAGTTAGGACAATGTCAAAGAAATTGTAAGTTACACTTTTGCCTAGGATAGGCCCACTACCCAGGAAAAAGAAAAAGACACCCTTAGATTTATTCATCAAATATTTACTGAGTGCTTATTATACACTGCTGATGTGCTTGGGATACATCACAGGACACAGAGACAGCCTTGTCCGTATGGAACTTACATTCTTTAAGCTACCTACGTTAGGATCTAGTCCTTTGTTTTTAAGACCTAAAGCCAAAAGAAAAAAGATTGCATGCATCGTACTTAACAGCATGTATCCCAAACCAAGTTCTGTGGGCTTTCCTCAGTTTACTTCTTTGTAGCTGCATGGTCATGAGCTAATTCCTTAATCTTAAACTTCATCTTCCTCACTTTCTTTATCTCCAAAATGCTACCTTGTAAGGTTGTGAAAATTGCCTAAAATATTCCATAAAAAGGTCTTCAGAATAGTTCCTGGCACAGCATTATTAGTGCTCAACAAATGTTTCACATTACTTTTCTTTCCTATCCTCATTCAACATATCTATTAGGCTCTTAATACATGCTGAGCTCTGTTCTGGATTCTAGGATTGCAGCAGGAACTTCAGAGACTTAGATTCTGAATGGTTGTTTATTTATATTATAGGTTAAATTGACTCTTGTGAGTTAGTCTGTGAACCAAAATACCATGTTTACATAATGTTACTTCTAAGGCAGAATGCCTTTTGAATTTTCAACAACTGATTTATGGAACGACATTTTGGATCACAACTTGGGATATGCCTATGATGTTCTAAGTGTTTGTGAATGTGTGAATGTGTGTGTATGTGTGGTTGTGTGTCCTCTATTTGGTGGTAAAAATTTTAGCGTGAGCACCAAATAAAATTTCAAGAGGGATACATTTAACTAGTTGCTTTTCAAAAATAGTATTTTCAGCATAGTTAGGAATAAGGAACACTCTAAAGAAATTTTTTAACATAAGTTTTAGGTTTGCAGCAAGATTGAAAGGAAGGTACAAAGATTTCCTATATACCCTCTACGTGCCTAGCCTCCCACATTATCAGTATCCCCCACCAGAGTGGTGTAATTGTTACCATCGATAAGCCTTCACTGGGACGTCATAATCACCCAAAGGCCATAGTTTATGTTGGGGTTCAGCCTTGGTTTTGCACAGTCTGTGGTTTTGGACAGACATATGATGATATATATCTACCATTAAACATGCTCTGTATGATATCATGATATGATCATGTTCACTGCCCTACAAATTCCCTGTACTCTGCCTATTCATCCCTCCCTGACCCCATGCCCTGGCAACCACTGATCTTTTAGTGTGTCCATAGTTTTGCCTTTTTCAGAATTCCATATAGTAGGAATCACACAGTATGTAGCTTTTTCAGATTGGGTTCTTTCACTTTGTAATATTCATTTAAGTTTCTTTCATGTATTTTCATGGTTTGATAGCTCATTTCTTTTTAGTATTGAATAATATTTCATTGTCTGGATGTACCACAGTTTATCTATTCACTACTGACAGACATCTTGGTCACCTCCGAGTTTTAGTAATTTTGACTAAAGCTGCTTATAAACATCTATGTGCCAGTTTTGGTGTGGATGTCTTCAGCTTTTTGGGGACAAAGTACCAAAGAGTATGATTGCTGATTCGTATGTTAAGAATATGTTTAGCTTCATTAAAAAAAACACCAAACTGTTTTCCAAAGTAGCTGTTTCATTTTGTGTTCCCATCAGCAATGAGTGAGAGTTCCTGTTACTCCACATGCCCACCAGCATTTGTGTTGTCGGTGTTCTGGATGCTGGCTATTCTAGTAGGTGTGTCATAATATCTTGTTGTCGTTTCATTTGCATTTCCCTGATGACATATGTGGATGCATTTTTTTATGCTGATTTACCATTGTATATCTTTTTTGGTGAGGTGTCTGTTAAGATTTTTGACTATTTGTCAATCAAGTTTTATTTTCTTACTGTTGAGTTTTAAGAGTTCTTTTAATAACTTAAATAATAGTCTTTTTATCAGTTGTATCCTTTGCAAATGTTTGCTTCCATTATGTGGCTTGTCTTCTCATTCTCTTGATATTGTCTTTTGCAGAACAGAAGTTTTTAATTTTAATATAATCCAGTTTATCAACTTTTTTTCATGGATCATATCTTTGGTGTTGTAGCTAAAAAGTTATTGCCGTATGTATGGCCACCTAGATTTTCTCCTATGTTATCTTATATGAATTTTATAGTTTTGTGTTTTACAGTTAAATCTGTGATCCATTTCAAGTTTTGTTTTATGAAGGGTGTAAAGTCTATGTCTACATTCATTCTTTTTTTTTCACATGAGTGTCTAGTTTTTTTAGCATTATTTGTTAAAAACTATGTCTTTGCTCTGTTGTACTACTTTTGCTGTTATGTCAAAGATCCGTTAACTATATTTATCTGTGAGGAGCACTCTTTTTAAATTCCCAATTGTAATGTCATTAAGTCTTTTCTTTAGGAACAGAAAAATAAAAGGCTAACAGAGTTTAGCTTCTACTCCTGGGAGGGACATTTTTATATTAGTAGTAGGAAATAACTAATGCCTGTTGGAGGCAAAAATTCTGACAAACCATCTATAACCAGCCAATGTTAATATTTTTATAATGTTTATTATTTTTGCTTTTTCTACAATTAACTCTGGATAATACAAAAATATTCAGTTAATAATTGCTACACATGTTAGCATTGTACAAGGCTATGTACAACCACAAATGGCTATGAATATTAAACATCTATCTTTAGAAAGGTCTTTTGCCAGGCCGGGAATAGTGGCTAATGCCTGTAATTCCAGCACTTTGGGAGGCTGAGGTGGGTGGATCATGAGGTCAGGAGTTCGAGACCAGCCTGATTAACATGGTGAAACTCGTCTCTACTAAAAATACAAAAATTGGCCTGGCATGGTGGTGCATGCCTGTAATCTCAGCTACTAAGGAAGCTGAGGCAGGAGAATCGCTTGAACCTGGGAGGCAGAGGCTGTAGTGAGCCAAGATCACACCACTGCACTCCAGCCTATGGTACGAGCAGTCGCACAGCTGTCATAGACTATGGTACGAGCAGTCGCACAGGTGTGTCAGACTATGGTACGAGCAGTCGCACAGCTGTCATAGACTATGGTACGAGCAGTCGCACAGGTGTGTTAGACTATGGTACGAGCAGTCGCACAGCTGTCATAGACTATGGTACGAGCAGTCGCACAGGTGTCATAGACTATGGTACGAGCAGTCGCACAGGTGTGTTAGACTATGGTACGAGCAGTCGCACAGCTGTCATAGACTATGGTACGAGCAGTCGCACAGCTGTCATAGACTATGGTACGAGCAGTCGCACAGGTGTGTTAGACTATGGTACGAGCAGTCGCACAGCTGTCATAGACTGTGGTACGAGCAGTCGCACAGGTGTGTTAGACTATGGTACGAGCAGTCGCACAGCTGTCATAGACTATGGTACGAGCAGTCGCACAGGTGTGTTAGACTATGGTACGAGCAGTCGCACAGCTGTCATAGACTATGGTACGAGCAGTCGCACAGGTGTGTTAGACTATGGTACGAGCAGTCGCACAGCTGTCAATAGACTATGGTACGAGCAGTCGCACAGGTGTCATAGACTATGGTACGAGCAGTCGCACAGGTGTGTTAGACTATGGTACGAGCAGTCGCACAGCTGTCATAGACTATGGTACGAGCAGTCGCACAGCTGTCATAGACTATGGTACGAGCAGTCGCACAGGTGTGTTAGACTATGGTACGAGCAGTCGCACAGCTGTCATAGACTATGGTACGAGCAGTCGCACAGGTGTGTTAGACTATGGTACGAGCAGTCGCACAGATGTGTTAGACTATGGTACGAGCAGTCGCACAGCTGTCATAGACTATGGTACGAGCAGTCGCACAGGTGTGTTAGACTATGGTACGAGCAGTCGCACAGGTGTGTTAGAGTATGGTACGAGCAGTCGCACAGGTGTGTTAGACTATGGTACGAGCAGTCGCACAGCTGTCATAGACTATGGTACGAGCAGTCGCACAGGTGTCATAGACTATGGTACGAGCAGTCGCACAGGTGTAATAGGCTATGGTAAGAGTAACCCAGGCTGCTCTGTGTGCGCATCAGACTGGCATGTCACTCAGGTTTGGAGGTACAGGGCACAATTCTTTTGAGAAATAATATCTATCGTCAAATCCTAAAATGGCATGGAATAATTCTTAACAGGAAAAAAGGAGTATATGTTTGAAGATCTTAGGGGTCAAGGAGAACATGGGTCTCTTCAAAAACTCACTGTTGCTTTAAAACATAAAGGGAGAAAGACAAAAAATGAGGCAGAGACAGTAAGCATGAGTTTGACCTTCCCTATTGTGTTTCTTTCTGTTCTCCTTCTGGGACTCCAGTTATGCATTAGAAAGACCATGTGATGATGTCCTACATTTGATGTTGTCCTGCAGTTCTTGGATGTACTGTTCTAGTCTCTTCCCCACCCCTATCCCCAGCTTCTTTCTCTCTTTTATTTCATTCTGGATAATTTTTATTGGTCAGTCTTCAAATTTAATGATTTGTTTTTCCCTCTGCTGAGTCCATTTTGCTGATAGACCCATCGAGGGAATTCTTTATTTCTGATGTATTTTTTCTTTTTTTTATTTGTAGCATTTCTGTTTGACTCTATCACGGCTTATGACGGGGCTGGGGGATGGGATTTCTAGCCGCTTCCACAGTATCAGATTCAGTGGTTTGCTGGATTTAATTATTAAATTTTTAGAAATGTGTGAGCCATTTGACATCACATTGACAGTTTAAAATTGGCCATGGCAGAAGTAGGTACACTACAGAAATTTTCAGACACTATGAATCAAGACTTACTTTTCCCCAGAAAGCTGTTTTTAAACATTTACCATCACACTACTGATGGATTTTGCTTTTGCCCCTGCCTCGGTGAAAGTTGACATTTTTCCTAGGATTGGGACAACAGGTTTCCACCCATTTCCCAGAGGAAGACGGCTTTTGCCTCT
Source organism: Ateles fusciceps (assembly GCA_036589455.1). NCBI lineage: Eukaryota > Metazoa > Chordata > Mammalia > Primates > Atelidae > Ateles > Ateles fusciceps. Next base: position 12,849,403 of record JAZHEH010002229.1, read on the forward strand.
CACCTTCCCCTGAAGGCAGTGGGCCTTTTCCTGAGAAGGTTTCTTGCCCCTCCTCCAGGAGCTTGAGGTTTTTGCTTCATATGAAAAAATTGAGTCTAGTCAGTGGGCAGTGGGTATGCTTATGCCCCACCTTGCAGTGGGGAAGCTGCTTGCAGGTTTTTTGCCCTCACTCCAGTCTGTCTTATGAGCGTCCAGTGGAAGGAAGCCTATGGCACAGTGCTCAAGAATGAGTGCAGGTTTCTCTCGTCCTCCTGTGTTTGGGGCTCCCCAGGGATTCCAGGCTGGCACACTAGCCCACACTCTAAGAACCCCTTAAAATGTTGGCTGCTTTCCTTTCATCTGTTTTTACAGTAGCCGTCTCCCCTTTCCATGCTATGCCAAAGATAGAACGGTTCAAGTGTTCTGTCTGTCTTCAGAGAGACGTACCACCTTTTAGAATTTACATTAGCTGGTTATCTTGCAACCTCAGCTCCCTGATTGGCTCAAGAAAAAAATATGACTTTGAAGATTATCTGGCTTTTGTTCATTGTTAGAGTGGGAGTGTGTGTGTGTGTGTGTGTGTGTGTGTGTGTTGGGGTGTGCGTGTGTATGTGTGTGTCTTCCTACCTCCTAGTAGGAGGTGGAACCCACAGAAGTTAGACCTGGAAGAGTCTTTCTCTTGAACCATGTGAAAATATTTAAGATTTATTCTGAGCACTCTGAGAGGGGGCCTGCGAAGGGTTTTAAACAGGTGAAAGACAGTTCTGTGATGTTAGACTTTTCAGTACCATGAGCCTTTTCTCATAATTGGTGAGCCAGAGTGGCTCCTGATAACTTTCTGCTTATCAGGACCCATCTTTAACTTGGTGGTTTCTAATCTCTGAGTTTGTTGACTTTTTCGCCAGTGATTTTGCTAGCATTATCCAACTACTTCCATTCCTTTGACATTTCTCTGGTTTGTATCTTTCCATATCTGTTTTAAGATATGTTAACTAACCAAGTGAGTGACTACGATGAAGATTTTGCCAATTTCTTCATTTCTACTGTCTTAGAACCTGCACAAGGATTAAATACGAATGTTTTGGCTGCAATCCGTGGGCAGTGAGAGTGAGGGAATGGAAGGTAAGGCGTGGAAGAATAGAAAACAATGTGTGGTCACGTGTTACAATACTGGTGACTGCTTTGTTTTTATTTTATTTTCTGTTTTTTGAGACAGGGTCTCATTCTGTCACCCAGGCTGGAGTGCAGTGGCACGATCATGACTCACTGCAGCCTTGACCTCCCAGGCTTAAGCAATTCTCCCACCTCGGCCTCCCAGGTAGCTGGGACCTCAGGTGCATGCCATTGCACCCAGTTTACCATTTTAAGTTTAGTCATCTGGCCAGGTACAGTGGATCATGCCTGTAATCCCAGTACTTTGGGAGGCCAAGACAGGTGGATCACTTGAGGTCAGGAGTTCAAGACCAGCCTGGCCAACATGGTGAAACGCTGTCTCTACTAAAAATGAAAAAAAATTAGCTGGACGTGGTGGCGGGTGCCTATAATCCCAGCTACTCAGGAGGCTGAGGCTGGCGATTCCCTTGTACCCGGGAGGTGGAGGTTGCAGTGAGTTGAGATTGTGCCACTGCACTCCAGCCTGTGTTATAGAGCGAGAGTGCGTCCCACCACACACACACACACACACACACACACACACACACACAATCATTGGAGCCATTCTGTTGAGATAGTTTTATTGTCTTCTGTTTTTAGAGGGGGAAATTGAGGCTCCGAGAAGTTATGTAACTTACCTAAGGCCACTTAGCTAATATGTGGCATTGTGAGTCCAGGAATGCAGGGTTGTCTGATGTCGGAGTCCATATGCTTTTAACTACTGTGCTGCAGTGCCTACCTGAGTTTCCCCAGCAAGCCAGCATCTCAGCGGGGCTTGAACTCCAGGTCGCCAGACTCCCAGTCCACAAAACTCTCTGGCAGATTTTCCCATTCCAACTTGCTAGTGACAGTGGTTGTTACATCTAAGAGTCAAATTCTCTGCTAGGGGCCTTTCAGACTAATGTGCCTTAGGAAGCTTCCTAGGTTATAGCAAGACTAAATGAGCTTTTAAAAAGACTTTTTAATTGCTAATGGAGCATATGGTGCATACTGGTTAAAAACATGCAGTTTCTGGAGCTTTCTGCCTGGGTTCTAATGCCAGTCCTGCCACTGAACCTGCTGTTGACCTTGCGCAAGTTACTTCACCCCTCAATGAGTCAGCGGCTTCATCTATAGGCGAGAGAACAGAAAAATTTCCCACCTCATAGGGTTATGAGGCTTAAATGAGCTTAGAGCTTGCCTGGCGCACACAAAACAATGTGTTTTTTTTTTTAAATAAAATAATAAGTTCTTCAGTTTTATTCTGCAATTCAAGCTTAATAACATGCCATTATTAAATTTAAAAAACCCAAAAGAAAAGAAAAACATTAAAAATAGCAGGTCTTCCTTTAAAACTAAATAAGCTCTGCTGCTAGACAGGACCCCACTTTTATCATGGGAAACACTCAATTTCAAGCTGCTTTTGAGAGGTTTTGTTCCAAGGCAGACCCTTGTTACCTGACTTGGGAAGGGCAGTTCAGTGTACCTGTCAGAGAGCCTGTGGGTCAGTTTCAGGAAGAATTCCAGGAATTCTGGGAAATGGCTAGAAGGCATTGACGTGGGGTTGACACCATGTAGAGCCCTGTAGGCAGCAGTGTTCTCATTGTGCACTTTTGCTCTTTGATGCTACACAAAGGATTGAAATCTAGAGTCAATCAAACATAATGAATTAACTGCTTTGTGGGATACTATGGCTTTTTGACATTTTGTTGGTAATTTTGAACAAAATAACTTCTGAGTGACTATGTAAGGCAAGCACCGCCTTTAGTGCTTCCGAAAAGTGTTTTCCTTTGTTGAGTTGAATATGTATATTTAAGGGGGAAAAGCAATTTTGTACATTGTTTTGGCCATGTGTAGCATGCAGTCTGCTGGTGATGGGCCTTTAGCAGATTAAAGCGAATGTTTGGTTTTGTATAATATCTTGATGATATTTAGTGATATTTTCTGGGCTTTCCTTGTCTAGAAACTAATTGGTTTAAAAACGGCCGTTATCCATAAAATAATTTATTTTGTATATGACATGAGCAGAACCATTTTCTCCTTCTTATCTATGGAAAATATACAGCAGTTTAAGGAGCAGGTATTTTAAAGGCATTTTGTATGAATATAGAAAAGCAGCATTAAAGTGGCTTTTGAGTCACTCTTTTCCACTAAACATAAATGTTAATATTTATATGCCAGGCAAATGTGTCGTTAAAAGAAAATAGGCATCCATCTAGCTGATGTACTGCGGACTCTGGCTGCTAAGTGAAGCTCACACAGTCCTCTGCACATGTGGGTACAGGGGATGGTTGGGTATTAAGATGCGAAACGTGCTGTTCATGCTTAATTTCTAACCAGCCCATGCTACTTCTCTGCTGTTTCTTTATCTTTTTCTTTGTCTGATACTCCCTCAATTTTACATTACTTTGCTGCTCTCTTTCACGGTCCTGTTGCTGTGCGTCTTCATTTCTAGAATACCCACTTCATTTCTAGAAGGAAATCCGTGGTCAGAATTGATGCTCTTCTACAGTGAAATGATAAATGGTGGGCCTAGGAGTAATGTTTTATTCAAATTCATGTGGATAGACTTTATCATCTAAAATCTGACCTGTACTAATTAGGGAACAAAGAATTTTAATAAAAAATCTAGTTGTCAGAACACTCTAGGTTTGTTAAAATATATTTATGTAAATATAGGTACAGATATATTATACAGACTTTGAACATCTTAACATTGAGATTGTTTTATATGGAGTCAGACCAGCACATAGGAAGAATCACAACTGTCAGTCACAACTGTCATTGATCATAATTTATGACCGTTTCTAGACTTTCTGAATGTTGTTATAGAAAGAAATGCCTTCTATTGAGCCTGATTCTTTAGCATCATAGAAATTCATTCAGGAAAATTTGACGAATAACAGAAGAAATCTTTATTCACTGGCCCAAAGCTTAGTTTATACTCCGCTGTTGTAGCACCTGTATGTGTGTCTACAGTAGTACTGCCAGTTTGCCATGGCAAAAAGAGGGTCTTTAAAGATGGAAATTATTATAATAAAGCTTTGTATTTTTACAAAATACCTCAAATTTATAGCATTCAAAATGAATTCATGATGGTTAATAATGAGGTGTAAATTTTGCTGTGTAAATGAATAGTTCATCATATCACACCAAGAGGTCATTTTTACCTCTCTATCAACAATGTTTCTTGAGATTGAGGAATTGTGAAAAGGATTTTAGTAGAAGACTGGCAATTTGGGGCAGGTGTGTATCTATACCTCTGCTATCACTGGTTGTAATTTAACGATAAAAATGTTGCAACCATCTGGGTAGCAAGATGGCCAAGGCCGGCTCTTGCCTGTGTTAGTAAGAATGAAGGAGATTTGTTCGATGTCATAGACTCCGGATTATAAGAAGGAGATATGTCAAGGAATAACTATGTGGCATGTGTCTGTGATGCGTCTACAGCCAACTTCCTGGTGTGGCTTCCCAAAGACATGGAAGCATCCCGTTCACATGTGTCTCAGTGCTTGCATGATGCAGTGCCGTGGGATTTCATGTCAGTTCTACCTTAAGGATAAAGCCCTGATTTTCATAGATAACCTAATCTGTAGGGAAAAAAAGAACATTTAAAAAAAAAGTATAGCCACAAAAGTTCTTTCCACTCGTGTGGATCTTCCCTGTTTTTTTCAGACAGAAAACAAATGACAGCCTCACAGTCACAGAATCTTCTAACACTGAAAGTTAAAGCTGATTTCTTCTTCATGGAGAAAATCTTACAAACCTTTTCAGACTCCTTTAGGATCAATTCTTGGAACCACGTCTTCCTCCTGATTTAAATGTTTGGCTGTGTACCTCCAGCTAGAGCTATTAGAGTTTTTGCTGATTTGCTTGGCATATCTCCAGCAAAGTAGTCCATTAAAATTCAAATCCTTTCCCAATAATTGAGACAATCAATTTACATTAAACAAGGCACAAATATAATTTTATGTACAATTTAAATTCTATAGAAAATAATCAGTATGCAATAAAGAGGGATACTTATTTTGATGCAAAGAGATGTTTTTATAGTCTGCGTTAAACAAATCTTTCATATTTTCAAAATAGTTCCCTCATTATCTTTGGTGTAGAGGAGCGCGTCTATTGTGTTTTATTTTGATGGAGGAACCAGCGTGTGTCCATGGCTGCATGTTTGATAAGCAGTGTAACTTTCTCTCAGTGGCATGTAAATGGGAAGATTTGAGATAGAATAAGGAAAGTACTTGCTTGCTATTTAACTTGGAATAATTCTTACAAACAGGGCAAAGAGGATGCATGGAGAATGTATTACCTTTGTACCAGCATTAGTGAAATGGCATCATTCATTCATTTTCACCTTTTTGTGATAGACTAGGTAGCTATTGCTCTGCCAGAGACTGGGAGTTAGGTCCTAAGAAAATCACTCGATGGGACTTGGGAAGGATGCATAGGATGGGGTCATGTGCACACACAGAGTTGTGTGCCTTAGTGCTGAAAAGTTCCTGGGAAAGCATTAAACCCCCGGCAAGTAGCCTCGCAAGGCAGCTGGACCCCGCCAGTGTGCCTGGATCCTCCACAGTTCTCATTTGTAAGCTCTTAATGAGACTGGTATTGTCGGTCAGGAAATCTAGAACACGGGAGAAATATTATTAGGAAGAATATAGTAAAAATAATGACAAGATCGAAAACAAATCCTGTCAGAGCCCGAGAATAAATTTGGCTTCCGCTTGCTGTGTCTGTCTGTTTCCATAACGGTCCAGAATAGAAACCGGATGTTTAAAATCTCTCTCCCTTTCACATGCTCTCCTCCCTCCTGTCTTCCTTCCTCTTCGGTATTACTAGACTTACTATTTTTATTATTTTTTATTTATATTCCTAGTTTTCAATATTTGCCATTTGTGTGGATAACACATTAATTTTTAATGAAATATTTTCAGACTCTTGGAACTCTTGGAATAGCTGAATCATAAAAGAAAACTTGATGTAGACTCCAAGGCAGCATACAAACTGAATATTACACTTGTTTTATTTTTCCCACTCACAAATGACAAATGGTTATTTGAAAGGATGATGTGTACTTAGATTTAAACCTCTTATGTTTGTATGTGAGCCTACTTTGTATAATTTTTGTGGCACAGAAGGTAATTCAGACACCATTTTGATTAATAATTAAAATGAAAGAAACAGCAAAACAATATGTTAGGTACCATGCTCCAATAATTTTCTTTTTATCTAGAAATACTTTTTTTTGACAAGCCACATTGCTAGTAAAGGAATTCAAGTGTGACTTAGATTAAGTCTTTGGTTTAACTTTATTTTAGTTTTGTTGCAGAACTAAAAGACTTTCTTTTTTTTCCTTTTCTTTTTTTTTTGAGATGGAGTCTTGCTCTGTAGCCCAGGCTAGAGTGCAGTGGTACAATCTTGGCTTGCTGCAAGCTCCACCTCCCAGGTTCAAGCAATTCTCCTGCCTCAGCCTCCCGAGTAGCTGGGACTACAGGTGCACGCCACCACGCCCAGCTGATTTTTTGTATTTTAACAGTGGCGGGGTTTCACTGTGTTGCCCAAGCTGGTCTTGTACTCCTGAGCTCAGGCAGTCCGCCCACCTCAGCCTCCCAGTGTGCTAGGATTACAGGTGTGAACCACCATGCCTTGCCAGAACTACAGATTTTAAAGAAAGTGGCATTTGTTTCTTTGGGGTAATTTATTTCCACCAATCAATAATTGTTGTTAGTGAAATTAAAGTTAATACTGGAAATTATTTCATTTTATATTACATGCTGTTCCCAGAACCACAACTTTGTGATCTACTTTGGAACCGTAAATTAATAAGAATAATGTCTTCTAAAAGTTTGTTTGTTGTTATAGATAGCATGGACATTTAAGATATAACATCTTTTAGATCTTATTCTCAAATTATAAGGATATCAATTTCTGTTTTATGTTGGTAACTGAAATCTTATTTAAATCATTTATATATATGGTTAATTTTATATTTTCTTCTTTCAAATTAAAATTCCTAAAAATGTTTACTTCTCTCAAGTAAATTTACTTATTCTCATTATTAATAACATGCCTTTTTCCAAATATTATTTTCTAATGTATTTCTAAAGACTAATAAATTTCTAAGGAACTCTGCCTGTCTCATATGAGCCAGGTTATATAGAATGGCATTTTATAGAATCAGAAGAGACCTGAAAGATTTATCTAGTCCAACTTCATGTCTTGTCATCTATCCCACCCTCCATTCCCATCCCCATCCCCCGGGACCACATTTTATAGATAAGGAAACTGAAACCCAAAGAGATAAGGTGACTTCCAAGACCACAGTCAAGGTAGTGACTTGAATCTGTTTTCTGACATCAAGTCTAGTGTTTTTCTACTCTACCCACTCAATAACTTTTCTTTTTTTTTTTTTTTTTTGAGACAGAATCTCACTCTGTTGCGCAGGCTGGAGTGCAGTGGCACAATCTTGGCTCACTGAAACCTCCGCCTCCTGGGTTCAAATGATTCTCCTGCCTCAGCCTCCCAAGTAGCTGGAACTACAGGCACGTGCCACTACGCCTGGCTAATTTTTTTGTGTGTTTTTAGTAAAGCAGGGGTTTCACCATGTTAGCCAGGATGGTCTTGATCTCCTGACCTCATGATCTGCCTGCCTCAGCCTCCCATAGTGCTAGGATTACAGGTGTGAGCCACCGCACCCAGCCACCACTCAATAATTTATATGCTTCCAGAAATAGGGAGGTGGGCTAATACTAATGATGGAAGAGAAAATATAAAATGGATATAAATAATTTTCAGATGTTTAGCAGAAGCTCTCTTGTCCTGTGACCTTGAGACCAGAAGTTGGATGATTAATTGAAAGGTCAAAAAATCATGACATAGATGTATATGTGGGGCTGACACTTACTTTTTGTGTGTATGGATCACCCGATTTGGCATGCCATGTCGTTTGCCCTGGATAAACAATACCCAAAATGCATCTTTCATTGCACCCAATTTTGATTTCTCCAAACCAAGTGAGGACATAAAGACACTTGGGAAGGAGCCTTCATGCAGAATTAGCTATTTTAATGACCCTCACCCACCAAGTCTTTTACATTTTTTTCAGGCACACCTAATTGGACAAACTTTTTGTAAGGGGGAATTCAGCTTTGTTGAATGTTTCTAAATCATTCCACTTCGTTTTCATAGAATCAGCAACTCTTTTTTTTTAACAGTCATACTTCTGAATTCACCAAACATGAAACTACATTTATGTAAGCAGCACACACAGGCTTGGGAAGAAACACAGCAGACTTTAGGAAGTAGAACACAACTGGTGGGAGCACAGCAGTCATTTGTGTAGAGAGCAGCAGTCATTGGCCATAGTACTGAGTGTGCCGTGGGCAGCACATCATTCCTGTGTTTGGCAGAGGGACAGGGGAAGTGTTCGTTTGTTGGGTGATCAGGGTAAGTGGTGCTCCATTTAGAAAACTTCTACTGTGCTTTGGAAGGAACTACCAGAGTCAGACAAGTAAAGATGTACAACAAAGTAACTGCTTAAGAAGAATCTGCTTTGCATTCTCCATGTACTATCTTTCCCCCTTCTTTTTTTCAGACAGGGTCTCACTCTCTTGCCCAGGCCAGAGTGCAGTGGTGTTATCACTGCTTAGTGCAGCCTCAACATGCTGGGCTCAATTGGTCCTCCCACCTCAGCCTCCTCAGTAGCTCGGACTACAGGCATGCACCACAACGCTAGCTAATTTTTGTTTTTTTTTTTTATAGAGACAGGGTCTCACTTTGTTGCCCAGGCTGGTCTCGGATTCCTGGGCTCAAGTAGTCCACCCACCTTGACTTCCCGTTGGGATTATAGGCATGAGCCACTGCACCTGGCCAGTCTTTTCTTTGTGTCAGAGAGAGGCCAACTTGGAGGCAGAAGAAAGGGAACTTTGCTCCCTTTCTGCTTTCTCTGTTCCTGGCTTAAGAATGTCAGCCTCACCCCAACCAGAAGCTGGACCAGTGGAGCTTTCTTATACTGCGCAAACTCCTCTTCATAGCTACTTGGCAATAAAGAAAGTGGCCAGTATTCAGCCTAGAGAGTATACCTCATGTACAGGTTTTCAGGGGAGCTCCTGCCCGTTTGGGGTTGCTTGGGGCTGCAGCCATGCTTCCTCAGATGGGGAGCTGGCCTACTCCTTGCATAAAGTCATGGAAGGACTGCTTTCTTAGGAGACTGCACAGCTGAAAATGCAGATAGCTTCAAATAGGTTTAGAAAACTCTTGGATTAAGATCCATGCTTGGCTGGGCATGGGGGCTCACACCTGTAATCCCAGCACTTTGGGAGGCTGAGGCGGGTAGATCATCTGAGGTCAAGACCAATCTGGCCAATATCGCGAAACCCCATCTCTACTAAAAATACAAAAATTAGCCAGGCATGGTGGTGCATGTCTGTAATCCCAGCTACTTGGGAGACTGAAACAGGAGAATCGCTTGAGCTCAGGAGGCAGAGGTTGCAGTGAGCTAATGGCACTGCACTCCAGCCTCGGTGACAAAACAAGACTCCAAGACTTGTAAAAAAAAAAGAAAAAGAAAAAGAACTCATGCCTCATTCTTAAGGTATTATGAATGCATTAAGTCTCAGTCCTAAATGAGGAATGAACAAATCAATAGATAATGAACAACTATTCTCTCTCTAAATTGGGTGAATATAATCCTTCTACTTTTCCTTTTATTTTTTGATGAGGAAAGGGGTCTGAGTATCCATTCTATTTTTCTTCCTTAATTAGGTCTTAGTATTTATCAAGATGATTATAGTGCACGTGTGCATGTACACAGACACACACACACACATGCACACACACACATACATGCACACACACACATACACACACACTCCACACACACATACATACACACATGCACACACACACACAAACACACACACATACACACACACACACACATACTTTACTCCTTTGCTACACTGATGTGACCAAAAGGGGTGGGGCAGCATTTTTCCAGATGTGTTTTAGAGACAGTCAGTCCTTCACAGATAGTCTTTGAAAAGAGGATTGCTTGATATCTTAGTTTTGGGACATACTTCATAAACTATCTACTTTTTAGAGAGTCAAAATGTACATTAGGATATTAAAAGCACTGATAAGTCTTAGGAGTTATTAACGATTTTTGAAATTTGTTATAATTAAAATGATAATAAAAATATTTATAAACATTTAGAACTTCACAGAGAAGGGTAAGAGGACATGGTGTGAAGAGCTACAAACTGCCCTGTGGGGTGGTTGTTGGAGATATGTCACCAAACTAAGTGTGTAAATGGCTCCCTGTGGCATTTCTTAGAGGAGCTAAATAGTCTCTGCATGGCCTCGCTATCGTCATTCCGCCTTTCTGTCCCAACCGTGGCTTTTATTTGCGCTTTATTTCCCTTATGCTGTAGTGTGCAGCGTGGTTGCCAAACCCTTGCTTCCTAACTCATGGGCTGGGAAAGCTGCTCATGGCTGTAGCTGCTGCAGGCACCCGAATTGCTAGACAAAGGGAAGTATCATCTGCAGGTGATGCTTGAGGTGTGGTTCATCCAGGCACCTGGGATCTTGTCAAGGCATAGATTTAGACAGAAGCAGGTCCTGGAGGACTTGGTTATGTCCATTACTAAATCTGGCTGTAACAAACAAGGAGAGTAAACATCTTTTTTTTTTTTTTTAATCATTGATGGGCTCGAAAAGGGATTTTTCTGTTGTTGTGTTCTTCCTTCTCAGAAATCTAGAATCATGTCTGAATATAAGTAGAAAGAAGGTTGGTGTTTGTTCATTTATTTATTTTATTTATAGTTCTTTCACTTTCCATACATGCATTCTTCAGATATTTATTGAGTTCTAACAATGGTAACAGGGGCCTGTGGTAGGCTTAGGGGTTGAAAATATATATAAGACTGAACCCTTGTCTCTGAGAATTCACAGTCCAGGTGCTCTTACCTATGCTTCCCATAACCTGGAAGACCTTTTCCTTCCCTGCATAGAGACCTCTGATTTCCCAAGACCCAGGTCAGCTGTCACCTCCAGTACAGCCTTCCTTAGCACCGCTCTCTGTGTTACTCAGTACTTTGTTCAGACAATACTTTGCTCAAACATACATTACACTGTAATTATTCTCTGACTGTCTGACTTGTTTAGACTGTGAGTTCCTTAAGGACAGGAACCATACATACCCTGGTCATCTTTGTATCTCTTGCCTGTAGTTCAGATCCTGGCCCTTAGAAGGCATTCACTAAATGAATTTGTAGTCATTTTTATCTTCTTTTTAAAATCATATTTTTATCATCCTTTTTATCTCCTAAAATTGTAGAAGGGTAAAAATAATACAAAAGCAGAACTCGATGTGTGTGTGTACCATTAAAAAATATTTTATAACCTCTCATGTATATCTTCATGTTTGGAAAGCCTACTCAATATATGTGTGTCTAATTCCTATTATTAAGTAATATAAATCTATAGTTTTATTGTATAATGATGCACATCCAGTGGACACTCAATAAATATTAATCACGCTATTAAATATGCTTTGGTCTCATTATAACTAGAATGGCTCCCTTGCTGTAGTTAGGCTGTTTAGCAACTCATTGTGTTATTAGTTGGGCCTTATTTTTCAAGGTTTGTAGGTCATGTTTAATGGAGCAACTTGCTAAGGTTGTTAGCAGTTACATAAATGACTCTGACTTTACAAATTTTATGATAGCCATTTGGAATGAATTATATATTTTCCAAGCTTTCGGTTTCCCCAGTGGCTGATACATTAAAGAATAATTGTTAAGTTGCAAAATTCGTGACAGTTTTGTTTTTAAAAAATCAGCTAAATTTGGCTTTTTACATATTGCTAGTGATTTCTGTATCGTAGATGAAGGAGAGAACATAGCATAGACTCAAGACTGGGAAACACTCTTCTTCTTTACGTAGCCAGGGAGAACAGCCTTTGGAAGAGGGTGCTTGGAAACAGATCATCATTTCTTGTTCAAACCAAATACACTTAACTTCTGTACTGCTTCTACTTTAAAATAATTATTTTTGTGACCAGTATCTGGAAGTGCTCCAGTTTTTCCACATGGCCCTTAACACATAGTGTTAGTGTTACATTTCATATTTCTCATCTTGAATCATGCCACTGTGTTCACTAGCAGGGTTATCTCCCGTGAGGCCTGGCTGGATCATGGAGTCCTGGACTCCTTTTGGCTTTTTGCCTAGAGTAGCGAGGCCTAAGTGACTGCAAGTGTGGCAGTTTGGGCGGTCCCTTGGCCCTTTTCCCCTGGGTCCACATTCGCATCTTGGGATCCTGTCTCCTCCATTTCAATAAATGGCTCCAAAGAAGAGCTTGAAAATGTGTTTGGATCTGATTGCCAAATTCCTCGCAGGAACTACTCTTTCAGTGTGGGATTTTTGAGGTTGGGTAGGGGCAGGGTTAAAAACATGAGCCATCTCTAGAGGCCAACATTCCCTAATTCTAGGCAGTTAGTCACTCCTTCTTGTTTCTGTGGTAAATGTCTTTGTTTTCTACCACTTAGAGCACTGCATTCATGCCACTCGATGTCCTCTCCTCATTAGATTGTGGGGTCTTCAGTGTGAACCATGTGATATTAATCACTGAAGTCCCAGTATATGAAACTGTATTGAATTAATGAGTAATTCTCTAGGAACTGATTGTTTTAATTTAAAAGTTGTAGCCGGGTGCGGTGGCTCACGCCTATAATCTCAGCACTTTGGGAGGCTAAGGCTGGCGGATCACGAGTTCAGGAGTTCGAGACCAGCCTGGCCAATATGGTGAAACCCCATCTGTACTAAAAATATAAAAATTAGCTGGGCGTGGTGTTGCGCACCTATAGTCCCAGCTACCCAGGAGGCTGAGGCAGGAGAATCACTTGAACCTGGGAGGTGGAGGTTGCAGTGAGCTGAGATTGAGCCACTGCACTCCAGCCTAGGCAACAGAGCAAGACCCCATCTCAAAAAAAAAAAAAGTTTTTAGGTAATGGTTAGGATTAATATATAGGCTGATTCCATATGTGTCCTCAGTTCTTTCCATCACACCTTTAGGGTTTGAATTCACCTGGCTTTATTAGCTGTTTTACAACTCCTTTAAGCTACCATATAGTTTGGTTCATTTGAAACAGAAAACCAGCGAAAAATACAAAAGTGATTGAATACCTATTACATGATAGGAATTCTGCAGACCTTGGAGGTGTGGAAAATAAATCAATCACTGACTTCCAGGCATTCTTTTCTGGTGGGAAAGCATGTATTCTAGCCTTGCTAGCCCCTGTTTTAGTAGAGATATGCATGGGACAGCATAGGATCACTGAAGAGAGGCATAAACCCAGCCTGGGAAGTGTTGGGGGAACTTCACGGAGGAAGGGGTGCCAGAACTTTACTTTAGAGGATGTGCAAGGATGCATGCCAGGAACAGAGGAAAACTGCAGGTATTGAGGAGCCAGGGAAGAAGTCTTCACAGGGTGTAGGAGTAGACACACATCTATAATGGCTCACTTTGGGGCAGCATGAAGGATGGATGTTAGGGAACCAGACAGGGAAACTAAGTAGGAAATGATATCTACCTAAAATAGGGAAGAAGAGGAAGGGATGGGATGGACTGGAGAAATATTGAGGAGACAAAGTTGGCTTACAGGTGATGGACTATGAGAGGTGAGGAAAAGGGAGGAATTGAGGGATTTTTCCTAACTAGTACTGTTAGTACCTGTTTCTTTGGTCTAATTCCTAGTGACATTCTTTATATCCCCTGGGAATGAACCTGCAGAAAGCCAAAGGTTTCAAAATGGCATTTGTTGGTCATATCTTCATTTGGTTTTAATTTTCCTGCAGCAATTCTACATTTTTATTTATTTATTTATTTATTATTTATTTTATTTTTTATTTTTTAAGAGACAGAGTCTCATTCTGTAGCCCAGGCCGGAGTGCAGTGGTGCAAACATAGCTCACTGCAGCCTTGAACACCTGGGCTCTAGGGGATCCTCCTGCCTCAGCCTCCTGAGTAGCTGGGACCACAGGCATGAGTCGCCCCACCCAGCCTACATTTTTATTGTTAAGCTTATATGTCCCCTATCTATGTCTGTGACTGTTCAACAAGGTTTATAGTTTTCATAGTAAATGAAATCAGGAGAGGGATTGCATCCTATCAATTCACTGTTCTGCCTCTGACTCCTCACTGCCTATAGATAGCCCTCCTTGGCCACCCAGCAGAGCCGATCCCTTCTCCCTGCACTGGGATGGTATTTTTCATCTGGTCAGTTCATTATGCAGTAAACATATGCTATAGTGAATGCTGTCCTTGGTGCTAGGTAAAAAGAGTCCTACTTTACAGGAGAGACACCTAAATAGATAATAACGTATAATTTAAGAAGTGAACACTGCTTCTCTTTGGTCAGTCCTCCTAATTATGACTCCAGAAGTAGTAGTATTTCTAAGAGAATAACATGAAAATAAATAAAATATTAAATAATCGTAATGTCCACTATCAGGAGACTAGTTACATAAACAGGTTATATAGGCTGGGCATGGTGGCTCATGTCTGTAATCCCAGCACTTTGGGAGGCTGAGGTAGGAGGATCACCTGAGATCAGGAGTTCAAGACCAGCTTGGCCAACATGATGAAACTCCATCTCTACTAAAAACACAAATATTAGCCCGGTGTGGTGGCACACACTATAATCCCAGCTACTCGTGTGGCTGCAGCAGGAGAATTGCTTGAATCCCCACCAAAATGGTGAAACTCCATCTCTACTAAAAATACAAATATTAGCTGGGCGTGGTGGCACACACCTATAATCCCAGCTACTCGGGAGCCTGGGGCAGGAGAATTGCTTGAATCCAAGAGGTGGAGGTTGCAGTGAGCCAAGATTGCACCACTGTACTCCCAGCCTGGGTGACAGAACGAGACTCCATCTCAAAAGAAAACAGACAAACAAACAAAAACAAGTTATATAAATTTCCTACAGTGAAATTCTAAAATACTGCTAAAATCATTTGTTGAAAAAAAATGTTTATTGATATAACAAAATGTTCAAAATACATCCCCTAAGGGGAAATAGGATAAAAGTAGTATATATTGGACAGGCAAGGTGGCTCACGCCTGTAATCCCAGTACTTTGGGAGGCTGAGGTGGGCGAATCACAAGGTCAGGAGTTCGAGACCAGCCTGGCCAACATGGTGAAACCCCTTCTCTACTAAAAATACAAAAAATTAGCTGGGCATAATGGTGGGCACCTGTAATTCCAGCTACTCAGGAGGCTGAAGCAGGAGAATCACTTGAACCTGGGAGGCAGAAGTGGCAGTGAGCCCACATCACACCGCTGTACTCCCAGCCCGGGCAACAGAGTGAGATTCTGTCTCAAAAAAAAAAAAAAAAAAAAAGTAGTATATATTATTTCATGTTTTGCACACACAGAAGGTATATAGATAGATATATAGATGGATATGGACCCCAAATGTCACGTCTTCTTCGTACTCTAGCTTGTATCTCACACATGTAGACTCAAATTTTGCCCCATGTCAGTTTATACATAGAACTCAGCATCTTCTTGAGTTTCCCAAAAGACATCATAGGCACAAATGTACTGCTGATCAGCATGGATTTTACTGAAGATATTCTAAGAAGATGGAAACTATCCACACCACACCTCCCTCAGAAACAACATAACAATCTCCGTTAATACTTAGTTCTCCCTTCCGTAGGCCTTTCCAGGCTGCAGTCCCACCTTGGAACTTTTTTTTCCCCCTATCTCTTGCTTTCCTTTCCCCCTATAACTTTCTAATTCTTTGTCTTCTCATATTCCTAGGAGCCCAAAATTCCTTCCCCCCCTTCTATTATGCAGAACCATCCAGTTCTGCCACAGCGCTTGCCTTAAATGTACATACTCAGAGTAGCCTGCATCTTGAGTAAGCATGTATTGTACACACATACAGACAGACACTTACATATATATACTAAAGGAAAGTGTAGGCCAGGCCCGATGGTTCATGCCTGGAATCCCAGCACAAGATGGGCAGCTCGCTTGAGCTCACAAGTTCAAGACCAGCCTGCACAACATAGCGAAACCCCATCTCTGTAAAAAAAGAAATCCCTTTTTTTAGTAATCCTGTAATCCCAACTACTCAGGAGGCTGTAATCCCAACTACTCAGGAGGCTGAGGTGGGAGGATTGTTTGAGCCTAGGAGGCAGAGGTTGCAGTGGGCCGAGATCACACCACTGCACTCCAGCCTGGGCGTCAGAGCCAGACCTTGTCTCAAAAAATAAAATAAAAAGTTGATTGTGGCCTGCTAAACTAATTTTGTGACCCACTAAAGGGCCATGACCCACAGTTAAAAAACCCTTCCATCATGCCAGTCGCGGTGGCTCACACCTGTAATCCCAGCACTTTGGGAGGCCGAGGTGGGCAGATCACCTGAGGTCAGGAGTTCAAGACCAGTCTGGCCAACATGGTGAAACCCCATCTCTACTAAAAATACAAAATTAGCTGGGCTTGGTGGTGCACGTTTATAATCTTAGCTACTTGGGAGGCTGAGGCCAGCGAATTTCTTGAACCCAGGAGATGGAGGTTGCAGTGAGCACAGAACGCATCACCGCACTCCAGCCTGGGGGACAAGAGTGAAAACTCTGTCTCTCACACACACACACACACACACCTCGTTACACCTGTGCTTGCGTGCTCATGTGTGTCCATGTGTGCACACACGCAGATGATCGGCCACACACCAGAAAGGAATACATTAGCGCTCTCTGGGATTACTGGTGTGCCTTCTTCCACTGCACTTTCCGGCCATTTCTGTTTTCTGCACTAAGCGTGTGTTAATTGTGTAAAAAGAAATGCAAACAGTAAAAAACAGGCTCAGTTGAGGGCTTTTGTTTTCTAGGAAACCTCCCCCTAACTAATCCTTGCAAACAGGGTTAGACTCCTCTGTCTCTTTCTCCAGTGTGCCTTTTTGACTTCTCCCTGCCCCTGAGACGATCCTTTTTTTTTTTTTTTTATCATGTTTTCCCCCCTGGCTCTCAGACCCTTCCTCCTCCCTCCTCTGTTTCCTTGGTTCATTACTGCTATAGACCTCTTTTCTTTCTCTCTGCAATGAGATTCTTTTTTTTTTTTTTAAGATAATATCTGGCTCTGCTACCCAAGCTGGAGTGCAGTGGTGCAATCACAGCTTACTGCAGCCTCGAACTCCTGGTCTCAAGGGATCCTCCTCCCTCAGCTTTTTGAGTAGCTGCGACTGTAAGTGTACACTATCATATCTGGCTTTTTTTTTTTTTAAAGAAATGGGGTCCCACTGTGTTGCCCAGGTTTTGAACTCCTAGGCTCAAGTGATCCTCCTGCCTCATCCTCCCAAAGTGCTGGATTACAGGTGTGAACTACCATGGCCAGCTTGCGATGAGATTCTTACACTGAAATGCGTAGATGGGCTGTGAACCTTCAGAAAATGTATATAAAACTTAACGTTTACTCATTTCTTTTCTGAGAAGCAGATCCAATTATTCTGCAAGGGCTTCTGTTGTGCTGGGCGAGGGTCTAGGTCTGATCCTTAGCAGCCTCTCAGAACGTTGAAGAACTGAGTGACTGTTCCCACCCCATTGGTTTTCCTTCCAAGAGTGAGCGCCATGAGGCAAGGACTTTGTCTGTCTTGTTCATCACTGATTTCCTGCTGCCTTAGAACAGTACCTGGAACATAGCAGGCACTCAGAAAGTGTAGTGTTCTGAATGACTAGGCGTTATGAGGTAGAAAATACATTTATCTTGACTCTCCTTTTCTGGAGTTGATTAGATCTCATTATGTTATTTAAGGTGCAGGAAGTAATCAAAAGGACTCTGGGAATTCAGACTGGGGACCGCAAAATTTGGAGCAGGTTTCGATTGGCACTCAGGTGTCTGTCTCCCTGTCCCACAGGCTGTACACTGCAGTTGCTGGAGCCCCTTCTGACTCTAAATGACATTCTTGGTGGGATCAGGGCCCAGCCCAGCAGGGTCAGTGCAATGTAAAAGTCCAGGACTCCTGCCTCGGATTAGAGGCCATGGCAGCACTCCCGAGTTTGACTTTCCCTTGGCTTTATTTAAAATGGTTCATTTTGTTTTTGAAGGTAGTTTGTTCCATAGAAACCAGACAGGGTGTTGTTTAAATAGTAGGCTGATGTCTCAATGTAACATATTGGCCCACTGAGCTCTCCAAGAGTGTGAATCACAAACCCGCCTCTGTACATTTCTGATACAGTGTGAATGTTCTGGATGTAAGAAAATCGTGTTAAGAATGATCAGGTTATCTCATTTTGCCATTAATCGTATTTTGAAATGTTAAGTTGGTTGAATAACTGCTGTTCCTGGCTCAATAGATTCTCTCAACTACAGCAAAATATTTTTAAAATCAGGTAATTCCGCCACCAATCCAAATTTTATTTGGTTTATTTTCTTCAGACTATATATATAATGCTGGGACTGAGTGTTTAAAGTTCAGCTTTGTGTGTGGTATTCCTGTGATAATTTCAGCACATAAAATAAGATGTTTACAAAAGCCAACCTGGGACTGATATTCTCCAGCAGTTTAGCAGCAAATTCCTACTCTGGGTATATAACAATAATTGGGATCTTTCTATTGGCTTTACATAAACTCAGATTAGTAGTAAAATCTAAGTACCATCCCATTTGGCAAACTCTTACACTTCAAGCAGTCACAAATTTGCTTCTGATTGTGCTTTTCATTCGCACCTAGCTCAGATTTTTGCCTGATGCTTTTTTAAATCCTCTAATTTACATACTGTGGTAAATTTAAAATGAGAACAGATGAATGCTGCTAAACTTTTCTATTTCACTGATGAATATGGTATTTTGCTTTAACTATCTAGCTGTTATATATTCAATGACCTTTAAAACATGAAATAGATACTTCTTTTCATATATACTGTGCAAGATGAATTATTAGTATTGTCTTCCTTTGAAACTGTGATACTGAGACACAGAGGCCAAGCAGAGCATCTGGGAACTGATTTCCATGGGACTAAAATCAGAGTTTCCTGTTCCCGGGACTCACACCCAGTCAGCTGGGCAGAGAGGCCTGGTTTGCTCACGTTTGGTTCTCTTGGAGCTGTGGGAGGTGATGCATCTACTCTGAATGCATTTCTCCTTTCCTCACCCCAGTGCCCCACAGTCTACATTGTACCCATTTGGGCATGTTGGAACGAGTATGAGTCAGGGAACAGGGTGCAGTTTTTGACTGGCTAATGTGAATTTGGCTCCAGCTAAGTATATGTCATCTCACATGTTCTTGTTAATAATCATCATCGTGTTCTCCAGAGGAGCAAAACGAGAGTTGGAGAAGTTAAATTATTCCACAAGTGAGATATCTAAAGCCATGCTCTTTCTATAACCTGTACTGTCTTCTATTTGTCCCTGCTATCTTGCTCAGGAAACAGCACAGCACTTTGCAAGAGTGAGCCATTTACCTGGGCAGGATTTCAGTCAACATAACAAATGTGCTATCCACTGTGCTAGGTGTCTGGAGTAATCAGAAAAGTCTTCCTAGATACGGTGGAAATAATCTGCTTGATCAAATGAATAGAATCCACCATCACATAATTTTGTAACTGTTCATTTGTTTTCAATAACCAAAATCAATATTAATTTTAAAATCATACACATTACTTAGGATAAAAATGCCAGAGTTCATAAGACAAGGAAAATCTAGGGCACATTTTAAAAGAAAAGTATAATTTTGAAAGACAGGAATCTATTTCAGAATGAAGAAATGAAAACTTTCAAAAGCTTTAACAAAAAAATTCCCAGGGAATTTTGAAGTTTTATTTTGTCCTAACATGAAAAAGTAGGCCAGTTGCTAAACATTAATTGCTTTACTTCCATCTATTTTTATTTTTATTTTTTGAGACGGGGTCTCACCGTCATCCGGGCTGGAGTGCAGTGGCACGATCTCAGCTCACTGCAACCTCTACCTCCTGGGTTCAAGCAATTCTTCTGCCTCAGCCTCCTGAGTAGCTGGGATTACAGGTGTCAGCCATCATGCCTGGATAATTTTTAGATTTTTAATAGAGTTGGGATTTCACTCTGTTGGCCAGGCTGGTCTCGAACTCCTGACCACCTGCCTTGGCCTCCCAAAGTGCAGGGATTACAGGCGTGAGCCACTGCACCCAGGTACTTCTATCTATCTTGATCACACTTGATCATGCTGAGAGACCAGAGGCTCTGAAATTTAATAAATGACCCTAATTCAAAATGTCTTACTCCTAATTCAGCTTGATAGAAAGCCAAGCTGTTGTCAATATCTCACTTAAAGCAAACCCAGCGTATTCAATCCAGATTTACAACATGGATTAGTGAGGTAGTCATTCTTCACTTAGCAACATAATTCTTTGTAGTAAGTTCCCCTTGTAATGCATATAAATGTGATTCAGTTTATTAGAACCCTCTGTGTGTGCCACATTTCAAGTGCAAAGAACATTTGATAATGTTACTCAAGAAATTAGCAGCTTCTCATTTGGCCAAATATTGCTGTGGCCTCTAAGGAAACAAGCAAGCGGGTCTGAATGGCCTCCGGACTGAAGGGATGCATGTTCCAGGAGCAAGGACTGCTGGCATCGGCTGACGCTGTGCTAGGGGGCTGTGGGAGCTCAGAGGATGGACCCAGTCAGTTTAGTCTCCACCATCCTAGTTTTCTGAATTTTCCAACTCCTTACTCATCGAATGAACCAGGAGCAGGCGGAATTTCTCTTGGTGGAAAGCCTTGCCCCTCAGTTTTCTCTCCCTGTTTTGGTTTACTGAACAGGAAAGCCTGACATAATTAGGTCTGAGAAGAGTCATCGGGTTCTGCTCTCATCCTTGATCCCACCCTGGCTGCTAGAGAAATTCACTTATTAATTCTGTGGCTGGTTTGGGTTGTGCAGATGACCCAAGGTCACTGGGCTGTTCAGGTTATCAAAAGCTAAATGATGTGGGACACTTCTAGGGATTAGTGTAACGAAGCTGCACAAATATAGTCAGATGACAAATTTGGAGATGTAGTGACAGAGTAAATAGTATTTTTAAAAAAATGCATGCCTCTGAATGTAACAGTAAACCCGCATGGGAGACTCTGCTTAGAGAAAAACACAATAAGAGAAATTAGAGTGAGCTGTTAGCTGTGCCTATTTTATTTTCATATAAATACATAAAGCTAATCTTTTCACTTTTATTTTTATACCAATATGCCTAGGTTAAAGTGGGTCATTCCCAACATTTAAAAAGCCGATGGAGAGTAATTTGCTTGGTTTTGGTAGAGGGGTAGGGGATTGGTTTTTATTTTATTTGGGGGGGGGGGCAGTCTTCCATCTTTATCTCTTCGTTCTTACTGTGCTTTTGCTGGACCTTGCATTCTGATCATATTTAACTTTCTGTTGTAGAATTGGGACGGAAAACCTAGAGTTCAGCTTGAAAATCTTTTGGTAGATGCTATATCTTTAATAAATGTTAAATACAGGCATCATGCTTTTAAAGAACATTTGTTTTTTAAGGGTCTTTGTGCATTCATCTGAGGAAAAAGCAACCAAATCTGTTTTATTCAAATTCCAAATTCTAGGGGAGCAGATTGTCACAGAATATACAGTGATAAACTTCCAAAAAGGAAAATGGGTGGAAGAACCGTAGGTATTTCTCATGCATGCTAGAAACCTTGATGCTTTGTGAGTGATGGGCAGCTCTGCCATTCTCTTTTGGTCAAGTTATTTTGTAAAAACTTAATTTATTGATTATTTCATATGTTTTCTTTATGGGAAAATCTTATAAATATTCATATTCAGAATAGCATGTGTCTATTCTGTTGATCCTGAAGCCATAAAAGAAGTTTCATTCCCAGCATCATATCGACAATGAAAATTATCACAAAACCAAAAATAATTCATGTAAATGTCCACATTGTTTAATAACTGGTTTTAGATCCAAAGCATCATTCTTTCTGTTTAAACTGGTTGATCAGAACTGAATATGTGAAATGACTTATAGGAGCCCTGTAGATAATATACAGAAAGTATTCACCTTTCAAGTAAAAATATATTTGCTTTGCTTGGCCCGTCAGTTTCCATATTTGCAGTGGCTTCCCGTTATTGACTGGCATCATGCATTGAGAATTAGTTTTTCAAATGCAGTGTATTTACTTCTGAACTTCTCTGCTGGTAACAGTCTGTGCATACATGACATTTGTAATGCTGATGGTTGATTTCAAAGTATAGTATCTAAGTCCAATTTTTCATGCGTTTTATAAAGCTTTTGTCCTTAAGACATTGATTTCAGTCGCTCAAAATTGATTCTTAAAGAGAGATCATGTCTGTGTTTACATAATTGCAACCTCAAGTGTGCTTTGTAAATTTTAGTTGGCACTCTCCAATCCCTCTGTTAAGTGGTTATCAAGGGTGGTTATTACCATTTACAGTATGAGGAAACCAGGAGACAGGGATTTTATTGACTTACGCTGTGAGACGGCATTGCTGCTAGTCGGTTAATATGTGTTTTCTTTTCTTTTCTAAACAAATTTTAAAATTTAGCTGTAATATGCAAGGCATCACTCTCTGTCAGGAATATAATTGTCAGGTGTCCTGGTATGGATAGAGATCCTGCAGGAACCTTCAGGACCCATCCCAAATGAAGGCTCAGGAGACACAAGATACAGTTCTATCCCATCCTGACTTCCGTGTGGGTCAGAGTGAGTTATTAATTTTGGGAATGTTCTCATGAAGACACCTGACTGTTCAGCACACACAATCTTAAGGTTTTTGCTGTAAGAAACACAATCATTCCTTTAGCCTCCCTGGCCTGGGACCCTGGCCCTGCTCTCATTTTGCGCTTCAAGGATTCTTGGTTCCTGGCCTTTTCCTTGATTCCCTAATTTCCACAGTTTGACAGCACTGAATGTTGAGTTAAACTTCTTGCAACCATATAAAAATTTCCTGACACCCCTTGCGATACCAATTGTTATGTAATATATAATTATGTAAGATATAATAAATACATAATAATCATTGTAATTCTTATCACTGTTATAGCAGCGGCTAACTTTAGAGAGTGCTTGCTACGTACCAGCTACTCTTCGAGTGCTTACCTGCTGAACCATTGAATTTTCATAACAAGTGTATAAAGGGAGTACTAGCAATATCCCCATTTTACCAATGAGGAAACTGAGGCACAGTGAGGTTTACTAACTGGCTGAAGGTCACACAGTCACTGTGTGACGGATGCCAAACTTAAACTTGGGCCATGTTGCTGCCAAATCTGTGAAGAAGGGATGCTGATGTGAAGAATCTTAGCAATATTGTAGCTCCCATAATAGTGAAAATTTGTAGAAGCTCTTCCTGTGATTCTGGTCAGGTATAGCATTGTTTTATATTCCCATTCTTGGTGCTCTCTGAACAGCATTCCTGCCACTAAACTGCCACCATTTTCCTACAAGGGACATCTGATCAGTTTCTGAATTGAGTCCCAAGATACGTGCCTTAAGCTATTGCATGAATACCCTCTATGTGGGAAATTCTTATGTTCTGATAGATGGAGAAAAATGTGGTGGAGATAGTAAAATATTACCAGTTTCAAACATGTTTATGTTACCTTAAATTTGCGGCAGATTAGGGAGAGTGAGAAGAAAAAGAAGAGCAATAATTCAAAATAAACGAGTGGCAGCAAGGACAATTCAGTAAAGCCTTTCCTTCCTATGATGAAAAAGTAATCCCTAGTTACTGGCAGTTCACTGGGACGCTACTATACGTGCTTTACAATAGTCTTTCAAGGCTTATTCAAATTATGATTGAGGGAGTGGAGGCTTGGAGGAAGGAAATGTGGGCATAGTTGCACAGTCCATAAGAGGGGAAGCTAGGATTTATAGGTTTGCCTGACTCTGAAGCTTGTGCTCTCACTAAAATACCAGCATATCTTTCTGCCTCTAAAGAGAAGCTGGTCCTGTTGAACCTGGGAAATCAGTGGCTAATATGAGGCTTTTCAAGATGCAGTAAGATGGAGGAGGCCAGAGGTTCAGCACGTGTTGCCAGAAACTAGTCACTGAAGACTGGAGGAATACTACAGACAGGCTTGGGGAATGGGGGTTAGAAATAATTGTACATAAAATGAAAGAAAACACAACCTTTTGAAAGAGTGGGAATAGAAAAGCAATACTAAAATATTTAGAAAGTGAGTAAGGTTTTGTTTTTTAAGAGGCAGGGTCTTACTCTGTTGCCCAGGCTGGAGTGCAGTGGCACAATCATAGCTCATTGCAGCCTTAACTCCTGAGCTGAAGCGATCCTCCCACTTCAGCCTCTTGAGTAGCTGGGACTACAGGCATACCAACACACTCAGCTGTTTTTATTTTTTCTAGTAATGAGGGCTCGGCTACGTTGCCCAGGCTAGTCTTGAACTCCTGGCCTCAAGTGATCCTCTTGCCCAGGCCTCAAGAAAATAGTGAGTTTCTAATCAGTTTGCACTTTTGAGTATGCTAATGCTTTTTTTAAAATTACCACTCAATGGCAATAAATGGTGATGTGGTAATTCCAAGCTGTTTAGGAAAATTTGTACTACCAAATGTCACTGTCACTCAAGGGATTATTGCATATAGGTCTTATTTTGTTTGTTCTTTTTAAGGCTTTCTCTGCCTTTCTCCCTTCTGTTACCATGGCAATATTAATGTTATTGATCTGAGTAGAACATGATGTTATTCACCAGTGTGACATACATTTGATTTGTAAAGAATCTATTTATTAGAACAATTTATCAGTTGTTAGTAATGCTCACACATTGAATTATTCTTTGGTCACCCAATACAGAAGCCTCTCCTGAGGCAAAGAGGTACCATTTTTTTCACAAAATGGATGATTTCTTATTTTAAACACAAAGTATGTGTAGCCAGCACTGCTTTCTCTGGAAGATCTACGAGAGGATTCTGGTGGTGTGTTTGTCAGCTTTCCCTGAGGCGACCTGCAGGAGTGGAACGGGTGCCGGCAGGGAACGGTCACTCCCAATCCACCCAACTCACAACGTGACTATCCCCACGCCAGCCGTGTCAAAATTGGACATTTCCTGCTCGCAGAAAGTTGAAGCAGGTCCGTCTTGGAGAACATCTGATGGGACATTTTAACATGGATAAAGATGATTCAGGGGACAAAAAGCCCAATTTTCCATTTTCACAAGCTCTGGGTAGAGCCACCATAGCTGACTAGCGCAAAGTGTGACTGATGCATGTTTATTATTAAGAAAGAGATGGAAATTCTGGAGATGGGCATTGACTTAACTTTGTTTCAGTAATGTCGTGGTCACATCAGTAAGTCCCAGCTTCCCTCCTCCCTGTGTAGCTTTTTCTCCTTTTTCCTGTCCGTGGCACTCCTGACAGCAGTGTGTTAGGCTGGTTCCCTTTCTCAGCTGGTGGAGGTCCGTGGCCTCTTAGCCTGTGCCTCCCGGCACATCTGAAGGAACCCACAGTTCCCAGCAAGGCACTGACACTTGTATCTTACTGCTTAATTATTATACCTATTTAATGCTACTTAGAACATTGTCAGCTGTTGAGAAAAGGTAATTATCACTAGTCAAATGAAAAACACTTTTTTGGCTGCCTTACGGATACACATTTTACTGGTACCTTGATACATAATGAAGCCTGATAGCAAAACTTTTGCTTGTCTCTTCTTCAAGCCACAGCTGTTTCCCTGCTAAATTCATCCCATCTGTCTTCCCTTCCGTAAAGCTGTAGGCAGTATAGCATAAGTACAGAAGCAGTTCAGTGCTATTTTGGATAAACATAGCTGAAATTTGAATCTTTGCCATTTGCGATGCACACATTTTGTTTTACTGCTGTAAAGAGAGCTGTCAAAATACAACTACATGGATAATTTACTAAAATGCAGTCAAATGTAAGGTTGATCAAAGGGAAAGTACATTGGGTCACTCTGACTATTCCAGTCTGTGCTCTGAAAGGTGTCACTGACCTTGAGGTCCCCATGAATTCTGTGTTGGGAGAGTGGCATCTGAAGTCTTTGCCTTAATCCTGCAGCATGGTTTTGAGGAGTTATCAGTTCCTTGTAACTGTGTCTGTGGCATGACTTTCAGAGTCTTCCAGAGGTCTCAGAAGTCCATTTTCTTCATCTTCAAAAAATGTGCACTGATGAGAGATTCTCTTCTTGGCACAGCCAGCCGGAGTTGAGCTACGTGACCGTTCTGCTGAGTTCCGCAGTTCATTTCATTGGAGCCTTTGTTACCACTGAGGCAGTCTGTTTCATTTTCATCCCATTCCTTATTTCTGGACTATTGGTGCATCTAAATGTACCATGGTACATTTTAAAAAATCAGTACTATATGATGCTTTACAGTCAAGGGAGATGTTTTCTCAAATGAATTCCTCTTCTAGATTCTAAGATTCATGTCCACCAGCCCACAGCCCACCCACACATATTTACTGCTTTTTCCCATGGGCAAGTCTTTGCCAGGCCAAAATGGGCCATGACCTCTTTGAGGGGGAAGGGCCAATACCTAGTACATTTTGGTAGCCACTGTGGTCAGAGCTCATAAGAGGTACTTGGACTTCAGGTAAGTGAAACACGGATCTTATCCTGTTGGTTCTTTAAGATTTCTTTACCTTAACCTCTCTGCACCACTTCTCAACCCTGCATCAGTGTAGCAAAGAGCGAATGAAGGGAGCTGCAGGAAAGGTTTTGGGGCCAGGCCGAGGAGTGAGTCCGCTACTTTCTGCCCTTCCCCACTTTCCAGAACTCAGTCACCTGGCTCACCCAACTGCACGAGCTGGGATGCGTGATCTAGAATAGGAAGAACCTGTGGAGTGGTGAGCTCTAGTGTTCTCATTCCCATCATCCCTGTCTCTAAAAATAACCCTCAATAAACAAATGACAGCAAAAGTCATCTCATGCATATAAAGACATGATGGAAAGCAGTATCTTTTTAGGTAAGGGGCTGTGTGGCTATGAAGGTAAGGATAGTGACCAAGGGGGTGTCCCTCCTAACACTGTCATACACACATCCTTCTCACAAATGTGATCTTGTTAACAACTACACATCCTCCTTGGAGTGAAATCTTGGCTGTCTTGTTCTCCCCCTGTATCCCAGTACCCAGTAGAGAAGACATTGTAGGTGCTCAGAAAATATTTGCTGAGCACAAATGAATGCATGAAGAGTAGAATAAGTTCATGTTGTATTTTTTTACATTACCTTAAAATTCCTACCTTTTGTACAGCTAGAAGATGTGAGCATCCATGTGTGCATTGCATTTAAACAGCTTTAGCAAAATCATAGTGCTGTTGGGTCCTCAGCTGCTGCCAGTGAAATTGTTTACCTAGAAAGTCCCCAAGGCCTTTTCTGCACCAAGGTGTTTGCCTTCTCTCATCTAGTTTTCTTTTGGGAAAAAAAAAAAAAAAAAAAGCCTACTCTCCTTGGAAGGCAAAAAAAGTAGATGACCACCACACATGCAACCAACTCTCTGCTTCAACCAAAGGTGGAAATGGTTTTGTCAGTGATTCTTTGAAAGCTGTCTATTTAAAAAGATAAATAAATCTTTACCCTTACCCTGTGAGGACATCTGATCTCAGGCCAATAGGTGCTTTCCAAACCCAGTCAGGTCCACTGATGCTGTTCTTAAAAATGCATTCTTTCATTCAACACCTGTGTGTGTTGGACACTGTGCAAGGTGCTGTGGGTACCAGCAGGATTCAGTCCTGACTCTCAAAGAGCTAACGTTTGAGTGCAGGAGGCAGACAGTCATAGTGCACTGTGGTAAGAGCCATGTGTGGAGCACAGAAGAAGGAACAGGTCAGCATGAGTAGACCAGGAGGGGCTCTGTAGAGTGGAAATACTTGATGCCTCAGGAGATGCAGCGTACGAAGAGGAGAATAAGGCCCTTTCTCTTCTAATGTTTTTTTGGATTGCGCACTTTAGAAAACCATTTTAGACTTAAGATCCAAAATGAGAAGAAGCACATGACTTCTGGCTGACAGTACTGTCATCCCCAGTGTCAGCACATGGTTCTGTGCCTTGCTGGACCTCCTGACTGCCCAGCCAGCCAGCAGGACTGCTCCTGTGGCTCTCCAGCCCCACGACCAGCCTGATGGAAGTCGCTTCCTATAATGCCTAGTACAGCACAATCCACTCACATCATGGGTCCAAAGGCAGATTTTTATCTTGGGAGGGGAAAAAATAACATATGTGACAAAAATGTTATCTATGGTAATGTTACTCATTAACTCCACCGTATGATTCATTTCTTGAGGTTTTTTAGTAGTCCATTGACATCTTCTCCCCATCTTTATGGGGGAGTTCTGGTGTCACTCTACAGAGCCCCTCCTGGTCTCCTCACGCTGACCTGTTCCTTCTTCTGTGCTCCACACATGGCTCTTACCACAGTGCACTGTGACTGTCTGCCTCCTGCACTCAAATGTTAGCTCCCTGATGCACTTGAATGTTAGCTCTGGACTTTATGATAAGTCCAGAGCCTGTGCCTTTGACTCTGTTGGCATGGGTGGTACACCAGCATCTCTAACAGGGAGGGTGATGACGTCATTCTGCCGATGGGGCACATGCCCACTTAGACCGTTTAAATAATGAAATCTCTTGGAAATACCCATTCAAGAGGTAGATGTGAACTCTCAGTGTTCCCATGAGAGTCAGCAAGGTCAGTGTTATTGGCTAGAGAGAAGGCTGAAAATAACCCTTCATTCAGAGGCTTTTGTAGAAATTTGGGTTGCTGTGCTCAGTTCCTCTTGACTCCAAAATTGTTAACATGATATGATGAAATGGTGTTCCTAGTGGGGGAACAAAAGTGGCTGTCAAAATTAACGTGGCCCTGTTTGACACCTGATCCTAAAAGTGATATTTATTTTTGTAAATTACAGTTTGAAGCACGTGGAGGCATTGGTGGTGCTTTTTCTGAATGTTGTATGCTTAGGTTTTCCAGTTGCGTGAATTGTTTTTGGGGGAGCTTATACACTTGTTCCCATCCTCTGGGATGGGCTAGTTGCTATGTTATAAACCTTAACCTTCGCATATACCTCTGTTTTATTCATGGGAGGTCACAACCTAGTAATTCTGTATAGTATTCAAGCAGATGATTACAAGTGCTTAGCAGACTAATTTAGCTAGCATTTGATTTGAAAGGAACAAAGACCAATTAATAGTTTTCTGAAACTATACTTAATATTTCATCAGGCAGGTAAGGTTGCTGCCATTTCGTTAACTGGGATGCCAAGGAATTGCTAAAAAAATCAAATTAATACACATTATTACACATATTTACACACACTGAACTATTTCAAACCAGTATTGCTGGAATAAAGACAAAATAATACTGTGTATTTACATAACACCATAACACCTTTCATCAGAAAAATCGCAAGGCTTCGAAAACTAACTAAGCTGTACAACACCCTGTGAGGTGTGTAGGAGGTAAGGCAGAGCAATAAACAAGGAGATGAGGAAGGAAAAAGGCAGGAAGGCAAGCATGCTCGCTTAGGGTGAGCCAGACTCCTGCCGGGTGACCACTGGCATTCAAGTCCTGGCCGCCCCATCGTGAGGAAACCTAGACAGAAAGCATCAGTACATGTCACAGGTGATTATAGACTTGAGGATTCTTCTCTATGTTGTTTTTGCATTCTAAAGTCTGCATTTTAATTGAATTGACTGGACAGAGATACAGCATTACATCTGCCCTGGGCTACAGCAGTGACTCCCAGTGTGATCATCTGATCGTTGTTTCACTTTTCCTAGGGCCAACCAAATACAGTTTTCTTTCTCCTTAGCCAGGATTTTTTACTAAAGTGTGACAGATTACTCTCTAGAAATGCCTAGAGTTGGCTGGGTGCATGCTGGTCCAAGGGAAAGGCATGGGTGAGTCATAGTCTCTTTAGGGAGGGTCAGGACTGGTGAGAACAAATTCACACCCAGGCCTACCTCAGTGGCTGCCATGCCCAACACCTCCCATGACAGCCCTGGCCTGGCACTGTGGGGCACAAAGGCACGACCAGGCCTTCTGTGGAGCACCTGAGACCAGCCTGGAGCTAGAGGCAGTAGAGGGCCAGGAGAACCAGTATGAACATAGGAATATCACTAGGCCAATGGAAGTAGTGAATTTTGCATTTAGAATTTTTGGAATAGCGTACATTAACATCTAATTGTGAATGTACTATTCTGTTGGAGATTCAGAAAGTTCAGTCCTGAAACTTAGTACTCATCCAGTTATCCCATGCAAAGGATTTATTCACCTCATCCTTTGCGAAAAAAGAACCTTCTCTATGTCAGTTTTTCACACAGCCTCTGTTTCGGCTTAACCTTTCAGATTTTCAGATAATTTAGGTGTCACAGATACCCATGATAGGATCGTTTTTCAGACACTATAATTTAAATGTCTCTGAAATGTAATAAATAGAGCTTTGTCTGGGTTTGGGAAATAATGTTTTCTTCCCAAACAGCTGTTCATTTGTATTAACATTTTTTTTCTGTCTCTAACAGAAAGGCAGCATTTCTTTTTTATGTATAATCTCATCTGCCTTTTCATCATGTTCGCTGTGTCCAGTCTGTTGTCTGGTATTATTTTCAATATCCTGATGTACCACAGGCAGATGCCTAGCATGACCTCAGGGCCTTCTGAAGAGAAGATACCACTCATTTTTCCAAACTCCATTCTAGGTCAGACTGTCACTATCTTAGTGGGGCTGGCTAACTTCATTACTTATTCAATTCATCTGAGACCATTTTGGTAAAAGCATTGAAATACCAATGCAGTATGAGCAAGTCTTTGCTCCTGTATTTAACTGGCAAAGCCAAGGACTTTGGTTTTTATTTTGGGGGGCCCCAGTTAACACCCAAAGGACAGCAGTTTATGAGGCTCTGATGAAGATGTTGAGAACTGGCATTTGATATCTATCAATATTTGATTTATTTGATATAGGTGATCTTCTAACAACCTTGCAACATAGGTAGAAGTATTGTTAACATTAAATTTTACTTTGAAGAAATTCAGGCCCAGAGAGGATGAATGTCACAGATTCCCATGGCTGGCAGGCTGGGCCCCATACCCTTTCCTACTTAATGCCTCTGAGATTCACTGGAGAGAGAGTAGTTAAAAGTGTGTGTTCTGAACCCAGACAGTTTAAGTTCAGATCCTGTCTCTACTATTTCTGTCCTGTGCGATTTTGGGGCAAGCTACTTAACATGGGCCTAAACTTCTTCATCTGTAAAATTATAACAGTTGTGTTACCCGTGTCACAGGCTTCTTTCAAGGATTGAATGAGTTACTACACAGAAATGTTAGCGACAGTGCAGGCACATAGTAAGTACTCAACAAATGTTAGCTAGGGGAGTTGTTTAAAGTGCCCACATAGGAAACAGCCTGTAATAGGAAATCAGAGTGTATTATGCCGGGGGGAGAGATGTTACACAGGTCCCATTCAGAGTGGACAAGCTGACTAGGGAAAGGCACTCAGGTCCGGATGGCAGGGAAAGTTCATTCTGCCTATATTGTTAGCAAAGTTAGAATAAAAAATTTCTGTTTTTGGAGTAAAATCCAGGACTATTCCAGCCTATTAAATTAATGAAAGGCAAATAATTGATGGTGTCTGTCACTGGGGAATCAAGTCTCACTTTCAGTGGAACAGTTAATACGCAGGTCTCCACTCTTGAGGGACAGGAGTGCCACTTCCTAATGCTACATTCCAGAATCCTTTCTAGAAGCCTTCAAGATTTAGTCCCTTAAAGTTGGAAACCTGTGGGCACCGTGTGCCTAAACCGCACTAACTTCCAGGTAACACATCACCATTCACAACCTATTGTGCCCAGACCCTCTTGGACACTGCTATTGACCACTGACTGATTATGTGATCCAAGATTTATGAATCTGGAAGTGTTGGAGGGATAGCAAAGGCTTTCATTTGTTTGTCTATTTTATTTTATTTTTTGAGACGAAGTTTCACTCTTGTTGCCCAGGCTGGAGTGCAATGGCGCAATCTCAGCTCACTGCAACCTCCCCCTCCCGGGTTCAAGCGATTCTCCTGCCTCAGCCTCCCAGGTAGCTGGGATTACAGGCATGCACCACCACGCCCAGCTACTTTTTTGTATTTTTAGTAGAGACGGGGTTTCTCCATGTTGAGCAGGCTGATCTCGATCTCCCGACCTCAGGTGATCCGCCCACCTCAGATTCCCCAAAGTGCTGGGATTACAGGCATGAGCCACTGTGCCCAGCCTGTTTGTCTATTTTAAATCCTGTTCCCTGTTGCACTTTGAACTGGATTGAAGTCAGCATTTGAATCAGGAGTGTGGAAGCTGCGGTACCAGAGGTGAGAACCAGTGAGAGACACTTGGCTTATGGCAGTCAGTCCAGCTCCAGTCAGATAGGAGACACAGTGAGGGAGTGAGCGGAATGGGAGAGAGACCCACCGGAGATGACAGCATCCTTGTCTCTCTCAGCAGAAACAAGAGGAGAGTTCACAAGGGAAGCCCAGAGGCTGTATTCAGAGAGAGTTGTCTGGCTGAGCACATATGTGCACCACAAATCCAGATTTCAGTTCCACCCGTTTACATTTCTTCATGTCAGCATCTGATCAGCAACCTCCAAATGTTCTAGCATCCCTTGCAGATAATTTTGATTTGGGAGCCTTCTATGGATATTTCATTTTTACTGGAAGACTATTCTCTTGATAAGAAATTTCTGACAATTTTAGTAATGTTAAATCAGATTCCACATATATAATGACAGCTTTGTTGGTGTATATTTGTGTGTGAAGTATTGAAATGCATATTATCGAGTCCTGCCATCTTACAAAGAACACTGCCTTCGTTTTTAACTATGCTGTAGGGAGCACCCAGCGTTCATACACGTGTATGAGTGTGTGTCAACATACATAGGATGATTGGACTGTGGACTCTGTAGAGTTTAACACAGCAATGTGGTAAGGACAAGGATTTTTGTGCTACAAAACTTCCTTGTCAATGCCCAGTAGCTTTAGGTGAGTTCCACCCAAGGACAGTGTTGTATGGACCAAAGGGGACAGGATTTTACAGCCATTGCTATGATAATGGGTTTAGAAAACAGACCTGGGATTGTGTTCCAGCTTTACTACTTACTACCCGTGTGAACTTAGGCAAGATATTGTAGCATCTCTTAGCCTCAGTTACCCTGTCCATAAAATGAGGATCATATAATATTATCAATACCTTCTTCAAAGGGTTGATGTTATGAAATTTTTTTTTTTTTTTTTTTTTTTGAGACAGAGTCTTGCTCTGTCACCCAGGCTAGAGTGCAGTGGTGCGGTCTTGGCTCATTGCAACCTCCACCTCCCAGGTTCAAGCAGTTCTCCTGCCTCAGCCTCACAAGTAGCTGGGACTGCAGGTGTGCACCACCATGCCCGGCTAATTTTTGTATTTTTAGTAGAGACGGGGTTTCACCATATGGGTCAGGCTGGTCTTGAACTGCTAACCTGAGGTGATCCACCCACCTCAGCCTCCCAAAGTGCTGGGTTTACAGGCATGAGCCACCGTGCCCAGCCTTATGTTAAGATTTTAAAATGGGGCCAGATGCAATGGCTCATACCTGTAAACCCAGTGCTTTGGGAGACCAAGGTGGGAGGATCACTTGAGCCCAGGAGTTTGAGGCTACAGTGAGCTGTATTCACACCAGTGCACTCCAGCCTGCATGACAGAGGGAGACCCTGTCTCTAAAAAAAAAAATCAACAAAAATTAAATGGCTGAAAAATCATTTAACACAGTAACTGCACATAGAAAGGGCTCAATACATATTGTTTATTGCTTTTGTTGTTTTTATTGTTGAATCACAATCACCTCCCTCATTAGTTTGAGGGAATGCTTCCTACATAATAGAGCTGGGCTTCAGAGTTTACTGAGCTAATGTATGTGAAAAGCACTCTGAAGCACTCCAGGAAAATAATAATGATTGTGTATTTCTTTACTGAGGATCTACTCAGTGCCAGTCACTTTGTGTCCTCTCTAGTTCTCACAACAGTCCTGTGAGGGATGTAGTATTATTTTATATAGCCAGTGAAGAAACAGGCTTACAAGGATTTGCTTAGGATCATGCTCAGATTTCAACCCAGATCTGTTCTATTTTAAATGCAAATTCATCCTTCTACACAGCCACATATCAATGATGATAACCTTGAGAATTGCTAATAATAGTTTGTTGACTTTATTAATGGTTGAACTGGGCTCATATTATCTAGTTTAGGCTGATGTGTCATTTTTGAGTAGTATAGCATCCACTGCATTCTTTTTTTTGTTAAAATGTATGATTTGGATGAAACATACTTAATATATACTCACTCACAAATTTATTATGTAGCTACCTACAGAAGATATTTGTGCCACTAAGCCCTTGGCTATGAAGGCAGTTCCAAATAAAAGAACATGTCAGCAGAGTCCTAGGCAATGGCCGTGTGGTTGAAATACACATGTTGTCTGTCTTCAAGGTGAATAATTTGAAGGGCATACTTTTTTGAATGGATAAATTCTGATTTTTATTATAATTTTCAATGCTTTTTCAGTCACTCCTCATGTTTTTACATTTCAGTTACATGAATTTTCGTTCATATTGTGGATTACAAGTAAACTGAATTTACAGTTTGATGCCCCAGACTGCATACTAATGATAACTAGCTTATTGCTCACCAGCTAACAGTGATCTGCTCAGATTGGCGTATTGGACCCTGGGCATATTCATGAGGTAATGTATCTGCCGACGCGCGCATGTGTGCATCTTGAACCTAACGTATTGTAGGGCATGGGCTTTTCAGTTTGGGCCCTTCCTAGCTACAGGGCTTTGCCAAAGTGTGTGTGTGTTTTTTTAAATCTTCTAAGCCTCAGTCTCCTCATCTATTAAATGGGAATAATAATGCCCATCTCTCAGAGTTTCTGGGGCAAGGAAAGGGGTATTTCAGATAACGTGCACCATACTCAAAACATGTCACTTCCCTTTCTACCCTTCTTTGTTACAAAAAAAAAAATGTCTAGCAACAGTAGAATATTTGCTTTGCTTTTTCGCTGGATCATATTTCCACACACATGAAAAACCATGTCTGGTTAACCAACACAAGGTCTAAACAGATTTGCAGGGAGGTAAGTCACCTGTGACTGAGATGATGCCACCCAGGAGGCTGACCCGGGTGTCCAGTGCCTTCTGCCCAGATGTGGAGCAGGTGCCGAAGCTGCCTCCGACAGGGCTGGGCCCTCAGACCCCCCTCACTCCACCTTTTTGGGTTTTTCGCCCCTAAAGCCAGCATCCTGGCCTTCATACTCACATGTGCTCGCCAGGTTTCACTTCTAGTTCAGAAGAAACCCGTACTTTTCACCTGTGTGTTTTTGATCCCTGGCCTGATGGAATATTTTTCTACTGCCCCCGCTCTTCCCAACTGCTCTAAGTTACAAATGGCCAGATTTCAGTCATTAGGAGAGTAGATTTTTTTTTTTTTTTTTTGCAGCCTGTCTCACTGGGGGCTGGATTCCAAGGAGGCAGCCCGTGCACTCACAGGCCAGGAGAGCCAGGATTTCGACGGTGTCAACAATCTTTGCTCATCATACCAAAAAAGCCCTGTGTTGGTGCCGACTCATTAGCATACAGCCGTGCTGTGCTTGCTAACAAAGCAGGCTCTGGGTATCTGCTAGTTTCTCAGCTTGTCTGTCTTCCGTGACCAAAAGAAAAGAAATAGATTCAGGCAAGGGTGCTGTCCCCCTCCTGTGGCAAGAAAACATCACAAGGATTCCCAGAGGGAGAGAGCTCTGAAGTGATTTTAAAGCCACCATCCTTGGGAGAAAGGGGACTGTCCATCCTTTGTTTTTATGATCTTCTTTATAGCATCAACAAGCCAAAAAAAAAAAAA
Organism: Ateles fusciceps; assembly: GCA_036589455.1. Taxonomy (NCBI): domain Eukaryota; kingdom Metazoa; phylum Chordata; class Mammalia; order Primates; family Atelidae; genus Ateles; species Ateles fusciceps. Next base: position 12,885,387 of record JAZHEH010002229.1, read on the forward strand.
TTGCGTTCTCTAGTTAAAAATGATTGAGCCCTGAATAATTCCTGGTCATCTCTTTTGTAGTTTTTTAGTTATTGTTGGAGTGCTTAAGAAGAAATCCCTATGTAGGCAGAGGTATATCAGCGCGCTCTCCCCCTCGGTCTGCCTCCTATCCCTCTTTTGTTGGGGGGATGGAGGGAAGAAGAAACGTACAAGCAGATGTGCTGCTAGATCTACAGGCTTCTGCCAACCATATGGCATCTTAAGGAAAGATGGTTGGAGCGTCTGGATTAGCAAAGAGTCGGGATGGGAAGCCATGTGTCGTGTTGGTACAGGCAGTTGTTTGAGCTCTCTCTAAATGGCTTCAGGAGATTGTGTAATGGAACAAATGGTCCTGAGAGCCCAGGAACAGCCTTGCCGCTGCTGGAGAGGCAATTGGCCCTCGGGCGGGTACTGCTTCCCTTTCTCCCCCAGTATTATGTATTCTTCATTTAATGTTCTTTGAACTCTAAGACTTGACTCGGAACTTTTCAACTTATTATGCTCGTGGGTTCTGTCTGCCTCTGTGTCCGCCTGAACTCTGCTCTCTGCCTAATCTGGTAATTAATGCCCTGTCGTCTTCTGTGTCCTCTTCTCGGCCCTCCACAGGGGGTCCAGGCTCAGCAGGCCAGACTTTGGTGCCTCTTGACAAATGCCTTTTGGGAGGAGGCTGCCCTGCTATTGGGGGTTAGGGGTGAAGGGAGGATGTATCCACCCATCAGAACTCCCAGAAATCTCAGGAGATGGAAAATCTTTCATTTCTTAATGACTTAACTGAGAGTTTTATGTGGTCCCAGGTGTGGAGCATATGAGAAATATGTACTGTCACTATTTTAGACCTCATGTGCAGCATTAAGGAAAATCACTCTAATTTCATACTAGCAAAAGCATTGGACTATTAGGTCACATGTACCATTTACTCAGCAATTTGAGATCTCAGGATTCTACTCGCTAATACATAATTTAAATACTGTATTAATGTACTGTAAATTGAAGAATTGAAACACTATGAGACTGGTATTACATGGGCAGTATTTCAACTGTGGTCAGGTGCTCAGGCCATTCTTATTTTGGGAGGCTGGAGGTGGAAGAAGCAGTGAGACTTCGCAGCTAGAACAGATCTGGCAAGTTTGTTCTCTTAGGAAAGCTCTTTGGCCATTTCCGCTGTCTTTAGGGCGAACAGATCTTGTTTTGTTGATGTTTCAGGGGCACTGCACACACAGTGCAGCGTCTTTAGCTGCTAAAATTGTTAGGTCGGCCTCTTCCCTGGGATGGATAACAAAGCCTGAGGCTCCAGGTGTATCATACATTGTGCTTGATGGAAGATTAAATGGCTAGTTGATTCAAAGAAACCGTCCATTTATCTGACTAAATCATCAAACCAGTTTGAATTAAGTCATGAGTTTGAGTCCCTGAGAGTAGCTGGTCAGTACCTGATGGGTGCTTTTGTTTGGTTGTTTGTTTCTAAGTCCAGGGCTGGAGAAAGAGGTCAGTCTGTGGTTTGTGCTACATGCCATGGGAGCAGAGGGCACCCCGTTCCCTGAATCACTTCCTCCTTTCTCACAGGCAATGACCCCAACTGCCCAGGGCCCCAAAAATGGGAGCAAGTAAGAAATGCAGCGTCCGAGTTAAAAATGAGTTACCCATGGTCAACTGTGGGAAACAGGAAGCTGTCATGTATGTTGCAGCTTCCCTCAAAGGCACTTCAAGCAATGAGAATACATTCTAACTGATTTGCTGTGGACCAATTCAAAGGCTTCCTCAAAAAAAGAAACGAAACCTTGAGAATGTATGACTGAACTCCAGTAGGAGAAAAGGGCACGAGTCTAGAAATCTCAGGTGTCTTCAAACTGACTCCGGCAAACAACTTTTACCATCTTAAACAAGGTCATCTGAAAATCATTTGAAGATTGTCACCAAATTCCTTCATAAATATTTTCTGCAAGCACAAATGTCAACCAGAAATTTCAGATAAAGTACTGTTTCTCCCGTGTGAAGTCTTTGTATTTGTATTTAAAATTTATCTCATATACATAGGTTTTTAAACACTTTAAAAAATTTTCAGAGCTCATTTCATGCTGAACATGTTAAGTGCTAGGATATTCTTACTTTGTCTTCTGAGTTTAGGATCTGTGCGGGGGTGGGGGGTGTCTGTAGAAAGCATAATTTTGATTGTTATCCACCAATTGGAAGAAATCACCACTTTAATCCCTTTTACCTTCCAAGTGTACATGGTCCCAAATTTGTCAGCCTTAGAATTTCTTGAAACAATGCAATTAAACTGCAACATATTTTCCATCATTCTTAATTAAGACAGTGACTGAAAAATGTAGATTAACAGAAGTTACTGTTTTTATCAACATATTTTCTCTCTCTTTCCCCGCCACCATCACATCCCCCTCCCCCCACCCCTTTTTGCTTTAAATGTCTGATGTCAGTTTCATCCACATGTACATTATGCACATGGCACTGAAGAAACAAAGTAAAAAATTCTCTTTTAATTCTGAGCTGCATGCCCAGCGCCACATGCACTGTCTGTTACATGTCGCTTCTTATGAGGTTCATGCTGGGAAGTTTCTTTTAAAGGCGAAGTGTTTCTGAAGGAAAGAGTTCAGGTTGGGCAGATTGTGTTAGAAAAATCTCACTGTCTCTGAGTGGAATTAATATACTGATTATTCTGTGCAGGCTCAAACTGGCAGCGTGTGCAAAAGTTCAAGAGTGTCTGGGAATTGAAATATGGAGGAGAAAGCGGGAGAGTGAGCAGAGACAAAGAACTGGAAGTAGGGCTCAGAAGTGAAACTAAATGGTAACTTTGTAAAGAAGGAAAAGGAATTCAAGGATGAACAACTGTCATAAAGCAGTACTTAGTGAAAATGTTTTTATGGAATCAGGAAGCCCCGTTTTTTATGGCACGTTTTAGGATTGGTCTTAAAAATGAGTTTGGTTATTAGGGGAGAGTTGAGGGGGGGAATACTGTCATGCCCAGCACCTTTTTATGTTCACTTCTTTGAGTTCTTAAGATCTTTGCCAGTTTCAATTAAGTCACATGAGAAGCTTAATCACTAACATAGAAATTTAAATGGGTGGCAATATTTCTTTGGCCTGTTAGCCAAGATTCTTTTTCCCGTTTACTAAAATTCGAGTCCTCCATGATCATTGACAAACAATGATTCATCTGTTTACAAATAAGGAATTAAAAGGTAAGAAAAGCCAATGTAATCACGCAGCGCCTTTCCCATCGCGGGGAAATCAACCTTTTTACTCATTGCTTCTTAGGGAAAAGAACTTGAGACATGAGCATGGAGTTAATGAAGCTTTCACCCATCTCCTCCTCTCAACCACCATCTCGGTTTAATCCTCTCGTTCTGCCAAAGTCCAGAGGCCCTGCGAGCCCCCGCGGGGTCGCCTGAGCCAGATGCTCCGCACCCAGCCTCCCCCAGCCCCGGCCGGCTGCCTTCCAGGTGCGGGCTCCCGGCCCTCTCGCAGGGCTGCGGGGCTCGGCCGAGCCCGGGCCTAGTATCCAGAGAGGAAGCAGCCGTCCGCGAGGTCGGGGTGGGCGGGAGGCAGAAAGGACCCGGCACCACCCGGCGGCGCTGGGACCTGGCTGCCGAGGCCACCCCGGCCGGCGAGGGAGAGGGGCGTCTCCTGCCTGGAGCGCTCCGCGGTGGCCAGAGAGCAGGTGCTGGCGTGCGGGAGGCGCACGTGGAGCCCTGCGGTCTGTTGCATCTACAGAAGCACAGTTGCCCAGCGTGGGGTGGAAGGCGGGCTGGGAGCTCCCGGGACGCAGCATGGCCGCAGAGCGCTCGGCTAGATGCGCTCCCCGGACTGGCTGAGTACGGCTTAGCACGCACAGCCGCTCCTAACTCCGTTAACGGAATTTCACTAAACTCCGAGACTGAAGCATTTTATTGGCAGCATTTAGAATGGGGGGGGGAAAATCTACCTTCTGTTTAGCAGTTGCTCTTTTTGAAGCAGAAAATTATCTTTAGGGATGACTTAGTAATCGGGTACCCCATTGCCATGCGGGTCAGGGTTTGGGAGAATGTCTGGATCCTGCCAATGCACCTCTGTAGAAGGTGGCATTCGCCTGGGAGGAGAGGAGCTGGCAGGACAGGCCACCTCCAGACACGCACAGGCTCTAAGCTCGGCCCTGCAGCCCCTCTCCTATTGTCCTTTGCTATCAGGGTAGTTGCTTCTCCCAACACAGCCAAGACACGGGCATATAGTAGTGAACGCTGTCTGGATGATTAGCATGTCTGAGGCCGGGGTCTTTCTATTGCCTGCAGGGGTTTCTTAGTCTACCAGCAGGTGCTCACCAGGAGCGGGGCCGTGACTGGACCCATGGCCTGTGCCATGAGGGGCCATTGTGCACTGTCACCGGGAGCAGCTCCCAGGAAGGCCTCTGCTCCCCCTTTCCCTCTGGTGCCGCTTACTCAGGAAATCTTAATGTAGGAAGGATGTGTATTGTGCTTATAAACAACAGTAACCCAGTCCTGGGGAGAGGCAAAGCCCTTGGCGGCTCTCAGACCATCCTGGGAGATCCGCTGGGCCTTCTGAGTTGAATCCCAGGCTCTCCCCTGCTTTCACAAGGATGCAAGGCTTGTGCACATAGAGGGTTTCTGGTTGGAACTCCTAAAAGTTGATTGAGAGATGGTGCTAAACTGGCATATTCCAAAGCCATCTTGGTATTTGTTCTTTGTCACCTTCCTCAACGCTCAAGGTGGTTTTTGGGCTACAGCGGGGCATTCACAGAACGAGTGCTACTTTTGAAAAACAGGAAGGAGTGTTGGAAGCCTAGACTGGTTCTCTTGACACTCATTAAAAATCAAAATTTTGCAGCCCAAATATTAAAAATGGACTCTGCTTATTCCTTCTTCCCCACAGTGGCACACAACTGGGCAGGCTCCATCCCGTCTGCTGCCGGAGCCCGGTAGAAACCAAATGAACCTCCAGCAGGTCTAATCACTCGGACCTGTCATGGACCCTCTAGCTGGAAGAGTTATGCCATCATATTATCTCAACACTCACCACTGTGTGGAGGACCCCTTTTACTAAATGATTTATTGCTCTTTGCAGAATTCCTTTGGCTGCAGATTTTATTTCTGAGTCACTCTGTTCAGCTCAATTGGTCGCCTTCAGTTACCGTGGCAACCAGCAGATGGGGTTCTTTGACAAGGGTCAGCGGGGAGGCTGCCTTGGTTTAGACAGAAGAGGAGCTAAATAAAAAGCTTTCAGCATTGACAGTTCTGTAGTGGATGGCCAGGAGTTGTTATCAAATTACTTGCATTAAAACCTAATTAAGATGTGTGCCAATAAGTGCGCTGTAGTGATTGAATCTGGTTACTTAGCTGCCGTGGGCCCACTCTTACTCCATCACACCTCTGTGGCCAGTTTTGCTGTCCCAAGAATGGTCAAATATGAAGGAAACTGAGGAGACCTCACCCCAGTGTGGAACTCGACATACTCTGGGACCACTCCAGGAGGGTTTTAGTCTATGGGAGCACCAGGAAGACCTCATTCAAACAGAAACTTCCTGAAAACACAGCAGTGTGCTCCCAAACCCAGGATGGCAACTGAGCAGGACCTCCATGCATCTCATAGCTCCATGTCTTCCTTTGAGACGACTGGTAATTTAATTGCAAATATCATTCAACAAAATGAAGCTGGTCTGTAATCATTCCAGGTTAAAGAAGTCTAAATAGAGACATGACAACTAAGTGTGAAGGATCTTTTCTGGGGCGGGAAGAAAGGAACACTATTGGGCCAGTCAACAAGATTAGAATCCAATTTGGTAGGTTAGATGAAGCTATTAGATCAATGTGAAATTTACCATAGTTGGTAATATTCTGTGGTTCTGTAAGAAAATATCTTTATCCTTAGGAAATACACACTGTAGCATATAAGATAAATGGGCAATGGTGCATGCAGCTTACTCTCAACTGGTTCTGTATACACACACACACACACACACAGATAAAGGCAGGAGAGTATAACAAATATAAATCAAATGGGGAAAATTATTACAATAGGTGAATTTGAATAAAGAGTATGTTGGTATTATCTGTAATATTCTTGTAATTTTTTATAAATGTGACATTACTTCCACAGAAACCAGTTTTTAAGGACGGCTCTAGGGTGAGGTAGCGTATGGTGTGCGCGGCGGTGTGGGTTTTCCTCCTGGTGCTTCTGTGTGGCCTCAAGCTACATGCAGCATGGATACTACTCTGCAAAGATTCTGATTTTCAGCCATTTCCATTCCTCTGTCCCATTTCCTTTGCACAGTGGGGCTATCCTCACCATGACTGTTCTTGCTCGAGACAAAGCTAAGATAACTCATGCTTCAGGCAGATGGTCTTCTAGGTTCTTCTAAGTCTAAGATTCTTGATGCGTCAACTCCTGTCACTGTCATTTCATGGTGTCAGGATCGTTTATTTACGCCCAGTCCTCCAAAGGTATTACAAACTCAGCCTTCGTTAGCGCTTGTACTTTAAGAAGGTTACAAGGTGGTGATACAACAGAGCTAATTGCCCTCGCATGAAACTGTGCCTCCTTTTTGGTAGAAGCACTGTTTTAAAAAGTTGGTCTGCGAAGATCCTCGGTGATATTGTCAGAGGCTTTAGGGTTTTGCTGGAGGCAGCAAAGTGTCCCCTTGGCCATGGGTGCATTCACTGGAGATTCACTGGGGGGCCACTGTGGCAGTGGGAGCCCGCCAGCGACTTGTTTCCTACCGTGGTCTTCCGAGCTTCTGGCCTCCTATTTTTGTATCCTTCGTGCCAATGCCAGTGTGTGGATGAGATCAATGTGGCTCAAAGTGTGGTTTCCAGAGTGTGGTCCTCAAAACTGTTACTGGTCTGCGGTGAGGCAAGAGCTGAAATTGAGTCAGAAGGTTTCAAAGCAATTAACACTGCTTCCTCCTTTTTATTGTACTTCGCAAAACCATAAATCTGCAATAGTTTGGAAATTTTAAAAGAATTAAAATCAAATCTGGTTCTCCTCACTGAGCTCGTCAGAGGAGCCCTGGTCTAGGGATTTCCTCCCTTCTCAGGCCCCCAGGCCTTGGAAAATGAGCTTGTGTCAGTTGCTTCTGGGAAGGTTGCCCAGTGTGTTCTCTCTCTCGGGGTCCTTCCCTTAAATTCTTATGTTTAACATGGAATAGAAGACTATCAGGCCTTTCAAAAAAGGATTTTGAGATGCCGCAAAGATCACTGGATTTGGACTCCAGAGATGTGGCTTCTAGCTCAAGATTTACTGTAGACAGGCCGCCTGACCTTGGGAAGTCACTTACAACTGAATGCTCTCTGATGTGCCTCTCAGCCCTAACATAACATGATTCTTTTGATGAGAAGAGCAGGAGTAGATCCCCCATCACTTGGGGGCATCCCCAAGGAGCCTCCGTTTTTCTTCTGCAGGCAGCTGAGGCTAGTTGGAAATCTGAGAGAATGAGTCAGGGAAGGGGCAGTACAGGACATACATTCCCTTCATTGAAGGTATATATCTCTGCAGCACGGCACAGTCCTCAGGAAGAATTCCTCTATTCAAACCATTATTGAATAGGGTAGATTTACACAAAGGAATTTTTTTTTTTTTTTTTTTTTTTGAGACAGAGTCTCACTCTGTTGTCCAGGCTGGAGTCCAGTGGTACAATCTCGGCTCACTGCAACCTCCTCCTCCCGGGTTCAAGCAATTCTTCGGCCTCAGCCTCTGGAGTAGCTGCGACTACAGGCGTGCGCCACCACGCTCAGCTAATTTTTGTATTTTTAGTAGGGACGGGGTTTCACCATGTTGGTCAGGCTGGTCTCAAACTCCTGAACTCGTGATCCGCCCGTCTCGGCCTCCCAAAGTGCTTGGATTACAGGCGTGAGCCACCACGCCTGGCCAGGCAAAGGAAATTTAAACAGCAAACCAGCCACTAAAAGTGCCTTCATGCTGTGAGCGAGGATATTGGGCTAGAGCGCGTGCCGGATGCTTCAGCACACTGCTTGTTCTCGCTGATTCCGTAGGACCTCATTCATGAGATGGAATTATGTAAAACGCCGCAGCAATGGTTAAGTCTTGGAACAAAGTAATACAACTTTACATCAACATGGTTTATTCACCAGAATTAATGACCTAGAGCAGGAATTGCATTTTCAAAACTTCAACTTGGTGACTAGGTGTATACCTATGTATGTAGCTGACGATATTTGAAGATAGGAATATAGTCAAATCTGTAAAGTAATAGGATTGTAGAAATATGGAGCTGGGAGGATTTAGCCGTCGTCTAGCCCCGAGGCTGGCAAACTTTAAAAGGTCGGGTAATAAATATTGTAGGCTCCATGGCCATATGGGCTCTGTTGCAGCGACTCGGCCGTTAGAGTGCAAAAGCAGCCAGAGACAAAACGTGAATGAACGGGCATGGCTGTGTTTCAACGGAAGTTTATTTGGGGCGCTGCAAGTTGAATTTCATGCAGTGTTCACATATTATTCTCCTTTTGATTTTTAAAAATCATTTTAAAATGTAAAAATCACTCTCAAGTGGCAGATGACACAGAAACGGGCAGTGGCCTGTAGTCTGAAGTTTGCCGACCTCACTTCTAGTTTTATCCTCTCATTTCACATGTGAAGAAACTGAGATTCAAAGTGATCACAGGATTTGCTTAAGTTCTCATGACTGATGCCAAAGCATTTTAGGAGCAGACTAGGAGAGTTTTCATTTAGACAGTTGGTTGTTTTGATGATGAAAGTTGAAGCCACACAAAAATTATTCTCCAGAAGAACTCATTTTGTATGTGTGATTAATACTGTGAATTAGAATGTACCAGTGGTTCTCATGCTTAAGAATTCATTAGAGCCATCCAGAGGGCTTATTAAAACACATGCTGCTGGGCCCTACCCTTAGAGGTGATGGTTCAGGAGGTCTGGAGATCTTATTTCTCAGTTTTGCAAGTGGAGAACCTGAGGCTGAGAGACACTTAGTTTCAGGCTTAATTTAAAATAGCTAGCTTATGATAGGGGTTCAAACCAATGTCCCCAGTTTCAAGTTGAGCACTCATAGGATTCAGGTCAGAGCTACGGATAATCATCAAGCAGAGAGGCAGGACTGGAGTTTTGTTTACGAGATCCTTCTAGTCTAGCTGTTGCGGGGAGTATGGATTCCAGAGGGCCGGGTGGAAGCACACAGCTCCGTGAGAAGGCTTTGTGGGAATCTGGATATGAAATGCTGGAGCTGGACTTCAGGAGTGAAGGTCATGGAATGGATGGATGGGTGGGATGGGATGGGAGAGGTTCAGAGGGCCTAAAGGACTCATCTGTGGAACCCGGAGACTGAACTGTGGGGGATGGTGGCTTGGGGGACACAGAGAGTGACACAGAGGAACATTGGGAGGTGACTCCACTGTGTCAGGTGCAAGTTTGAGGCAGGCTTGGAAACGCAGTGGAGAGGCCCGAGGCTGAGATCAAGGGCTCAGGATGCTTGGCCTCTCCACTTGGAGCCAGGAGCTTAGATTTTAAAACTCATGCAGACGGAAGGTCTCCCCGTCAGGAGAGCGCTGAGCCCAGGCCTGGGTCATACCAGCATTTGAAGGTCTGATGGAGGGGGAAGAGGTGCCTGAGAAGATGGGACCGAAGGGTAGGGGAGTGAGAGACCAGGACAGAGTGTAAGAAGGAGAGTGATGAGTCACACTGTGGGGTCCGTGTCCTGGGTGGCTTAGGTAATCCTAGCTCTGCCTTACGTTGTGTGCGCTTGGGCAGACAGTCACACCTCTGCACCTTGCTTCTCTCAGGCATAAAATGCAGATGATAACATCTATCCTGTAGTATTGTTATGAGGATTAAATTACTTAAGGAACGTAAAATGCTTACCATCTTGGGCATTTAGTAAATGCTCAGTAAATATTAGAGGAGACTGCTGGGCATAGTGAAGTGAGTGCATACTTTACAGTTCACATATTTGCACCTTTTAAATCCATATGTTGTTTGAAAAATGTTCTTCATTTCCATGAGGAGGATGCCTCTCCCAGGGAAACTGCGAATCTAAGCACTTTGACAACACTTCTCTAAGAAGAGGAAGGAAAATCTTTGCTGTCGTCAGAGTGACCACAGCGAAGAGGCTCTGGTCTGAAAACATTTCAGAACAAAAGACTTTACCGTCAGCACCAAAACCAAAACAAAACCCAAAATAATAGGAACAACAGCCTCCCACAGTAGTCTGTAGGTAGCTCCCTGGGGAAATTGTGGAGTGAGGCCACATCTCCAACTGAAAAACATGTACCCATGAGGATATGGGCCACCTCCGGGAAAGGGATCTGTTGGTAGTGGCCTGCAGTGCTGGTGCTAGGTTCACAAGTGTTCATTTGGTTATTATACCTCATAACTTATTTATACATTGCATATATTTTGTATGTATCACATACAACATAAAAAAATTTAAATACATGTATTCATTTGCTTTCACAGTATTCATAGCAAATGAGTGTCTGAAGCACAGGACCAGAGCTGGCAGCTTGCACCGCTTCTGTTTTGCATAAGATATTTTCCACAGCCCACTCAGCTCTATGAAGTTGTTTAGTATTTCACCACTTGCTCCATCTTATCTTGAAGTCTTGCATATTTTTTTTAAGTGTCGGTTCTGATCATGCTTGCAGGGTGTGGCTCAGAGTATCGCTGCTGGACCAATAGAGGCCTGCCTGGGCCCAGCACACTTACCAGTCCCCTGTGATTTCATCGGCATCTGCCTTGAGAAGCCCGGGCCTGTTTGTTCCCATGGCAACTGCTGCCCCCTACACGCCTGAAATTCCTGGTGATGCCCTTGCATGGAAGGGGAGCCTGTGCTGCCCATTCTGCCCCTTCATGGGGCAGCTGCTTTCTCCCCCAAGGTCCCCAGTCCTGACCGGGCAGGGGTGGCAGCTGTACCTCTGCAGATCCTGAAGGACATGCGCCCTGTGCCTGAGATGAGGACAGCCACACCAGCCTGGGCATAGGCTCCCCAAAATGTCCTTCCTCATGGACAGGCGGGCCCTACCCTCTGCTGTGAGGGCCGGGGAGCACTGGGGCTCTCTGGAGGAGGACTGGCTTCCTGCCCCGATGGGGCCTGGCCACGGCTCCCCACAGTGAAGATACTATCTGCATCCTGGGGGCCCTGAGACGGGATGCAATCCCTGCCTGTTGCAAGGATGAGATATGGGCGGGGGAGGGGAAGGGTCTGAATTGGGTTGAGCTCTGAAATCTGGTGATTCCGTCTCTGTTTCCTGCTGCATGGAGCTCCATGTGTGTGGTTCGCAGGCTGTGGGGGGCTGCTTCTGCCTCAACAGACTCGCAGGCCCCATGATGGCAGCCCCCCCCTCGCCTCTTTCATTACCTAATGCCTCCTAGAAGAAAAGGCTCAAAACAAGACACACAGAACAAGGAATTGCTCTGTCTTCAAATGCCAGTTGCTCTGAGACTGGAGCGCTGAAAGAGGTTTCCAGGCCTGCGGCGAAGGGGAGGGGAAGGACCTGCAGGCCGAGGGCTGGCGCGGGTGGAGGTCGCAGGTGGAGGCCGCGGGGCTGTGGCTGCCAGGCCGCGGGAGGAGGGCAGCGGGCGCCCGGGTGCTCCTCAGAGCGCGCCCCCTCGGCTTGGCAACGTGTCCCTTCCTCCCGCCGGCCCCCTCGTCCCCGCAGCAGCCTCCCCGCTGCCTTGTCGCCTTTCTCAGCAAACAGTCGTGCCCTCTGCGTGGGGGATCCTGGAGGCTGCTGAGCACGAGCACCGCGCCCCCCCCCTCTGGCCTCGGGGGGAGGGTCCAGTCTTGTGCGGAGGGCGCCCTCCTCCCTCGGGAAGTCCACCCTCCTCTACCTTGAAGATCGCCCCTCTCTCCTCCAGGGCTTCCTTCCCAGCAGCTCCAGTGGCTCCACCCCTCCGCACCCCGTCCTGCGACCTCCCAGCAGCCCAGCCCCGCCCCAGAATAGCCCCCTCCTCCAGCCCCTGTCATCTGACTTCTGCCCCAGCCAGGAGCCTCCGCCGGGTACTCCGCCACCAGGTGGTATTTCCCGCAAACTGGCCACTCCTCCCTGACACGTCTCCTCCTGGACCTCCAGGTCTCTCTCCCGGTTTTCCTCCCTCCAGGATCCCACTCTCAGTGTCTTGCCGGCTTCCTGTCCGCTGCCAGCCCTTGAATGCGGGGGTTCCCTAAACCCCCATCCTGGGGTGCGCCCTTCCCTCTCCTGCTCCGCCAATGGGGCGTGCGGGCCGGAGATCCGCATTTCTAGCAAGCGTCCCGCACTGACAGTCTTTGCCAAGCCTTCCCAGGCAATCTGGCCCCCCACGTTCATGGCCTCGCCTCCCAGCAGGTCTGGCCCACTCAGCTAGAGCTCAGCTCGGCCCATCCTAAACCTCACGCTGCGTAACTGCCTGTGAGTGCGTGTCTGCGGGTACCTCGGACTCGCCCTGACCCCAGAACTCCTCTTCTCCTCCAGGCGGGTCCCTCCTGCCATCCTCTGTCCCATAAATGGCACTGCCATTGCCTGCAGGACAAAGTCCATACTTGTTGGTTTGGCCACAGAGTGCAGCGTCACCTCCCTCCCAGCAGCCCGCAGCCTCTGGTCCAGCCACACTGCACAGCTTGCAGTTTCCAGACATGCAGTGCCCTTTGCACTGCCGCCTCGAAGTGGGAAGGCCCCCGCCCCCCCCCCCACAACACCACCCACTCATCCTTTCCATCACAGCTTGCCCACTGAGTGACTTGAATGAATGATTTATGTCGTCTGTGCCTTAGTTTCCTCATTCTTAAAGTGGGCATAATAATTGGTTCCTGCCTCATGGAACTAAATAAACAATACGTACAGTGCCTGACAAGTAAGTGCTCAGCATATGATGATGAGGAGCCATGGGGAGGGACTGATATCTAGGCAGGCGCAAGCCCTCCCAGGCCTCTCATCTGTAATACTGACCACTTCTCTTCTTCCCTCACGGTGTCCTGTTGGAGTTGAGCACATTTCTTTACAAGTGGGTCTCTCCTCCATTGGCCGGAAACCTCCCAAGAGCAGGAAGCATTTGTCATTCTCGATGGACTCCCAGTACCTACCTTAGTACTTGACCCTTAAGAGGTGTTTACCAGCTGGGCGCGGTGGCTCACGCCTGTAATCCCAGCACTTTGGGAGGCCGAGGTGGGTAGAGTTCGAGACCAGCCTGACCAACATAACGAAACCCCATCTCTACTAAAAGTACAAAAATTGCTAGCCGGTGGCACGCACCTGTAATCCCAGCTACTCGGGAGGCCGAGGCAGGAGAATCACTGAACCCGGGAGGCGGAGATTGCAGTGAGTGACATCACACCACTGCACTCCAGCCTGGGCGACAGAGCAAGACTCCATCTCAAAAAAAAAAAAGGTGTTTACCAAGAGTTGGTTCGTTTGGTGAATTAACTCAGTGAGTTAACCACCATTAACAATGGTTAAGGACACCAGGTGCTGCCTGGATTTGACTCCAAGCTCTACCAATAATCACTTGTGTGACTTGTGCAAGTTAACCTCTCAGCTTGCTCTCTCATCTGTAAAATGGGGATAATACTAGCGTGTACCTCCTAGGACTGTAGTGAATTTTTAATTAAGATAATCATCGAATGTAATAGCTAGTTTATTGATTAATCAATTAAATTTACATAGGTAATGGTGGCTCAGTAAGCACATGGCTCAGTAGGCGTTAGCAGCCATCAGTGGTGCTATGTGGAGCTGTGGGTGGTTGAATAGGTGAACTCAGGACCACAGATATGAGAGAGCAGTAACCACTGGAAGAGAAAAGAGCTTATGTGTCTGGGACACCCCAAGAAATCTCCTCTGAATCATGGTAATGAAACATCCATTCACAGAGGGTAGGCTGGGTTGTGCAGGGTTGAAGGCTTTTCCAAAAATAACTTTAAAAAAAATCTCGTTTCCCAATATTTGTAATATTGGAAGTCTTCATTTTGGTTTAAAAAATGTGTCCATTGGACTCCAGCTCTTAGCTGTGAATGTGGTCTCAGGGAACTCACTCCTCACAGCAGGGGTGCTTCTGTGGAAACCCTGGTCAGCTGGTCCCCTGCTATCCTGCAGGACTCACACCCAGGCACTTGATTCAGCGGGTCTGGGTGGTCTCCTCCTCCTCCACCCCAGTAATCGCTATGGCCTTCCCAGGCCCCCAGTTTGCAAAGCACTCTGGACTAAGTCTCCTCCAGGTTCTGAGGGCTCCATAGGAGGGAGGTCTAGTCCAGAACCGGCCCCACAGCTGGAGGTGGAGCCAGGGTGGCCTGGCATGACTGGCATTTATGCTGTGAGAGTGGCTTTGGCCTTGCCTGTTGCCCTGGATGGGCTGCCATCCTTTTTCAGGAGTTCTAAACACATACTGAACCTATCCATCCAAAAGACCATTATCCCATTTGATCTGAGCAGAGGGCAAGGGACCACATGGACAATGGCTGCTCCTGGCACCTTCTCGCCATGCAGCCATGTCAAGTGTCATTTGTTTGTCACATGTCTCCTGGCACCTTCTTACCGTGGAGCCATGTCATGGTGTCATTTGTCACGTTTCCATTCCATCCTTTTCGAGCAAGCAGGAAGCCACGGGGCTGCTGCGTCAGTCGCTCTTAGCCAGTGGCTCTCTGCATAGGCAGCACTTCATCGGAGGGGGAAAAGCCAGTTTAGGGTCCAGAGCTCAAGGGCTAATGATGCTTTTCACCTGTCTGATTGAAATACAGAAGCATCAGATTGTCCGCTTCTCAAGGAAAAGAGCTGTTACCATCTCTGTCTCTTCAACGGGACCCACTCCTGGGCCCACAGCAGGGAGGGTTCTCAGAGGAATGGCGGCCGCCTGCCTGTGTTGGAGGGTCGGCCTAGGCAGGTTCCCCAGACCCCTGACCTGGGAAGTCCTCCTCTCTCCAGGCCCTCGCTGCTGAGGACAGCCCAGGCTCTGGGGGCGGTGGAGCAGAGCTTTTGTGATCTGCCCCAGTGCTGTGGCTTTCAGAGTAGCTCCCAGGAAAGGCTGCCTCAGCCCCGGCAGGATGACATCGGGTAGGGACGCATGAGGCTTCCCAAAGCAGCGATGCCCTAGATATCGCCAGAAGGAAACCTACTTTTCCTCCAAGATCAGAGAAGGTGGGGAAGAGGTGGAGTGTTGGAGCAACACCATGTAGACAGCACACACGCAGGGAAACACTCCGCTTGGATGGAAGATCTTTGCCGTTCTGTTGAGCCCAGCCTGATCCTGGAGGCAGGGCAGGGCAGGGCAGGGCAGGGCAGGGCTGTTGTCCAGGCTCGCCGTCGAGGGAGCACCTGTCCCCGAAGAGGCGCTAAGGCGTCCTTGAGCCCTTACACTTTGTCCAGAACCTGCGGGCAGCACAAGGCCCGTGGGCAGGTGCGGACTTGTGGGCGTGGCCAGTCGGAGGCACTCAGCCCAGGCGGCGGGGCGTCCTGGGAGCATGCGCAGTGCCGGCTCAGCGGGATTGGAGGGTGTCTCAGCTGCTGCCCTCACCTCCCCGGCACAGGTAGGGCGCCCCAGCCGACCAGCACCATGCTACCACGCTGGGTGTGGCTGAAAACTGGGAGTCACGGAGCGTTCTGGGGAAGTGCCAAGGTGGGGGCTCGGGCGCCTTGACCAAGACTCCAGCCGAATCCGTCGGAGGCTGAGATGGGCTGGGGGGCAGGGCGGGGGGGGAGCCGGTTGGGAAATGGGGTGTGGGCAGAGCAGGGTGGGAGGAGGGCAAGGGACCGTCGCCGGTTCCCGGGGGCATTGGTGCCTGTGCCCACGTGTGCGTCCTTTTGTGTAAAGGGACCTGTCCCACCCTGAAGGCCCAAACATTTGGCCATGTAAATGTTTAGTTGTGCTCGGAGCCCTAGGAGAACCCGAGCTGAGGGCAGCCAGGGGCCAGAGGCCGCAGGACAGCCCGCGAGGTCTGCGGTGCAATATCCTGCAGCTTGAAATGCACCGTGAGCTTTACTGCCTTTTCCATGTGAGAATCCGAGTTAACGTGCCTGTTGGTGCTTTTGATGGGTGTGGAAGGTGAGGCAGGGCACGCGTTTCCCTTCTTTCCAGAACACTTCTGGGTAGTGGTTCAACTCCAAATTTAACCCAAAGCCAGCAGTTCCATGGGTGCGTGTGCTCCTGGCTGCAGGAAGCCGACTGTGGACGGATGAGGATAATGGCCTCAGTGAATTAGCAAGTCTGGAGAGGACGAATTTAGGATCTTTAAAGACATCTGGTCAGCGATGCCGGAGCTCGTGATTGACTGAGTGATTAATAATGGAAAGCCCTTACTTCAGTGTTTCCACGGCCCTCTCACCCACTTCCCCAGCCGGGGCGGCGTCTGCTCAGCCTCCCGGAGACCTTTCCAGCTGAACAATGGGAGGCATTTAGGCCCATCATCTTTGACCTCTGCTTGGGAGTTCAAAGTTTCCTTTTTTCTTCTCCTTACCCGGCTCATCTGCGTGTTTTCTAATTGACAGTGTACTGAGATAGCTCCCAGTCCTCAAGCACATTTGCTAGAATCTTACCCACCTTCACCCAGTGCGTACCAAGGGCCCACTGCCAGCCAGAGCCTGGCACCTCAGGGTCACCCTAGGTGTCCTGCTCATGGTCCCCTATCGGGCTTCCCTCAGATGCACACAGCCCCAGAGCCTGTTGAAAGGCTGGTGTCTGCCGTTATCCCTCTTAATTCTGTGGTGGATTTTTCTCCAGGCTAAGGCAGCTGGGTAAGCACAGCCAGGCCACGGCCCGGCAGCTGGTGCAGCTCCTCAACAAGCAGAACCAGCTTCTCCTGGAGAGGCAGAGCCTGTCGGAAGAGGTGGAGCCGGCTGCGAACCCAGGTACTGTGCAGAACCCGGCGCAGGGCGGGAGTCTACAGATGGGCTTTTCATGCATCTCAACAGGCCAGAATTCCCACTGATCACATCGGTTAGCAGTGAGCTGGGAGGGAGGTCCTGAAGACTGCGAGGCACAGTGTGGGACCCGCGCCGTGCAAGCCGCGCTGCGGAGGGCGCGAGGGCAGGGGGTACTGGGAGGATGGCCATGGGCAGAACAGCCTTTTTGGAGGAGGGTGGCCTTGAGCTGCCTCTGAAGGTCGTGTTTGGTTTGAATTGGTTTGAACTGGTTGAGGAAAGAGGTGTTCCCAATTAGGAAAGAGGTCTTGAATGGAGTGCAGGCATCTCGTCCTAAATTAGCTGCCTGGTGACTGGGTGATATCTGGAGTGTCTGCAGAGCACGCATCAGTTCCCTTCACCCTTGAACAAGCTGGCGACGTTGACATCGTTGTCTCCATTTTATAGATAGGGAAACTGAGGCTCAGACAAGCATTACAGCTAGCAAGGAGGAACACCACAGATGGAACCTAAGTCTGACTCCACACCCAGGCTTTCCCCATTCAGGTTTGATCGTGGCTACCAGCAGGGAGAGGCAGGAAGGAGAGTGTTCCCGTGAGTTTGGAAGGCAATATGAAACCTCTTTTCTAAATCGCTTCTCTTCCTAAGAGGCTGTGCATTTTGCCCCATCAGGCAGTTTGTTAGGATAATGAGGTGGCCCTCAGGCTCACCAAGGCCTCCCCCCTTTAATTAGGATTGCACCCAGGTGCTCTGTGAGTGCCCGGGGTTCACGCAGTAAGTGCTTGGAATGATTAACATGAAAAATGTATCTGGAAATGAAAACGGAGGAGTCTCTGTTATTGTCCTTACACAATGGCCCTGTGTTCCAGGAACCTGTAAGAACTGACTTTTCCCACTCAGTCCAGAATCCCTCTGCAAAACATTTGTTCACAGTTAGTAAATGAGCACAGCCAGGCACCAGTCTCTGACCTAAGACCTGGAGGTGGAAAGGCCTCTACTGTCCCCGTCCCCATGCTTCCGAGACCGCTCGCAGGGACCGTGCGGAGCACACCGCTCAAAGTCCAAGCCACAGCCTGTGCTGCCGCAGCTCATCCAGGAGGTCACCTGGCATGCGCCACGGCAGGGCCCTGCATTTTGACAAGCTGTTGGGTGATTCTGGAGGACACGACATTTTGAAAACCTGCAAAGTGTTCGGGGCTGGAAGGAACAGAGGATTATTCCAGGCTGTGTCACTGTGCTGAAGCCCCCCGGACAAGTGACTTAAGCCTTTTTAGCCTCAGTTTCCCCTCTGCACAGTGGGCATGGTGTACACCTGGCTTCATGAGCTGCTGGGCATGCTGAGTGCAGCTGGAATGCCCCACAGGCCCTCGGGCATCCGGGCTGAGGACGTGAGGTTGTTTCCTTTCTCCTTCATCTTGAGAGGGTCCTGGGAGAGGCTCACGGAAGGCAGAGGTTTGCAGAGCAGCAGCCGCAGGCCCAGTGCCACTCCCCTCCCCCTGCTTCCAGGATGAGTCCCTCAGCCTCCACCAGACCCAGCCCAGAACCCAGCCCTGTGGGCAGGTCCCCCAGCGAGGGCCCCAGCAGCACCTGCTTTAGGCCTGGCCAGCCAAAGCTCAGGGCTGCTGAGGCCACTAGGTCTCCTGGCAGGTGACTAGGCTCCTGTCACATAGAAGGCAGGGACCCTGACTCCTGGCATGAGTGACTCTTTGGCCTCTAAAGCCAGGAACTCTGTCAGACCTCAGGATGTAGTCTTCCCTGGAAGCTGGAGCACATGGCAGCTTCCTCTGGGCTCTGGACTGATCACGAGAACGTGGGCTTTGCCTTTTAACTCCCCATCTGCCTGCTTTCCACCACGCTCAGATCTTAACATGGATCACCGATGCTTAGAAGCCTCTTCCAGGCCTTTACAAATCTGGTTATTGCCAAATGAGTTGCAAAATTTTCACAAAACGCATTAAAAAAACCCCAAACCTCAAAAAATCCTCAGAAAAACTAGCAGGTCTTTCTTCTTTTGCCTGAAGCTACAGCAATGATTTGCCCATCCTGTGCTATCTGATACTGGCCCATCTGGCTCGTCTCTAAAGCGGCCTTTCAGATTCAAATATTACACTTGGAGTTATTTTAATATGAACATGACAAAAGAAATTTGGTAGAGGAAATGTTGGCTTTCAGTTGCAAATACTAGTGGTCAGAGAGGAGGCAGGGATCCAGGTTTGCAAGCTCTCTGCTGAATATCTAAACCCAGAGCTGGCTCTTCCTGCCTAAGCCTGGCCTTCACCTCTAGGTAGGGGCTGTCAGTGGGCTTCAGCCTCTGCGATGCTTTCTTGCCACGGAATCAGCTTGGGTTGTGAGTCAGGCTTCTGAGCCTGTGATGTGAGCCGAGGCTCCTGTGGGTTCCAGCAGGTATTTTGAAGGAGGTGCCACCTGAGTGCTCCGGACTGTTCAGCCACCCTCTCTGTTTCCTGGAGTGGCCTGTGGGTCCAAATCTTGGGTGGCTGAGGGTTAGCGCTGCCCCTGTGTCTGGGTTAGAGATGGGTGGCTGAGGGTTAGCGCTGCCCTTGTGTACAGGTTAGAGATGGTTTAACTAAAGGCTTCCATTTCTCAGCCTGGATGAGTTAAGCATAACGTAATTTTGCGTGTCAAACTCTAAACATCTCTGTCCACTGAATACCCTGAGGAGAATGGGTGGGGCAGCAGTTCTGAAGCTGAGTTCACCCCTTCCCGTCACTCCGTGTCCTGGGTCCTGAGCCCTGCTGTCCTGGAGTGGGTGATGGATGGTGGGGCTCGGGATGGCCTGTGGCCTCCGACAGGAAGTGTCTAGCCTGTTAGCAGGCTTTATTATTCTGAATGGTTTCTGCTTAAATTCTCAAACACATCAGCAACATGGCTGGCAGAGGGAGCTCATGGTAGTGGTAGCTGCCACACCTCTCTACCCTCCATTTGGCCACGAGAACCTCCACCCTCCATTTCCCCGGTGCTGCTGTCTGTGGTGGGCAGGGCTCAGGGCACTGGCTCAAGCTTTTGAGCTTGTGTTTCTTGGCTTTTTTTTTTTTTTTTTTTTGAGACGGAGTCTCACTCTGTCACCCAGACTGGAATGCAGTGGTGCGATCTCGGCTCACTGCAACCTCCATCTCCTGGGCTCAAGTGATTCTCCTGTCTCAGCCTCCCAAGTAGCTGGGATTACAGGTGCCTGCCACCACGCTCAGCTAATTTTGTATTTTTAGTAGAGATGGGGTTTCACCATGTTGGCCAGGCTGGTGTCAAACTCCTGATGGGTGATCTGCCCGCTTCGGCCTCCCAAAGTGCTGGGATTACAGGCATGAGCCACTGAGCCTGGCCTCTTGGCTTGTTCTTAGTTTAGGGTGGCTATATAATGGCATTATTGATCTCCTGCCTCACCTGGGGGAAACAACTTCAAGAAAATGTCTTTTGAATGTCTTGAAATGGCTCTTACTGGTCCTTGTGGAGGAACGGACATTGACGCACTAGCCCAGTTCTGCCCAGATGCAGTGCCCCGAATTCTATGTGCTGAGGTGGTCAGAAGCCCTGGCCTGTCTTTTGTTTGAGGCTGGGCTGGGTAGTCGAACTCTCGCCTCTTCTTGAGAGGCAGGCCCTGGCTGGGGGAGCATGAAACCTTGGTAGTGGGGGGCGAGGAGGGAGCATCTGGGGTGAGGGAGGTAGGTCCTGGGGGTAGGTTGGGCAGGGACTGACAGCTTGGAGCAGGGTCAGGGGTCTGCGACCCAGAGCCTCAGGGCTCTAACATCTGGCTAGGAAGGGTGGAGCCGGCTGGTGAGGAAATATGAGTCTTGGAGAGAATGGCATCTGAGAGAGGGGGAAACAGAAATTATCTGTCCAGTTGGAGGATGATGTCAGCCATCAAGATAATTTTTTCTGTCTGTGTGCTTATTTGGTAATGAACATGGTTTTGGCTGACTTGCGTTTTCTGATAGCCGCCGTCTCCTGAGCAGGCTGTTTGCTTCTGTCTGCAGTGTTCAGTCTGGGGAGTGATTCCCTTTCAGTCCCCTCCTATGAATCACTTACAGTTTAGAAAACAGAGTCAGAAACTGACTTGTCAGTGGTTAATCAGTTGGCCCTATGACTTTTAAGCATTCTTGGCAGTGAATTTACTTTCTAATTTGATTTAAACTTGTGCATGGATCCAGCAGCCATATGTGATTATATTCAAGATCATCGACATTATCTCATTATACCGAAGGACTCATAGAAGAGAGCCGAAACAGGCAGGGGCCGCAGAGACACAGGCGATGATGAAGGGAGGAAAGGCCCATTGCCACCGGAAGCTAAGGGAGAAGGGAGGCTGTAGAAAAGTGACAGCTCCTGGGACAGCAAGGCTCCCTGCTGAGACAGGCCTGCCTGCAAGGCGGAGCTGCTGCCGGCTGCCCATGTTAGGCCTTGGAGGTGGCACCTGATTTACTGTGGTCCTTCCAGGAGCCCTGGGGGCCTCGCCCAGCTGACTTAGGAGTTACCACAAAGTTAGCTACCTGTAAGACAGATGGTGCTTGAATAGAACAGCAAATACACTGAATAAAATAAATTAGAAAGCCTCCTCCTGAACCAAGATTTTTTGGAAAGAATTCTAAATAGATGAAAACAAACAATTTGATTTCAACCAAATTGTTGTTTTTTTGTTTTTATCCTGATTTTCACCCGAATTGTCAGGCTCCAAAATAAACACTGATACATTCCCAGAAAATATTTTTCAAATAAAAACTGACTCTGTTAAAGTTTGCCCTGATTCTTTCAAAACTGTGTACAAGACACTGTCAACCAAAGTGACTTGCATATTTTTTTAAATAAACTTGAACATATGCAGCTAAAATGTCATTAACTGCCTGCTGCCTGAGTGTTTTTAAAGAATGACACGAGACCCCGGGTGCTGCGTTCCTAACATATAAGCATCTTGCGACCTTCGGAGAAACCGCCCAATCACCTCCAACAGCAGACAGTTAAACTTTTTGTTTTTTGACTGAGCACCCCATGTGTAATTAATACTGAAAAGTGCATCGAGGCTCCATTTTAGCCAGACTTACTCTTCCGTAAACAGTTCACTTTGTCCAAGAGTGACTACTTTCAGAATAAGAATCATGGGAGAAAGTACATTGAATTTTATATTCCTTCAGATACGTTTGCTCTACTTACTGCTTCCTGAGTCAGACATTACATTTTGCAATATAAATTCACAATCAAGATTTTAAAGGGAGCTAAATATTTTAATCCAATTAGACAAGTGAACAAAACACTGAATATTACATGTAGTGTAGATAAGTGGCTCTTGCCTTTAAAAGACTGTAATTCCGTCACATTACAACCCCAAATGTCAGTGTTGTCTTTATTTTTAACACTTTCAAACATGAGGCAGCCAGAGGCTCCACTCTCTGCTGTTGGTGACACTGTCTGTCCTTTGGGAATTCTTAAAATCTATTTACCATGGAAACATGGTTCATATAAAACACAGACCTGCCTATGTGCAGAGGAAGTTCTCATGACTTAGGGGGCTTGAGGAAGCTGGAAGAACACAAACTAAGAGCTCACGGTTGGGAAGGAACGCTGGTGCCTGAGTGCGCCCTGGGGAGGAGAGAGGCGGCACCGCGGAGCAGGGCCTCCACCCCAGCCTCCTGTGTGCTCGGGCCTCCCTGTCCTGCACGGGGCTGCCTCTCCCTCTCGCCCACATCCAGCTCGAGAGGCTGTCCTAGGTCAAATCTCACTTTGTGTCTGCCAGGCGGCCTTCTCTGTGGCTACCTTTTCATTTCTCTGGTTTCTGTGGCCCTGCTCATTTCTCGGAGCCCAGAGGCAACAAAGCAAAGCCCTGCAGTAGAAGGGAAGGAGGGCTCTGAACTCTGACGGCCACGTGGCTGCCATTGTCAGAGGCCCAGTCGGGCAGCCAGGAGGGAAGAATGATGGCTGCTCTGCCGTGACCTTGCTGTGAAATCCTGTCCTGCTTTGCAGCTGGCAAAGCCAGATTCCCAGATAGGCCTGAACCGGAAAGGATGAGGCTCGTCAGCCAGATCTTCAGTCACTTGTGCTGGGGACAGCAGGGCCGCAGGGGCCTGATGGTGGCCCACTGCCCTCGGCTGTGTAGAGGTGTGCTCCTTTCTAGTCCTGCTCGAAGGCCGTACTTCCACAAAGTTCTGCAGGGCATGCTGGTGGCACCACTCCTCAGTGAGCTGGTCACCAGTCAGAGCTCACATGGCTTATTTAGTCCAGGTTGCCATCCCAATTTAGAGGCTTGATTTCACAGATATCAAACTTGCTCTCCCTAATCTGCCAGAACAAGCAGGAGAGCCTCACATGGGAGAGTCTGGACTTTGAGGTCAAACTGCCTGGGTTCGAATCTCAGCTCTGCATCACTTCAGAGACGTGTGTTAGCTTCCATGTTACTCGATTTCTGGCAGAGAAAAAGAAGAACCAGCTTCCCTTTAAAAGGAAGTGCCTCGGATTACCCAGAGCCCAGCACAGATGATTATGAAACCAACAGGATTAGTGCTGAGATCATTGTGGGCTTGAAAGGGCCATTTGGGATAAATAACCATTTTGTACAAATAGAAAAATAAGGCCCAGAGAAATGAAGTGAATGGAATTGGTAAGTGGCTGGGCAGGGAAATGAACTTCTTCTCAGGCCACAGGATGTGTGGATGGGGGCAGGTACCCAAGTGGGCAAGGGCGGAGCCAGGCCTGGCTGCAACAGCTGCCGAGCCCCAGCCCTGGCACCCCAGAACACGAGGCGGAGGCGGGAGGCTAGCCACCATGCAAGGCAGGGACTGCCTTGAAGCCCTGTCAACTCAGGGCCAGCTTTGAAATGCCCGAGATGGAGGTGGGGGGAGGGGTCTGCCCTCTCCAGTTACAAATAGATGCTTTATTGCCAGACACACTAGGAACAGGACCATTTTTTGACTTGGCCAACAGAGACAGCATGCCAGTAAGTGGAACGGATAGCAGGGAGGAAGGGGATGTTACCTTTAGGAGGGTTGGGTAGAGCTACCCACGGAGAGAATGGGTAGAAAGCCCAGGCAGGTCTCGTGCGAGCAGGGCGAGGGCTGCCACCATCTCCCCAGGCTGCCACTTTTGACCTTTCTGACTGGCTTGGGGACAAGGCAGCAGAAAAGGCTGGCTGGACCCCATAGCATGGTTGCCTGGGGAACAGCTCAGGTCACCCAGAGCAACTCATTTCTTACCCTCAGAACTTACAGTCAAACTTAAGAAATAAATGAGGCAGGGTTTGTGGAGACAAGGCGCCGGACAGGATTTAAAATGAGAACAAAGAAAATGGTTAGCAGCTGTGTGCCTGCAGATGGGGGCGCGTTTCCGCCACCTGCGGACAACATGGCAGGGGAGCGGTGGCCAGGGTGCCCTTTGGGCCCCCTCTAAGCTGCAGGACAGCCACACCCCCAGGAGGGCCACAGCAAGGGCTGTGATGGCAAATGGAAAGGCAGAACGGAAATGCTGGCTGAGGGCTCGTGTCCCACTGGCATGCGCATGCTCTTCTCTCCTGGACCACGAGACCATGGCCACTGTGGTGTCAATGACAGGACTTTCTGGAAATAAGCATCACTCATATCCCTAAGAAGTGATAGCAGATATGCCAGATGTGGGCAGTGACTAAGGCTTCTGTGTCTCAGGACATGCTGTAGGGTCAGAGAGGGGGAAGCACTGAGAAAGGTGTGTTAGCCAGGAGGCAGCAAACGGAGGTGACAAATGGTGACCTCATACAATAAATTCTCCGTCCCTCAAATGCTGGCTGAATGCTCACCATGGGTCAGGCACAGCTGTAGGCACGGGGTTGAGCAGTGAACAGTACAACAGTGTGGAAGTGGGGGATGGAAATGGCGCTTCTCACCTGAACGACATGAAATGCAAAGACCATGCAGACAGCCGGAGCCAATTTGCCACAGGAGGGAAATCAGGCTGACTTCTGTCGGTTCCTGGTGAGGCCCGCACATCTGTGTCACTCCTGTGCAGGCCCATGGAATTAGGAGGTCGCCCGTTTTCAGCACAGTCGTCTGAGTGCCAGCAGGGAACAGCTCCGATAATGTAAATTATTAGGTGCTCTGGGGGCCCACAACCATTACGTAGACTCATGAGAAATCCCTGCTTCCTGGAGCTTATCAAAAAATTCCACAACACATTTTACTTCAGGTCTTTACGCCTATGTATGTTGTGTATGTGGGTGTGTTTTCTACCCCAAAGTTCAATTTTTTCATTCATTTTTTTGAGACAGAGTCATGCTCTGTCACCCAGGCTGCAGTGCAGTGGCTCGATCATAGCTCACTGCAGCCTGGAATTCTGGGCTCCAGGATCCTCCTGCATCAGCCTTTTGAGTAGCTAGGACTACAGGTGTGTACCACCACACTTGGCTAATTTTTAAAACTTTTTTGTAGAGATGAGGTCTCGCTGTTTCCCAGGCTGGTCTCAAACTCCTGCACTCAAGCGATCCTAGTGCCTCAGCCTCCCAAAGCGCTGGGATTACAGGTATGAGCCACTGTGCCCAGCTGCGAGTCAGGTTATTTTTAAGTGTATATCTGTTGTGATTTATGCTTATTCTTGTATTCAGAGTCATCCTACAATTTCTAAGGTTAGGAAGTCACTGTGTCAAAAGTGAGGCCACCAGGCCACCTGCCTGATGTGGCCAGTCCATGGAGCTGGGGTGGAGGGTCATTCAAACTAGTCATTCAGCAGAACTGTGCTGGGTCAGTTCCATCAGCTGCCTAGAAGGCAGGTCAGCTTGGTGCAAACCCTGTGTGTGACAATCAGATTGTGTTGGTGGCAGTCTCTGTGCTGTGAGTATCCCACTGAGGACAGAAGGAAGTCCCCTCTGCAATGGCAGGGCTCTAGGGAATAGGGCATGAGGTGGACTCCCCATGGGCCCCTCAGAAGGGCCCAGAGAACAGAGCACCCTATGGGCCTAGGAAATTGTCCACCTGGCTCCACAAGCCTAGGAGGGAGGGCTCCGCTCATCAGATGGCAGAGCCCCACCTGCATTCAGCCTGAGGCCAGGCTGCACACCTACTCTAGCTATGCTGTTGAAACCATCCTGCTACTCACAGACCTTTCATGAAAAAGTTGTCCTCAGGGTCTCTCACACACTGGGAAATCTACTTGAAATGTAAATGTGACCTCTGAAAAAGGCAACAGGCTGATTTTCGTATATTTCTCTTGAATGAATTCTGATTCGGTTTCACTCATTGTCTTGTCTTGGAAATCCCCAAGTAATGACAGCTTAAATTAGGTGGAGGAGAATCCCCCCCTTGGAGTCTAGCTTGGAAAATCCTCGAGGGGGGAGTGGCAGGCCCACTTCTCTTTTGGGAAGATGGTTCCTACCTGAGAAGGGCCAGATTGGGCCCCTGGCCCTGCAGTATGTTCCAACTGATCTCAAGTGAAAACCGGGCTTTGGAAAATACCACCTTGGCTTTTCTCTGGACTTGATACTCTAGAGGGTGAGGGCTGTGGCTCAGGCATCTCCCCCACTGTGCACAGAAAAACTCAACTCAAGACCTGTTTTGTGGAATGCAACCATTTCCAGTGGTTTCTGACCCTAGTTCCTGATGTGGTTTAAGCTGACTTGAGCAGCCATGACAGCAGAGGCCAGGACAGTATGCAGTACCTTCCTAACTGTGACTCTCCCCAACCCGATGTGCATGAAGCAGCTTTGGAACATTTCTGCGTAAAAGTAAGAGACCCTCAGTACATCCAATCCCCTCTTCCAACACGTGGGAGGTTTCCATGTGAAAATGCTTTACATGTTAACTAAATTGTTTGCAGTTACAAATTTGGAGGTGTTTCAGCTTGTGTTGTTTCATGAGGAATTTCTCGGGGGCACTTGGCCTACACCCTGTTTTTGTTGTAGAATTACCTGCTGTAATAAGGTCAGATCAATTTTCAGTGAACAGATTCTGGCCCAAATCAATGTGTCCTTTCCTGGACAGGAGAAGCGATGGCTGTCTGGCCAGGTCCTAACACCAGACTGTCCTTATTTAAGAGACACACGAGTGTCTGTAGTCTTGTTTTCAAATGTAATCCATTAAACCAGTTAACCTTATTTCCTGTGTGACAGGAGCTTTGATGTGGGCGAGATGAGGCATAAACTTTTCATTCATTACATGTAATTTCCACATTTTTAGCAACACGTGTTTTTTCCTTCAAAAGTTTTCATCATGAAAGGTGACTAAATCAGCAAATGAGAAGACAAATCACATTGAAGAACATGATCTATTGAAACTTACTTTTTATTATTTTTTCCAGTTACCCAGCATGCCACAATCTGATTGCTGACCTGGATGGAACAGAGTGAAATAAATGATTTACAAAGAGATATTTACATTCATCTGATTTAGACTTAATATGCCACAACGCACCACCACCTTCCCAGGGTGACACCGCCTCAGCCTGCAGTGGGGCTGGTCCTCACGGCATGTGCACTGTCCCCACATGCGGCCAGGCTGGAGCTGGAGTCTGACTCTAGATGAGGAGAGCTCCTGGTGTATGTTTTCAGAAATGGCTTGAAGTTATGTGTTTAAATCTGCTCATTTGTCTGCTAGGTTATAGGTATGATTTTCAATAAATGAACTTTTTAAAGACTTGAGTTGTAATGTTTCCTTTTTCTCTTGTAGTGATGAACAGAACACACCAAAAAGGCACATGTTTAACTAGGCCAAAGTAGAGTAAGGACCAAACTTGTTTTCTTGCCATTTTTCATATCTATGTGTCAATCATCCTTCACCTTTAATCAAATGTCCCATCAGACTCCACTGGATCATTCTAATTTGTGCACAGTCAGTCAGGAGACACCAGGAAGCGGCGTGCATTACTCTCTCCATTCTGCTAAACAATGAAAACAGACAGAAAAGCATCTTTGGCTCGGTGGTGTCAGGTATTTTTCTTCAAATATGCAGTACTTGAGAGGAGCCTAAAAACATACTTAGTGAAATTATTAGAAAATTTACTTAGAGTATATCAAATATCTGTACACAGATAATTATTTTAGTCTAAAATAGTATTTCTACTATACAGAGTTAAGCCCTCAAATGCTTTAAAGTAATAAAAATGGACACTGGACATACTGTGTTACATTTTACCATGACAATGAAACACTAAAGGCAAGGCTTCAGTTGGGACAGGCCCCTGGTCTTCGGCTGCCCTGCCTGGCCAGCAATCCATCACCCTCATCACCATCTCAACACAGAGCTGATGATGACGTCACCATATGCTCAGCCTTGCCTCTCAGAAGCGATATGGATTAAGCTTTGGAGGCGGTGGCATGATTTACACACAGAGACCATTCGAATCTCTTGAGCATGTAAAAGGTTCAAGCCTGAAACAGAACTTCTATTCAGATGCAGAAGTTTTTTATTTCATCGAATGTGCTAGACATAAAGGCTGTCACATAAGATATTTTAATTGTCCTTAATTCTGTTTTAGATATACTGTGAATAAATTATACAATATTCTAAAAATAGCACCTTTAAAGAATTATAGAGGTCACTTTATTTTAGCCTCCTGGATCTGTCAACCCCAGTGGTTTTGAGAGAAGAGCACGTGTGAGAATGCCCTCAAATCTGGCTGTGTGACACACACATACTTGCTTGACTCACTCTGGTCCCAAAAGCCATTCCTCTGTCTGGCTTCGACACAGGAGCGAAGCCGAGTTTCTACAATAGTAGCTTTATGAGGTAAAATCAGAAAAAGGCCCCATCCAGAATGATTCAACATTAGGTCAGACTGCAGTCCAGCCATTCTACCCATCTACATCACCCATGTCTACGCTTGTTAATTTGCCATGACATGTTAGAAATACACTCTAAGAAAGGAAGTATGCAGAGCAGTACATTATCAGGAAGACGTTAATGACAAGCTACATTCCCTAAGATTCTGGGTCCAAACCATTTGTGGTATAGATGATTAGGGGTCTGAGACCTTCTCCATCCCTGGCTTCACAGGACCTCTGTCCTAAATCCAGTGCTGAGAGGTCAGCATCACCCCTCGGAAGCAGCCCTTCATCAAGGTTGTATAACCACACTATTGCCATTTCGTTGAAGTACAAATGATCCCCCGTGTGCCTGAGCTACAAGGAATGGATATATTTTCCTGTCACATTTTATACAAGGTAGGTTAATACCAGCTGGGGCTATTAAATATCATTAAAGATGATTTAATTTGGGGGGATTAGAGAACCACATCCAACAACAATAAACAGAGAAGTAGGAGATTGACATAGTGCTTTATTTAAGCCGTCTGTACGAAGGAAAATAATGTTCATCCCTATCATATACGTGTAAAAATACTAAGGATGTACAGTGTACAAAAACAGTTTCGTTATTTCACATCCTTGTGGGTCATATACTTAAGGAAATAGACAGTTTTGGTATGACCAACAGTAATAGTAATACAGTTTCTTGGGTTTATAGTTGCATCTGCTTAAAATCCTTAACAGATGACTAGGTCTTGTGCAGATCTAACGAAAGAACTAGCAAGGTCAAGAAATGTCACAAACTATAAAGCTACAGGGAGGTAATGACCAATTTAGAGGTTTTCTTTTTATTTAAATAAATACTTTACATTTCATGCTTGCCTGTAATGCACTACCAGGAGCAAGATAAGGAAATTCTACTGTGGACAGTACAAACAGTAGCAGCAAAGTGTGTACGCTGAGGTGTAATATAGAGACCCTGCAGTTAGTAGGAAGGCCCTTACTTTTGTACTCTATGAAGCAAGTGGCCCCTGCCAGAACAGTCAGCTTTAAGAAGCTGGAAATTGGGTATGGGAATGGAACCAGTACTTGAATAATGCTATGTAATTAGTGTAGAAAGCAAAGCTGAGCGCGACCCGGCCAACAATCCAAGCAGAAATGGCCAATTTCCTCCAAGATGGCTGCACTATGACAAGAAGTCAAGCTTCATGACAGTTAGTATGGGCTGGAGTCTGCAAAGTCTGAACTGTATTCTCAGAATGATTCCAGGTTTCAGGGTGTTCCACCTGCCAGAACCCAAAACTACAACTATGGGCGACACAAGGGAAGCTTAGAAATCTCCCTTTACACACATTCTGTTTTTCTCTTATTCCTCCATGGCAGCTGACAGATCGATCTGGAAGTGAAAACTGGGGATTCTCAAAGCCAAGAAGATAACCTTACCTTGTGTGACACCAGTGGCGTCTCAGAGGGTGGAACAGAAGTGGCTGAGCCCAGGCGTGGCTGAGGACTGAGAGCCACTGTAAGCCGTGGCTTCCCTGGGCCACTGTGAGTGCCAGTCACTAATCTTTAGCAAGTGTCCTTGGCCAAGGTCATGGAAATCACCTTCAACTTCGGGGAGCGGGGGGGGACCATAAGAACAAAAAGCTATGTGCTTGGTGTATGGTGTCATTCTTCCTTCTAGAGAAGTGCTCTGACGTCAGCCAGGCTCAGCTTGCTTCTCTTCCTCTCACCTGTTTCATTCTTATATCATGAATGCAAGACAACTTAAAGAACATACCTTCTAGTCTACTTTTTTGTCAAAGTGAAACATTCAACATAATTCTAAGTGAAAAAAAAAAAAGATTAGCTATGTAGCTATGTGTGTAAGAATGAACTGCCACTTACTGTAACTTCCTACTCAATACTAAGGATGAACCACTCAGGTAGAAATATGAAAAATAAGAGTAACATCGATGTCTGAATATGTCTTAGCTGCCTTAGTAAAATGCCCTGTAACCCCTGTCAGTCCCAGTGGCCCACCCACTGCCAGCAGTGGCTTCATAGCTATACATCCACTCTTCCAGCGTAGAGGCTAAGACATCTGCATATGAATATGAGTCATTCTACTTAGAAAGTCACTTGCTCTTTCATACAATGCAATCATAATACTACGTCATGCTGTCGTCTTCCATTGGGAGCTGTCAGAGTTTGACTAAAATACATTTCCATGATCACTCCACGGAGTGGGACGGCCTTCCGCTTGCCGCCAGAATGGCCCCCAGCCCCTAGGACTTCATAGGCTGCTTTGGAAAATGCCAGCTCCTAGCACCAAAGGGTTTAATCTGAAGATCATCATTTATGAAGGAGAAAGATGAGGTTTGCATACATGCCCCCTTTCAGTGAGAAATGTTGGAATTTGGGGGACATGAGTATATACAGAAAAATAAAAGCTGGAGGTGGTTTTTTTTTTCCCTGATGGCTTAATTCAGTGATAAATGTACCATGATCACAATAAACACATCAGGTTCTTAGCCTTTCTGTCTACTTCCTAGATCCTTCAGATGTGTCTTTTGCCAAGTAAAGATCGTTTCTTACCATCACTCAGGTCTCGATTTTCTTCATTACCTTTTGTTACCAGGTCAGCACATTTCAGTTCTTAGATAAGCAAATGCCAACATCTGCTTGTTTCATTAACCCCCTGGCATGGATAGTCGGGGAATTTCTCATTTTCCGTACCAAGGGGTTAAATGACAGTATCTCTTCTCCCAAAGCCAAATTCTAACCAATATGTTCCATTTCAGAGCCTTACCATTTTTTTTAACATAGGAGAAAAAGTGCGTGATTCTCATCAGCGTGTATAATCCTTGCACATGGGTCAAAAGAAACTGCAGTAAGTCTATTTTATGTAAGTTGGAGCTGCATTTGCTAACATGACATACAATTCTCATCACTAAAAAATAAATACTACTGTAATATAAACAAAATCATAAAAGGACATTCAAAGTTTTAACATTTGAGAAAAGCTAATTCACGTAGAACTCAAAGTAAAAAATTAAATAAGGCAAACACCTGTTTACCTTGGTGTACAAATTTTGGTGAAAAGCAGTATCATTATACCTGTCTACATTCTTCAGCCATCAGAGGTGATAAATGTCAAGAAGGAAAAAAGGTTTCCAAGCACAGGGGGGAAAACGCTCTCTGGCGCAAACTGTATCATAAGACCCTTTAAGTGACCTTGACTGTGCATATGCCTTCATTTCTTGGTAGAACAATGTTCACTTGCTCATGATTGCCCGTGAAGTCTCAACATCCACGTGTGATATGGGCTTCTTCTACAGTATCCACCAGGAATTAAAAAATATATATATATCCCAACAGTTGTTCAGTCCTTCTCTTAAATGCTTCCTAATAAATTCCAGCCACAGCTTAGTGATATATGCCTACTTCACACATGGATCTGATGTGCTTTACATATGCACGTCACCACCCTTCCACAATTGCTTGTTCTGAATTTATAAACTAAATCTTCTTAGTCTAGTTAGTTTTTTATGTTCTAGAAAGTTAAAAAATGTACCTAGAATCAGTGTATCTCATTTAGCCTTCACTGAGGGAAAAACTAAAAGATCAAAAGATGACAATTGGTGCACAAATGAACAATGGTGGGCTCATGACTTCCAAAGGTTGTAAAATTACTTCTTAAAGTTGCTCTAATAGTAAGACAGTAGCAGCAACAGCATGAGACCTTAGACTGAGATACAATTTCATGCAAAAACAAACATTGGAGTGTGTTTGCGCATATGTATGGTTTCATGAGGGTGAAAGGCGGTGAGGGGTGAAGACCCTTGGCTGGTCTGGGATGTCGGAAGGTGCCCCTGCTATCTGTAAGAGCTAGGACTGGTGATGTCCAGGAATCATTTTCAGTAATAAATCTAAGATGACAGTGAAGTAGCAGAATGAAAGAGACTTATTCTCGTCCACTTGCAGAGTAGGAAAATTGAGGGAAATGCGGCCGCCTCTCATTGTCCATGCAGTCCATACCATCCTCATCATCTGTGGGCAGGAAACATCTATTTTAATTTTACATTTTTTTTTGCAACATTATCTCTGGTCTATTTTTTTAAGCTCTGAACATAGGAAAGATGAATATAGGCAACAGCTCCCATAAACTTGTGTTTATCAATAAGCTATACAGTAATTATGCTTCAAAACTCATCTGATTTTCATAGTCTATGAAGAAATAACACTATAGAATCATGTCTAAGACATCAAAATTTCAAGACTCAATGAAACAGTGAAAAACTGGTATTGAAGAAAACAGAATTTTTTAAGAAGGAGCCGTCTTCAGTAAGCTTTCGTTTCATGTAACCACATGTATCAAAATCGCAGAAGTCAGTGAAATCTACAACATCCAAAGTCTGTACCGATTCCATCATCAAATAGCTTCAAACGCCTGTAGTTTTATTTCTTTGTGATGCTTTCAGTGAAATTGCAGAATAAAGCTTCCTACAAAATTGTATTCAACATCTTGCACCAGGCATAACTTACCTTTCCCAATTTCCCCATAATAAAACTTTACAATGAAGGGACTGAGTGAAAGAACAAGAGGGGAACCATGTCAATATCTGAGTCCTAGCTCATCCAGCAAACAACAGGGAAGAGAGACTTGAAAGACATCAAAATAGGCTGCTTACAATTACAGTGTCCCTCCTCTCAGCTTTCCTGGTTTCCTGTATTTCAAAGATCACAAATGATCAGCACCCTCTTCTCATAAATTTCCTATGATGACAGTCCTGTACTGTCGGGAGGCTCTTCTATGTGGCCGCACGGTCAGCCACTCAGTCAACATGCACACCCAGGCATCTGCTCTGGGCTGAGCACCCGTCAGGTCCATGAACAGACAGAACTCTCAACAAAGTTCCCAAGGGCCCCTGCACTCACGGTCTTCTGGGGGAGGGGCTCCATTTTAAATCCCCTGCTCTACTCTAAGCTTGTTTCATCATATGCTGTCCTGCAATGGAAATAAGTGAATCTTTCAAATACTCAATCCTTTTCTCTTCAAGCAAAATAATTCAATTTCCTCAAACCCACATAGGAAGTACGTTACCAATTTTTTTGCCTTTCTAACCTCTCCAGAGAGCATCAACTGGACATGGGTGTAAACAAAGAAAACCTACAGGCCAGATCCCACTGCACTGAGGCTCTGACCCTGTCACCCCAAACAGGAGGATGCTTTGCCTTCATCTGAAGAATAAACCCTTCTGTTTTTGTCTCACTGTTTTTCTTTTCTGTATCCCATTCTTAATGCAGAAGATTCTAAGAAATGGGATCAAGCTGGCATTAGCCAAAATTTATGACCTCTAATGTACCAGCAGATATCCTTGTAATTAGATGAGAACTGACTCATGAAGAAGTATTTGTGGCTCCCTGCTCTGTGTAACACACTGAACTCAGAGGCCCTCTCTCCTGCAAACAGACCACTGTAATTGCAGTCAGCATTTCTAGAAGTTATTGAGGTTTGGGGAAATCTCCACCCCTTATAAAGTTATTGGTTCCAGTATCTGTACCAAGCAAGCCACATACATCTTTTAGATCAAATACCTTCAGCAGTATTTTTAGCTATAGTAAAAACAGAAGGAGCTGGGAATGATGGCATATCTGCAGTTGAGCCACACAGTATAAAAACTCTCTAGAGAATACAGGCAGCTAAAACCTTAATGTTCAGATTCTGACATGTGCCAATCACATTTCAAATAAACAATTTTCCTCACCAACAGCCTTATTTTGCTGAGTGTTTCTGCACAGCAGGACTCACTCCAGCCTGGCAAGGTTCAGCACCCAGGTTAGCCACACAGTCAACAGGGGCAGGTGCTGGACACCCTTTTGGAGGAGGAGGGACTCTTGCTGGGTGTAGCTAAGAATTAAGAAAGAGCATTCACTCTGTCACTTCAGCAACACATTCATCACAATTCTGAATATAGGAAATTTCACAGATAACCCTGAGGACCCCAAGCCTTGATATTCTTTAAAGCCAATGATCTCACTCCATCATTCCAGCCCCCTTCTGTGGTCAGGCTTGTTAACAGTGAGGCATGAACATCTGATCATGGCCAACAAGAGCTGAGAGCATGGGCAGGGGCTGCGGTGGGGAGGGGGCTGGAGGAAGGGCAGCTGACTGAGTCGGAGCCTGTCAACACATAACAAGCTAGTTCCTGCCATGAGAGACTGTCCATAGGGAACAGTGATGATAATGCACATGAACTATGTTTCCCAAAAACACGTATCTGGAAAAGAAGACAATGATCAGCTCTACATGCCACATCTCTTGAATTCCTGGATCCAAGGAACATCAGTTGATTGATTTTCTTAGAACATTTAACAAATGTCATTATATGGCAGTAAAAGCGAACAGATCTCAAAGAAACCCTCTTTTTCTGTAAGAGGAAGGCAGAGGACCATGAATGGCTATAACGAAAGATGACACATTCCAAAATCTGTTCAATTAATTAACACCAGTGAGGACAATCTGGCATGTTACTGCAGCTGTTTGCAGAAAATGGAACATTTTGCCTTTCTAACTGATGATTTGTTCTAAACAGTAACTGTATCCTGTTTTATACAAGCAAGGTGGCAAGTGGGAAGACAACTGCTAACGAATGGTAGTGCCTTGGACTTTTATCAAGAAAACCTCTGTGTGTTAGCCTTTAGGGAGCTGCAATGGTTTCTCACCAGTTAAACTATTCAAAGCTGCAAGAAAAAGGTTATGTTAAATGTAATCACAGCTCAAAGTTTCCCTGGTTCTCCTTTTATCTGCCCCTTAAGGGAATCTAGAATGTATCCAGAACTGTCAAACTAAAAATACTGCCCCTTTGCCCTAGAAGAACCCAGAAGCTGCAGTTAACAACCATCAAGGCTGTTCCCCTAAGACAGGAAGCCCAGGGCCAGGTGGTCCCCAGCACTGACCACTGTGCTGTGCTGAGCTGAGCTACACAGACAGCAAGAGAGGCTGCTGAACAGAGGTGCCTGCAGATGCGTCCATGCTGGTCTTTGCCTGGGCACAGTCTGCTGTGCTCTTTCATCTGACTTTCCTTTCTAGAGAGGTCCTGAATAGGGAGAGACACAGGAAGTCCACAGTGTCCTCCCCTCCCCCAACTGTGGTGTGCCCTGTCACACACAGATGACACTCCTGGGCTCTCATTTCCACACCGCCCAGGGCCCAGGAGCAGGGCAGGACCACACTCCATTTCTGACACCCACAAAAGCCAGATTTTTTTTTTTTTTTTTTAAAGACAGAGTCTCACTCTGTTGCCCAGGCTGGAGTACAGTGGTGTGATCTTGGCTCACTGCAGTTTCCGCCTCCTGGGTTCAAGCAATTCTCCAGCCTGAGCCTCCCGAGTAGCTGAGATTACAGGCATGCACCACCATCCCTGGCTAATTTTTCTATTTTTTGTAGAGATAGGGTTTCACCATATTGGCCAGGCTGGTCTCAGATTCCTCCTGACCTCAAGTGATCCGCCCAGCTTGGCCTCCCAAAGTGCTGGGATTACAGGTGTGCACTGCCATGCCTGGGCAAAATCCAGACTTTCATGGGCAACAACTGCAGGGGGATTTTGATAGCCATCTTGGAAGTTACTACAACATGGAGGCTTCCTAGGTATCTCTGTCTCAATCTAGAAGTGAACCTATCATCATTTAAAGACACCCAGGTTGTAGGGCTTTTACAGCATGACCCATGTCTGAAACGACATATGTTATTTAAGAACAGAGTTGCTGTTAGTGGCAAAATACGACAGGCCAGGAGAAACATTCCTGATGGCTTTTATCCTGCTGATAATGAAGCCAACCAACTAGGTTCAAATTATGTTCTAGAAACTGTGCTGGGGGACGTAAAACACCTTCCAACATTTCAGTCTCATTTTAGAAGTCCTAGAAATTGAGCAATAAAATGCACACTAACGACAAATTCTCATCAGGACAAGCGCCCTGTGGGTGTGGAGTAAGGAATAAGGCAGGTAAGATGAATTTTGAAGAGATTCTGGTCCTTGAAAGCCAGGGGTTTAAAATTCAAGTCAATCATGAAAAAATAACTGACTAGCTAAGAGGCATATACAACAGCTTCTAATTTACCTTATCTGTAACCAAATCGGTTTTGATTTGCTCTGGTCTTTCTAGGCTCACACTTCTGAGCACTGCATTTCAGCCCTGTCGCTGGCCCTCCACGCACACCACTCCTGCAGCCAGGTGTTTGCTGTGTCGGGTCTATCATCCCCTAACTGGAGTGGACCACATCACACAGTAACACTGTGGACTGGCCACTCTGGTGCTTGAGCAGAAATGAAAATAAGGTGATTCAAATTTGTAGAACTCTCGGTGCTCATCCCAAAGAGACGGCTTCTCAGGCATATGGGAGGTCAAAAACAGGCCCCCCCACCGGAGAGGTTATCAGCCCTGCTCCCTACTTTTCCAGAGGACAAAGTGACCTGCCATCTCCCAGAGCTGCAAGGGGCAGAGCCGGACACAAGGCAGATTCCCCAGGTCTGAGTCCTGGGCTTTTTCAACCTCACTCTGTGTCCCAAATTGGGATTTCACTTTTAGCTTTCTGAAGTAAAATATCTACTCATGGCTCCACATTTTAGAGCCTACCTATTTCTATGACTTTCAAAATAACATATTTAGTTGCTCTAAAGATACACAAATGCCAAATGCTCTATTTAAGAAAGGAAACTTTCTCAAAGTGGGTAAGACTGAGGACAGAGACCTGTCAGGACCTTCCTATCCCAGGGTCTGCTTTGGATATTCAGAGGGGAGGCAAGCCTGGGTCTACTCCCGGCTCTGAAGTTCCTAGGCATTGACCATATTCTGTTAACAAGTATTATTAATACGCATACTGTGCCAGGCATCTAACTAGGAGCTTGGGCTAACAAGACAAACTCAATCCTTCCTCTCCGAGCCACTGCATGTTAATGGTGGAAAGAGACACTAAACAAATAAATTAACCAGAAAAATACCAGCAAGTAAAGGTGCCAATGTAGTGAATGAAGAGTGGGAGGGAGGGCTGTCAGACTGATGTTCTTCAGACCAGGTCAAAGAAGGTTCTCTGATGGAACGACATCAATGTTCTTCAGACAAGCGAAGAACAAGGAGTCATCCATGTAGGTTTAGGGAAGAAGAGCATTCTAGGCAGGGACACCCAGATCCCGAGGCATGGTAACATGCGCCATGTTTAAGGTATGGCTGGAACCCAGGGACAGCGGGGGAAGATGGAACACAAAGGGGTCAGAGAGAGATTGACAGGGCCCAGATCAGTCAGTGCTGTGCAAACCAATATGAGCAAATTTGGATTTAGAGTACAATGGGATGGCAATGGAAGGCTTTAAGCAGAGGAATGATGTGGCCTGCTTACAATTAGGATTATATCCAAATCAAAGGGCCTAGCAAAGGCTCTACGGCAGGAACTGCCCATGGGCCAATCCAGCAATTCACTGGTGTTACCCAGCACTGTGGAAAATTATAATGCCACAGTCCATGCTGGAGACAGAAGCCAAGGGCCTATGCCCATTATTTCTACTCAGAAAGCCCTGAGCTACTTGCCCACAATTCCACAGGCTTTCCA
The DNA here is from genome assembly GCA_036589455.1 of Ateles fusciceps. Lineage (NCBI taxonomy): Eukaryota > Metazoa > Chordata > Mammalia > Primates > Atelidae > Ateles > Ateles fusciceps. The sequence goes on from JAZHEH010002229.1 coordinate 12,923,494, forward strand.
ACACTGTCTGTGACTCTTAGTGATACTAAAATTCTAGCAATGGCACAAGACTGGGTGGAAACTCTGCCTCACCACAGGACAGACCATGAGTGGCTCAATTCAATGTACCAGTATTTCACAACTTAGCCTAGACATCAGCCAAGTTGGTAACCCTGCTCCTGGTTATGGCTGACCGCAACTATAGGACCCTAAGCACCTTAACTTCCTGTGAATCTAAAGAAAGAAAAGCACACACACATAATCATATCTTTACTTTCAGGGTGTTCATGGTTCCCTTGCTGCCAGTTAAGCCCTCTTTGCCTAGATGATTCCTTGTTTGCCTTTACCACTAAAATCTGTGGCCTGTGATCATATTTGGCACAGCACTTCCCTCAATCTCCCCTCTCCTGGACGCTGAGTCCACATCAGCACTATTGAGGAATCTGCCTCTTAAAAAGGAACGAGAGGAGAAGAAATACAGGAAAGGAATGGAAAAGGAGAGAAAAATTAACACGATGCTATTATGTGAACCAAAAGATGTGTGACGAATACCCAAAGACTGCCCCGAAACTCAATCTTATCCTCATTCCTAAGTTGATATTAGATACAGCCTGAAAATGTTTATAAATTATGTCTGATAACCTTTTCCTTCATTACAAGTCCCCTTATTTATGGTATTTCTCAAAGTGTGAGACATACTAAGGTATATAAAGTGACTTAAGGTGGTACATGAACACACAGTTTTCTTATGTAATTTATATGTATCCAAAAGTACTAGCAAACTAAATTATGTCTTCACAGATATTATTATTTAAGAGACAGCTAAGTAAAAAGGAATTACTCAATTTAAAGTGAATTTTAAAACTATTAAGTAAGTTGGAGGCCAGAAATGGCAAAATCCTGAAGGCGATGTGTGAATTAACCGTCTAGGAAAAGAGGGGGAGTCTCTATTTCACAGTCCTTTCAGTTGGTGTCAAAAGAATCTATTGGAGAACGGTATGGGAGGTCTGGTCTGTAACTGCATCTACAGTTTCTCTATATATAATCTGCCCTACCCAGAAAAGCATTTCTTGCAGCTACCTGTCTTTTGGTATTTCCACTGGAAACTCAATATTCCTGAATTCAATTCAATATTCTTAAATGGAACGGAATAAGTCACTGTGGAATTTGATCTTGAAAATATCGGATGATTTTTTAAAAGACTGTTTTCTTCAATCACATTAGAAGAAATTACATTAGAAATTTATCAATTGCCTTCTAAATTTACTTACATTTTTCAGGTGGTGTTATTGTAATAGTCTGAGCTGTAAATTCCTCATCAAAATATCTAGTATCTGTCTCAGATGTTACTTGAGGTTTAAAAGGAGGTACAAGCTGTAAAAAAGAAAGAAAAAGTTTTATGAACTGATTTCAATTCAGGAAAATTCCTTTCTAGGAAAAAAGTAGAGAGCACATAATCAAATGAACAGGACAAAAGTTTGCAGTGATGAGTCGCAGTGTGTAAGGTGGACATGGTATTTGGCTTCCCAGTCAACAGTCTAAACAAAATGCTGGGTAACTGGTGGTTCTGTATAAAATCTAATGATCAGGAGAACAACAGAGGAGAACCACAGAGCAGGAGAGGAGAGGGATACTGAAAAATCTGTCCTAGTTCTTTATTCCCAATAACAAACATACACACAAAACATATCAATGCAGACCACTGTGACACGACGCAACCTCTTTCTAGTGCTAGCTGAAGAGGCTATTAATAAAAACACAACTTAAAAATACAGTTATCACCAGCTTACAGATAAGAGTGCTGCCTCTGCCCTCTAAAGAACTTGAACTTTGTACTTTGCAAAGAATTTGCTGATATGAGATGGGCATCAATGCCTGCCCTGCTCTGGAAAAGGGATTCTTGGTGGCCTCTGAAGTTCCACACAAAATTCTGCTCATAGCTTTCATCAGATCCTCAAAGGGAACCACAACCCAAAAGAGATTAAGAGTAGCTCCTCTGGGACTGAAGGGCGGGAGTCAGGCATGGGGGTGGAAGGAAAGGCTTGGGCTACTGACTGGTTGGGGAGGGGAAAAGCAGCTAACACGGAGCTCCCGCTGCTCAGGGCCCTAGCCTTGAGGGGTAGGTGGTACCCACAGGTTTCCTTCTAGCCCAGAATGTTCAATCCCAGAGCACAGACTCAGAGTACATGCTCTGCAAAGTATCATTCAGAACAGGGGATGCTGCTTTAGAATACAGTCATCACGGGGATAAGAAAATGGCAAACAGAATGACAAAAATCAGCATGTTTTATAAAAATTTTACAGAAACAGAAATACACAATTGGCTTGAGGATCAGTGCATTTTCCCACTCTTTTTGTCACCAAATTTATGTTAAATAATAAGGCAAAATCTTTAAGTGAGTCTCTAGACAGAACTATATTTTTAAGAATCGAGGGGACGAGTAGAGTTAAAAGCAGGTTTTCAAAATAAAGGACCACATTTCAGTTTACGGTACATGCTACAAATCTCTTTTCTCTTCTTTTAGAATTCTGTTTGGCCCAGTACACAGCTATTCTAATGTCTTCACGACTAGCAAGCAACCTTTTGGGGATGAACCAACTCTAGGGTCCACTGATCGGCTGGTAATAGCTACTAATCCCTGACCTGAAACATGCTCCTTTGCCAGTGGCAAGGTGAAACCTGCCGTGGTGCCATCCCATGTTTCTTTCCAGCTGCTCTGCCAGGATCCCTGGACACAAGCAAGCAGGTCATGCCACTGCTAGAAATCCTCCCCCTCTGCTTCTCAGGATAAGTGCATTCTCTTCACCAGCATCACACGCACACGCACGGGGAACACCAGAGGCGACACAGGCTAGAGCAGTGTTAGCTTTGTTGTTGCTTTTGTTGTCTTTGAGAAAACAAGGGGGTAACTGGCCCTGTCTGGCAGGAAACTGGACACTGGAATTCTGGTTTTCTTTCTGATTCACTTTTCTATAGATGTTCACAAACTAGGTCTTTATTCTTCCAATCAAGTTAACCACAAGAAGTTCCTGTGGCTGGAATGGGCTTCTCTTGGGCACTGGGGAGTAGGTTTTGCTTACTTCTGCACCACCTTTTCATCTTGTTCTTTGTGATGTCAAAAATTTAAATTTGCCTTCAAGTTAGGGGAAACTTGTCATTTTAGATGAGAGAATGATTACCTGTAACTTTAACAAACTGAAACCTACCTTAACACAGTTTTCAAAAGATTACAGGGGGAGCTTAAAATAGTCTGTTTCAAATGTCATGTGTACCGAGGACTTTCCTGACTGCTTTCTTGTATTAAACAGCTATCCTCCCCATCACTTTATATCTTCACACTGCTTTTTCTTCAAGACTTTGTGACATCTGATACACAGGCATGCATACATACACACATAATACACATATATTACTGTCACTACATGTCATCACCAATAAAATTTAAGTTCCAAGAGGGCAAGGACTTAAAAAAGTTTATTGATGCATAATTAACAGACACTAAACTGCACACATTAAGAATATACAATTTGGGCTGGGTGTGGCAGTGTGTGCCTGTAGTCCCAGCTACTTGGGAGGCTGAGGTAGAAGAATCGCTTCAGCCCAGAAGGCAGAGGGCCAATATTATGCCACTGCCCTCCAACCCAGCCTGGGCGAAAGAGTAAAATCCTCTCAAAAAAAAAAAAAAAAAAAAAAAAAAAGGCAATTGATACATTTTGACATATGTTTATACCCATGAAACTGTCACCAAAATCAAGATGGTGAAAACATCTACCACTTCAAATGTCTTCCTGTACCCCTGTGTAATTCCATCCTCTCTCCCATCCCCTGCAGGCCATGACTGACATGCCATGACTGACTGGCTTGTATTTTTAAGAGTTTTATGCAAATGAATCACATAGTATGTACTCTTTGGCTTCTTTCATTTGGCAAGATTACTTTGGCATTCATCTGTGTCAATGCATGAGAGCTTTGATGGGAAATCATTAGGCATCCACCTTACAGTCCTGGTGTGGCTCCTTCTGACTTATTTTTTCCCTAAACTTAAGAAAGCTTTTAAAGAGCACCAGTGTTTCTTCAGGTAATAATGTAAAAAAGACTGCAATGACATGGGTACATTCCCAGGACCCTCAGTTCTTTAGGGATGAACTAATGGCCAGTATCATGGCTTACCAAAGTGTCTTGAACTTGATGGAGCTTATGCTGAGAAATAAAGTTTGTATTTTTTATCTTTTAATTCCATTTTCCATGAACTTTTTGAAGTCCTCTCATATTTAAACAACAGCTGAACAAATTTCAAGTATTATATTACTATGGGTTGAAATGTGTCCCTCTAAAATTTGCATGTTTAAGCCCTAACCCCAAGTACCTCAGAATGTGACTCTATTTGGAGACTAGGCCTTTAAAAAAGTAACTGCATTAAAATGAGATATTGGGGTGGGTCTTAACTCAATCTGGTATATTTATAAGAGGAAATTTGGACACATAAGTAGACACACTAAGGAAAAACCATATGAAGACACAGGAAGAAGACAGCCGTCTGCAAGAGAGAGAGAGAGACCGCCTCAGAAGAAACGGACCCTGCCTGCATCTTGATCTTGGACTTCACCCCTCCAGAAATGTGAGTGAGAAAATGAATTTCTGTTGTTTAAACCACCCAGTCTGTGGTATTTTGTTACGGCAGCCCTAGCACATTAATACATTAGTTTCCTATTTCAGCTTTAAACCCGTATCTTCATCTCTTCTTTTTCTCTGCCCACATCTCTCAAAACATTTCTATATCAACTGACAGAATGTAAACTCCCATTTAGGAAGCATAAAGTCGAAAATATTTCTGTAAATCTCAGCTACTTTTATGGATCAACTCAATGAATAGCTATAGTATCATTTACTGCAAACGACATATTTTTCTGACAAATGCACTAACCTTGAAACAAATCTTTATTTGAAACCAATTTGCTTTCAGAAAATGTAGTATCCAATGATCTTAAACAAGAGGATCAAGTTTCTGGGTTCAAGACATCAATTTCATTCCACTGAAAATATGCAACTTCAAGTCCCTATGGTGACAGCAAAGTTGAAGCTCCCTAAATCCTTTCCACCTTGATCTTTAAGCAAATTTAAAGGTTATGAAATCACTCTACCATTTACTATCTTCCTAAAAGTGTGAATGAGAAAACAAAGAGGCTGGATGAGGTGGCTAACACCTGTAATCCTAGCACTTTGGAAGGCTGAGGCGGGTGGATCACAAGGTCAGAAGATTAAGACCATACTGGCTAACACTGTGAAACCTCGCCTCTACTAGAAAAAATGAAAAAAATTAGCCAGGCATGGTGGTATGCACCTGTAGTCCCAGCTACTTGGGAGGCTGAGGCGGGAGAATCACTTAAACCTGGGAGGCGGAGGTTGCAGTGAGCTGAGACTGCGCCACTGCACTCCAGCCTGGCTACAGAGTGAGACTCCGACTCAAAAAAGAAAGAGAGAACAAAGAGAATTTCCTGAAGGTTGTTAGAGTAAGTAACATTTGATATTTCTAGTATGGCTGGAATGACTGCATGAGTGTATGCATGAACACCAAGGTCTCTGAAGGTTAGACTCTCCAGATCTTTCTTAGCAACAGGTCACGTGCTACTATCAGATACCTATATTCTTTCTTCTATTGTTCCTTCCAGGTGCTTAAGAAATAGAGTGCAGAACTTGAAACTTTCTGGGACAGCTGATGTAGACAGCCATTATGGTATCTTAATTGTCTTAACAACTGTGGTTATTTTCACCGTTTTGTTTTGGCATATAGGGACCCAAATCCAGGGAACATAGATGTTTACAGTAAAAAACTGCCAACACTATTGCATGCTTAGATTTCCCAGAGACATAATCTTGCTGTAATTTTCACTTTTCTGAAACAGTATGAGAAAGTAGTCAATCATAGGTGGAGATTCTGGTTTATTTAATCTCTATTAAATACTGGCTTCACACTTTGTGTATACATAGGTGTGCATGTACTGGAAAAGCAGGAGTATAAAAAGAGGATTTATTTCTAACAAAAAGAATGGAAAGATGGCATACATTATTTAGTTACATTGTATGCTAAGCTGTGCCATACCAATGATGACTTCTTGACATAAAACTAGAAACTAATTATATTTCATTTTTACAAAACTACACAATAATAACAAGTTCATACTGTTAATCTTGTGCCTATATAAAATGTACCAAGGAGCCCAAGGTATGTAACAAATTAATATACCACTATTATACCATAATATTAGATCTGTCAAAATGAGTACTTTAGCTATAAAAGACATTAAATATTTAATTAATACATCTGCTTTCATTGCTGGAATTTTGAAGGGTTTGTAAATACATGATATGGATGGTTTGCACTACTTTAAAAGTAATCTCCTTAAATTTGAACTCGTATTTTCTGTGACAAATTTTTTCGTTCAAAAAGAACTTCATAACCACTCATCCTACTGATTGTGTCTATGCACAGGGGGATGCCACTCACAAACATCCATAGGTACGATACATTATTTGAAGATCTGAGTTATACTTGGAGAGGATTCACTTACACATTACAACGAAAGGGCTTTCATCAGTGAAATACTGGGAGCCTTTTTAAAAGGCAGGAGAAGGTAACAAAAAGACTCTGCATCTTGTAGTGTTTATGGACAAGTTGCATTTATTGTAACTACCAGAACTTCAGTAAGAACCTAGTGAAACAATCTTTCTTCCCTTCTTCAGCTGATTTTATAGGCACTGTCTAACATCGGCAGTGTGGCAGCCATTATCACTATTTCCCATCAGAAATATTCAAGAACATGAACAAAAGTTGAATAAGTATATAAACAGGGGGAGAAATGACACAAAGGCAATTTCCAACCTACAAGCTAATTTTGTTATAAAAGCCTACATATAAGGCTGGGCACAGTGGCTCATACCTATAATTCCAACAATTTGGGAGGCCAAGGTGGGCAGATCACTTGAGGCCAGGAGTTCAAGACTAGCCTGAGTAACACAGAGAGACTCCGTCTCTACAAAAAAACTAAAAAATTACCCAGGTATGGCAGCATATACCTGTAATCCCAGCTACTTGGGAGGCTAAGGTGGAAGGTCGAGGTTGCAGTGAGCTGTGATGGCGCCACTGCACTGCACTCCACTCCTGTGGGTGACAGAGTGAGACCTTGTCTCGAAAAAAAGAAAGAAAGAAAAGAAAAATGCAGCCTACGTACAAACTGGAAAAAAACTTGCGACCTGTTTCAACAGATACACACACACACACACGCTATATAATGTAGGTAGGTTACTAGTCAGTAACATTAAGGTCTACTAAACCTAAAACATATTAAAAATATAATAAAGCTTCCAACAGTATCTATTACTTTTATAGAAAAATTCATATTATGTTTCTGTAAAGATGATATGATTAAGAACCTCTCTCTCTCTATCCAAGTTCTAGCACTAACAGCCACAGCCACTCTCTTAATATACCAGATGAATGCTGGAGAAGACCCAGTGATAGTGAGCATTTGGGCTGGGATATGAACTTGTGGTGAGAAGGAAAGATAGGGGCTTTAAAAGCTAAGGAGGAAGAGGTAGAAGTTCAATTTGAGGCACAGGGGCAGACAGCAGTTTCTATGATAGGCAAGGAAGCTACTGGGAAAAAGAGCCTGTATTTATTGGGAGCTACTATGCCCAGGCACTGTACTAATTAACTGAATGCAGGAAACCAACAGGAATTTGATGAAGGACACAGAAGATACAAGCTATGTTTTGAAGCTCTGGCTCCAAAAAGGGGTCAAGTAGCAGCAAGGGGGCAGATGAGGTTTCTAAACAGGCAAAGAAATCACAAGGAGTACTTTCTGTTCACCTGGTAAACTCTCAAACAAGACTTTAAATTATCTGAAATACTCTATTCCCTAAAAAGAAAAAGGAGGACCTTTTTGAGCATCTCTTCAATGTGTCTTTAAACTGAATGATAATATATTCACATTGAAAATAATCTTATAGATCCAGTCCAATTCCCTCATTTTAGGATGAAAAACACTGAGGCCCTAAATTTTCATACTAAAGTCATTCTAAAGCATCACAGTATCAACCACCACTCAATTAATTTTAATCCAATTCTAAGTGTAGCCTCTATTTATTCTTAAAATATGGGTTAGGCAACCTTTAAAATACTTCTGCCACCTCCGAAACACAACACTCAACACATGAAAATGTAAATGGCATGCTTATTTATCTGTCTCTTCTACCAAACTGTGAGCAACTTGAAGACAGGGACTTTATCTTAGCTATCTCTGCAAGGCTAGCTTTGCAAAGCACAGTACTTACTTATGTAATACAACACTCACAATACTTACAACACTTAGTGCATACTACAGTCATGTGTCGCTTAGTGACAGGGATCTCTTCTGAGAAACACGTTAGGTGATTCTGTCATTGTGCAAACATCATGGAGGGTAGTTACACAAACCTAGATGGTGTAACCTACAACACACCTAGACTATATGAGATGGCCACTTCCTCTAGGGTACAGCCCTGTACATGTTACAGTAGTGAACAGGGTAGGCAACTGTAACATAATGGTAAGTATTTGTGTATCTAAATGTAGAAAAAGTACAGTAACAATACGTCATTATAATCTATGGAACCACTGTGGTATATGCGGTTTGTTGTTGACTGAAGCATCGTTGTGTGGTGCATGACTTATAGATAAGCACTAAATATTTGGTGAGTAAACACAAGAAAATATTCACAGGAGGGTCTTTGGTCTTTTGGCCATTGATGCCTACTCTCCAGGCATCAGTCTCTGGATGACTCCCGAACCATACATGCAAAGGGTAGATTCCAAGCTCTCTAGTGAAGTCTAAAAGGCATTGTCAAAAGGTAATGAAATTACACATTCTCTAGATTTGTTACTGAGAATTGGAACACAAAAGAAGGGGAACAGCCATGAATTATGTTGTGGCTGAACTGAACTAACTATAACATTCACTGGTAATTCACACTGTTTAAATAAGCTCTCTCACACAAGCTCTTTAGAATGTTGCACAAATGTGAATCTGTGAGATACTTCCTTGCATGGATACAAAACATTGCTGTGCCACATGAAGAAAAGGTATACATATGGCATGCAATAATGCATAATTAAGAACAAATACTCAGTTTCACTTCCAGTCATGGCCAAGCAGCTCTGACTGGATTAACCCTCCTGCACATAACTGTAACCACAGAAGAAAATACATGAAAACAATCGAAAAGTTATCTGGAAGCAACTGAAAACAGGTAAGGGGGTGGGCACGAGGAATAAGGAATGGCACCAAATGAATTTCTCATTTTTATGGCTTTTTGCCGTTTGAGGTGGAGTCTTGCTCTGTCACCAGGCTGGAGTGCAGTGGCACGATCTCAGCTCACTGCAACCTCTGCATCCCGGGTTCAAGCAATTCTCCTGCCTCAGTCTCCTGAGCAGCTGGGACTACAGGCGCATGGCACCACGCCCAGCTAATTTTTTTGTATTTTTAGTAGAGATGGGGTTTCACCATGTTGGCCAGGGTGGTCTCATTTTCCTGACCTCGTGATCTGCCCGCATCAGCTTTCAAAGTGCTGAGATTACGGCGTGAGCCACCATGCCCGGCAGGATAAAAATCTTAAATTAGCAACCCACAGTCCTACTGCCATGAACAATCAGAGGACAGAGCTGGAAAATGTACAGCAGCTTTAAAGTGAGGGAGTTGTAATCTCAGAAAAGAGGCAGCCAAAGAGAAGCAGCCCTAAAATCTCAGTATAAAGTCTGCCCAAATCTCTGCTGACTCCTGAACCACATACATGCGCAGGGCAGGCTCCAAGCCCCCTAGTGAAGTCTAAATAAACCAACTGGAAACCTTAACCCACTGGAAAAAATACAGCATTTGCAGTTTGAGTTCATCTGTGACTGGCCTAGGAAAATAAAAAATTCAGTATTCGTTGTTGCAACCTAAGTGAATTCAGAGGCATAACAACCTACCAGTCACAATGCCCAAGATGCATTCCAAAATGACTCAGCATTAAACAAAAAGGAAACAGAACTCATACACCAGAAGACACCAAAGGAAACTGATGCTCTGATGTTGAAATGAGCAAAGATGTTAAAGCAGCTTTATAATTACCCTCAATGATGTAAAGTAAAATATGTTCATAATGAATAAAAAGGTTGAAAATCTCAGCACACACACAGAAACTATTAGGAAAAGGACCAAATGGAAAAATCTAAAAAAATTAAAATATCTGAAATAAGAAATTCTCTCTATGGGCATAGAGCACACTGGAAATTATATAAGAGTCAGTAAACTTGATATATAGCGGAGATTATTATCCAATTTGAATAGCACAGGAAAAAAATATGAAAAAACAAGCAGAACTTCATACCTGTGGGACAACTTCCAAAGGTAAGAAGAAGAAAGAGAAATAAGAAAGGAGATAGATAAGACAGAAAATATATTTCAAGAAATAATGGCTAAAAGTTTTCCAAAGTTAACGAAGGATATGCGAGAGATTCAAAAAGCTCAGGCAACTCCAAGCAGAATAAATACAAAGAAATCCTCACTTAAACACATTATAGTCAAAAAGCTGAAAACCAGAGCCTGTCACTGTTCCGTGAGAGAAGCAGAACTACTCTCTGTGTGTGTAAAGAGATTACAGGGAATTGAATTTACCTGATTTTGGGAGCTAGTTATGCTGCCTCTGTAAGGCTGTTACATTCAAGTTTACTGCTGGGGCTTGATGTCCACAGGGCAGTTAAGTTGAGACGGGGAAGATTCAAGTAAAGCTGGGAGAGGAAAGAGGAAATGGAATCTAGAAGCACAAGCTGGAGACCAGGAGGACACACTGAAACCCATGTTAATTCGTACCATCTGACCTTGCTGGTGTGGATATCCTGCAAAAGCTGGGGACCTTCACCATGGAGCTAAACACACAACCCAGCCCAGCAACAGGCTCAAATGCTAACAAGATGCAGGGGGGAGATGGAGCAGATGCATGCCTGACCACTGCCACATGCCAATGAAATGGTCTAGCAGATAAACATGAATGAGCTACAGAATGGCTGCTCCTTCACGTCTATCCTCCAAATCTCCTGTGAGAATCTTAAATAGCAAAGGGAATCCTGGGAAATGTATCTCAATCTAGTCAACCGACAAATTACAAAGCCATCATACAAACAAAAATATCTTGAAAACAGCCAGTGAAATGTACCACATAACTTACAAGGAAGACATATTTAAATATGTACTCACTAAACTATCAACCCACAATTTTATATTCAGTAAAAATATCCTTTAAGAATGAAGGCAAAATAAAGACATCATCCCATAAAAGAAAACAAATTTTTTTGCCAGCTGCACTACAAAAAAATGGTATAAAAAATTATTTAGACTGAAGGGGAATTATACCAGAAGAAAACATGGATCTTCCAGAAAAAAAAAAAAAAAAAAAAAATGAAGAAATGAAAGTGTTCTGAAATTAGACCGCAGTGATGGCTGCACAAGTCTGTCAAGACCCTAAAAACCATGGAAGTGTATACCTTAAAGGGTGAATTATTGCAATAAAAAAATTAATTAAAAAAAGAACCACATTGGAAATGGGAAATATGTAGAAAAATAATAAATACCAAGAGTCCTAACTTAGAATCTGGGATGGAGATGAAGATTAATCTTCAAATAGAAACACAGATGTTTAATGAATAAACTGAAACACTTAAAATGAATATAGTAAGGTCTGGAAGATTCCCTTAGGCCCTTTCAGAGGAGGCATTATTTCACTGAGGCCTCTCTCTGTGCCTTGCGCATGATAAATAAAAATATTACTTATTTAATCAGTTACCATCTCACTGAAATGTATCAACCAAGTAACCAAAATAAACTATAAACTACCTAAATTACTCTCTAGAGGCAAGTTTTTTTCTTCTTTTCTGAAGGAAATCATTGAAAGATAAGTAGCAATACAGTAAGTATTAAAATCCATCTCAAAATAAGCCAAACATTATAAATCAATCTTCCTGGAATGCCTCTTAAATCTTTTCTAAGTTGTGCTTTATATAATACTTACGTAATTATGTTTTTTAATCATTATACTTTTTTTCCTTCAAGAAACAAAGCTTTAGCAGTCGACATAAAACTGGGCTTTGGAATTTCCAACCTCAGCTGGGCCCTCCAGCAATCTGGGACCTAAGTCCCTAGTTGGGTTTCTCTCCAGCTCCCTCTGAGCCTTTCCCTACATGTGACAGTCACTGTCTTAAAACTTCTAATATCAACCATATAACATTGTTCTCACTCTTAATAAGAAGGCAGAACTTCTGCCATAAAGACAGTGGGACCTAGACCTGTAGTCCCAGCTATTCGGGAGGATTCCTTAAGTCCAGGAATTCAAGGCTACAGTGAGCTGTGATTGTGCCACTGCACTCCAGCCTGGGCATTACAGCAAGACCTCATCTCTTAAAAACAAAAACAAAACAGTAATTGGGGCCTTCAGTCAGAAACTACCACAACTTTCTGCCTAAATGCCTATAAACACATTTGCTTTGGTGGGCATCTTACTTCTTTCCAATCGATGTCACTACAAGGTTATCCCCACCTCCTTTCTATAGGCTATGTTTCAGAGATCTTACATTTTTTTCTATATTTATTAACCTTACATCTTACTATCTATATGTTTTTATCTTAATATTACTTTTTTCTATATAGCTACATTTTTAAACTGTTTTGGATCATTCCCCTGAGCATATAAAGTAAGTATCACCCATTCTATGTGTTCCCTTTAGCTACTGCTCCTTCTTTCTTTACTCTTCAATTTACTCTGTTTTTTAAATTTGATTTTAGGTTGAGTAGCACACATGTAGGTTTGTTATACAAGAAAACTGTATGTCATGGGGGTTTGGTGTACATGTCATTCCATCACTCAGATAATAAGCACAGTCGCTGGCAGGTAGCTTTTTGATCTTCACCTTCCTCCTGCCCTCCACCCTCAAAGTAGACCCTGATGTCTGCCGTTCCCCTTTGTGTTGATATGCACTCAATGTTTAGCTCCCACTTACAAGTGAGAACATGAGGGATTTCATTTTCTGTTCCCTATGTTTGCTTAGGCTTATGGCCTCCATTTGTTTTGCTGCATAGGACATGATCTTGTTCTTTTTGATGACTGCATAGTATTCCATGGCATATATGTACAACATTCTTTATCCATTCTGTAACTGATGGGCATTTAGGTTGATTCCATGTCTTTGCTATTATGAACAGCGCTGTAATGAACACGTGTGTGCATGTGTCTTTATGGCGGAAAAATTTACATTCCCAATAGGGGACTGCTGAGTCAAATGTAATTCTATTTTGAGTTCTTTGAGATATTGTCAAACTGCTTTCCACAGTGGCTAAGTTACATCTGCACCAGCAGTGTATAAGTGTTTCCATTTCTCCACAACCTTGCCAGCATCTGTTATTTTATGACTTTGTAATAAGGGCCATTCTGACCAGTGTGCAATGGTATCTCATAGTGGTTTTAACTTACATTTTTCTAATGATTAGTGATGTTAGGTGGTTTTTCATATGCCTGTTGGCCACATGTATGTCTTCTTTTGGGAAGTGTCTGTTCATGTGTCTTGCCCACTTTTTAATGGAGTTGTTTTTTTTATTGTAAATTTGTTTAAATTTCTTATAGAGTCTGAATATTAGATGCATAGTTTGTCAGATGCATAGTTTGCAAATATTTTCTCCCATTCTGCAGGTCTGTTTACTCCTCTGTTTAGGTCTGTTTAGTCCCTTTTGCTGTGCAGAAGCTCTTTAAATAGGTTTCACTTGTCAATTTTGTTTTTGTTGCAATTGCCTTTGGAGTCTTTGCCATGAAGACTTTGCCAAGGCCTACATCCAGAATGGTATTTCCTAGGTTATTTTATAGGATTTTTTATAGTTTTAGGTTTTACATTTCTCCTGAGTTGTTTTTGTATATGGTGTAAAGAAGGGGTCCAGTTTCCACCTTCTGCACATGGCTTGCCAGTTATCACAGCATCATTTACTGAAGAGGGGAGTCCTTTCCCTATTGCTTCTTATTGTTGACTTTTTCAATCATCAGATGGTTGTAACTGTGTGACATTTCTGGGCTGTTTATTCTGTCCCATTGGTCTATGTGTCTGTTTTTGTACCATTACCATGCTGTTTTGGTTACTATAGCCTTGTAGTATAGTTTGAAGTTGGGTAATGCAGTATTTCTGGCTTTGTTCTTTTTGCTTAGGATTGCCTTGGCTGTTTAGGTTCTTTTTTGGGCCCACATGGATTTTAAAATAGCTTTGTCTAATTTTGTGAAGACTGTCATTGGTAGTTTGAATAGGAATAGCACTGAATCTGTAAATTGCTTTGGGCAGTATGGCCATTTCAACAATATTAATTCTTCCTATCCATGAGCATGGAGTGTTTTTCCATTTGTTTGTGTCGTCTCTGATTTCTTTAAGCAGTGTTTTGTAGTTCTCATTGTAAAGATATTTTATTTCCAGGTTAGCTGTATTCCTAGGTATTTTATTCTTTTTGTGGCTTTTGTAAATAGAATTGCATTCTTGGTTTGGCTCTCAGCTTAGATGTTGTTGGTGCATAGGAATCCTGATTTTTGTACATCAATTTTGTATCCTGAGATATAGCTGATGTTAATTTGTCCATTTTTGTTAAGTTGTTTATTGAATTATAGAGCTTTTGGGCAGAGAGGATCAGTTTGTTTGGGTATAGATAGAACCATATTATCTGCAAACATTAATGGTTTGATTTCAGCAAATTTTTAAAAACCTGAAGTCATACCAACCACACTCTCAGAACACAGTGCAATAAAAACAGAAATCAATACTAAGAAACTATCTCAAAACCACAGAATTACATGGAGATTAAACAATGTGTTCCTGAATTACTTTTAGGTAAATAATGAAATTAAGGCAGAAACCAAGAAATTCTTTACAACAAATGAGAATGATGATACAACATACCAGAATCTCTGGGACATAGCTAAGGCAGTATTAAGAAGGAACTTTATAGCACTAAACGCTCACATAAAAAGTTAGAAAGATCTCAAATTAACAATCATCTAACATCACAACTAGAAGAACTAGATAAACAAGAGCAAAGCAACCCCAAAGCTAGCAGAAGACAAGAAATAATCAAAATCAGAGCAGAACTGAAGGAAACTGAGATGCAAAAACAGTACAAAAGATGAACAAATCGAGGAGCTGGTTTTTTTGAAAGCATTCATGAAATAGACTGCTAGCTAGAATAACTGAAAATGAGAGAAGATCTGAATAAACACAATCAGAAATGACAACGGGGGACATTACTACCCTCCAATTTTTCTTGGGTAGCCTAAGCTGAATGTCCTATTTCTTTTAACTTTCACTTAAATTAAAAATAAAAAAGAACTATTTTAAACATCAAGAATAGAAAATAAGACAACCAAGTCTAACAGATGTTAACATTGTACCATATGTACTTTCAAATGTCCGTTTTTTTCAAATATAAAATGGTTACTGCTAAATACCTATTTCTTCCCCACTCTTTAACGTTCAACTATTGATTGATTGATTGAGACAGGGCCTTGCTCTGTCACCCAAGCTGGAGAGCAGTGGCGTGATCACAGCACATTTCAGCCTTGACCTCCTGGGTTCAATTGATCCTCCCACCTCAGCCTCCTGAGTAGCTAGGACTGCAGTCGTGCACCACTATGCCTGGCTAATTTTTTGCATTTTTGGTAAAGGTGGGGTTTTTGCCATTGGTCTTAAACTCCTGGGCTCAAGCAATTCTCCTACCTTGACCTCCCAAAATGCTGGGATTACAGGAATGAGTCACTGCACCTGGCAGTATTCAACCATTTTAACCTGTGAGAATGGCAATCACCTATAATTCAAGCAAATGTCCTAAAGTTACTTCATATCATTTACATGCAAGTTTTTATACTTTTCTCCCATATATATAAATGGTCATAAATACAATGCTTTTTATGGTACATTTCCGGTTTTTGTAGTATGCTATCATTCTGTAAATATCCTCAGTAATTTATTTTTCTGTGTGTTTATTTTTTGAGATTTATCAATATTGATATTTATAAATTTGAGTTATTCATTTTTTTATTCTTGAATAGTATTCTACCACAAGAATAAGAAAAAACTGCACTGAATCTGTATTATCATTTTTAGTACTCTCATCTTAATATTAAATATCCAATCTATAAACATGAGATGTCTTTCCATTCATTTATATCTTCTTTAATTTCTTTCGACAACGTTTCATAGTCAGCAGCATGTAAGTCTTGTGCCTCCTTGCTTAAATTTATTCCTAAAACATTTTTTGATGCTATTTTAAATGAAATTGCTCTTAAGTTCCTTTTAACACTGTTGATAGCTAGTATACAGAAATACAATGTATTTTCTAGGTTGCTTTTGCATCCTGCAACTTTACTGATTTTATTAGTTTTAAGAGAGCTCAAGTGTGGCGTGTGTGTGTGTTTTTAGGGTTTTCTACATATAGGATCATGTCATCTATTAACAGAAACAGTTTTATTTCTTCCTTTGAAATTTGATTGCTGGCCCGGACGCAGTGGCTCACGCCTGTAATCCTAGCACTTTGGGAGGCCAAGATGGGTGGATCACCTGAGGTCAGGAGTTCAAGACCAGCCTGGCCAACATGGTGAAACCCCACCTTAAAAAAAAAGAGAAAGAAAAAGAAATTTGATTGCTTTTTGTTTCTCTTGTTTAACTCCTCTGGCTACAGCTTCCAGTGTCATGTTAAACAGAAGTGTTGAAAGTGGATATCTTTGTTTTCTTCCTATCTCAGGGGAAAAACTTTCAGTCTTTCACCACTGAATATAATGTGAGCTGAGGGTGTTCCAAACTATAGAAATGATCCCTTAAAGGAAAGTCTTTCCAAGAGTTTTTCATATACGACCTTTAACATGTTGTGGCAGTTTCCTTCTATTTCCAGTTTTTTTAGTGTTTTTACCATAAATGAGTGTTGAATTTTGTCAAATGCTCTCCCTGCATCAGTTGAAATGACCATGCAGGTTTTCTCCTTCATTCTATTAATGTAGGACATTACACTGATCAATTTTTAGACATTGAAACATCCTTGCATTCCTGAAATAAATCAACTGGTTAAGGTGTATCCTTTAATTATATTGCTGAATGGTTTGCTAGTATTTGGTTAAGACATTCTGCATCTGTATTCATTAGGGATACTGGTCTGTAGTTTTCTTACAGTGCCTCTGGTTTTGACGTCAGGATAATGCTCCTCTAATAGAGCAAGTGAGGGAGGGTACACTCCTCTTCAAATTTCTGAAGGAATTTGAGAAGGACTGGCATTAATTTTGCTTTATGTGTTAGGCAGACTTCTCCAGTAAAGCCATCTGGCCCTGGGCTTTTCTTTGCTGGGAGGTTTGTGATTAGTGATTTGATTTCTTTAAGAGTTATGAGTCTATCTGGATTTTCAATTTATTCTGAAGTCATTTTGGTGATTTGCGTATTTCTAGGAATATGTCCATTTTATCTAGGTTACTCAACTTGATGGCATACAGTTCTTCAATAGTATTCTCTTACGATCCTTTCTATTTCTGTAAAGTCAGTAGTAATATCCCCTTTTCATTTCTGATTTAGTATTTCATTTTTCTCTTTTTCCTCCTTAGCAAATAAATCTAAAGTTTTGTCAGTTTTGTTGATTTTTCAAAGAACCAACTTTTGGTTTTGGTCATTATTCTCTATTGCTTTTCAATTCTCTATTTCATTTATTTCCGTTGTAATCTTTACACCAATAAATTAGCTAACCTAAATGATGAAGAGGTAAATTTACCAAAAAGATATAATAATACTGAAATATGGGTGCATCTAAAAACGCAACTAAAAAAATGTCAAAATTTACAGAACAATAAAGAGAAATAGTCAATGCCATAATTATAATTAAAGGTTTCACTTCTCTTTTAGTAACGTTAAGAGCAAGTCACTAAGCTATCAGTAAGGAGGCAGAAGATCTAACACTATTAACCAACCAATTCTATCACTGACATTTATAGAATATTCTACACAAAAGCAAAGTACCCATTCTCTTCCAGTGCACGTGATCCATCAGTATAAACCATATTTTGAGTCATAAATATATCAATAAATTTAAAAGATCTGAAATTATACAAAATACATTGTCTAACAACAGACACAAACCAGAGCTCAGAAACAGAAAGACAGCTGAAATATCTCCAAATATTGTATATCAAACAAAACACCGCAATCATTCATAGGGTAAAGCAAGCAACTAACAAAAAATTTTCAGCATTGTGAAATAAAATTAAGTCAAAATACAAAATATCAAAATTTATAGGACACAGACAAAGCTGTGTTGGGAGGTAAACATATAGCACCATATGCCTTTGTCAAAAATAAAGAATTCAAATCTAGTATACAATAAAACTAAAAAAAAGAAATAAAAAGCAGAAAATATAGAAAAAAAGGAAACATAAAAAACAAAAATAAATGAAAATAAAGTCTAGTTCTTTGAAAATAATAAAATCATTTAATTCCAATAAATTCAACAATGACATAAAATTTTCAAATTCCTTGAACTATACACAGATTACCAATCTTATTTAAAAAAAAAAATCTAAATAACTAACTAGAATTACTCTATATCCATTAAAGAAACTGACTTTCTTTAGTTCTGACCCAGAAGGCTTCACAGGAGAATTCTGTCAAACATTTAAAAAAGAAACATATCAATTCTACTCAAACTCTTCCATAAAACATAAGAGAAGGGAACACCATTCATTTTATGTGTCGCATTATTGTGACTCTAAAATCAGACAGTGTAAGAAAAATATAACCCAACATCTCTAATGAATATAGATTCAAAATCCTCAAAATATTAACACATCAAATTTAGCTATATATAAAAAAGATAATATTCTGTGACTGTTTTCGTCTAGATATGCAAGATTAACATAATACTCAAAAATCAATGTGATATCTATTAACAAATTAAAATAGAAGCAAAACATAAACATAAATCCAGAATCCATTCTTCAAGTGCTCAAAAAAATGAGGAATATTAGAAAATTCTGTTAACTTGAGAGATAGCATGTATGAAAAACCTAGTTAATATAATACTCAATGGGGGATGCAATATTTAATCTCACCACTTTGAAACAGCATGGTTCTGGTAATCCTGATCAGTGTAATAAGGTTACACAAAATAAAACTCATATACAGTGGAAATAGATAATGTCTATGCAGAATATATCCTAAAATTTGAAAAAAAAAAAATGGGTACTAGAATTAGTAAGTTAGCTGAGCTGGCTAAACTATCGAGAGACATATAAAACCTCCACTGGAGGGCTACTTACCTCAGTGTCTTTTACCCAGTATATTATGCACAACATGTTCAACCAAAAATTACATAGCATACTAATACACACACACACACACACACACACACACACACACACACAAAGTTGAAAACACAAACATCAGAACCAGATACAGATGTGGGATCATCAGACTAGGAATTTACAGCATCTATGATCAATATACTAAACCTTTTAATGGAAAAAGTAGGCTACATATAAGAACAAATGGGTAATATAAGCAGAGTGATGGGAATTCCAGAGAAGAAATAAAAAGGGAATGCTAGAAATAAAAAATATCACAACAGAAATTAAGAACACCTTTGAAGGACTTATTAATAGACTGAATATGGCCAAAGAAACAATCAGTGAGCCTGAAAAATTATCAATAGAAATTTCTAGAAATGAAATGCAAACAGTAAAAAAAGAATGAAAAGGCAGAACATTCAGAAACTGTAGGACAATTATAAAAGGCATAATATATTTGTAATGAAAATATCAAAATGAGAAGAGATAAACGAAAAAAAAAAATATTTCAAGCAGTAATGACTCAGGATGATTTTTCAAAATTAATGACAGGCACCAAAACACACAGATCCAGGAAGCTCGGAGAAAAGCAAACATAACAACATAAATACCTAAAATCTACAACCAGACATATCACATTTGAACTGTAGAAAAATCAGAGACAAAGATAAAATCTTGAAGGCCAGAAAACAACAACAAACAACCTTACCTAAAAAGGAACAAAGAATTAAATTGGAAATCATGCAAACAAGAAAAGTGGAGTGAAATATGTAAAAAAAGCATTGAAAGAAAAACGCACCAACCTTAGAATTCTGTATCCAGCAAAATCATCCTTCAAAAGTCAAGGAAAAACAAAGAATTTCTCAGAAAAATAAAAACTGAGGCAATCTGTTGCCAGTAAACTGCCCAGAGGGAAATGTTAAAAAAAAGTTTATCAAAACGAAGGAATATAGGCCAGGTATGGTGGCTCATTTCTAAAATATCAGCACTTTGGAAGGCCAAGGTGGGAGATCCCTTAAGCCCAGGAGTTCAAGCCCAGCTTGGGCAACATAGTGAGTGAGACCTTGTCTCTACAAAAAAATAAACAAAATATTAGCTATGTGTGGTGGCACATGCCTTTAGTCCTAGCTACGGGGGAGGCTGAGGTGAGAGGGTTGCTTGAGCCCAGGAGTGTGAGGCTGCAGTGAGCTGAACACTTCAGCCTGGGCAACAGAGCAAGACTCTGTCTCAAAAGGAAAATAATGTAGGCTAGAAATTTGTATCTATGTGAAGAAAGGAAGAATATTAGAAAGGAAATACACAAAAGTAACATAAAATTCCATTCTTAATATTCTTAATCTGACATAATACAGTTTGCTCAAAATAATGATAGCAACAATGTATTTGATGATTACAGCTTACAGGTACGTGAAATTTATGACAGCAGTGTTATAAGGGATAGGAAGGAGGATTGGGGAATACAGTTATATGGCACTTGTACTATCTGTGAAACGATATGGTGCTATTGTATGCTCTCAGACTACAATGAAATTAAACTGGAAATCAGTAACAGAAAGACAGCTGGAAAGCTCCAAAATACCTTAGACTAAACAACACATTTCTAAGTAACACACATATTACAATTCAATAAAACTTAAAACTATTTGTAACTAAAGGAAAATAAAACATAAAAATCTGTGAGATACAGTGAAAGTAATGTTTACAGGAAAATTTATAGCATTGAATTCACAAGGTAGAAAAGATCTAAAACAATCTAAGTTTTCAAGTTAGAAAACTAGAAAATTAAGTCCAAAGTAAGGAGAAGAAAAGATATAATAAAAATTAGAGCAGAAATCAATGAAGAAAAATCGACAAAAGCAAAAGCCAGATATTTGTAAAGATCAATGAACTGTTAAACCTCCAGACATGTTAAATAGGCATATTTCTATCAGCTCCTGTGGATTAAAATTTTTAAAATATGTTTTTAAAATTTCAATAGCTTTAGGGGTACAAATGGTTTTTGGTTACATGGATGAATTGTATAGTGGACAACTCTGGGCTTTCAGTGTACCCATCACCCAAATAGTGTACACTGTACCCAGCAGGTAATTTTTCATCCCTCATCTCCCTCTTCCATCCTCCCCTCATCCTGAGTCTCCAATGTCCACTCTACTATACTCTGTAGGCCTCTGCATACCCATAGCTTAGCTCCCACTTCTGAGAACATGCAGTATTTGATTTTATGTTACTGAGTTACCTCACTTAGGATAATGGCCTTCAGTTCCATGTAAGTGCTGCAAAAGACATTATTTTGTTCTTTTTTTATGGCTAGTGATATCACAAGGTGTGTTTGTGTGTGTGTGTATCCCATTTACTTTATCCACTCATTGGCTGATGAGCACTTAGGTTGATTTCCTATCTTTGCAACTGTGAATTGTGCTGCGATAAACATGAGTATATGTATCCTTCATTTATAGAATGACTGCCTTTCCTTTGGGTAGATATCTACTAGTGGAATTTGTAGATCGAATGGTATATCTACCTTTAGTTCTCTGAGAAATCTCCATACTGTTTTCCATCGAGGTTGTAATAATTTGCATTTCCACAAACAGCAGTAAGCATTCTCTTTTTACCACATCTACATTAACATCTGTTGCTTTTTGACTTTTTAAAAATGACCATTCTGATTGGGTAAGGTGGTATCTCATTGTGGTTTTATTTTGTAGATTCCTGATGATTTGTGATGTTGAACATTTTTTCCTATGTTTGTTGGCCAATTGCATATATCTTCTTTCAAGAAATGTATACTCATGTTGTTTGCCCACTTTTTATTGGAATTATTTGACTTTTTCTTGCTGATTTACATTCCTTATAGATTCTGGGTATTAGTCCTTTTTCAGAGGTACAGTTGACAATATTTCCTACCACTCTGCAGATTGTCTATTTACTTTGCTGATGATTTCTTTTGCTATGCAGAAGCTTCTGAGTTTAATTAAGTCCCATTTATTTATTTTTGTTTTTACTGCATTTGCTTTTGGGGGTCTTAGCCACAAATTCCTTGCCTAGGTCAATCTCCAGAAGAATTTTTCGTAGGTTTTCTTCTATACCTTTTTATGGTTACAGGTCTTACATTTATGTCTCTAATCCATCTCGAGTTAACTCTCGCATTTTTAATAGTGTTTTATGTATGTAGATGCTGTTATTTGGTGCAAAAACTTATGCTTCATTGATGACTACACTATTGTCATTTATGCTACAGATGATCTACTTATCACATTTAATATCTGAAATCTACTTAGCCCCACATTATTGTCACTTCTGTTTACTTTTTGTGTCGTTTGATTATTAAGTTTCTCCTCATTATTATTTTTTCCAGTTTCCTGTGTAATTTTATTCTAGGTGAGATTTCTGTAAGCAACACAGTTATATTTCTTAACCCAATTTGAAGGCTTTTAAAGCTCTAACTGTATATATTTTATGCCAGAACTGGTTTTGACAGCTGTTTGTGTTTTTATATCCTAAGTACAATGCCTCATGACCAAAAGAAGACACTAATTATAATGTTTAGCCAACAGAATGTTTAGCCATCAGAATGTCTAGCAGATATTTAGAACACATCTTTCTTTGACCCAGTTTAAAGTGGGCCATTATTTAATTGTGATAAGAAAAATATCAAACAGAAACCTATTTTTAGCCTTTCATCTCTCTTCCGTTGGTGTATCTGTTCTCTCCTCTGGCCTTGCTTCACTCGTAAAAGCAGTAGCTTACAATCATTAACCTCTGCGTAACTGCCATCAATCACCAAGCCCTTCAGGCTGAGTATCTCAATCACAAAGTAGAAAGTCAAAACTCAGTCAGCAAAGTCCCACTTCAACTTTGGCATGATACTTCACAAATGATCTTGATACACCTTGCAAAAATGTGTCGTCAAACCAACTTCCATTACTGACCATGAATATATTCCAACACTCAATCCCAACCTTCCATGTTCTCACTGCTTCCCTCCCTCCTGACTTTCCTTTCAAATTTTCTCTTCCCTTCTCTCCTATCTATTTTCTTAGCCCTCTCCTCCTTAATCATTTCCACAGCTCTAAAAATTCTGAATTTTTGAAACATCCATATTTATTTCCATTTTCACTCCCAAAAGTTAGTGCTGTATTTCTAGCCACTAGACAATTCTATCTGAAATTAATTACCAAAACCAGCTATAAACCTCCTCCTTAAACTTTCTCCCAGTATTTTCCCCAGTACTGTTAGACTAAACTATGAGTCCTCATTTCTTTATAATACCTACGGAATTCACACTTCCTTCCTTTTCCTTCATTGCCTACGTTGCTTTAGTAAGGGCTCTGTCACTTAACACTGTATTACTACAGTAGTATCTTAATGAGATTCCCTTTTCCAGACGCTTCTCCCTAAGAATCTATTCTGACAAAACTTGAAAAAATCCAGTTACTGCATGTCATTTCCTTACTTCAGCATCTACAATTCTGGTAAGTGGATCAGGCAAACATATGAGGTAAACCTTCAAGAATCCACACTACATTCACAGGCCACCTGTTGTTGACATCCAGTTTCAATCCACCACAGATTCCCAGTTCCTCAACTCAGCATATCTTCATGCATTTCTCTTGTTACTACTTCATTTTTTTCTCACATTGTTTTCCCATTCTGAAATGTTACATTTCCTTCATTTCCAATCCTCTATTCCTTAAGATATATTTTTCCACGAATTTTTCCAAACCTAGGGAGGTGGAAGTGGAGTTAAAGGAGCCTTATAATAAAGAATAAAGAAAAACAATAAAGAAAAAAATAATGGCAGGCAGAAGCATGGGTCTATAGAAAGGAATGGAAAGTGTTAATGGTAAATGTGTAGCATTTTCAATCACTTTAAAATATAATTATCTAAAGCAAAATTTCATTACAATTACCTGTATTGTATTTATCATGTATGAAAGTAAATTTTAAGAAATAATTGCCTAAAGAATAGAAGGAGGAAATAGAAATAGGCTGTTGTAGTGAACTGGTTATAACTGAAGGTAGACTAAGTTAAACATGTATACTGCAAACTCTAGAAACAACCTCCAAACAATAAAACATACAACTAAGACAATAGCAGTGATAAACAAATCCTAAAGAAGGCAGACAAAGAGAAGAAAAGGAACAAAGAAAAAAAATAAAGAACAAACAGCAAGATGGTATATCTAAACCCAACTATGTCATTAAGTACATTAAATGAAAGCAGGCTACACATTGCATGAAGTCATATTTTCTAATGAGTAAGAAAAAAAACAAGACAACTACATGCTGTCTAAAAGAATATTCACTTAAATATAATTGGCATACATTAAAGGGATAATGATAGGGAAAGATATGTTACACGAAAGCAAAAGAAAGCTAGAGTACTTATATTAATATCAGACAAAGTAGATCTCAAAATAGAGACTGCTGTCATGGATACAGAACATTTCCTAATGATAAGGAGATACAGATGAGTACAGTGATATGTCTGCAATCTCAGCTACTGGAAAGGCTGAGGCAAGAGGACTGCTTGAGCCCAGAACTTCAAATCCAGCCTTGGCAAAATAGCAAGACCCATCTCTTTTTAAAAAAAAAAAGAAGAAAAGAAAGAAAGACAAAGGAAAAAAAAAGATGAGATAAATTCACTAAGAAGACAATACTAAATCTAAATATGTATGCAACTAACAACGGGGCTTCAAAACACATGAAGCAAAACCTAAAAGATAAAGTCCACGATTATAATTGAAGATAACAACAACCCTTTTTCAGAAACCAATAGAACAAGTAGGCAGATAATCAGTAAGAATACAGAAGACACGGACAATACTGCGAACTGTCTGGACCTAACGAACATTGGTAGAACAATTTATGCAGTAAAAGCAAAATACAGTTGACCCTTGAACAACATGAGTTTGAATTGTGTGGGCCCACTTACACCCAAATTTTCTTCCGCCTCTGCCACCTCTTGAGACAGCCAAGTCGAACCCTCCTCTTCCTCCGCCTACTCAATGCGAAGACAATGAAGATTATTACAATAATCTACTTCCAATTCATGAACAGTAGATATATTTTATCTTCCTTATGATTTTCTTAATGACATTTCCTTTCCTTATAGCTTACTATATTATAAAAATACAGTATATAATACATATACAAAATTTGTGTTAATCAACTGTTCATTACAGCTTCTGGTCAATAGTAGGTTATTAGTAGTTAAGTTTCTGGGGAGTCAAAAGTTCCCTAACTCCTGCATTGTTCAAGGGTCAATGTATAGATTCTTTCAAGTGTATACAGAACATACACCAACATAAGCCATCTCAGCCATAAAACAAATCTTTTAAAGTGTAAAACGATTAAAATCATATAAACTATGTTCTCCAACCACAAAAGAATTAAGCTAGGAATCAGTAACAGAGAGACATCTGAAAAATCCATACATTTGGAAATTAACACACTTAGAAATAACCCTTAAGAAGGAATCACAAGGGAAATTAAAACTCTTTTGAAATAAAAACACAGCACATCAAAATTTGCAAAGCATGACTAACAGTCCTTAGATAGAAACTTAACTTAGATGACAAATTCCTTGAAAGACACAAAGAGCAAAAGTCATTTGAGAAACAACAGATAACCACAACAGCCCCATAAATTGAATTCACAGTTAAAAACCTCCCAACAAAGACAAAACTCCAGGTCCAGGGAGAGCCTCACTGGTAAATCCTACCAAATATTTAATTAATAAATAATACAAATTCCACACAAACAATTCTATAAAATTAAAGAGAAAGGGAGGAGTACTTCCCCTTTTGTTTTTAAAAAGCAAGCATGGGCCGGGCACGCCTGTAATCCCAGCATTTTGGGAGGCCGAGGTGGGTGGATCACGAGGTCAAGAGATCGATACAATCCTGGCCAACATGGTGAAACCTCGTCTCTACTAAAAATACAAAAATTAGCTGGGCGTGGTGACACGTGCCTGTAGTCCCAGCTACTCGGGAGGCTGAGGCAGAACTGCCTGAACCCAGGAGGCAGAGGCTGCAGTGAGCCAATAATCGAGCCACTGCACTCCAGCCTGGCAACAAAGCAAGACTCTGTCTCCAAAAAAAAAAAAAGAGCAAGCATGATCCTGAAGTGAAAATTATACAAAGACATTTTAGGAAAACAAGATGACATAGTAATATCACTCAGGATTTCAGGATGCAAATATCCTTAGAAATACAATGTATCAACGCTAGCAATACAGAATAACACATCTGGAACAGGTGGGTTTTTCAATAGAAATGCAAGCTTCACTCAACTTTGGAAAATCAATGTTAATTTACCATTTTAATAAAACATAAAAGAGAAAAGCCATATGATCACTGCAATAAGTGCAGAAAAAGCTTTAATAAAATTCAATACCCATTCATGATTTAAAAAAAACTCAGTAACCTAGGACTAGAACTTCCTCAATCTGATAAAGGAGGTATAAAACACTTACATTAATATCATGTTCTTATATTATATTCAAATAATTTTAGGCTTAGAGAAGACTCACAAAAATATAGTACACACAGTTACCATATACCCTCTACCCACCTTCACCTATGCTGGTATCTTATATAGCCATAGTATGAATATCAAAACAAAGAAACTAACATCAGTATAATACTATAAGTAAACTACCAACTTTATTTAGATTTCGCCAGTTTTTCTACTAATGCTCCTGCCTAGTCCAGGACCCAACCCAGGATTTCACACTGCAGTTAGTCATTATGCCACCTTAGTCTCTCCACTCTACGGGAGTTCCATCATTCTTTGTCTATCATGAGGTTGGCACTTTTGAAGTTTTCTGGCCAGGTATTTTAAGGAATGTCCCTCCATGTCAGTTCTTCAGGTTTGTCCCTCCATGTCAGTTCTTCGGGTTTCCGCATGATTTTATTGAGGTTATGCATCTTGGAGGAGAGCACTTCAAAAGTGATGCGCCCTTCTCAGGGCATCTTATCATGGGTTCCACGACGTCAACATCTTACTTACTGGTGATGCTACCCATGGTCACTTGGTTAAGACCGTGTTTGCCAGACCTCTCTGCTGTAAAGTCAGTCATTTTACCTTTGTAAATGATAAATGTTCACGGGGAAGTACCTTGAGACTACGGAAATATCCTCTTTCCTAAACTTTTGCTCACTAATTTTAGCATTCCTAGGTGAATCCTGCATGAGCAATTTTTGCTCTGGAGTTCTAAAGGTGATTTTCTACTTTCCTCACCTTTACTACATTCATTAATTAGAATTCATCTGTAAGAAAGACATGGCCCTCTCAATACTTTATTTATTTAGACAATCAATCACTTATTTATGCAGGATAGTCTCATGATTGTGTATTTTATTCTTTGGATCACACTACTTTTATTACTGAAATTGTTTTAGCTTTTGCCACAGGACTCTTCAGGTTTGGTTGCTTTACATGTCTCCTTTTTTTTTTTTTTTTAAGGCTCCTTCCTTACACTCTGACAGCACAAAATTCTCCAGGCTCATCTTTTTTTTTTTCTTTTTTTTCTTTTTTACCCATACTAGTGTTGAAATCAGTCACTTCCTCAAGGAGACTTGGTTCTTTTTTATTGGAGAATAATATTTAGAAACCCAGATCTGGCTGCTACATGTGCTCATTAACATATTTAATGGTAAAAGATGCTTTTCTCCCTAAGACTAGGAACAAAGTCAAGATGTTCACTCTTAGCACTATTCAACATTATAATGAAGGTCTTAGCCAATATAACAAGGCAAAAGAAAGAAAATGCATACAGATTAGAGATGAAGTAAAATTTCATTTACAGAAGATATGATTGTCTGTGCAGAGAACTGTAAGTAATCTACAAAAAGATTACTACAACTAATTCCTGCAAGCCTCCAGGAGAAAAGGCCAATATGAAAAAACCAACTGTATTGCTATATATTGGCAGCAAAACAAAGTGAAAATGAAATTTTAAATATCATTTCCATTGGAAGACATAAAACATTTAAGGCTAAACCTAACGAAATTTGTGTAAGACTTAAAACATTGAAATTTACAAAACATTACTGAGAGAAATTAAAGGCTACCTAAATAAACAGAGAAATAAACTGCTTTCATGGATCTGAAGACTCACTGTTCAGATGTCAGTTCTCCCTAGATTTATCTAGAGATTCAACACAATCTCACACAAAATCTTAGCAGACTGACAAACTGAGTGTAAAATTTATATGGAAATCTATATAGACATTAATCTAGATAAATTCAGGCTATAAAACACCCTGCTAGAGAATCTTTACGCTGAAGGTACTTAAAGGATTTTATCTTTTGCATGAGTAAATAACCTGTCCATTTCCACAAAGAAAGCAAGAAGCAAACCCAGGACTAGGAACCAACCTTGTTCTTTCATATTTTGATACCGTGCTCTTTAGAGTGGTACATCATGCTACCTGTAATTAACATTAGTTCACTTTTTACTTTGCCTATAAAGAGGTTCAGATCTCAACAGATACCAGAATATCTAAATGTGCCATCACTTCTCGATGTGCAGCAATAAGCAGAAAAAGAGCCAAGAACTATGTGATAATAAATTAACAAAAATAACAAATTTCCCAAACCTTATTAATAAAAATGTAACAAAAATACCTGATCTTAGGAATGAATTGACTTTTACAAGAAATTACACATTTTAAAGATGTAAGAACGCCATAAAAATGTTTTATTTTATAAATTATATAGTAAATTACACTGTCCAAAGCACTGAAATTTTAACTAAATTCATTAAAACAGCTTACATCAGGCTGGCTCTCAAAATTAATTCCAAGTTTTCCTGTTATACGATACAAACCCAAATAGACTCAATCACATTTTCCTTTTAGAAAGAAACTCAGATTTAAAAGTGCTGCTACAATGAAGTTGCTCCTTCAAGTATGTATGTGGCAGCAGAGAACACTAGAGCCTTGGTGGTCACACAGGACACCCTGAGTAAGCCTGTAGATGGCATCAATCCACGACCAATCTATTGTTTACAGAAACAGTCATTTTTTGGTTGTGCTGCTTTATTCAAGATATTTAAAACTTTTGCTCAAATTACGTGGCACCCATTTTTATAAATAATTATAACAACTTGAAGGAATTTATCTACATACATCATCTGAAGTTGTTTTGGCAGCTCCTCCTTCCTGCCAGAGCTGCTGACTCGCCTAATTCCATTCTCACATGGTAGCTGCCTGGCTCTTACTATCACTCTTATACTGGGCATATCTAGCCCAGTGGAGCTGAGATAGGATAAGCCCTGCTTCCTTACTGGTATACCGGTTGGGCTCTCAAATCTTTGTCCAGTTGGGGCCAAACTCTTATTTAACATGAACAGCTGAACACTGAGATAAGGAAACTTTGTAGCAAATCTTATTGTTCTCACAGGACTGAAGAAGGTCCACATTTTGGCCCTTCTTTAAATTTACAGTGCCACACTGGTACCTTAACCATTGTCTCTTAAAGAAATAGTTCTTTTCCTTTTTTTGGAGTAAGTCCTCCCAGGATAGGGTGTCTACAAGGGATGATATTTCGTTGTAGCTTATTATTAGCTATTAAAAATAAAATTATGCATGATTTCTGGGAGACACAGCAAACCCTTGTCTCTTCCAGGTTCTTTTGTAGTTTACTGACATGACGAAAAGAGTACACAGCTCATTCAAGCCATTCCTATATACGCATGCAACTCATAAGGATCATCCTCAGCAATACAAAGTGGATGTAAAATTGTCTATAAGAAGTCAGGAAAAATTTAGGACACTTAAGAATGCTCACATACTTCTCATAAAGGTTGAAAAGGATTCAGTACTTGACACGGTACTTTATACATAGTAGAAACTCAATGCATGTGAGTTGAATTGAGTAGAGGTATCTAATAAGACGTACCTATTTTAAATTACTAGTTACAAGAAACAGAGAATCACCATACTCCCCGGTCCCCAATAACACAACACAAACGTGAAGTACTTGTGTTACTTCTTCCTAACTCATAATTCATATAATTCTATCTTTACCTTAAGGGTTAACAGAGAAGAACAGTTGGCATATAACAGACCCCAAATAAATGTTTTTGACTAATAGATGTTTCAGAGAAAAATATGACATGTTGGAATAAACTGAAATGGATGGACTAAAAATAATTACACAAAAATTCTGAGTAAATTACTGAATGAAAAACATTTCACAGTAAAAATTTTATACAAGCATTTGAAAATCAAAGTATGAAAATCAATGTCTCTACTAACAATATCTGAGGTAGTAAAGAAAAAAAAGGGAGGGGAGGGGACAGGCATAATTTCCTGTTCCTGAACTTAAGCAAAAATTGCAGTATTAAAAACGAGAAGGGTGGGTGCAGTGGTTCATGCATGTAATCCGAGCACTTTGGGAGGCTGAGGAGGGAGGACTGTTTGAGCCTAGGAATATACTACCATCCTGAGCAACATGGCAAAATCTTATCTCTACAAAAAGTACCAAAACATTAGCCAGGTATGGTGGCTCATGCTTGCAGTCCAAGCTACTCGGGAGGCTAAGGTGAGAGGATCACCTGAGCCTGGGGAGGTAGACCCTGCAGCAAACTGTCATCATACCACTGCACTCCAGCCTGGCCAGAAGAGACCTTGTCTTCAAAAATAAACAAATATAAACAAGTTTTAGCAGATCACGATAAAACTAAACATATATAATTCGTACTTTTTTTTTTTTTTTTTTTTTAAAGAGATTGGGTCTCACTCTGTCACCCAGGCTGGAGTACAGTGATGTAATCACAGCTCACTGCAGCCTCAACCTCCTGTGTTCAAGTGATTTTCTTGCCTGACTAGCAGCCTCCCAGGTAGGTAGAGCTACAGGAGTGCACCACCACACCATGCTGATTTTTTTTATTTTTTTGTAGAGAGGGGGTCTCACTGTGTTGCCCATGCTGGTCTCAAACTCCCGGCCTTAAGTAATCCTCCTGCCTCAGCCTCCCAAAATGCTGGGATTACAAGCATGAGCCACTGTACCTGGCCTAGCAGTATTCATTTTGTGGACAATAAAGTTCTGTTTCTAATGACAGAGAAGTCCAAAATAAGACATTGTCTTTACTACTTCATGAAATATGAAAAACAAATTCCTTTAAATTCTTTTTAAAACAAGAATTTTTATAAATAAACCTGCAGTGTTCTCTTTAAAATTAAAGACACAGGGTAAATTTAAAAATTATAATTTTTAAACTAGTTTTCTTAAAGAAAAAAATAACGCTGGGTATCTTTTTTTAAATTAAATAATGAGAGGCAAACTAACAAATTATTATGGAAAAAAAGAGAAAAATCAATCCTGTGATCACGTTGAATAAAATTTCAAGAGGTATCTGGGGAGTCAAAATTATAAGAAAACTTTTGTGCACAGAAGTTCAATAATCAATCACTGAAATGTCAGTAAAATGAAAAGTATCATTACATCATTAACTTTTATTCACTTAAAATATTTTTGCTATAAATTCATTTTAACAGTGCAGCCAAAATATTTACATACTATGCCACAAAGATACCTTACCTTTTTATCATATACATCTTGCCAGTTTACTCCAGAAAAGAAACTGTGTCTCATAATTTCTTTTGCATCATCTGGTCCTCCACCAAGGCTATGAGAACAGAAATAAAATTAAATGAGTGTAAAACATTTACATAAGCTCAAAACAACAAAAATGGTTTTGTGAAAGTGTTATTTTCTGTGTAAAAAATAGTTCTTGGGATACATAGCTATAAAAGTAAAAGCTTTTGCTGCAGGATCTATTTTTCCTAATATGCTTATAAGAACTAGCTTCAGAACAGTATGGTATTTGAAAAAGAGCAGAGGCTTTGGAGATAGATCTGAAAGAAGCAACCATCTCCAGCACTTATGAGATATGTGACAACAGAAAGAGGCTTACCCTCAGTTTTCCATTCTGTAGAATGGGGAATAGTATTTGCTGGTGGGTCACTGCAAGGGTTAAACAACACAGGGATTTGGTTTGGCTGTGTCTCCACCCAAATCTCATCTTGAACTGTAGCTCCCATAATCTCCCACGTGGGTGGGAGGTAATTGAATCATGGGGGCAAGTTTTTCTATGCTGTTCTCATGAAAGTGAGTAAGTCTCACGAGATCTGATGGTTTTATAAAGGGCAGTTCCCCTGCACATGCTGTCTCTTGCCTGCTGCCATGTAAGATGTGCCCTTGGTCCTCCTCCACCTTCCGCCATGATTTGAGGCCTCCCAGTCATGTGGAACTGTGAGTCCAATAAACCCCTTTTTCTTTATAAATTATTCAGTCTCAGGTATTTCCTCATAGCAGTAGGAAAATGGACGAATACAATAAGAGGTAAAAGAAATTCAGGTGTTTTCTGGCTTATTCAGTTTAATATAGTACATATTACTAAGAATAAAAGAAAGAAAAATGAGAAATAGGAAGAATAGAAAGAAAGGAGGGAAAAAGAACAAGGAAAGACAGAAGAAATAAATCTATTTAAATTTGAATTTAACATAGTAGGCTGTTTGGACTTGTTCATTGTTAGAAATTATATGTGTTGGTAAATGCTTAACAACCAGCTCTCTGTGAGCAATCATACATTTATAGACATACAATTTTTTTCTTTTTTTTTTTTTTTTCAAGGGCACAGGACATGCCAGGTGCTCAGAGCAGAGCAGCCATGGAGATGCTGGGACCAGACCTAGCCTGGCCTAGCCGCCACCACCACAACCTAGACATATAAATTTAAATTTTAATGACAAAGAATGCAAAATACAAAATTTACATCATAAAATACACAATGTTCTGTGTTGTAAATTAGTCACCTGATTTTCACAGAAGACTTAATTTTTACTGTATTCCAAAGCCACTAATGGATGCAACTTATGACTAGTTCTAACATGAACACTGGCTGACATTTCTGTTTATGTTAAAGTGAAAGATGAAAGTGATAAAATGGAGACTCTAGAACTTCACTTGTCAGTAATAAGTGAATTCTTTGCTAAATGGTTAAAAATTTTGCAACAGTGGAAGAATACTCATTTTTTTGTTGCTATCTACAATGTAATATATATGGACACAACAAACCTTTAAATTTAATCTGCATTATTAACATTTTCTCTTACGTCTAAACAATCAACAGAACAGTAAGTCCAGCCCCAACTCATAGTATTTGCCAATTTTGGTGGTATAAATTCTCCCACCATGGCCCATTTCAAGCTACCAATATGATGTCACCGAACGTGGAGGCAGGAAGAGCTGCATCATAGTGAACCATTATTTATTATGTACATACAGATACAGCAGACATAACGCATCTCACAAAGACAACCGTGAAACATAACAAATTAAGGAGAGATGCATTTTGAGTATCTATGACCTTTGCTTTTCCTTTCTTAATCAGTAAATTTATATAATTTAATTTTTAATAATGACTATAATCTACAACCAGCTCATGAAATTGCCAAAAATGTAAGAGCTGGTTCTCGTGAGATGGTATATGCCAACTCCAACACAATACTGGGTTGGAGAAAACCATGTACAGATGCTCCTAAACTTACCAATGGGGTTATGTCTACATAAACCTACATTTCAACTTAAGATGCATTTTTCAGGATGCCACTCCATCATTAGCTGAGAAGCATATTAAATATACATCACTTTCACACCATCATAAAGTCAAAAAACTGTCAAGCCACCGTAGGTCAGAAATCATTTGTAATTATATAATTCTAATGAATTCTGGTTATTAGATATAAGAAATACATGACTGGGAAGGACATAGGATCCTTTGACACACAGTCAAAATGGAAAACAATCAGCTGATACCTGAGTTTCTTTAGTGATAACTGATTCCCACCAGATGGGTCTCCAACTCCCAGCTCCTTACAAAATTCTCTAAACGAACTATACCCTAGAGATGGGACTTTTAGATTTGATCATAATAGTGCTGGTCGATGTTTGCATTTGAATTTTCAAACTGGTAGTTCTGAATTCAGTGAGGGCTCAGCATTTCAGTCCCTGCCCTCTTTTTCATTCTATTTAAATTGTGTAGGTTTCTTCCCAGGAGACTGCAAACTCCTTCAAAGGCCAGGTCAGTGATGGATTATCCAAAAAGCATTCTAGAAAGCTTGTGCTTAGGGAACCAGAGAAGCAAAAGCACCAAAACACGCTTCTGAAAAGCATTTAGTATTTTCAAGTGCACATCAACATAGTCTGCATTAGACGTATCAAAGCTCCATGGCATTTTCTTACACTTACGTTATAGTTTATTTCAATAGTGTTTCATTTGAATTGTATTTCAGACGAGAGCTGGAGTGCAGAATCATAATCATTTTGTAAACAAAATGCTTTAATCCAGCTTTAGTTATCCATTTTTGTAACTCAAGTTTTCTAGCAATACTTTGGTTTTGAACATAGCCAGCATTTATTCTATATTTATCAAAAACATATAAAACTAAAATATCAGCTATGAATACTATGCGAAGTCTAAGAATACAATCAGACTTCCATTTTAGAAGCTAGGAGAAATTCTTTAACACACTTCCTTAATGTGTGAAACTGTCAAAAATTTCAGTGTCAATGGCTCTCTAATATACAATTTAAGACTTCAAAAATAATAACAAAATATGCTTTGAAGTAAGATATTTATTTCTAAAATACAGTATCAGAATGCCAAACTAAATTCTCAGCTACTATGAATTCTTTACTATGAGGAACATCACAGAATACACATCTTCCTAATGTTAGTGAATACAAGAGGTCATGCTTTTCCTATCAACTTTGCATAGGAAGATAAAGGAGGGATTAATAGAATGAACATAAAGGATGGAGA
The DNA here is from genome assembly GCA_036589455.1 of Ateles fusciceps. Taxonomy (NCBI): domain Eukaryota; kingdom Metazoa; phylum Chordata; class Mammalia; order Primates; family Atelidae; genus Ateles; species Ateles fusciceps. Next base: position 12,958,716 of record JAZHEH010002229.1, read on the forward strand.
GTAAGAAATCAAAGCAAAACCATAGTTAACCTTTTGACAGAACTGACAGCAATTCAATAAAAGATACCACAAAAATTCCAGTAGTATTTAAAATAGCTGCACAGAAAAAATGAAGAGGTATATTATGATGCTATCATTACTTATGTTTCCAAAGACTTTTCAAGGTCCTTTGTTGGCTTTCTTTTCTTTCTACCCCTGAAACTGATGTTTCCTAAGACTCTGTCCTAGACCCTCTTCTCCTCATACACTTCCCTCGCGGCTACTGTCTTGGCTCTAGCTACCTCCTAGATATTTATATGGCTTCCAATTCATATAATCAGGTACTGTGTTTCTTTTAAGCATTGATTCTATTATTTCCAGCTGCTCACTTGACATTTCCGTCTTGGTTTTCTATAGAAACTTCAGACTCAGTGTATGCAAAGTTAGTATCAACATCTACCTCATCAAGCCTCCTTCATTTGCATTCCCTGTCTGTGAATCACCCTACCTGGAAACCTCAGAGGCATTCCTGACTCCTTCTACTTCCTCACAGTTTCTAGTTAATCACTCACCTCTATTTATCACTTGTGTACTACTGCTTCAGGAAGGACCCCATCTATTATGTGAACAATTCCATAAATATTACTTTTTTTTTTTTTCTTTTTAAAGACAGGGACTCACCCTACTGCTCAGGCTGGAGTGCAATGGCATCAGTTTGGCTCACTGCAATCTCAACCTCCTGGGCTCCAGGCGAGTCTCCCACCTCAGCCTCCCAAGTAACTGGGACTACAGCATGTGCCACCACACCCATCATTTTTTTTTTTTAAACAAAGATGGATCTTGCAGTGTTGCCCAGGCTGGTCTTTAACTCCTGACCTCAAGTGATCTTCCTGCCTCAGCTCCCAAAAGACTGGGATTACAGGCGTGAGCCATTGTGCCTGGCCCCATAAACATTTTTAACTGCTCTGCCTGCCTCTGGATCCTCACTCATCTCATCTGTTCATGACAAAGCTGCCAGAATTACCTTTTCATGACACCAATCCGATTATACTATCCCTTGCTTTAAATACTTCAGCAGTTATCTCATCCCGTTCTGAATAAAGATTAAATTTTTCTAAGAAACCTGAGATCCCTACAATCTAACGTATCAGCTTCATTTCCCAATGTTAGCCAACTCATATTCTACACTCCAGTCACTGAACTTCTCAAATGCCATGTTATTTTGTAATCCTGGCTATACTCTACATGTAAATTTCTGTGCTTGAGTGCCACTGCAAATTCAAATTCCTTCCTGATTCAGCTCAAGTCCCCCAATCCCCTAGACAAAGCTAATAACTTCAACAGTACTTCGTACATAGTTTGACCTGAACATCTGTGAGTATATGTTTTGTGCCCCAAATTATTCTATGAACATCTAGAGCAAAGACTCGTTCATCTCAATCATCCTTGTATTTCCTGTATCTTGATGCAGCAGTGGAGGGGCTTGACACATCTATTATAAAATATTAGATCACTGAAAATACTGCATCTTCCCTTTAGATCAATATCAACCTCCTGGTGAACAAATAGGAATTGTTCTATTAATACATACCAGGCAGTTAACATTCTAGAATTTGCCTCACATTCATTCAATAGTTCCTAACTACCAACTATGTGCTATTCATGGAGTGGGCTGACAAATAAAAAAAAGAATGAGACATACACATGAAAACCACAAGTATATTTTGTTCTACCAGCCACTTATAAAAAGGGCCACAAGGTAAAGAGCAGTCAAAGTTGCCTGCAGGAATAAGAAAAAGGATGAGATAAAAATTCACTGTCTTGAATACCAAGCCAAATATTAGATCAAAAAATCAAATAGATAAAAGTCGGCTGGGCACGATGGCTCACACCTGTAATCCCAGCACTTTGGGATGCCAAGGCGGGCAGATCACAAGGTCAGGAGTTCAAGACCAGCCTGGCCAACATGGTGAAACTCCACCTCTACTTAACAAAAAAAAAAAAAAGGAAGAAAATTAGCCAGGCATGGTGGCATGCAACTGTAGTCCCAGCTACTCAAGAAGCTGAGGCAGGGGAATCACTTGAACCCAGGAGGCATAGGTTGCAGTGAGCTGAGATTGCACCACTACACGACAACCTAGTGAGAGACTCAAAAAAAAAAAAAAAAAAGATAAAAGCCATCACTGTTTAAAGGTTACCTATCACCAGGTAGTACTCATTACTTAATTGTAAAAGAATGCTATTAAATGGAACACATTTCAAAACCCGAACTCAGAAATTGTTGCACTGAAAATAAGACACATAAGAAATGCCAAATAGGCACCAAGAAACCTGATTTCTACTCTTGGTCTGTAGGAATGTTCTGAGAGACCTTGAATAAATCACCTAACCCTCTCTGGGCCTTTGTTTTCAACTCTATCAAATGGAAAAGAGAATAGTATCTTCCCTATCCACCCAACAAGGCTACTGAAACATCAAGGGAGTTACAGATGTGAAAGTGCTCTGAAAAAGAAAACAAAATCACTTTATACACATAAATAATATCTGTATCTAGGATTACAAAATGCTTTTTGTATGGTTCTTCGCAAAGCAAAAAGACAGTATCTCTTACTATGTTTGCTTATTTTTGCTGAAGATAAAGTCACGTTCCTTGTAAATTTAAAAGCTAGAAGCATGCTGTGAAAACCTTTTATAAGGTAGACTTAGAAATCCAACTCTTTGGGATTCACTCAATCCAATCAGTGTATGTGTGTGTGTATACAAATATATATGTATGTATGCATGTGTGTGTGCGTATATACAGAGAGAGAGAGAGCATGCATCAAGCATAAATAAAACATTTTAACAAAACCCTGTGTGAGGTATTATAGAAGATAAAACAATAAGTGAAATCATCTATGCTTCAAATGAGTAGACTCAGAGAAATACTGATATGCATAGATACCTAGATGGGAAGCTAGATATATACATATATAAACACACATGTTAAGGGACATTTTAAAATGAATAGTCGTTTCACATACTATTTATAAAAGGTACAGGTGAATGAATTTATGAACATGAACCAAAAAATACTGTAGCTCAATGAATAAAGCAGCAAGAGCCATAGGATTCTTCAGGTCATAGCTGCAGCCACAAAACAGAAATACAAACTGTGTACTCTTTTTTTTTTTTTGCCATCAACCCTTTCAGCTACGCAGAGAAAATAGTATTTTCAAACAACAAACGAAAAAATAGTTAGAGGCTGGGTGTGGTGGCTCATGCCTGTAATCCCAGCACTTTGGTAGGCTGAGGCAGGCATATCACTCGAGGTTGGGAGTTCAAGACCAGCCTGGCCAACATGGCAAAATTCAGTCTCTACTAAAAATACAAAAATTAGCTGGGTAAGGTGGCAGGTGCCTGTAGTCCCAGCTACTTGGGAGGCTGAGACAGGAGAATCACTTGAACCTGGGAAACTAAGTTGCAGTGAACCAAGATTGCACCACTGCACTCCAGCCCGGGTAGCAAAACGAGACACCATCTCAAAAAAAAAAAAAAAAAAAAGGCAGTTAGATATGTTAACACAGGTTGTGGTGGGAGGAGAATATTGAAAAATAGGTCTTTTCCTTTTATAAGAAATACAAAGGCCCAGAGACTGAAAGAAAGAAAAGGTACTCTCCCATCCCCCACAAGATCAAGTAACAGAGCAATTAAGAAATTTTCACTCATAATATGGATAATGAAACTCTCAAAATCCTTATTTGGTAAATCTGCATAAAATTTCCAAGTTAGGAAAGAGTTGAGAAAAATTTTTGAACATTCCATATTATACAGTTAAAAATAAGTCAGGATCTCAGTAGGAAGATGTCTATACCAAATACATTGCTTCTTGGAGTTAGTTATATTTGAATTAATTTCCATATCTCACTTTTTAACCACACTCATCAGTAATTCGCTGAGCGTTATTTGAAGCTTACCGTTTATTTGGATCCTTTATCAAGAGCCCTGAAAGCAATGATTTTGCATCTGAAGAGAGTGTTCGAGGAAATTTAATGTCTTCCATCAATATGAGTTCGAAAAGTTTCTCATGGTCCTGGTTGTAGAACGGTAACCTCCCCACACATCATTTCATACATGACAACCCCGAGGCCCCACCAGTCTACTGCTCGGCCATAGTCATTATCTTCTAACACCTAAAAGTGAAAGCAGTAAAAACATTACTTATCATATGTTAACTTTTAAAGCATTATTCATAAAACATAAGATTTTTACATAAAAATGAATCTTAACTTTCAAAGCCTAGGTAGTCTATTTTGAGATCTTGACATTTAAACTCTGAAGCATACTATGAAAAATATAAATCACACCAAATATGTGAAATATTCAAAATAAATCCAGAAATGGTCAGTGTCCAAAAAAGGGGCAGGTCGTACAAAAAAATCCCAAGTACATGAATATACATAAGGATCAAATGAAAAACGTTAGCTAGCATATTTACATATTTTTTCCTAGGCCTACTGACTTTTTCATTCTGGTTCCACCCATGTGGACTTTAAGTAACAGCTCAGAGCTAGGGGGTGCTGATTATAGAGCGTATTATGTGCACTGCACGTTCCTGCTTTAATAACTAAGTAATACAAATTAAACAGTGAAAGACAGCAGTAAAGAAAGACAATGTAATGGAGAAGTGTACAGGGCATGACAATCATTAAAATAAGTTTGAAAACCTTTGGAGGTCCCTATATGTTTCAATTCTTTCTGGAACTATTTAATCAACAAAGTGAATATAAAGGCTTATGGTATGAGTAGTAATAAATAAACTTCAATAGCCACAGCTTTATACCTCACAACAAAAATTTCTGTCACAGCCAAAAATTTACATACTATCTGTGTGGTATATGTCCTTAAATTTTTCCCAAAATACATTACATGCGAAATAAATTTAGTTAGAAATGATATAAAAGTATCTGTTTACCTACGTTGGAGCAACCTGTTCAAATGGGAACATGGTAACTTACCATTTGTCCCAGGAAAAATTTGGTTTTATCTTTTTCTCAGATTTGTTCCTCATCTAATGGAATATTCCTATCTATATGGAACTTTCAATATTTTATTTTAAAACTATGTCTGATAATCTTAAAACTTATTTTATTTGATCCTTTCAGCTTTGGAAAACCAGATCAGGAAAACCACATATATGAATCTATCAATTTAAAACACTTATAACCGATTACACAAGAGAACATTTGATAAGGTGAAAGTAGTATTTGTGTTCAAAACTTTCTTGGTTCAAATTATTTTCTTGAATATTACTCTTATATGACTTTTATTTAAAATTTCGCAATAATCTCACAGAATTACAGGTGATATTTTTGACAGTTACATTATGATTACCTTTTTAAAAATACTATGAAAGGCACGTTGGTAGGGTATTTAAAGACAAAGGATATAATTTATCAGAAAAGACTATGTTACTTAAAAGATTTAGTCAGTAAGCATTTTTATTATGAAAAAAATTTTAATTCAGTTACATCAACGTTTGTTTCATGGCTTAAAAAAACTGAAAGCTTCACTCGTAAGATACGAACACAAGTTTAGATCCTATGCTTTTCTAGAAATCTTTTGTAAGTCACAAACTAAGAAAAACATTTTCTGGAAGAAGAACAAATTCTAGTTTTCATCATTAGCCAAAAGAATGTCATATTTTTACTTGTTTGAAATGAGTAATATGAGAATGAATAGAAAACAAGAAATAACCTAAAAAAGCAGAAGAAACTCTACTTATGTATTTACGTTAAAGGAAATGCTGCATGTATAATTTTAAAATACCAGTGACTTTTGATGATTCAATGATCTATCTCATGGCCAATTAGTAGAATGCACTGTTTGTGGGCCTTTATCTAATTGACACAGGATTTTAACTAATAACAACAAAAAAATTTAAATCTAACTAACCTTTAACTGTATTCCTACAACACCAACAAAACAGTGGCATACACACGAAAGGAGCCAAATGTGGTTTTTAACCTCTTTTTCATAAAACCATAAAAAGCATAAAAGCTGGATTAACTGCCTCCCGAACCCACATTTCACCAGCCGGGTTCTCATCCCCAGCTGGCAAAACTGGCAATCCTTTATTTTTGTTTAAATACCTGGTTTGCAGCCAGAAGGGAAGTGAGTACATAAAAAGAGGGGTTTTATTTTTGAAGAGAAATAAGCAACTGAAAAATAAAACTGCACTGTAAAAAAATCTATTCGATAAAATACATTTTACTTAGCTCTGTAAAATGAATATTGATTTTCAAAATAAGTGAGTTTGCCTCTGAACATACGTGCTTTAAATTGATATACAGATACCATAATGCTATAATTAGAACTGTTTGCCGTATCACTTTGTACTGAACAAAAGCTGAAGTAAGGTATTGTCTTACTGGCATGTAAACTTAAGCAATGCTGAAGAGAAAACGCCCTAACAACTAAGCCATCCCTCATTACCTAAGAGACTTCACTATCAATTAGAAAAACTTTTATTCAAATCCTATCTCCAAAGAGCTATAAGATGAAACACACAAGAAATAAAAACAATAATGATTACAGTATCCTACATGTGGATATGTATGTTCCCACTATTTAAACAATACCCTTTCTCTTTCCTGAATCTAAATTATTTCAAAACACAATACTTTAAAATACCCTGGAAATCCCACAGTCAAATTAAACAATTTGAATCCAATAACCTCTTTCAGATTATTTTTAGAAGATAATTTTTTCTCCCTACCCAAAGCATTTATTTTTCTATAAATACATAATATAAAATTTACTTTTTTTTAACTTAAGGATTGCAAATTCTTTCTGGCTACCTCTAAGAATTTTTTTTCTAGCTAAAAGGTTTATTTATTTCATGGTTATTGTGAGGGCTGGCTGAAAGGTATGATAAATAGTGATATAACGGACAGGTACAACAATGGTAGAACACATGTCAACTTCATTAAAATGTAATTTCTCATACAGTTTGGATATAAATGCAGATCAAAATATGCTCCTGAAAAAAGTCCAGTGAAAAGATTTACCTTGAAGAAATAAACTTTGTCTCTTTTCCATAAAAGCAACGTTACCGACTTTTAAATGAAACTCAAAGTTTAAATAGGAAAGCAAATATTTGGGGTATTTCCCTTACCCCTACAGTCCTTTGTAACCACAGATGTAGTTGTACTTTATACCTATCTTTAACACAAATGCCCACACAGAGAAGACAGACAAGAGGGGATTTGGAACATTAAATGTAAATGTTAAAAAATGATGAGAGGTCACATTAAATGAAAACTCAAACAGAGCACAAACTCTAGAAAACAAGGCTTTATTTCTAATTGGAACCAGAAACTGCTTTACTTTCTGATACGATAAAACCTAAGACTCGAGGAGGTTACAGCAAATACAAACTAACACTGAATATCCTGGAAATATTTGATTACTATTCCGTAATATTTGATGAGGACACTTCCATTTATAAAACCAGGTGAGTTAAAAAAAAACAAATTACTTCCTGAATTTGTTATTCACGCAAAGAATGATATTAAGTGAAAAGCTATACATTTTTAAATGATAACACCAATTAAAGTTACCAATGTAAATATTTATTTGGCTAATGGGTATTAAAATAAAATCTATTCATTCCAATATTCTTTTTATCAGGAGGATTTACTAGTAGGTTAAAGGGACACCTCTCTCAGCTTGCCCACCAGGCCACACAAAGCACCCGAGGCAAGCAATTATAAGGAGGCTATGTATGCCCTGGAGTGGCTTACTGCTCAATCAATAATCCTGACAGAACAGATGGGTGAAAAAATTAAACATCTAAACAAACTGTCTGCACACCTATGTTGTGAAAGTAAACTGCGAACTTGGATGAACCAATTTACCGCTAATTCAAAAAAAATTTTTTTTTCTGGTAGCCTTACATTTCAGGTAACTGATAGATGTGTGTTTTATACTTAAATATACATATATATAATTTATCATTTATGGGAGCCTTTCATATATTCTTAACATCACAGGTATGGGCTAAGAAAATAATAACCTATAAATTTTCTCATTCAGATTTTAAAATCAACTGCAGCTTCAGGAAACGTATTCATTTCAATTCATAAGATTATAAATTCTACAGTTGCTTGGTATTTTCTTCATAAAATATTTTTATAACTATTTCTCACTGCTGTAATAATTCTTAAGTGACAGCAACTGCCAATACCATTTGCCATGAATTGGAATGCTGTTAGCTTTATGGCCACCACTCCTAGCATGCACACACAAATACTTGTACACAGTTAACATCGTACTTTAAAAACCAAACTCTGGCTAGCATAGGAAAAATCCTTCAACAAGAGAAAGGCTAAATGGATACAATAACGATGATTAAATCATACTTACACATATCTTCCAAGAGATTTCTATACTTCTGTTTTATTCTGAAGCAATAGACATTATGGGATTCCAAGAAACTGAGTCTTTATAACCCAAGTAACAATAGCCATAGTAAAATACTACAGGTAATCACCAGTGTTCCCAGTTAGGGTTAGTTTTGTATATGTTCTCATGCTACAGAGAATTTAAAATTAAACTTTGTGCTTAAACTAGAATCACACCAAAGTACTGAATGCAAATATTCTGTTAAAGCCAAAAGACCATATAACATTGAAAAGAAGTCAGGGGCGAAAAATAGCTACTATAAGAACTGACAGACCTCTAAGTAAGTAAAGGATGCCACTTATAAACATTGAGAGGCGTTAATTCCATTTTAGTTCATATTTAAACAATGTCCAATTATGAGATAAAATGGAATGACTTTTAATATTATCCAGAAAAACGTATAAAATAGCAACATACTATAGAAAGAAATTAAATATATTCAACTAAATAGTAAGCCAACTCCTATGAGAGAAGTTCTGAAATATGAATTCTAACTATAGAGCAGACAACTTCTATCTGAACTCATCCCTGCACTCCCTAATGTTCCCTTTAATCATGATGATGAGACCTTCTCTGAATAACCAGGAAGATGAAGGTTTTCAAAAATACCCCAGAAGGATACATATTATAGGAATTATTAATAAGTAAATAAAATGTTAGGATTGTCCACAATTTTAGAAAGGCCACAAAAGCAACTCTTTATTTTCACAAAAAGCTTAGAGATTCTAAGACTAGTTTTACAATCTGCTGGAATTTAGCAGAACTTCGTACAAAGACTAATCAGAATGTAACTACATGTGCTACTATTTTTACCTACAGATTAAATGTGCAAACATATGTAACTTTAGCCTCATTCATTTCTCTTCAGATCTCCTAAAAACAATATTGGCAGCACCCACAAAATGACATATTTTACATTTATTCTTTGTTGGATTTAAAATGAAGAAAATTCTATTTAATACATTTCAATCAAGTTAGTTTCTAACTCTTCCCCATGTCTACAACACTACTCCATGCCCTAGCATCTCCTTTACTACCCTTTGTGGAAACTAATTATGTATTTTTGATTTTAAATTTATATAGAATTTAATCTCAATTTGTACTATGACCTAACACAAAATGGTTATCAAAATATTCTCATCTATTTCAGCTATTTTAAAAATGTTACATTATACGCAAGATATTAAAGATAGTTGGTTTCAAAAGAAGATAAGTAAAATTATAGCAAGTGAAATGTTTTCTAAGAATGGGGTTCTAAAAAACTAAAAAGAATGCATCAAATACTGCACTTTAGCCACTGGGGGAAAAAAAATCATTTCACATTTAGATGAAATAAAATTATGTACTCTTTTGCTCAACAACCACAGCTAGATATTATATATTTCCCAACAATCAAGTCATTTTTTGCAATCTTTGTTAGTTCTAACTTGATTATCAAATAATTTTTATTTTTACACTATTACAGAAGTGCATTTCTCTAGGTTTCCAAAACCACCTTATTCAACCTTCCCCATCTGTCACCATCTGCTTCTTTTTAGCATGTACTTTTTGTGTGATCACATAAGCATGTGAAAAATAACTAACATTCAGATGATTATCTGCTGGTACATTTGAGGGACTGGGCATAATAAAAGTGAACTGCCAAAACGCACTTAACACTTTTAATTTTGTTGGGTCTTGCATGTAGGCTACATTTGATTTTCAAACTGTTTTACAGTTGGAAAGTTGATCAGGTACTGCTAACTCAAGAGCAAAGCTGAGACTCTAAATAATTAGCACTGCATAAAATGGTTTGGATTCAATAGGAGCCAAATCAAATAATAAAATTTAACAGTAAGAGTTTATATGTGATTTCTAATTTCTTTTATAATTTCTAGGTGTGAAAATACAGCACAGATTATAAAAACAAAATCCCATGGCCCATAATTTACTATATGTCAAGTTTATTTCCTTCTAATGTACAAAAGAGCAAAAGTACATTCATTTAAAACTATACATGCAAATGCAGTTTTAGAGATGTAGCACACTAAATGCATAGTGTATATGCCAGCGAGGACTGAACCTCTGTAACCTGTTAAAAATATAACACAAAACAAAAAGAAGCCTGTTCTCCATTAACAATATTGTTAAATGCTTCCCAAGTTGGAAAACCGCATTGTAAGCTGCATTCTTCATCAAAAGAGGTAAGAGAACAAATACCTTAAAAATACTTTTTTCAACAAATGGCACATTTATAAGTTTTATCTTTTCCTAATTTGCCACAAGAAACAAATTAAATTCACTTAAGCTTATTTTAAAACCTGCCATGAATCTGACATTGGACATGTAATAAACTGGCTTTAAACTGATTTCTAACACTCTTTGTGAAGTATGTTCAAAATATCCTTCACCTGTCTTTCTACCAGATTAAAACAATGTGAAGGGTGAAGGAACAATATTGCTAGATGACGTATAAGTTGCAGCAAGATTCTTGCATAATATGTAAATAAGTCTTCTTCAAAAAACAGAAGGGAAAATGTTGACAGTGAGTCATTCACAAGAGCAGTAGTCAAGAATGTCTTACAGATTTGATACACAACTACTACTTCTAGTACTATCATGAAAAATCCAGCAGTAATAATGGTCACATACTAGAAATTTCAAGGTCCAAAAAAAGTGACAGACATCATCTGAGGTAAAAGGAAGATGCTGGCTTCAGCTCCTGCCAATCCCTCCCTAACACTGACCATGTAAATCTGATCACAGTATTGCCTTGCTCTAAATTTACAAGTGATTCTCCCTTAACCACAGGATCAAATATAAAACTCCGTTACATTTCAATCCCTATCTATGTGTCCAGCCTCCTCTCTTCCTGCTTCCCCTTTTCCACTGCCAGTCCCTCCCTGCAGTCTTAAGCACTTTTCCTTTTCCTTCCACTCCACTGTATGTAACTAGTAAAGCAGTTATTTTCATGCACAGTAATAAATGTTTTCCGTATCTTATCACCTTAGTAAACAGCAAGCCACCTGAAAACAAAAAACATTCCCTACCATTATTGTATTCCCAGTACCTAACGTAATGCCTGATACTTAATAAATATTCAATAAATAGTTCTTTAATGAATGAATGAGTGTTCTTCAGTAAAATGGTCCACACTGAATACCAGAATAAAGGAATTAAATTCTTATTTTTTAAGGATAAACACAATCAAAGTTTGAAAAATACAATATGTGACACAACATTTAAAACATAAAAGTTAAAGTTTCATAACAAGTTAGTCGTTTCAAGATTTCTTATACTCAAATAATAACAACAATAATCACTCTTCCCTATAAAAATATGGTGTCAATATTTTAATTATGAATCAACCTGTATCAACCAAGGACGGGCATATAAACTGTTTTTAAAAACCGAACTTTTAGAACATTAAAGTATACAGAAATGTTTTCTTGTCTATAAAGAGAAATTGATAATTTTGTGGGAACTGTAAACTTTCCATTCAGAAACAAGTGGACTCTTCTTGCATTAAATTCTTAATTTGTTTTCAGTTGATGACATTGCATAGGAAATATCTTTGTTTCTCAGATCATCTGCTTCTTAAATGAGATGTATGCCATCTTCTTCAGAAATAATTTACCCTAATCGTGACACAACTAATTTTGTTATTCTAAATATGACATATCCTCTTTCATGGCAAATGTACAGCAGGGGTAACTGAACTCCAGAGAAACAAATAATTTTTTATTACATTTATAAAAACAATTCTATTCCAGAAAACACTGTATTTGAATAAACAAGAAACAGTGTTACTAAAGTTTGACCTAATTCAACCACAAAAATAGAGAATTCCAAGCTACAGAATTTTAAAGAGAGAAAATGATATTTTTGGCAAAAAAAAAATAATAGTAGGAAATTTATTGTAAATAGTAGCACTTATTTACAGTAACTTAACATTGTTGAAATGTAAATTTAATCCCTAGTTGAAAAGAACTATTAGACTAGACCAGCATGATTACTATATGTATAAGGAATGCTGGTATCACTGGGGATTTATTTTACTTCGTAATTTATTTTGATTATCTTTTCCTGTTGGACATTTACAAAGCATTCATTTAAAAATTATGATTATTTATAGGGGTGGTCTTCAAATTATGAGTTTTGAGGCCGGAACGTAGGTAGTTTAAAAAGTAAAAGTGGGCTTTACAGTCAGATAAACTAATTAGAATCTTTATTACCCTTCTACCGTCTCCTAGTTGTGTACAGATTACACTTAAATTTTGATCGTATGTCCCTCACCTTTAAAAAAAATTCTATTTGCTGTCAATCATCAAAGACTATTCCAAATGTTAAATGACACAATAGATGTAATGCATCTACACGGCATGTGGCACACAGTACATGCTCATTAAATAGTAACCCTCACCCATCAAATATTAACACCTCCCTATTTGGCTATAGCCACACTAACTGTATTGGAGTGTAAGGGGAAATGGGGCATCAGTTGCTCTCTTTGGAAAGCTCTTCCCCTGTACCTTTGCAATAGGTACCATCACTTTCCATCAACCATCACTTTCCCTGAACATCCTATCTGTGAAAGATGTTATTTTCCAAAGACGGCTGTGGCAGTATCTCCCATCTCACATGCTCTTCTGCAATATATAATTGTGCAATGTAAAGGTGGGGTCTCTGTCTCCACCACTTAAACCTATGCAGGCTTACAAATGCTTTAGGGAGTAAGGGTATGACAGAAATGATGATGTGTGATTTCTGAAAATAGGCCATACGAGGAGATGCATAAACAAATGTGCATAGCAGCATTATTCACAATAGCCAAAAAAATGGATGCACCCCAACGTACATCAGCTGCGGAGCAAATAAACAAAATGTGGTATATCCATACAATGGAATATCATCCAGCCATAAAAAGGAATGCAGTAACAGTAACACGCTAAAACAGGGAGCAACACTGAAAACATGATGCTGAGTGAAAGAAGCCAGCCACAGAAGACTCCATACTGTATGACTTCATTTGTATGAAATGTCTACAATAGGTAAATCTGCTCAGACAAAAAGCAGATCAGTGGTTGCCTATGGGGGGAAGGAAGAATGAGGAGTTAACAGGCATGGGGTTTTTGCTGGAATGATGAAAATATTCGGGAATTAGACAGCAGTGATAGTTGTACAACTCTGTGAACATACTAAAAATCACCAAAGTGTATACTTTAAAAGAGTAAGTTTCATGGTATATGAATTGTACTCCAATTATAAAAAATATCTGTGAAATCAAGTTTTTAAAAGTTAGTAGTCTTCATGGTTTACTTGTTGGAAACAAAGGAACCGTGCAGTTTCTAACGTGTTCCCTAGGACATTTGCTTTTAGAGCTCAAATGAAAGAAGTCTGACTACATTGAAACTGTCATTATGAGGAAGGCCAGACCACATAGAGAGAAGGGCTACATGTAAGTGCTCCTGCCAACAGCCCAAATAAGGTACCAATGGACAGCCAGCAGAACTGTCTGACATATGAGTGAAGATGCTTCTGGATGACTCCAGCCTCCAGCCACAGAATCACACTTTCACTATAAAGTCTTTCAAGCTTAGGCCTCATTCACAGTGGAGCATAAATTAGCTATCCTTGCTGTTCCCATCTGCATTCCTGATTCAAAAAATCCATTATTTTATATACAATGGTTTTTTCTACTGCTAAGAATTAGGGTTTGTTATACAGCATCAGTAACTGCAACACCATCTACAACAGCCACAGCACACCCTTACATTTAATCTTTTTTTTCTTCCATTTATGGAACTTAAGACATTACGTCATTTATTTATTTATTTATTTTGTCTATCTCCCTCCACTGAGAGTTAAGCTCCCTGAGAGCAGGGTCCTTTTCTGTCTTGGTCCTAGAACCGTATCATCCAGAAAAAGTACCTGAGATAGAGCAGATACACAATAAATATTTGTTGAATAAACAAATTAATAAATGATTGTGGAACCCTTAGCACAGGGAGGTTACCAGTTTTGAGCTTTGACATAAATACCAAAATGTAGCCACTGTCATTTCAGTAACTTCCCCAATAAAATAATTTTTAATAAACCCACAATACTATAAATTAAAAATCACTGTTTGTTTCTAAGGAAAGTCCAAGGTGGTTTACAAAAACATAAATATTCTTGCTGAAATCAAATATTCTATTATAATAAATGAATCAAAATGGATATAGCCAAGATAAAATAGATATGGCCAAGAAATAAAAATTGATTTAATCGACTTTAGTTAGTACCTTTGTGCTTACAGTTTATAAAATCTACTTTCAGTATATTCTTGAACCTATAATACACCACATTATAACAAGAACAAAAAAATTCTGATCCAGGTTGAAATACAGATAAAAGTAGTAGGTACTACAGTTAATTTTTAATGCTTAAATGGTTTAATCTGCAAAAACTTATGTCAATGTTATTCTTCCTAGTAATGGACCCGAAGCCTACCTCTGGTGCCAGATATTCGGGTGTGCCACAAGAACGTCTTCATGGTGGCTGCGTCTGTGATCCCTTCTTTGCAAAGTCCAAAATCTGTAATTTTTATGTGGCCATCTTTATCCAGCATTAGATTCTCCAACTGTGTATTAAGAAAAAATGACACAATTTGTTCTATAGTCTTCAACAGGAAAATACTGTTTTGAAAAACTCCTGAATGCTGAGTAAAGTATTTTGGAAACAGGACACAGTTGTAGCTAATAGAAATTTTAGTACTTACAGACCCTGTTGCTTCATGTGTAAAAAGGAACATGTTTTATCAAATACTTCAGAATCAGAAAATTATCTGTTTTTAAACCAATGAAAATGAGTGATATAGCTTTAAGAGCCATTATTGTGTAAGTTCTGAAAATTAAAGCCTAATCAACTTTCCAAAGCAAACATCAATTCTCTCTTTTTTAAAAAAAGAACATGTGATCTAAACAATCCCGAAGAGATGAGTATCTTCTTCTAGATATATACAGATGGTTTCCAACAATTTCTCTTGGGAATCTATTGCTATTATAAAATATTCACTTACAGAAATGTTTTTTGGTGGTACTTGTAAATCAAACCTAAATCTTATTTTGTAAGGTAAGGCGATATCCTCTTTGCAGTTCTTTGTAATAAAGAAATATCAACCCTTTTAAACATAAAAAGAAAAAGAATATCAAAGTCAAACATTCAACAGTTAATAAAAATATATAGCATAAATGTTATAAAGTTGGAGTCTCTTTGAACCTATTAAATCAAAACTCCAAAGAAAATCTTCAAGATTTAACCAAGTAACAGGATCATGTGCCTCAGGTGAAAATTATGAAATGTAAGCGGGGAGGAATTTGTACAAAGCCAGCACAATTAGAAATAACAATGCAACTAGCCAGTTCCCCTCGGGCTAATTTGAACCTAAGATCATGATTATCATCACACAAAGTCTCAGATGAGTTCTGAGTTGTGATCCTACAGCCTTATGTAGTCAGGGCCCATAAAACTTTGCCTAGTCATGTAGCTAGATACAACCTGAAGGTACTTCTTTTGTGATACAGAAAAAATATACAAAATGTGAAAAATATATTAGCAGGATAAATGAGAGTTAACTCTTAAAGAATAGATTATTCTACCCCTTAATGTGATGACATTTGAAAGAACGTACTTGGACTCTGAAGTTAATATCAAATTTAAAACAGACCTCCATATAAGAACATAAACAAATATCAGTCATATAAAATACCGTATCATACTCTCTGCCACATTGTCAAATGTCTTACAAACCAGACCTAAATACAGTCAGGCAAGCTGTGTTGATTGAAGCAAAGATCAGAATAGACAAAAGTCCTTTTTTACAGCACTTCAATGTGCTATCTAGCTAAACCAAACGCTTGATACACATTTCATGTATAGCATATCTCACAGTAGTAAATGTGGCTTCCATTTTTTTTCCACAGAAGCTGAATGAACCCTAAATATACTGCTGAACCTGTTTTAAAAAAATTTTTTTTTGAGACAGAGTCTCACTCTGTCACCCAAACTGGAGTGTAGTTGTGTGATGACAGTTCACTGCAACCTCTGCCTCCCAGGTTAAAGCCACCTCAGCCTCTTGAATGCCCAGGACCATGGGAACGTACCACCATGCCTGACTAATCTTAGTTTTTTATAGTGATGAGGTCTCACTTTGTTGCCCAGGTTGGTCTTGACCTTCTGAATTCAAGCAATCCACCCACCTCAGCCTCCCAAAGTCTGGGATTACAGGCGTGAGCCACTATGCCCAACCAAATTAAAATTTTTTATTTTATGCAAACTCAGTTATCTTGCATTTTCCTAATGTTTCTCTATCAAGCAGAACCTAGAAATCAAGCCCAATTCGCACAAATGACAGTAAGTCTTGTATACCGAAACCAATCAGAAACATGAAGAGTCTTCTTCTCTCCTGTTTTTTCTCTCTACCTTGGTCTGTCTGTCTCTTCTCAGCCTCTGGTTTCTCCTTTTCCACCTCTTTCATACAACCTCTCTTCTTCCTCCTTCCCAATTTGCCATAACGAGAAACGTTAAGTATATACTAAAGCTTCTGTTGTTTTACTGAATAAAAATGTATATGCCCTGTTATTTTAAAAATGTTTAATATACAAATACATAAAATGCTGAAGATCTTTAATGAATACTCTTTTACTAATACATTGACAAATCTTGTAAAAATTTCAAATAATATATAATATTGAACAAAATGTGAATGTACTTTCTACACCATTCCATTCCCATCTAGTTTGGTGTGTAATGTGCCAATACTCCTCATATGCTTTGCATGCATGGGAAAGTCTTTGTGGAAACATGACAGACAGGATGCACTATTTCTCCACATTTTGATAAAGCTATTTTGGAAGTGGCTGGATAAAGAAGAATCCAAATGTATAAACACAGTTTTTTAATACCAAGCTCTGTGTGTGTGTGTATGTATGTGTAGAATTCCTACTTACATCTAATTCTGCAATCTCATGTCTCATCTCTGAACCTCAGATCATGGTTGTGGGATGAAGAATGAAATGAGATGCAAGGAGAGGTTTGGGTAAGGAATAGGCTGAGGGTGACCAACTCCTAGTTTGCCCAGAACTGAGGGGTTTCTCAGAATGCAGGACTTGTAAGTGCTATAACTGGGCAGTCCTGGGCAAACCAAGACAGTTACCCTACTTGTTTTATAAATTAGCTTTTTAAAAAATTACAGTGATATAGTAAGAAATAAGCCTAAGGATGTGTGGGGGAGGTTGTAGCATGCAGAGATCACACCACTGTAATCCAGCCTGGATGACACAGTGAAACCCTGTTTCAAAAAAAACAAAACACAAATATGTCATATTTTTTTTTTTTTAAAGGGTCTCACTCTGTTGCCTAGGCTGGAGTGCAGAGGCACAATCATAGCTCACTGCAGCCTTAACTTCCCAGACTCAACTGATCCCTCCACCTCAGCCTCCTGGGTACACAGGTGCACACCACTACCACTTCCCACTAGTTTTTGTTTCTTTCTTTTCTTCCTTTTTTTCTTTTCTGTTTTTTAAGAGATGATGTTTTGCCACATTGCCCAGGCTGATCCTGAACTCCGGGGTTCAAACAGTCTGCCCATGTCTACCTCCCAAAGTGCTGGGATTACAAGCTTGAGCTACTGTGCCCAGCCTCAAAATTTTCCAGTCAATTATTTTAGAGTAGTGTTCACATTCTTCTATCAATTATTTTGTCTTCTCTCATCATCCTAAAATGTCATTTTGCTGAGCATGAATGACTGAAACTTGCCCACCAAAAGTATAAAATAGAGATGCATTAGCTTTAAAAATGGTGTCCCCAATCTAATCTTATATAAAGATAAACCAGGAGATAATTAAATGTCCAGTTCTGTTATACAATAAATGATAATTTTACACAGGATGCATTAACAGAGTTTCTGTAAAATACAAGAACCATTAGTAGGCTGATTGGTGAACCTGCAGAATGCACAGAAACACCTGTAATTCTTTTCAAAGTGTATCAATTGCCTAGCTATATCAATAACATCTGGAAATCACTGCCTTGGTTCATTTAACACTAACATAATTGAGTAGTATTTACATTATTTACAGTAGTCATACATTTTTGGAAATCTTTCTACTGTGTAAAGGAGAAAGAAAAACATTTACAAATGATCTTTCTTTAGTCTCTTCTAAATCACCTTCATTCTTCTCTTTGTTAGACACACAATACAAAACGTATATTGTCACTGACTGCTCAGGTACTTTGAATTTATGAAACTTGACATGCATCTGTTTGATACTCACAGTCAATCTTAGTTTCCAAAATGGAGAGTAGAGCAGCACGCTTATGCTTAATGGATGAATCCACTAACAAAAGTAGTGAAGTCAAATATGAAGTCATAAGAAAAAAGACTGTATATTAAAAATCTGAGTAATGCTTACTATTTCTATCAGAGGGTTATCTAAAAGTTCATGCCTTTGAGAGAAAAAAAAAAATTAAGACATAATATCTCATAGAATTTCCATCTAAAAAAGGCAACATTTTTTGCCCAGTTGAAGTGAATAGGCATTATTTGACAGAGAGTCTTGAGTTAGTATGTTTATGAAGAAATGGTAGATTTTGAAATTTTTCCTGTGCTTAGTGGGCACAAAATTATAACAACGATTACTTTTCCTCCTGCTCTTGCTGATGCCTAGAGTAAAACTAAACTTTAAAAATCCTAGTGTCTTTAATACAATGCTTCCCAGCCTTTTACACTTCACAGTAAAATAAAGATTGAAAGCAACAAGGCATACCAGGTTCACCGGACAATATGCTTGAAACCAGAATTCACTGGCCTGGAGGCTTCTCTGAACATTTTGCAGGCTGAGGCATGGTTGTAACCTGTTTGTAGCACCCAGTCTGAGAAGCTAGGCTTGAATGTAAGCCAGACTAAATACGTGAAAGTTTAAAAACATCATATATATGGTTCGTTGTAATTAAATGACTGACATCATGATTAAACAAAAGAATGAAAACAGCAGTTCCTAGGGGTTCTGATGACTACTGCAGCAACAGCGATCAATAATTCCTGTCACTCTTACACCACATTTTAGCCCAGATACATCAAACTCAGTTTTAGGCACCAAGACTCACTCAGACCCAAGAAGGCAGTAAGGAATTCCTGACCTGCACAGTGCAGATTTAAGTTTATGGGCATCAAGTGCCAAAATTTCACAAACTGACCTGCAGAAACTGAATGACCATGGGATGAGGAAAGTGTGCTGAAATTCTGAAAGAAAAACGTTTCTTCACTTCAACCTCTTAATCCAGAAATGGACTCATAATGTAAATAGTAGAGACCCCAAATAGGTTGCCAGCCTATTTACAAATTTATTACGACTAAGCAACATAGTCCACTATCGAGTACAACTTAATATTAGAAGTGGAAGGAATTAAGAGCAATGGCTTAAGATTTCTATAAGGAGGAAATCCAGAGTGACTGTCTGGTTAGAAGCAGGAGCTGGGGAATGTGTCTTGAGACTCAGCAAGCAAAGCAAGCATTTTTTTCCCATCGTCCAAACTGCATTTATTTGAGGTGAACATCAGGGAGCTGATGAGAACATGAAAGACTATGGCAAAACTCTTGGAAGCCACCCCTTCATGCCATTACTGAGTGTCAGAGAGCATCTAAATTTATTTGGTGCTTTCTCATATTGATAATGTAAATGGTTAAATATTCTCACATTAGGTAGAAAACAAAACTAGGTGTTCCAACAAATAGGATATAGCAACAATTTAGGTATTATTTTCTCACATAAACTACTGAGAAATTAATTCTTAATGAATTCCAGTATCATTATATTCACCTTTGCAAAATGTCCCAGTTCAGCCTACACTGTGCTTAGATGGCCACGGTCATTGAAAATACAGGTTGTATTTGTTAAATAAGAACTAAGCAGAAAAGAAGATTTTAACATAATTTGCACTACTGAAGAAGTCTTTAAGGAGATTTCGAATTTTTAGGCAATCATGAAGCAAAAGCAGTTTTCCTTAAGTAATCACAAGGAATTTGGGTCATTAATAAAAATAAAAACCGTCATTATATGATGTGTATTCACAAATAAATGAATTTACTTTCTAAAGTACAACAAAGGTTTCAATAATTTTTCTGTTGCTATAAACACCAATTTATTAGGAAACAGGAACTGATAAAACTATTTTAAGTTAACCTGCACATAAAAGAAGGCTTTGCCTCCAATGCTAAATGAGACAGTGGCAAGCAGGTATGGATTTACTTGAGAAGTGCTGCTACTGTAGGCATAGCAATTGGATTTGCATTTGAACAAAGTCCGAGTTAATAGTAATGAGAACAGAGACAAATCTGAGACTGATCAAAGTTGACTACCTAAATCAGTTCGTGATGTCTTTAAATACATCAGGTATAAATATATTTGAAACACTCATTCCCTTATCTTTTGCAGTTTAATTTGAAGTTCAGACTTACAAAGATTTCCCAAAGTTAATCCAATGCATCCCCCCATCTATGATTTCATCTCTGAAGGCAGAATGATATAGTGACAAGAACATTCAATAAGGAGGTAGGATTCATGAGTTCCAAAAATTCTGACTGCAATCAACTTAGATGATTACTTTTAGTAAGCCATTTATTAGGCTTCTAGGTTTGAAGGACATCACCTATAAATTAAGGACTGGTTCAAAATTTCTGCGACCCTACCTGAAATATGTCATTGTATTATATATAATCCTTTTACTATGGATACAAATAACATTTGTATAAGTTTTGAATGTTTGGTTTCTTATACGTCATGGATTTTTCTTGGTGTACATTTACAGTTCCTGTCCTATGCTAAATACATACTTAGATCTTTAAGTTAAGGCTGTATTTTTTAAGAAATGAACTCAGTGAGCAGAGACTACTTAATTGTCTAGTAAACTTAGTGAACTGTGCATGTGGTAACTGACTCATATTCATATATAAAGTACGTACTTTATATTGCAGTTTAACAAATTTAGTCTAATTCCATCATCAGAAATAACGGGGCAGTGGAACTCACTTAATGAGCTTCAATATACCAACATGTTCATTCATTTGATGAGAAATTATTAAAGAATACTGACCAAGACCATATTCAACACTGCAATCAAATTAATAGTCTTTTCTTTAGCAGTTTATAAGCTAAGATTCAATCTTTTAAATTTAAGCATTCTGGATGTTACCTATTACTTCGAAACTGTTCTAATTTCCTTACATCTAAGCCTCCCTTTTTCTACCCTTCCCCTTTTTTCCTCCCTACAAATCGGATTCATAAAACATGAAGTGGGAATGTGGAGAAGTGGATTCATGAAGAGAGGACCTAACTACTTCTACGCATATTTGGAAAGTTAATACATATTTTGTCAGGCCACATAACTAATTCATTAAAAAGAAATCAATATTTATATTTTGACAGCACAGGATTATTTGGCCATGCAGATATCAGATACACAAATGCTGAATTCTGCCACATTCCTAGTTATAAAAAGATTCAGGCTAAATACAATCAAACTACTGATCTGTATTAATCTCTAGCCCATTTTGGCACTTAGGCAGTTGGTCATCTCTGATCTAGATGTTTTACAGGTGCATAGTTCAGTTTTTCCTAAATACAGCATCTTACAGTTTCTTTTAAATTTTAATAAATAACATATTATACAAACACATATGTTTCACTGTTATTGTGTCAAATAATATTTTGTGAGAGTGGTTACTCCTTAGGATCATTATCTAAAGGTATATAAGAACATCTTGAAATAACTTAGACAACTGCTTAAATACTTAGATAATTTAAGAATCACAGGTGTTTGAAACGGAGGGGGATAATTATGATTTCTTTTGTATGTGATTTTATATATATATACACACACACCTCATTTTGAACAAAACAGAATTTCATAAAAGCTTTAGGTAACTTCTATTTCTACCAATCATTATGTTACATGAAACAGTATTTGATCAATAAGGCAATTCTGCATCAAATTTTATATATAGGTCAAGATTACTACACGATTTGCTTCCTTAAAAAGTAAGATTGTAACATTTAGACTTTATTCAATAAGTATCATGGTACAAATTCCTTTAATGTAGCCAACCTAATTCCTAACACTGTCATGAGAATGACTTACCTTGCATGAGTTACTCCAGGGATCAACAAACTACAACCTGTTGACTAAACTGAGCCCATCTCCTATTTTGTTTGCTGGAACATAGCCAAATCTATTCATTTACATATTATCTGAGGCTGCTTTTATCCTACAATGATGGAGTTGAGTAGTCTGCAGCAGAGACTGTATGAACAGCAAAGCCTCAATTATTTTGTCAGTCCTTTACAGAAAGTTTGCCAATCCTGAGCTATCCTAAGGCTCTCATCATAACAGAACCTAGAGCAGTCAAGACACTGTTACCAACAGAACAAACACAGTGCTTTCATAAATAAAAAACTAAGCAAATTAACCAATGGTGATTACATTAAATGATTCAGGTATTTAAACCCACCAAAAGTTAATGCTAAAATCAAAATGAGTATGTTCCTTCCAATAGTCTTATTGTTTCTTCATAAAACATTATGTGAACATAATAAAACTTGTTTTAAATGTAACTTGTAAAGTCATCTGACTTAATCATATGTTTACCATTTTTATTTGATCAGAGTAGTCGAGCAGAAATTACTTTGAAAATCAAAAACTCAGACATAAAGCAACTACATACATGCTAGTGAAGGAAATTTCCTTTCAAATGTAGTGAACTAAATTTTTAAACACAGTGCTTTTTTTCCAACTAAATCTGCTTTTCTCAAAACTATAACTTTGTAACTATTTTATGTTTGTCCCTATAGTCTCTGCAAAAACAAATTTTGATTACTTTTTTTTTTTTTTTTTTTTACCTTGAGATCACGGTAAACAATCTTTCCGGAATGTAGATAGTCCAAGGCAGAGACAATTTCTGCACCATAGAAACGTGTGCGGTCCTCAGAGAACACCCGCTCTCTCGACAAATGGAAAAACAGCTGCAGGGTAAACAGCAGGGACAGGATTGTAATAATTACTGATTTAGTGGGGGGAAATTAACACAAACATAAAACACCTCTCATCACCATATTGTGATGATAGATAGTGTACTCTCAGTGGACACTGAGCACTCTTAGACAGCAGCTGGCTTATCTTTTCCAGGTTTCCAAGGGGAAACTGCGAGCTGTTAAATCATCGTTTTAATCAATATACCAATCTTGTTTAAGGCATTCTGCTTGCTACCCATTTAACCTTCAGTTACCAGAGGAAAAAAGTATGCATCATCAGACTGCAATTTCCCCCTCACTATACTGTTGCTTCACTCTTTCAAGGATTAGGTATTGAGACATTACTAAAATAAATGAACACAAGCATAGATATATTTTCTACTTAATTATTTGATTTCAAAGAGAAGACTGCCAATTTGCTGAAACTGATTATGTGAACTTGTTATATTCTACAATTTTTGATTCATCATAGTATCTCTAAAAATACTTTCAAAATCAAAGTGAACATTTTTTATGGTGAGATAAAGTTTTAAGTTTTTAATTTATTTTAGTAATGCCCAAAATGAACTGCGAAACATCCATTATTCCCATCGTAATTCTCAATGTATATTCTATTTTCAATAATAATTAGCTACAATGTCAATCTTTTCTTACATAATCACTTAAAACTATAAGCTCATCCGTTTCCTAGGTAAAGACTTAAAAGAGACACCATTTGACAGTCAACAGCATTCTCTGGGTGCTTACTGTGACCAAGCAGTCAGCTCTCCAATAGGCAACCTCCTCATTAAAGAAACAACAAATATTATCTCTCAATTGCACAGCATACATGAAGAAAGAGCAGGTTTCAGCCACTATGAATCAACTATCATAGTTGAAACATGCTTAGAACAATGAAAGATTATTTACAATGCTGAGTATAATGCCAGGTTTCATGGCATTGACACACAGCACATGTGTGTGAAAAAAATGAACCGACCAGTCAATGTACCCTTGACTGCAAGATCAGCAATTATTCCTTTGCATGGATCATTGACCCTTAATCTTTCTACAAAATTGGTGAAAATTATGGTTAACTAAGATTTGTTCTGCACACACCAAATCATTATTTCAGGTAACATAAAACAGGCTCCCTATGAATTCATTCTTCCCCTTTCCTACCCCCACCTCTGCTTAACAGCATATTAGTATTTTACGATAAGCTTTATGCATGACCCATTGGCATAGTAAACAGAGACAAAAAAAATCGCCTATAGCCCCCAAAAGTGTAGCACAATAATTATATTAAAACTAAAATATTTTGCAGTCTCTAAACTTTAATGCTTCCTACTATAGTACTGTATTTTATCAAATCTCGGATGCTACCAATTGGGACTGCACCATCATTTTATAAAACACCAAGGAAAAAGAGGTTGTCAGTTAACACTATGACACACGATCTATTATAAAAGGCATTCTGATTACAGAAATGTTAAATATGTCTTCCAAATAATCAAATATAGTATGTGAAAAATCAAATCATTTATATAATTACTCAGAGATGTTTTTAAAAATTCGTTCATTTTATATTGTCAATGTATTACCATCCTAACAAGGACAGAAAGTAGAAGGAGCCACATTTTCCAGGTTAAAATAATTTCTGCCATGCAAAATATCACTAACTTCGATGAAAAAATCGTGTGATCTCTGTGGAGATGTGGTAGTCTTCTAATGAGATGAAAATAGTGATTAGGTTTCTAAATTTTCTTAAAAGAATGTCAAGCTTACTCTATCCACTCATCTAACTTTACAAAAAATATGGATCCTCCCTAAATCAATATAATGTATGCAGGATTCTAGATCTTTATTTAGACTACGTATCTTCAGTGTGTCTGCCAGCCAATTTCTATAAAAATATCAGCTAAAAATTATATTTAAGGGAAAGAATTTACTTCTCAGTCTGCTATCTGATGTGTACCCTTACTACTTTATGGAATTTATTAAGATAACCAACAACCTCTTAATCACCAAATCCAATAATCTATTTACAGTCTGCACTGCTTCTTCCAATTTTGAAGCTTAGGACATCACCTACTGCCCTCTTTACTGAAACACATTTCTTGGCTTTGGTAATATGACTCTCTCCTGATTTTCCTCCTAACTCTCTGGATAATCCTTCTCTGTTTCTACTTTGGCTTTGAACCAACTTTTCAACTCAGCATTCATTTAGTGAGTATCAATTATTTTAAAGTCACTGTTGGGCGCTGGAAAGAAAAAGAGGGAATACAATGATGATTAAGACAGAATCTCTTATGTTTACAAGCACTGATTGTGGTAATGTTCTCATGAGTATGCACTGAAGTCCAAACTCATCAAGTTCTATCTATTAAATATGTACAGCATTTTGTGTAACAATCATAACTCCAAAAAGTGGTTTAAACCAAAGACATAATTCCTGCCATTAAGCAATATGAATGTAGAGGACACTGGCATTGGTTTTTTTAAAAAAGAGGGTTGTTATAAATTTAGTAACTCAGATATTAAAAATACTTTGAAGGCAAGGAGTGATTAATCTGTGCTGGCATCATGTGAGGAAAAAATTTTTGCAACCTACCCATCTGACAAAGGGCTAATATCCAGAATCTACAAAGAACTTAAATTTATAAGAAATAAAAAAAAACAACCCCATCAAAAAGTGGGTGAAGGATATGAACAGATACTTCTCAAAAGAAGACATTTATGCAGACAACGAACATATAAAACATGCTCATCATCACTGGTCATTAGAGAAATGCAAATCAAAACCACAGTGAGATATCACCTCACACCAATTAGAATGGCAATCGTTAAAAAATCAGGAGACAACAGATGCTGGGGAGGATGTGGAAAAATATTAACACTTTTACACTATTGGTGGGTGTGTAAATTAGTTCAACCATTGTGGAAGACAGTGTGGCGATTCCTCAAGGATCTAGAAATAGAAATACCATTTGATTCAGCAGTCCCATTACTGGGTATATACCCAAAGGATTATAAGACATTCTATATAAAGACACATGCACACATGTTTATTGTGGCACTGTTCACAATAGCAAAGACTTGGAACCAACCCAAATGCCCATCAATGATAGACTGGATAAGAAAATTTTGCATATATACACCATGGAATACTATGCAGCCATAAAAAAAGGATGAGTTCATGTCCTTTGCAAGGACATGGATAAAGCTTGAAACCATCATTCTCAGCAAACTGACACAAGAACAGAAAACCAAACACCGCACGTTCTCATTCATAAGTGGGGTCTGAACAATGAAAACACAGGGATATAGGGAGGGGAATATCACACACCAGGGCCTGTTGGGAGGTAGGGGGTGAGGGGAGGGACAGCAGGGGGTGGGGGGATAGGGGAGGCATAGCATTAGGAGAAGTACCTAATTTAGATGACGGAGTGATGTATGCAGCAAACCACCCTGGCACATGTATACCTATGTAACAAACCTGTACGTTCTGCACATGTACCCCAGAACTTAAAGTATTAAAAAAAAAACAAAAAAACAAAACACGGCCTCAACAGTGCAGCAGTGTTGGTGCTAGAGCAAAGGATATTACGACCACTCTTACTGAGCTTCAAAGTAAGCATTCATAGATCACACCGTTTATACGTAAGGACAATGCCAAAAAATATTTTTTAACCTCCAAATTTCCAGCATTAAACAATGTAAAATTCAATGTCTGGCATCAAATAAAAAATTAACAGGCATAAAATGAAGCAGGAAAATAACCTATAATCAGGAGAAATATCAATGAATAGAAACAGGCTGAGAAAATGACACAGAAGATATAATTAGAAGAATACCATAACAAAATATCTGTTGAAAATATAAAAGTTCAAAAGGTAGAGGGGAAGCACAGTAAGATGAAGATGCAAAAACAAAAGTCCCAAATCAAACTTCAAGAGATGTAAATGTCTGCGATAAAAAATATACTAGATGGTACTAGACAATGGAGAAGAAAGTATTATTAAACTTAAAGACACGGGGAAATCCAAAATTAAAGACTAAAAGAAATGAAGAGAGCATTAGCAAACAACTGGATAACATAAAGATATCTGATATGTATATAACTCAATTCTCAGGATGGAACAACAGAAATGAGCAGCAAAAATACTTAGAATGAAAACTATATGCTTACAGATCCACAAGGCTTAAAACATCATAAGCAAAAGAACTGTGAAGGAAACCATACCAAGGCACATCATCATCAATAGCTGCAAGAAAGTAATAAAGAGAAAAGCTGAACAGCAACCAGAGAGAGACAGACACGTAAAGCACAAAGCAACAAAGCACACTTCTTACAGAAACTGTGTAAGCCAGAAGAAAGCAGGGTGACATCTCTGTAGTAATGAAATGTAAAAATGGCAGATTAGAATTTTATACATAGCTAAAATATATTTCCAAACGAGAGGAAAACAAAGCCTTTATCAGACAGGTAGAATGTTAGAGAATTCACCACCAGAGACAATGAACTAGAAACTGTTGAAGAAAATGTTTCAGAATAAAGGGAAAAGGACACCACATGGAAAACAGGACCTACCCAAGGGAAAGAAAAGACTGAAAATGATAACAATGTCGGAGAAGAGAAATTAATTTTTCCTCTGTTTTTAAAGCAAAAATAATAATGCATGGTTGCATATATAACACAAACAAATGTAAAATGTATTGTAACAACAGCACAAAGGCTTGAAGGAGAAAATAAAAGTATACCAGTGAAAGGATCTTAGGATACATGTGAAATGGTATAATCTAAGTTGAACACAAAATGGGAAAAGTTTAATATGAGTTTATAGTTAACAATCAACCCACAATGAAAACTGGAGCTCCCCCAAAAGTTACTGATGAATTCCACCACCTCTTTAAAGAAGAAATGATTACAAATTTATGTAAACACTTCCAGAAAGTAAGAGAACACTTGTTAACACAATGCATCAGGCTAGCATTGCCACAATACAAAAACCAGACAGAAACATTACATGAAAAGATGAGTACAAATCAATATCCTGCATAATCATAGATGTAAAATCTTAACAAAACTTCACTAATTCAATTCCAACAATATATAAAGATGACAATACATTATGAATAAAAGATGGCTAATCTCAAGAATGAAAGACTGGCTTAACATTTAAAAGTCAATGTAATTTATCAAATGTACAAGCTAAAAAGGAAGTTAGGTGGTAGCTCATGTCTGTAATCCCAGCACTTTGGGAGGCCTAGGCAGGTGGATCACTTGAGGTGAGGAGTTCGAGACAAACCTGGCCAACAAGGTGAAACCCCATCTCTACTAAAAACACAAAAATTAGCCAGGTGTGGTGGTAGGCACCTGTAGTCCCAGCTGTTGAGAGGCTGAGGCAGGAAAATCGCTTAAACCTGGGATGTGGAAGTTGCAGTGAGCTGAGATCACGCCACCGCACTCCAACCTAGGTGACAGAATGAGACTCTGTGTCTAAATAAATAAATAACCATATGATCATCTCAGTGGAGGCACAAAAACCTTTAAAGAAAAGTCAATGTCCACTGATGGCAAAATCTTCTAGGAACAGGAGAGAATTTAACCTGATAAAAGGTATATATGAAAAACTTATGATTAACATCACACTTAAGACTGAATTTTTTCCAAGACAGGAAACAAAAACAATATTCACTACTTCTATTCAACCCTGTACTAGCAGTCGCAGGCAGTGAAAGAGGCATAGACAAATAAACAATTAAACAGACACATATACAAATGCCATACAAACTAGAATGGAAGCAAAACTACCATTCACAAAAAGCAAGACTATCTACATAGACATTTCAAAGAAATTTAGAAAAAGGGTTTTTAGAACTAATGAGTGAGCTTAGTAAGGTCATGGAATACAAGGTCAATACACAAAAATCAACTATATTCTTATATGCTAACAAAACAATTGTAAACAGGAAAAAATGGGAATATACAAAGAAAAAATGAAAAGTTGTACAAACCTATACACTAAAACTACAGTGTTTCAATAGACATTAGAGATATCCATAAGCAAACAGTGTGTGTCTGCAGACTAGAAGATTCAATATTCTTAAATAGTACTACGGATTAAATGCAATAATAATCAAAGTTACAGCAGGCTTTTTTGTAAAAATTAACAAGATGATAATAAATTTATATGAAAATGCAGTGGACACAGAAGAGTCAAAACAATTCTGAAAAAACAACAAAAAACAAAAAACAAAGTTTGTCTATTTCAAAATATACTCCCAAAGCTACAATTATCAAGTTAGCATGGTACTGATGTAAAGAGAGACTCAAAGATCAATGAATCAAAATTGACAGTGCATAAATAGACCCACACATGTATAACAAACTGATTTTCAACAAAGATACCGAAGTCATACAATCAGGCCAAAAACAGCCTTTTTTTTTTTTGAGACAGGGTCTTGCTGTGTTGTCCAGTCTGCAGTACAGTGGTACAAACATGGATCACTGCAGCATCAACCTCCTGGGCTCAAGCCATGTTCCCAATTCTGCCTTGTGCCACCATCCCTGGACATTTTTTTAAATTTTTTATTTTGTAGAGACAAGGTCTTGCTCTGTTTCCCAGGCTCGTCTCAAACTCCTGGACACAAGTGATCTTTCTGCCTCAGCCTCCCAAAGTTCTGGGATTACAGGTATAAGTCACCATGTCTGACTAAAGGACAGCCTTTTCAATGAAAGATAGTAAAAGAACCAGGTGTCTATAAGGGGGAAAAATGAACCTCAACTCTTAGCTCACAGCACACTAAAAATTAACTTAAAATGGATCACAGACGTATACGTGTAATAGGTACAACTTAAAAAGTTTTAGAAGAAAATACAGTCATGCACTGCTTAATGACAGGGATACATTCTGAGATATGCATAATTAGACAATTTCATCATGGTGCCATCAGAGAGTTGACTTACATAAACCTAAATGGCACAGCCTACTACTTCTAGATACAAATCTGTACAGCATGTTACTGTACTCAATACTCTAGGCACGTGTATCTAAACACATCTAGAAAAAGTACAGTAAAAATATGATACAGTAGATTTAAAAATGATACACCTGCCTATGACACTTATAATACCATGAATGAAACCTGCAGGACTGGAAGCTGCTCTGACAGAGTCACTGGGTGAGTGAAGGCATAGGTGATTATTGTAGACTTTATGAACACTATATACTGTATAAAATCATTTATTAAAAAGTATTTTTCTTTCTTCAGTAATGAGTTAAACTTAGCTTTTGATAACTTTTTTACTTTATAAACTTTTAAGTTTTTTAAAACACCCTGACTCTTTTAAAACAATTTAAAACATGAACACATTATACAGCTATACAAAAATATTGTTTCTTTACAGCCTTACTCCATAAACATTTTTCTATTTTAATTTTTTTAACTTTTTCAACTTTTGGTTAAAAATCAAAACACAGCACATACATTAGCCTAAGCCTACACAGAATCAGGATCATCAGTATCACCGTCTTCTACCTCCACATCCTGTCCCACTGGAAAGTCTTTAAGAGCAATTACAGGCATTGAGTTGTCATCTCCTATGCTAACAATGCCTTCTTTTAGAATATCTCCTGAAGGACCCACCTGAGGCTGTTTTACAGTTACCTTTTTTAAAAAAACACACTTTAAAAAACAATGAAAAGCATAATATATAAAATACATAAATAAGTAACACAGTCATGTACTATCAAGTGTTACACATTGTATATAAATGCATGTGCTATATTTCTATACAACTGGCAGCACAGTAGGTTTGCTTACAGTAGCGTCACCAAAACATGTCAGTAATGCACTGCTGTATGACTTACAACATTTACGTCACTAGGCAATAGGAATTTTTCAACTACATTATAATCTTATGGAACCGTCATATGGTTCACTGTTGACAGAAACTTGTTATACAGCATGTGGCACATAACAAATAGGAGAAAGATGTGTGACCTAGAGTATGCAAAAATTTCTTAGGAAGTACACAAAAAAGTGAAAACCATAAAAGGCAAGAACTGATAAATAAGACATCAAAATTAAAAACTTCTGTTCCTCAAAAGCCATCATTGAGAAAACGAAAAGGCAAGCTACAGTCTGGAAGAAACCATTTGTAATACAAATATTTGACAAACTATTTGTAACCAGAACATTCAAAGAACTCTTATAATTCAGTAAGAAGATCAACCGAATAATAGGTGAAATATATGAATAGGCAGGTCATATAAAGTATATGCAAATGGCCAAAAGTAGGAGTAAAGACATTTACTATCATTAGTCATCAGAGAAATGCAATTTAGAACCACAGTAACCTATCTGTATGTACTCGCTAGAATGACTAAAATGAAAAAAATTGACCACAGCAAGCATTAGTGAGGACGTAGAACACCTAAAATTCTCATTACACTGACGCTGAGAATGTAAAATGACACAACCTGTGTTTGAAAACAGTTTTGAATTTTTGTAAAATGTAAGCATATGCTTACCATAAACCCAACAATCATATTCTTCAGGATTAATTAAAGAGAAAAGAAACAGGCCTATCAACTTTATTCATATTAGGCAATGACTGGAATTAATCCAAATGTACATCACCAGTGGCAGAGATTAACAAATGGTGGTAGAGCTATGCAATGGATAATGACTTCATAATAAAAAAGAATAAATGACTGAGAAATTCAACAAAGTTAATAATCTCAAAAACATTATGTAGAATGAAAGAAGCAGATACAAGAGAGTATATATTGTTTGAGTTCATTTCTGTGATGTTTTAGAAAAGATGAATCAAACTTTTAGTGTCTGAAAGCAGATCAATGGTTGCCTAGGGCCACGTGTGAAAGCACTATGGGTACACGAAAGATTGACTGCAAAGAGGCATGGAAGAAGTTTCTGAAGCAATGAGAATGTTCTATACTTTTATTGTGATGGGGCTACGTGAATATATGTTTGTCATCAGAAGTCATCTAATCATATACTTAAAATGAATTTATTATATGCAAATTACACTTAATGAAACTTAAATGTTCAATGATTTGAGAAGGCTTTAATAAAGTATATCAACACAATAGGCAACAAGTGATGTATTCTAAAATACTGATAAAGTTGAAAACGTGTACGGTATAAAAAGAGGAAAATATATTAACATGGTAATAGCAATTATTTCTAGATGGTAAGATTTAGAGTGGTTTTTATCTTGTTTTATATCTCAAAAATTACTTCTAATTATTTAATATTAATTCCCCAGACTATTATGCTTTTTTTGTTTTTGTTTTTTTTTTTGGTGACAGGGTCTCACTTTGTTGCCGAGGCTGAAATGCAGTGGCACGATGATGGCTCACTACAGCCTCAACCTCTGGGGCTCACGCAATCTTCCCACCTCAGTCTCTCGAGTAGCTGGGAACACAGGCACTGGCTACCACACCAGGCTAATTAACTATTTTGCTAGATACAGGGTCTCCTTATGTTGCTGATGCTGATCTTGGGTTCAAGTGATCCTCCCGCCTTGGCCTCCCAAAGTGCTGGGCATAAGCCACCGAGCCTGGCCTATGCTCTTCTTAAATGCAGACACTGTCTGTCTTGTTCATGTAGTATGCTAAGTACATAGCACAGTGACTGCCTCGAGGACAGTAGCATTCAAAGAAAATATTTTTTTGACAGAATTAAAATAATTTTTTTGGCTTTCTGAAGTTCTCTGCAATAAACGAACATTATCACTTTTGTAACAGAAAAAAATTATTCAAAGGTTTCAAATGTACTAATGATTAATGTACTGATTTATGCTTATAAATTTAATGCTCTACTTTTTTTTCTTGGCAAAGGCATAGGAAAATGAGAAAATTATGAAAGTACACTATATCTTTGCATCTTCAGCACCATGCCTAGTATATGACACATAATATATTCTTCATAAATATGTATTGCAAAAAATAAAATTGAATTCAGAAATACCTCTAAAAAACTTATTTATAAGAAAAATCAGTCTTAAGGTTTTTGACGTAAAGTATTTTCATTAGAAGTATTAAAAATCATATATAATAGTTGAGTAATCTTGTCATTGTTCAAAAAGGAAAGTGAGTTATTTGCTGCTAAAGTAGGGAGCTTATCTTTATCAAGTTAACTTCTTTAATAAAAGAAAGACTAGGTTTTTTTTAATTGTTGTTAAGCTTAGCCATGCTGTAGGAATACGGTAATGTAAATGCATTATCTGAAACTACTAAATATACAAGTGTATTTCATCATTCTATTAAGAAGCAATTTCTCCAGAACTCTCTTTCATAATAGCCTAACAGGAACTGCACTAGAGTGCAGCTGTCTTCCCAGGGTCTAGAAGTGGACAGCTATTCAACTCATCCTTGCAAAAAGATCACTGCATCTACAGCTGTGTGCTAATGCCTCATTCTCAACAGGGTTCTCTCATCAGAGCAGGGGCAGTTCCTTCCCACATACCCTTCAAATCTCAATCTAATGCTACTTCCTCAAAGAGATAATTGAATTCATAGTAGGTTCTCCGTTATTCTCTCTCATACAACAGCACTCTGTTTGTTACTACATTTTATTGGGTTTACTTTGTTTTATTATTTTATAATATGCATATCCTTCTAGAAATCATGACTGATTCATCTTAGCAAACTCTATGTGACACAGTAAGCATTTAATAAATATTCTTGGGTGAATGAAGTAACCTTATTTGGAGAAAATATTTATCCTTTAAGATTTAGTTCAAATGTACCTTTCATCCTAAAATCTCCTGCATAGGAGAACACTTGTGGGGGATGACATATATGTTCACTATTTTTATTGTGATGATTTCATGGGTCAAAAGTTACCAAATTGTACACTTTAAATATGTGCAAATTATTTATAATTTATTACACTCAGTAAAACTGTTTTAAAGAAAGGGAGACATCTTAAAACAAAATGCAGATTTTCTCACACAAAAGTTACGAAAAGCTATGGCTGTAGATCTGCACTACAAGAACAAACGCTAAAGAAGTTTTTATGCAAAAGGAAAATGTAATAGATGAAAATGTATACCTACACGAAGAAAAGAGAGGACTTAAAATTACTACTTTATGAATATAAAACATTTTTTCTTATTACAAATTTTTTTAAAGATAATTGCTTAAAGCAAAAACAGTGTATTGTGAAGGTTAAAACATACGTTGAAGTAAAATGTCTGAGAACAACTGCGCCAAAGGCAGAAGGTAGGGAAACAGATGTATGCCTTTTAAGGTTCAGATAGAAGGTAAGAAAATAGATGTACGCTCTTGTAAGGTTTACAAGTAAAGTGACAGCATACTGTTTGAAAGTCTACTGTGATGAGAAAAGATACATTTTCTAAACCCTAAAGCTACCACCATAAGAACAGAACAAAGCAGAGCTAATCAGTCTAAGATTATTTAAGATGATAAACTCAGCAAATAGAACTTCTTCCATTTAATAAAGAGCATCTATGAAAAATCTACAGCAAACAACACCATGTTGACAGTATGAATGCTTTTGCCCTAAAATTAGGTATAAAGCAAGGATATTTGCTCTTATCCTGCCCTTTAACACTGTTCTAAAGTTCCTGAACAGCTTAATAAGGCAAGGAAATGTATATATATTAGAAAAGAGGAGTAAAACTGTCTTTGTTCTCACCTGACATGATCATCTACACAGAGAAATCCAATATATTTACAACAAAAGACTACTAAAACTAATAAATGAGTTTGGCACAGCTAATCAGTAAACATCAACTTTATGTCTACATATTAGCAAGAAACAATTACAAATTGAAATTTTTAACAATGACTGATAAACCATTTATAATATAAAAACATAAAATAATTATAAAGTATCCCTAAGGATAAATTTTAAAAATGTTTCAGACCTGTAAACTAAAAACTACATTAATACTGTTAAAAGAAATTAAAAACTTAAATAATAGGAAAACATATGCCATGCTTATGAATCAGAAGACAACACTGTGAAACTGTCAGTTCTCCCCAAATTGATCCACAGATTTAACACAATCACAATTAAAATCCAGTAGGCTTTTATGAAGAATTCAACAACCTTATTCTGTAATTTATATGGAAATGCAAAGGAAATCAGAGAGCCAAACCAATTTTGAAAAAGAATAGCAAAATTGAAAGATTCAAGCTGCCTGATTTTAACACTTTTTCTAAAGCAAGTATATTGTATAGTTAAGACAGTGTGGTATAGGTTTCAGGATATAGTCCAGTGCAATAGAATAGAGTACAGAAATTGACCCACACATACATGATTGATTTTTGACAAAGGTATCAAGGACATTCAATGGGAGAAAGAAGTCTTTTCAACAAATATGCTGGAACAATTACATATCCCTTTGCAAGAAACAAACGAAACATCACCCTTATATAGCAGTATACATTAAAATTAACTTGAAATGGATCATAGGCCCAAATGCAAGAGCTAAAACTATTAACATTTCTGGAAGAAAGCATAAAAGAAAATCTCCCCCAACCTGCTGCCACCCCACAGATCTAGCTTTGACTTCAGAAAAAAATCTTAACAAACTTGGGTTAGAAAAAGATGTTTTAAAAACAAAATGTATAAATCATAAGAGAAAATTATTGATAAACTGTGTTTCCTCTAATTTAAAAGTCTGCCCTTCAAAAGGTACTGGTTGGAAAGCCTATCAGTGGTTTTGAGGGTGAGAGTGATGGGAGAGAATTGACTATAAAGAAACATGCGAGGCTCTTTTGTGATAAAACATTCTACATCATGACTGTGATGATGGGAAACTATAAAGGTGTCAAAACTCACTAAATTGTACAGTAAAAATTAATTTTACTGAATGGAAACTGCGCATTAAAATGCTGATTATAATAGATTACCACAAAAATATATTTTGGAAAAATTCCCCATTATGAAATGAAAAGACAAACTATAAAATGGGAGAAAGTATTTATAAAATATACATATGATAAAGAACTTACATGCAATAAAGAAACCTGACAACTCAATATTAAGAAGACAACAACCTAATTTTAAAAACAGACAAAAGATTTTTAAGATACTTCAAAAAAGATGATGTGTAACTGGCAAATCAGAACAAGAAAAGCAGTTCAATATCATTAGTTACTTGAGAAATTCAAATTAAAGCTATAAAATACCACTAAACATCCACCAGAATGAGTATAAAATTTAAAAAGACTACCATGCCAAGTGTGGTGATATTGTCAAGTAACATCCTGGGAATGCAAAATAGTATGGCTGATTTTGAAAAGAGTTTGGAGTTTTTAATGAAGTTGAACGTAACAAATGACACAGAAATTCCATTTCTATGTATCTACCCGAGAAGGTTAAAAATATTCACACACAGATTTTTACTGGAATATTCACGAGCTTTTTTTCTAATAGGCCCAACCTACAAAGAACCCAAACATCTATCCACAGTGGCACCTATATAAACACATGACAGTACATCACACAATGGATCAAAGCCATAAAAAGAAGCAAACTACTGATATATGCAATATCTATAAATTTTAAAAGAATTATAAGTGAAAAATGCAGAACACAAAAGCCTGTGACTATGTGTTTATAGTTTTTCATATTTAAATATTGTTTTGTGTCACTGTCCTGTTTTTTCCCCCCCTCAGGGTTTCCAATTATACGTATGTTGCATCCTCTGTTTTCCCCTCCCTTGAAATACTCTGTGGTAAGCCAGCCTTTGTGTAAGAAGTTTGACTACCCTGAAATGGCCATGCTCTACCATAACCACACAGAAAGGAACCATATAAATAGACAGATGCCTGGTAGGCCCCTGCAGTTCCAGCCACTTGATCTGAGATTTTAGATTTGTAAGCAAGCATCTAAAATGCTGAGGCTTGTCAAGTCTCCTAATAACTATATTCAATGCATTCAATTACATTCAATGCAGTGAGATATTGGTTTAACAACTCATTTTTTAAAAATGCCGTTGAAATACCATAAAATTATATACTAAAAATGTTTCCCAACTTTATATTGCCTTGAACTTTAGATGCTAATGTAAATACTGTAATGCATCCTTCTTGACTTGGGAATTCTGAAAAAGCATTGGGTGAAAGACAGAATTCTGATATAACCTACATATTAATAACTAAAATAGCAAAGAAATTAGCTTGTCAGACACCTAACAATAAAGATGTTTATGTAACTGAAAACTATAAAATTTAAAAAATCATCACTACAAATATGAAATGATAGTTAAATTAATTTAAAATCACCCAAATCACACCTCCATAAATTAGTAAAGCGAACTAGAATGCTGACTACTGGTGCCTTTGTCTTATGTGAATTTAAAATGAGATTATTTTGGTTCACTGATAACAAAATGCCAGCCAAATGAGAAATCTGAATAAGCATGAGAATCTCAAGAATGGCATGAAACTGAAAGCCATATTGCAAAAAAATCAAATACATGTTTTCAAAGAAAATAGAGAGTTTACAATCAACTAAGTATGGACAAAGATAGTAGTACGTAACTGAAACTGTTAGGTTCATTACAACCTACATAAAGAAAATAGAGGAACGTGAAGAATTTATCAGATGAATAGCATTTCTACATGATGATTTTCCTTTACTCCCCTAATGAATCTTTAACTTCAGTAAATTTCAGCCTTGAGAGAGATTTGCAGAGGTCCAACTTATAAACCTGAAATAAATGAAGCTATGAGTAAGATTTTGGAAACAAGTCCTAAGCAGAGACTTTCTAAGTGAAAGGAAACAAAAACACCTCCTTAGTAAATTTTGTCTACTTTATTCCCCCAGGATATTTTTCTGCTTCTCATGTAAATTTAGTAACATTTAAGGAGTAAAAAGGGAGCTGCTTAGATATATTAGCAGTGTGATTGGTCTCATTATTACAGAGATTTTACAATTAATTCTACAAGTGCCCCACCAAACTTGCACTGAACTCACTCTTAGAACCTTGTCCTACTGTGCTCCAAAGCAACTCTTACACATTCTGTACTACAGCCAAGACGCATACCTTGCACCAACCCAGAAAAGAAAGAATCCCTGGTAGTCTCCCAGGGATATAGGATTTAATATACTCTGTTGTACCTACTCTCTCCTTAGCTTCTAAGGCTTCTCTTGTCTGGCTCCTCCTGTCCAGGATCCTCCTTAGGCTTCTCTCTGCATCTACATCTGTGCACTAAAGTCACACTGTATCTACAGATGTGTCCACAGCATGTCTTATTCTGGCATTTCCAGGCACCATTCTTGGCCACTGATGTTCTAACTGTACATACTTTCCAATGTACTTTCCTCACACGGGTATTTCTTCACTTCCTGGGTTTTGGCATTGCTCATGATGCCTATCTGTATCTCTGACTCCAACTCTCCCCACCTCCTTGGCAGCCACACTTAGGTGCCTCAAATACAGCATGATCTGCTTAAGAACTCATTATTCATCCTGTGTTTTCTATTTTTTATAAATACTCCAGTATCCACAATTCCCCAAGCAGCAAACAGAAAATCATATGATACTTCTCTGTGTATTTATTTGTAAATCCTGGTGATTCTAATACCTAAATATTACCAGAGTTTGATTCCTTCCCACTAACACTGCCTCAATTAATAACCTTATCTTTTTTTTTTTTTGAGACAGAGTTTCGCTCTTGTTGCCCAAGCTGGAGTGTAATGGCGCGATCTAGGCTCACTGCAACC
The DNA here is from genome assembly GCA_036589455.1 of Ateles fusciceps. NCBI lineage: Eukaryota > Metazoa > Chordata > Mammalia > Primates > Atelidae > Ateles > Ateles fusciceps. The sequence continues at coordinate 12,997,904 of JAZHEH010002229.1, forward strand.
TCCACCTCCTGGGTTCAAGGGACTCTCCTGCCTCAGCCTGCCGAGTAGCTGGGATTACAGGCATGCGCCACCAGGCCCAGCTAATTTTGTATGTTCAGTAGAGACAGGGTTTCTCCATGTTGGTCAGGCTGGTCTCAAACTCCCAACCTCAGGTGATCCAGCCACCTCGGCCTCCCAAAGTGCTGGGATTACAGGTATGAGCCACTGTGCCCAGCAACCTTATCATAATTGAATTACTGAAAACCTAACTGCAGCAACCTCCCAAGTACTTTTCTTCCTTCCACTTTTGTCCTTTCCACTTCAAGCATTATAGTGCTAAGTTCTTTCTAAACATTTCCCCAAAGAAATTCTTCCATGACGCTCCACTGCCTTCAGAATAAAATCTAAATGACTTGAGAGTGAAGATATATCTTAATGTGACTCCGACTACCTGTGCAGAGACTCTCTGGCTTTCTTCTGCAGAACTCTATGCATTATCCATACTGTGCTGTATTCAGGGGATGAGGGAACCTGGTCTGCTCCTAAGTATGCTACACATGCCATTTTACCTGTGTAGGAAGGCTCTCCTTCCCAATTTTGGTGATATAACATACAGTCATTCTTAAGTCTTAGCTTAGCAATCACTTTAAGAAGAATTTCCTACTCTGGCACCCTTCGCCTTCCTTTCTTCTGTCCTTCAGATTCATTAAAGTGCTCATTCTCTCCATCCATAGCAACCAGTATCGTAAGAGCAATCATGTCACTATGGTGTATACATGTATTCTCTCGTCTATCTCCCAAGTTAGTCACTCGTCAAAGGAACATACTGTTTTCCTTACTTAGGAATCTTCTGAAGTCTAGCCCACAGAAGTTGTTCATTAAATATTTACTAGATGAATGAACTATAATGTAGTAGATTCTTTAATCCATAAAGTATCAAAAATAATCAAATTACTCCCAAACATTCCTTAGAAAGGTATTACACTGGAGACTGACACACTGTCATCCCTCAACAGAGTTAAACCCAGGGCAGTTTTCTATCTTTGGTAGAAGAATGTAGACTTTTTTCTTTTATTTTCTTTAGAGACAGGGTCTCACTCTGTTACCCACGCTGGAGTGCAGTAAGCACAACCATGGCTCACTATAACCCTGAGTTCCTGGGTTCAAGTGATCCGCCCACCCCAGCTTTCCTGATTAATATACCAGGACTACAGTTACACATCACCATGCCTGGCTAATTTTTGTTTTTGTTTTTTTGACACAGGATCTCACTATGTTGGCCAGGCTGGTCTCAAACTTCTGGCCTCAAGAAATCCACCTGTCTCAGCTGCCCAAAGAACCAGAATTACAGGCATGGGCCACCAGGCCCGGCCAGAATATAGTTTCTTTAAATGAACATCTGCAGTTACAATGCATTCAATGACAACACTTCATGAAAGTTTTGTATTTTACAACACCAAAATTTATATTCCATGAAGCTCTATGCATGGAAAGTAGAAACTAACAAGGAGTAAAGAATAGCAAATTTATCTGTCTCATCCCGAGGTCATTCTGTGAATAGACTCATTGAGAAGAAGAGCAGAACAATCACAATATTTCAGTCAACTTGACTGTCTATGTATCCCAGCTATATCTTATTGAGCCCACTTCTTTTAATTCATATAAATTACATGCAACTATGACACAATTTCATTATAAGAAGCCAGGGTTGATTTTTCACAGCCAACATTTATCTCACAATCCACTTCCATCAAAAAATTTTAGTGCTCTAAATATAGTCGTGCATCACATAACAACTGGGATATGGTCTGAAAAATTTGTTGGTAGGAGATGATATGGTGTGGCTGTGTCCCCACCCAAATCTCATCTTGAACTGTAGTTCCCATAATCCCCATGTGTTGTGGGAGGGACCCAGTGGTGGGTAATTAAATCACAGGGGTGGTTACCTCTACGTTGTTCCTGATAGTGAGTTCTGCCAAGATCTGATGGTTTTATCAGGGGCTTTTCCACCTTTGCTTGGTGCTTCTCTCTTCTGCCACCATGTGAAGAAGGACGTGTTCACTTCCCCTTCTACCAAGATTATAGGTTTCCTGAGGTCTCCCTAGCCCTGCAGAACTG